>OY540812.1:31833097-33033097 GCA_961205875.1 Sialis fuliginosa
TAATTTGTGTTCTGTTTAAATTTAAATGTTAATTATTGAAAACAAAATTAACTCAAACGTCAGCCGAGGGACTCCGAATATCTACCGAACGTAAGCGAATCCAGTCTGATGTACATCGCTTCGATGCGGCACGACACCATACATTTAAAATGTTACCTTTATAAATATATTTTAAGATATTTTCTAAACTATACGACCAAATTGGATGCTGTAAATGGCAAACTATATCTACATTAAGTACTTATGACGATGAAATCATTTATTTCGATAAGGATTAATGTTTTGCAGGTCATAAGTCCATGTAAACAAAACCCAAATATTTTATGTTTTTTTTGTAACATAAAAGCAGTCATTGTGGCTTAAATATAAAAGTTAGACATATCGTGTCGCTGACTTAATTGTAGAACTTTTGATTCTACACAATTCTTTAATACATTATTTTGTTCTATATTGAACGGTTTAGGCAGCGTATTACAAAACAGCGCGCCGACGGCAAAATTTTTTCCGACTTGATTTACTATTATCGTCACTGCTTTGTTGTTATGTTACCTAACGTAAAAAAATATAGCCTATAACCTGGCCAGAGAACGTACCTATGAATTAAAAAAAAAAACTCGTAAATCGGATAAGTGGTTCTCGAGTGATAAGGTAACTAACGGACAGACAGACAGACAGACAGACAGACAGAGAGACGTTGAGCTTTATATATATTAAGGATTAAAGTAGCTGTGTCCGCTGCTTCGCTCGCTTGAATATAAAAGTTAGATATATGGTATCGCAGAGTTTATTTTAGATCTTTTTATTCTATACAATTATTTACTACATTTATTGTTTAACATTTAACGGTTTAGGTAGCGTATTGCAAAAGAGCGCGCTGGCGGCAAACTTTTTTTCGACTTGATTTACTATTATCGTCACTGCTTATTCCATATGTTACCTTAAGTAACAAAAAACATATAAATGAATTAAAAAAACGTAAATCGGATAAGTGGCTCTTGAGTGATAAGCGCATTAACGGACAGACAAAGAGACGTTGCGTTTTTATGTTTCCACTCTGAACTAAAACTGCATACTCACTTTAAAGTGTGTGAGCAAGAACGAGAAAACGTTTTCGTTCAATAATCGTTTGATGAGTACCTGGCTTTATTAAAAAATTGTATCATTCTGATTTTAATAAAAATAAAAAGGGGTTAACATATTTGTATTTTGGAGTATGACCCTTGAAAATAAAAATAAATATTTATTTTGTATAATACAAAAGTTTTTTTTACGTATTTAAAATTGTAAAAAGCTATAATTTCGAAACTGCCGGTTAATGTTGTAATTTATACGGAAACGAATTAAAATTATATTAGAAATGGAAAACAACCTGTCGAATATATATAATTAACAGTTATGAAGTAAATTGTAAATTATCACAAGGTTTTTTATCAGAGGTTGGAAGGTTCAATGTCATTGTTCCTACGTCATTATTGTACGGTATTTTATTTAATTTTTACTACGCAAATATAATTTTCATGAAAACTTATTTTTATTACATTAATTGGAAGGTCATTTTTATTTTTATTCTGATAAAAATAAAATGACATTGTTTCTACAACCTATATAGTTTGTCATTGTTATCTTTTTTTTATAAGGTACTGTCACCAGTCTTGGCCGCTTATTATTTATTTATTATACAGTTTTTTTTAGATTGATGGGCTTCTTTTATGTAATTGTCATGAGCTCATATTACTAATAAAACAAGTACCTCTTTATTAAATCAATTTAATTACCAAAAGTAGTTTTTTTATTATAGCCTTTTATTTTGTTTATGTTTATTCTCCAGTAATGAATAAAGTAAGACCAGTAATGGACACCCAGTACTACGACACAAAAGTTATAAAATAAAGAATCGTAAAATTCGAAACAATGTAAGCAGATGATATGATAATATAATAATTAATTAATAAATTACTCTAATAATTAGTTTAAATATCCACCATTTTGATACCCATTGACCGATTGGCATCAAAAGCTGTTTTACAGTTCAGTGTCTATAGATTATGATTCAGTAATGGCAGTAATCAAATATCAACAAATATTTCTAATTTAGTACATTTAATTAAACAAGAGTCTAACACTGGGGTATGATCCAAGAATGGTGCCACTACCTTATTAGTACATAGATATAATGATTTTTCGACACTTTTACTATAAAAACTTTCTCTATTATAGCATTTCCAGCGTTTAGTTTTCATTTTAGAAATTATTTCGTAAAACTATTTAGGTAGTCTTATAAATTATAAAACATTATTAATTATTATTGTTCTACTAGAATGCTTCTGACCGCAGTTATATTGTATATAAATCAGGGCTGTATTAAGGAATTATTTCAGGTACTTAAAAAGTGTCGGATGATTCTAAAATTAAAATAAATTATGCACAATAACAATTCTAAAAGATTAAGCTTGTAGAGATATAAAGAAGAAATATGAGATTAAATTCCATGTTTAAAAAATAATTTTCATAAAAGTGTGTAAGTGTACAAATATAATTTAGTTTATGTGTAGTTTATCTTTTCATTTGCATGTAGATACTGATAATTACATGGATAACACGTATATGTTAATCATGTCAACATGTACATATACAGGCTGGCTGAAAAGTAATCAACATTAAATATTAAAATTAAATTTTTAATGTTGTTTTTCTTGAAATGTTTATTATACTACTGTATTGTATTTTTATATTGATGTAATTGTCAATAAAATGCTTGTCGGAAGAAGGAGGGGGGAGGGGGGGGGGGGGGTCTTAATGTGACAAAAGTATGTGTAATCAACATTGAATATTCTAATTAAATTTTTAATGTTGTTTTTCTTGAAATGTTTATTATACTACTGCATTGTATTTTTATATTGATGTAATTGTCAATAAAATGCTTGTCAGAAGAAGGGGGGGGGGGGGTGTCTTAATGTGACAAAGTCTGTATATAAAAATATAAGACGCCTTATTACCTTTTTAAAAATACCGAATAAGAAATGTAAATTGATGGGTGGGGGGGATGCTAATTTGATGTAATATTATGGAGGGGAGTTAACAAGATTGTGACGGATGAGGATAGTCTTTCGTAAATAACAAAATAAAACGGCCAAGTGCGTGTTGGGCACGCACATGATAGGGTTCCGTAGTCATAACGATTTATAAAAAGGGTTATTTCAAAATTTTTTATAAACTATTCTTGCTACAGTGTCCGATATAATTTTCATTGAAAGTACTAATTAACAGCTACATTCTGGAACTTTTTCAGATTTTTTTTATCGATAGCTTAGAAATTATAAGGGGGGGGGGGGGGGGCGCTCTGATAACCACATTGAAGAGCAAATATATCGTGACTGAAGGGTTAAAATCAAAAGGTCATACAATATTTTCTGTTGTATTTTAGGAGACATATCTAAAGACACACCACTTAATGGATTTTAAGTGAACATTTAAAAAAAATATATTTTTCAATCTATGGAAAGAAGTCTAAAAAATTGTTTTTTAAAAAATCTTATCATTTCTGTTTTTGGGTTATCAATTTTCGTCCGTATACCAAATTTCATCTGAATCGGTATAAAATTTATGTAGGCAGACAGACAGAGTGAAACTATAAGGGTTCTTAGTTTTCTACGGAACCTTAAAAAGCGTGTCGTAGTTTATGGCAGAATAAAAACATTTTTTAAATATTATCGATGTCGTCGTAAAATGAAAAATAGGAAAAAACAGAATAATTAAGGGGTGCTTATAATTTACATAAAACTTTGGGCTTATATGCTCCTTTATCCTGCAATGAATTTCTTCGTAAAGTTAAAAATTCAAGTTGTTTTTTTTTGTTCATTCTGTACATTGTGTACAACCACTTATAAAATATTAATTTGTTGGTAAAAGTATAAACAAGGTGATTCACTTATAACGATGCATGTTCGAAGGAAGGGGGTTATTATCAAATATTAGCGGTTAAGTCCGTCAAAAGTGACGAGATACAATTATTTATTAATTGTATGCTCTATCATCCAGGAAACATGAATATTGCAATAATTATTGTCGACACAATAACATCTTTGGTTACGGTATTTTTCAGTTATGTCCTTGGAGGTGACCTACTTTTAAAAAATCGATTGCTCACTAGACATATCCAAAGGATAGAGGAAGCAATGTGATCATTATTAAAAACAGTCACTGAACGGATTTTAATGAATCCTGGTTTGTTAGGCCTGCCTAAACGGTTAGGCGGTATCATAATTTTTTTTCTTCAAAATATCTCAAGAACGATGCATGTACCATGAAAATTGTATAGGACCTTTTTTGTAGAGCATTACATTATCTATAAAAAAGGTTATTGCAAGTTTTGTAGTAATATATTCCCTTACAAATATATGAATCTCTTAGTACGAGGAGTGTTTCCTCGTGGTAATAAAATCTTATGCAATTACTTGGCAGATGTTTCTTAAGTTTATTTCGGTTTATGATTTGTCTATTTTCAGTAATCGAGAGTTGATAACTGAGACAATCATCATTCCAACATGTCGTATTACTCAGACGCGGAAGACTCCATTGATGATCTACACCTGGGCATGAGAAAACGGACAACAATATGGGACCCAGAATCCGAAAGCATATCGTCTCAAATTAAGGTTATTAATTAATTTTTACTGTGTTACGTATATACTATATAAAATATATAAATTCTGTTTTATTGATAAGGTACTAGCACCAGTCTTTGTCACTTTAAGAGCAAAGCATACTGTTTTTTGGGATTGATGAGCTTTTTTGTAATTCTCGTGTACTTTATTAAATCAATTTAATTACCACAAATATGGGTAGTTTTTTTCATAATAGCTTTTCATTTTGTTTATGTTTTTTTCTCCAGTAATGAAAAAAGTACAACCAGTTATGAGCACAAAAGTTATAAAACAAATAATTGTAAAATATGAAACAATGTAAAGCAGATGCTATGATAATTATAATAATAATTAGTAAATAGATTACTAATACACTAATAATGAGTTTAAATGTCCACTATTTTGACACGCATTGGCCGACTGTCACAAAATTTAGCTGTTTTATAGTTAAGTGTCTATAGATTATTATGATTCAGTAATTACTGCCCCCCCCCCCCCCCCCCCCCTTCTTCCAATAAGAAGATTAATGTCCGGTATCGTAAAGAACCAAACAAATTTGTTAGCTAACAAACACTTTCAACTGAGATATCAAACTTATATGACAGTTCTTTTGGAGTTTGTTGATAACTTTGACAAGTTTCGCGAACGCGTTGTAGGTAAATACAAACGGTATTAAAACAGTGGTGATGTTATGAAAATTATTTTGTACGATCAAAGATGCCAACTGTGTTACAATTAGTTGAAGTGTCACTGCTCTAAATTCCATAACTAATCCATAGATACTAGTACAGAATTAATACCCCATTTGAATGTAATTGCTAGCTAACAAATTTTGTTAGGTCCTTTATAATACCGGACATAACAGATACTAATTAATTTGAAAATAAGTCGTTTTTAACTGTTTGTTTAAATTTATTTTAAAATGGAGGTTTTCACCATTAATAATATACTTTACTAGTTAAATTAGTAAATTGGCTAAATGAGGATGTAATTAATTTGTTGATAGGTCATCTTGTTTAATATTTTTTAATATCATTACATCATAACTTTAAAACAAAAGATGAAAACAATTTTCAAATTTCGCTTACCTTACTTTATGATTGTATAATCCCATAAAAAGAAATAATAAATAAGAAATCTGTAACAGTCTTTAGAAACGAAAGAATTCAGGTTTCAAAATAATTTTTGAAACATTTCATTACGATAATTTTTACCAAAGTTGTAGCATTTTGAAAATTTACGATTCAGTAAATTTTGTTGACAATAAAATTTGTATGTATTGTAGGACTTACTTGAAGATGATGTTAACGATGTTGTTGAGGAAGAAGATGGCGCTGGATGTCCATTACCGTCGACACCTGAAGACGAGAATCTGTTGGATTCAGAGGTGCGTGTTATACAACGATTTGTCAAAAATTGAAAACAATTGAAACACTTTATTGATAACAAAATTGATATGTTTTCAGATGACCGAAGTGCTGAAAGCTGGCGTACTCAGCGATGAAATAGATTTGGGAGCTCTGGCCCACAATGCTGCCGAGCAAGCCGAAGAGTTTGTCAGAAAAGTGAGTTGGCAATCAAAAAAGCACGAGACGATTTTGGTGGACATGTTATTTACTGTATTAAAAATTAAATAAAAATAGTCTAGCTTTCATTTAAATTTTTACAGTAATAGTGTTAGTAAAATCTGTTCTGACCAAATTGACAGTTTACTGTCAGTTTGGTCGAAAAATATTTTTTACTTGGTTAGTTACTTCAGCAGGATTTTCACCAAATTGGCAGTATGATGGAAAAAACTGTCAGTCTGGTCGAAACATGTTTTATACTTATTGTTAGTTTGGTGGAAAAAACAATTTTTGTTGGCAATTTAAACAATTAAGTATAAACTCTGTTTCCACCAAACTGTCATTATGTCAGTTTAGTGGAAATCCTATCAAAGTAAAAAACTGTTAATTAAGATTATATTGTAGTCTTTAAGGGTGTTTTTTCGGTATTTGTTTATTGAATACTTAGGTTTTTGTTTTGATACAGGTCTGGGAGGCGAGTTGGAACTGTTGCCACTTCCGCAGCTTGCCGCAGTGGCTTCAGGACAATGACTATCTGCACATGGGCCATCGGCCGCCCTTGCCGAGTTTCTCGGCGTGCTTCAAGTCAATATTCCGGCTTCATACCGAAACCGGGAACATATGGACACATTTATTAGGTATGTGAGAAAAACAGTTGATTTTGATCAAACAGCGCTATTTTAACTTTCTGATTGGTTTTTTAGTGATGACTTGTTTTACTTTTATGAGTTAAATAACATGCTTAAAAATAAAACTTTAAGTTTTAAATTAAAATAGTCTAGGACTGGATATTTTTTCAGTATCACTAATTGTAACAAACCTTTCTTCAACGGTTTCTTTCAACTTTACAGCAAAAATAGTTTTGTACAAAATGAAACCTAATTAAATTCTCTATAGAAAAGGTTTAATACATATTTTTTGTTAGATTCATACTTCACTGATTAATGACCGTTTGAATTTATTAAAATTGGAAGACTATTTTAATAAAAAAAAAGAATTAATTTATAATAGCTGTGATTTGGATTTCTTTCGACATGATTTTAACAATTTTGATGGAAGTTATATAGTTTAAAATAATAAATTATATTATGTTGCAGGTTGCGTGGCGTTTATTGGAATGACCTCGTACTTCCTGACGCGACCGTCTGGTGAGATCCAGCTGCAAGAGAAGCTGATTTTCAGCCCGTTCTTCTTCGGCGCTATCGTCTGTTTAGGGTTCTCGTTTGCCTTCCATACCTTAAGCTGTCATTCCGAATTCATAGGGAAATTGTTTTCAAAGTAAGATTTTTATGTTTTATATTTGTTTTCAGCATTCTTATGATTTATTTAAATATTTATTAATATGATATTTTCTTTGAGTGTTTTAGAAATTTTACTGAGAAATATTCATACTTTTTGCATTTAATATTTTTTTTTTTTTATAAAATCGATATTTATTTAGTATTTGCAGATTTTTGTTAAAAATATTCATAGTTATTGCTTTTTGATCTTGAATTATCATATGTACGCATTGCAGAAACGTTATTTTTATACTTTGACTATTGTTTTTAGATAATAGAAATTAGTGCGTAAAATTCGACTAAAATTTTGGGGAGTTTTCGATTTTATTGAAAATATATTTATCCTATAGAAAATGGTGTAAAATTTGAAATTTTCAAACTGCAAGTCTGTATCTCAAACTGTTTTTAAGATATGGCCTCTAAAAGTTTTAGTTTTAGTTTTTTAATTTAAAAAAAAAATAATTGTAACTTTTGAAATGACAGTTGGATTTAATTTTTGGAGTCAGCATGTTATTTATATCGACAGTGGAAAGCTGAAACAAAATGAGCAACATAAATCAAAGTAGGATGAAAAAATGATTTTTTTAATTTTCTTATGTCTACTAAAATTATATATTTTTTTAGTGTTATTTAATGAAATAATATCTATTGTGCCACTAATTAAAAGGGTTTTCTTTCAATTTATTCAAAATGAGAGTGGTTTTACTGTAATTAACCAACTTCAAAAAAGAAAGATGTTCTCAATTCAACAATATATTTTTTTTGTATGTTTGGGTATAATTCCGGCAAATATTTTTTTTGTTTGTTTGAAAGAGTATATAAAAGTATATAAATTTGATCAGAATCTGACCATGGACTTCAAAGATACGCCACTCAAAAAAAAAATATTTTTAAACATTTTTTTAACAGTTTTTGAAGTCGGTTTTATTTTTTTCTTAAAAAGTTTTTTAAAAGCGACGTATATTCAATATAGCTGAAACGTCGCATATTTACTTTCAGCTGCCTATAATTTAAAGTTTGTTATTTATTGTACAGGTTAGATTATTGCGGCATCGCGTTACTAATCATGGGTTCTTTTGTACCATGGCTGTATTACGGGTTCTACTGTGATTATCAGCCGAAGATCATCTACCTATCGATCGTCTGTATCCTCGGTATCAGCAGTATCGTTGTTTCCCTGTGGGATAAATTCTCCGAGCCAAACTTTAGACCTCTACGGGCGGGTAAGTCACACTTACAAGGGGAGGTACCTGGATTTAAAAATAAAGTTATATTTATAGCACAAGAAGGTCCTCACTCGTACAGCCATTTCAGTCATTCTTGAGAAATTCAAATTCAAAAATATTTTTTTTGATATACAGGCTGAGTCATATCAGGTGGAACGAACTTGTACAGTTGATTGAGAAAAATATTTCAAGCAAAAAAGTTCATATGAACATGTGTTCCGAAATTCTTCATGAGGGAGCTACAGACTCGAAGATTTTGTCTAAAACTAGTATTTATTTAATATTTTGAGAGCCCATTGTGATACAGTAATTAAATTTGATACCCGGTTTAGTATAAATACGTGTTATCAATTTCCAGTATTAATTAATGATTATTTAGACCAGGGTTGTATGGGGCCAGTGAGTCCTTTGATTTTTATCTAGTATTTTTTTGTTCTTAATTTTTTTCCTATGTTTGGTACTTTTATAAGGCCATATGCCACAAAATACACAGAAATATACTTTGTTAATTTGTCATAAGTTCAACCATTTACGAGAAATACGATAGTAAATGTAGTATTGCAGAATTAGATGTAATACGGATGCTTCAAATTACACAAAATAAATGTATATTCTTATTCTAAGAATAAAAATAAAAATAAATGTTCATGTTAATATACCTTCAAAAATATATCCTTATGAACAAATAGGCATTTTTAATTTCGATTTTTAGTCAAATCAGTAAAATACGTATTGCAATTATACAACTGGCTATAGGTCTTTGAGGACTCATTGTAAGAGGAATATTTACATAACTTTTTTTCTTATTTTTAATCTTAGAACAAGAATATAAATTTATTTTGTGTAATTTGAAGTAATTGTGATTTTTATTCAATAATGAATGAAATGTGTGTATTTTTGTTATGGGTTGTTTTATTATTGAAGATACAAGAAGCTTTGCGATCGTTTTTTGAAGAGAAAAAAATTGTTCTCCAGTTTTAAAATTTTCATTCGATCATTCTATTTCAGGTCAAGATAAACACATTTTATAATCGGTTTAGTATTAATACGTGTTTAATACTATGAGTTCACAATGAGTTCTCAAAATTTTAAATAAAAATTAATTTTAGACTAAATCTTTGGGGATCCATAGCTCTCTCACTCGGACACATGTTTATATAAACTTTTTTCTTTATCGACTTAGCAAGCTAGTTACACCTGATATGACCCACCATGTATAATGGAAACAATATTTTCTTAATATAAGAAATATATTCTTAATCTAACTATATTATAAAAAAAAACTTCCTTCTTCAAACTGAATAACTTTTATCTAAACAGCTTATTTTTCGAAATAAAAAAATTCATAATCATTAATTTTGTAGATTTTTTTTAATTTGATTTTCTCGAGAATGGCTGAAAAGCGTGCACTACTGCTGCGGCAAGTTAATGTATAAGTGAGGACTTTAACATGCTATAAGTATAAGTTTTTAAAAATGATACGGCTATCTGACCCTTCCTTTATCAATATTATACAGGGTGATTCAATACTGTCGTGCCAAACTTGAACAGTAAATTAAGAAAAATATTTTAAGCAAAAAACATTATATGAACATGTGTCTGGAAAATTTTCATGAGGAGGCTATAGCCCTCCAAAAATTTTAGTCAAAATTAGTTTTTATTTAATATTTTGAGATCCCATTGTGCTACAGTTATGAAATTTGTTACAGGATTTAGTATTAATAAGTGTTATCGATTTTTCAGTATCAACTAATAGTAATTCAGACCAGGGCTGTATGGAACCAGTCGGCCCATTGATTTTTTTGTAGTGTTTTTTGTTCTTTAATTTTTTCCCGGGTTTAGCATTTTTGTTAGATTATATGACACAAAATATAAATTTGCAAGAAATATCGATGCAAAAGAAAGCATGCAGAATTTTACTTAATACGGATGCTTCAAATTACAAAAAATCAATTTATATTTTTGTTCTATGATAAAAAACAAGAAAAAATGTTAATATAAATAAACCTCAAAATTTCATCCTTATCAACAAATAACCATTTTAAGTATCGCATTTTCATAGAACAAGAATATAAATTTATTTTTTGTGATTTGAAGCATCCGTATTAAGAAAAAATCTGCATGCTTTCATTTGCATCGATATTTCTCGTAAACGGTTTATCCTATGATAAATGAGCAAAGTATATTTTTGTGTATTTTGTGTCATACAATCTTATATAAGTATCCAACTCAAGAAAAAAATTAAAGAACAAAAAAATACTAGATAAAAATCGATGGGCCCATTGGCCCCATACACCCCTGGTCCAAATTACTATTAGTTGATACTGAAAATAGATAACACGTATTAATATTAAACACTGTAGCAAATTTCATAACTGTAGCACAATGGGTTCTCCAGATATTAAATAAAAACTAATTTTGACTAAAATCTTTGGAGGGCTGAAGCTCCTTCATGAAAAATTTTCGGACACATGTTCATATAATGTTTTTTGCTTAAATATTTTTCTCAATTTACTGTTCAAGTTTGGCATGGCAGTGTTGAATCATCCTTAATATATATAAAGCTCAACGTCTCTCTGTCTGTCTGTCTGTCTGTCTGTCCGTTAGTTACCTTATCACTCGAGAACCACTTATCCGATTTACGAGTTTTTTTTTTTAATTCATAGGTACGTTCTCTGGCCAGGTTATAGGCTATATTTTTTTACGTTAGGTAACATAACAACAAAGCAGTGACGATAATAGTAAATCAAGTCGGAAAAAATTTTGCCGTCGGCGCGCTGTTTTGTAATACGCTGCCTAAACCGTTCAATATAGAACAAAATAATGTAATAAAGAATTGTGTAGAATCAAAAGTTCTTCAATTAAGTCCGCGACACCATATGTCTAACTTTTATATTTTAGCCACAATGACTGCTTTTATGTTACAAAGAAAACATTAAATATTTGGGTTTTGTTTACATGGACTTATGACCTGCAAAACATTAATCCATATCGAAATAAATGATTTCATCGTCATAAGTACTTAATGTAGATATAGTTTGCCATTTACAGCATCCAATTTGGTCGTATAGTTTAGAAAATATCTTAAAATATATTTATAAAGATAATATCTTAAATGTATGGTGTCGTGCCGCATCGAAGCAAGTACATCAGACTGGATTCGCGTACGCTCGGTTGTTATTCGGAGTCCCTCGGCTGATCGTTTGTGTTTATTTTGTTTTCAATAATTAACATTTAAATTTAAACAGAACACAAATTATTTGTACTTTTTTCTTCTGATTCGTTTTTGTTAGGTAATTTAGGTATTGATAAATTATTATTACAATAATAACTAATCGTGTTTGTACTTAATTATTTAAACTATATTTTTCAAAAATCCTAAACAATAATTCCGTAGTCTACGCGAGCGAAGCCGCGTGGGCCCAGCTAGTTCTGTATAAAATGGGAAGCAGTGTTAGTTAATATGATGGGTATTTATTTTCAGGTGTTTTCATGGGATTTGGATTGAGCGGAATCATTCCAGCGATTCATTATGGAATCGTTGAAGGATGGTTTAATTCGATAAGCCAGGCCAGCCTCGGTTGGCTCATATTGATGGGTGAGTTTGAACTATTTGAAAATTTCGTACGGATCTTAAAGATGAATTAGAATACGACCTTTTGCCATCTTTCAAGTAAATTTAATGTAAATTTATATGGTCATATGTATGAAATATATACAGAATGATCCATTTTAGTTATATTAATCATAACGCGAGTTTTAAACAATTTATTGCGAACATTTCCAATGACCTGATATTGACGTTTTTACATGGGCTGGATTTTTAATATCTGTGTTCGTATTTCAGGTGGTCTTTATATATTAGGAGCACTGTTTTATGCGTTGAGAGTTCCAGAAAGATTTTTCCCAGGAAAATGTGATATTTGGGTAAGTTTAGTTTTATTTATTTTTATTGCAGGTAGCATTTTTTCTTAAGAAAACTTTGAAATTTTGAGTGATCTTAAAAGAACATCTCACAGTGTGGAAATGCTATTTCAGATTTTTATAGAAAATTCTATAAAAAATTTTAAGCCAATTGACCGTATGTATAGTTTTGGAGATAAAAATTCATCGTGAAACAAATACAGATTTAAAAAAAACATAATTAAAAAAATCCGTTTTTGCCGATTTTTTCGGTGTTATTCCAACTTTACGGCAAAAATAGTTGTGTACAAAATGAAAACTTATTAAATTCTCTACAAAAAAGTTATATACATATTTTTTGTCAGATTTATATTTCTTTGAGTAATGACCGTCTGAATTTAAAAAAATTTAAATCAAAGACAGTTGTTATTCGACAAAGTATGAATCTTACAAAAAATATGTATAGAATCTTTTCTGTAAAGAATTAGATTACCTTTCCTAATCTAAGAATAGCACCATTTTTTTTTCTCTAAAAACTTATTAAAACATATTTTCTAAGCAATAAATATTTTAGAAAATATAAGCAATATTCCATATTTTTTACTCACCTATACCGGGTGTTCCAGACCACCCATCCACTATGTTTTACGCCCAAACTATTGAAGATAGAGTTTTATGATAAAAAATGTACTATATATATCGACTCTAAAAAATTTCAGGAAAATAAACTAAACTTTAGTTTAAGTGACTAAAAAATCACAGTTTCTCCGTTTTTCCAGTAATAGAACTCTATCTTCAATAGTTTGGGCGTAAAACATAGTGGACGGGTGGTCTGGAACACCCGGTATATTAAAAATTGTATTTTTGTTTGTTCAGTTCGTCTGACCTAAAAGTTATACGAAAATAAATGCCTGATAGGCATTTATTCTGAAAATATATGTCTGATAGGCATTTATTCTGAAAATATATTAAAATGTGTATTTTTTTGTTTGTTTAGTTCCAATCCCACCAAATCTTCCACGTGCTAGTTATAGCCGCGGCATTTGTTCACTACCACGGGATCACCGAGATGGCGATGTACAGGGTGACCGTGGGAAGTTGCGCGGCTACCGCGCCCGCAATATCATTTTGAGATCGATAATTATATTATATATTATAATTTATAGTACGAATTTTCATTTAACTTATTAGTGATCGCAAAAAAAATAATCTTGTCGTATTTGATTTTTGAAGTATTTTTCAGCCAGATTTCTACGTCGTTTTTTTTACAATGTCTTTTGAATTTGCAGTGTGGGGTTTTTCCAGAAGGGGGGTTGTATTTTTCACGCACATTTGAAGGTTTTTGAATTTTTTTACGGACATTGTAAAAAAATGATGCAGAATTTTTTTTATTATATATACATTAAAAATATATATGTATGTATACATATAATATATGTATACATACATATAAGGAATAATATTAAGCTATATGTGTGGTGTAGCAAATATTTAAAGAATATTGGTGTAACAGTATCTCTATTATATTAAACATATACAGAATGGGTATTAAATACGAAACATTGAATCTACAGTCTGAAATATTAACTTATTAAAAACTTCTTTTGATTTTTTTTCCATAATTTTGTTTTTTGTGACGTCATACTTCTGAGATATGATGTCATCGACGTGTTCTTTGGCATATAAAAATATCAATAAAAATACGAAAAAAAAACAAATTAAAAAAAAAACGTTTTTTCTCGAAATTTTACTTATGTAAGCGTATAATTTTTTTACATAGGTGTAAAGAGAAGAAATCGTACTAATTAATGGCGTAATAAAAAATATAGAATACTATTTAAAAAATATATATCGATGACGTCATATATCTGAAATATGATTTCACATAAAAATCGGTTAGTTAAATTGCGGGAATAATAAAAATCATAATAGTTGTGTAGAAAACATTTTTCGTCAAGTTAATATTTTAGGCTGTAAAATCAATGTTCTGTATTTTTTATTCATTCTGTATATAAATGTGAAAATTTGGGTCAGAATTCAAAATTCAATATAAATTATAATTTGAATTATTTATCTACGTTTCCGAATTTTACAATGTACTTAAAGTAAAGAAGGGAAACATATACATATGTATATTAATTTAAATCCTTGAGATTTTTAAAATGGGTGAAATTTTTACAAACTTGAAAGTTGATAATTTTGACATGCAAATTTTTTTTTTTTTTTTTACCAGACAAGGGTTATTAGTGAGAACAGAAATTGTCCTGGTACAATCTGGGTAGGAGACACTTCTGAAACTCAGTATGGACATCTTTAAAATAAAATCAATTATCAACCTAAGCTAGAATGAAATGTAACAGTTGACAAATATATTTATCTACAAGTCTATGGTCCTAACAAAACCCCAAGGGCCCACTGAAGCGGGGGCTATTGTTTTAAATACAAAACAGTACAAGGTCCTTACAGAATTGAAAGAAAAGCTCCCATATGGTCCTCTAAAGTGGAGGCTATTGATTTAAATACAAAACAGTCTAAATATTTTTTAAATCGCCATTTGGACTTTAATAAAGAAAATAATTTCAATAATTATATATGCATTTAGATTTTGACCGAATTCCTCCACATTTATTATTAGTTTTTGAAACCAAAGTGCTGTAGGTAGAGCTTCAGTGAAAAATGAAACAAAAATATTGAAATAAAAAAGTCAGAGTGTTAATAAAATTCTGATTTTTATACCAATATCTTTTTTCATCATACAATTAAAAATCAATTATTTAATTGTGTAGAGCAGACTTGTGTAAAGTGACCGGCGTATATTCTGTACAGGAGCGTCCACAGAAATTTTTCTATAGGGGGAGAAAAAGTCTTATTACTATAAAAAACTAAAATATAAAAAAATTGTTAAAATGAATTATATTAAATTAAAAAATACATTTTAAAGGGGGAAGGGGAGTAATTGCCCTGTCTTACCCTTTTACTGGGAACGCCTGCGATTGTGGAAAACCCAGTATAAAATAATTTAAATAAAAAAAAAAATATAAAAAACATGAAAATAAAAAACCGAAATGGTCTTACAAGGATGTTTTCTTCCAATATTACCACTTTGGGGAAAAATATTTAATTATTTGGTCCTCATTGATATAGTGTGGCCCTCCCCTCAAAAAAGCTTGCAATGTACCCAGTGAGTCCTCTAAAAAACGTACCGACTTTTGAACCGTGTTTCTCGGTAATAGAAACAGATATTTAAATGGGATCAGGTTTAAATTAAATAGCAATTAAATAGCTTTTAAGGGGTATACACCACCTAAAATTTGATTATTGTTAACTAATTAAAAATTTAACGAATTCGAGAAAAAGTTTTTTTTATTGGTAAACGATAAAAAATATTTAGGTGTATACAGTATATACA
Source organism: Sialis fuliginosa (assembly GCA_961205875.1). NCBI lineage: Eukaryota > Metazoa > Arthropoda > Insecta > Megaloptera > Sialidae > Sialis > Sialis fuliginosa. The sequence continues at coordinate 31,849,124 of OY540812.1, forward strand.
ATAATATACATCCCTTAAATTATTTCATTGGCCTTTATTTTAAAAATAATCACATCGTTTTTTGGGGGGCCCATTTGGTATATTTAATATTAATATAGAAATATTATGCTATTGTATGCATAGAAACTTAATAATCAACCAATTTTTATTACGAAATAATTCTTTTGAATGCACCAATATTCTTTTTTTTAGTAATATTTATTATTATTTAAAATCTCTTAGAAATATTTCAAGAAAATTTTATTTAAATTTTATTTATTTAGTTGATTTGGTGATAGTCAGTGTTCGAAATGAATTAAAAAATAGATAAAAAAACAGTAGTAATTCTAAATAATACATAAAATAATTTTTTATATGGATTTATTTTTTCAGCTTCAATTACTTTCCAATAATTAAATTTTTTTTTCGAACATTGAATACAATCATATTCTATTTAATATTGATCTGTGTATTTGGTACGAATTAAAATAAGTTAATTATGAAAATAAATGCAATAAGTACTTAAGTATTACAACTTGCAGAATTATAGAATAATTGTTTGTGGATTGATAACCAGAATAATGCGGGTTATACCCAGATATCGAGAATTATTTCCTTAACGCTTTAACTGAATTTTATTACAGATGCGAACTTTTTGAACATAAAATACTGGTTAGTTTTTATTTTTTCGCCTTTTCTTTCGATTTTTTGTAATGTCCCGTTTTTACAGAAAGTGTCCCTTGAAAGTATAATTGAAGATAGAAATGCCCCATTTGTTATTAATCAAAATGATATCTCATAAATAATTTTGACATTGTGACTATTTTTATTCAAAATTGTATCCCCCTTTTTATATTTACTAATAAAATGTAAAAATCATATTCAAATAGGTAAATTATTAAAAAAAAAAAACTGTCCGCAACTTTACCGAATTAATTTGTTTGTTTACTTTTGACAAAAGGTATAAATATCCTCCAGCACCCCCTTATACGAAATTGGCATAAAAATTGGAAATATGTACAAAAAATATTTATTATAAAAAAAAAACATTAATGCAGAAACCCCATTATTAGGAAAAATAGACAGGTTTTTGTTTATTACTACAAATTAAATAGTTTACGCATAAAATAAGGGGAAATATACCCTCTTATACAAAATTCACAAAAAAAAAATGAAAAAAAAATAGAAAGATTTTTTTCACTAGTACAAAAATGAAAACAGTTGGCAATATTACCAAAAAAAAAAAAAATTTACGTGTGAAATAAGGGGTTAAGAGATCCCCATATATAAAAAAATAGGAAGAAATTTTAAAATAAATAAATTATTTTTTCATTGGTACAAATAAAAACAGTTGGCAACGTTACCCCAAAAAACAACAATGTATTTACGTATGGAATAAGGGGTAAAGAGACCCTCTTAATATAAAAATAGTAAAAAAATGTAATATATAGTTTTTTTTTCATTAGTACAAAAAAAATTGTTTGCAAAATTACCCAATGTGAGCTGTGGGGTAAAGAGACCCCCAAAGTATTTTAATTTGTATTGAAGCACAGATCTGCATTTCTATTTAATATTGCATGTTTACAAAATATGTGTATTAAAACTGAATGGAATCGTTACTACTATTTCTTGTATTATATTTTTGTTATACAGAGTGATAATTGTTAATAAAATACTTAATACTAGTGAAACAGCGTTTAATTAATATTTAATTAACCTGAAGAAGCCATACCTTAGGACTCTGTGGATTAATATATTCCTTCTTTCCTGTTCCAAGACCAATTTTTAATGATTGGAAATTATCTCCTAATTCCTACTTTACTTAGCATCGTATAACTTAACCGGGCCTATATTTTTTGCGACATATATAGGAACCAAGAGTTTCTTCAAAATCACCACGGAATCCTCATTATCTTAATAATACTAAAAACCCTTATAATTTTGCTCTGTTTGTCCGTCCGTTTGTATGTCACAGCCCTCCCATTCTCTCATTTATATTATTAAGATAAAATTTGGTATACGGACTTAGATTGTTGACCCAAAAACAGGTACCCCGTTGAGTGAGGTGTTTTTTGTTAGGTGTCCTAAAATGCAACTAAATGTTTTATGATCCTTTGATTTTTACCCTTTAGTCATATATTTGCTTTCAAAGTCGTTATCAGAGCGCTCCCCCTCTAATTTCTAAATTATCAATGCAAAAAATCTAAAAGAATTCTAGAATATAGCTTCTAATTACTAACTGGTACTTTTGATGAAAATTATAATGAACACTGTAGCAAAAACAGTTTATGAAAAATTTAGAAAAAACTTTTTATAAATCGTAGTGAGAATGGCTACGGAACCATTATTATATGCATGCCCAACATGCACTTGGCCATTTTTTATTTTAATATTGGTTGGAGACCCCATTACAATTTTCAAAAATTTCATTTTTTTTATATAAAATGTTGGTCAAGTATGTGTAGAATATCGTCCTAACATTTAAAGCGAGATTCTCCTTCCGAAGTTATAGTCTGTGAAAGCTACTGAGTTATCAGCTTTACCGTTTGAGTTGAACTTTAAATGCGTTTTTCTAAAAAAAAACACTTTTTCGTGAACCTCGTGCAAGATAACTAAAAAATTATTTGATCGATCATTTTGAAATTTTGCACACATTTATAAATAACATAATTATCTCTTATGTGAACCTTAAGATCCTTGAAATTTATATAAAAAAAAAACTTTTTTACTAACAAATATAAGTAAAATTTTATAAAAAATCGAACGTTTTTTTCAAACACGTACCATTTTTAGAATTTTCACTTTTCTTAGGATACTTCACAGAATAAAGGATACTTTCGGTTCACATAGAGAGCGTGGGTCTAAAAAATGTAATACTTCTTGTTTCTGATCTTTCCCATCAATGTAGCAGATGCTAGATTGCACACAGTGGTGTATTTACGTTAAGTGCCGCCCTGGACCAAAAAAAAAATGCCGCCCTGGGTAAAAAATAATTGCTGCTCTGCGCAAAAAAATTGCCGCCCCTTCACCAAGAGAAAATATAATATATTTTTAACAGTCAAAATTCCTTTATAAACTGAAAAGTGAGAATTTTTACAAATAATCAAAAATATAATACCTATACATTAATAACTGATGTACCTACTTTTTTTTTTTTTTTTGGTCACATCGATTGAAATTTCTGATTTTTGAAGTAAACAGTTTGGAATATAAGAAAATAAAAACTTGAAGGCCTTTTTCTTTTTTTTTTTAGTCGCGTTACTCATTTTTTGTTTCCCTATTTTTAAATATGCTATATTAAACTAAAAAAATCTACCGCCCCTCTCGGCCTGCCGCCCTAGGCCATGGCCCCCATGGCCCCATGGTAAATACGCCTCTGATTGCACGCCGTGAAACAACAACTCAGGTGGCAACCGTCTCTGAATAAAAGTGTCGTACGACCGCCATTTTTGAATATAAAAAAAATGTTTTTGAAAATTAAAAGATGTTATAATATGAATCTTGGCTTCTGGGTGTAAGCCGCGTCGATTTGGTTCTGTTATCGGCCAACGTTTCGTCACACATTGCAGCGGACATCTTCAGGACTTCTAAAAGTGCATTTTTTAACACGACCAAATTGACACAGCTTTCACCCAGAAGCCAAGATTCATATCAAGATCACCGCGGAAGCCTCAAGACGTTGCCGAATTAATAGTTTCGACACAATAAAATCTTTAAAATTCGCTTATTTTTGACTGCCTAATTGGGTCTCCCCCTTAACCTTATATTGCTTCCACGCAATATTGAAGATACGAGAAGCTTTATGATCGTTTTAGAATGAGACAAAAAAATGTTCTCCGATTTCAAAATTTTTAAATTGATCTTTCCATTTCATGTCAAGACAAATAGTTTTCGTTCCGTGTCTGTCTGTCCGTCCGTCCGTCCGTGTGTCTGTCTCCTGAATCCTTGTCACACGCATAGCTCATGGTTGGATGGTTGGGTCTGGCTTGAGGTCGGTCCCATTTCATAATCGTGTGTAAGGGGGAGGGGTTACATCCCAAAACATTATTTTTTTCAAGATATCTCAAGAACGACACGTTACGTGAAAATTTTATAGAATTTTTTTTATAGAGCATTAAATTTCCTATAATATGGGTCTACAATGTTTGTTGTAAAATATTCCCTAAAGGGTCGATAACATTGAGCGAGTTTACAAGCTAACAAGCCAGCTTGTTACAAGCTGGCTTGTTAGCTTGTAAGATTGTGATGATGACACACAAAACTTTCCACTCGCTCAGTAGCCAACTAGCTAGCGAGTAAACCACGTGTTGTGAATACATTTTATAGACACTGAAACCAGGAATCACCGAGATACTAACAGCTAGCGAACTAGCTACTATGATGACACACGGCTAGTTTACAAGCTAACAAGCCTACAAGCCAGCGAGTAAAGTAGCCCGGCTTTCAACTTTTGTAGCAGATTGTTTACAAGCAGCTTGTTAGCTTGTGAACATGATTACACTGAGCGAGTTTACAAGCTAACAAGCTGGCTTGTTAGCTTGTAAACTCGCTCAATGTAATCGATGTTTACAAAGATTTATCTCAATTAATTTTTAAAAATCGTGTTTTGTTTTTCTAAATTGATATTCGCTTGAACATATTAAACGTCATTTTGACGTTTTAAATGTCATTTTGACGTTTGCATAACTTTAGATTTGGATTGAAATTGTCAAAAAATTAAAAATATACGAAAAAATAATCAGGTGTCTCAAAAAAATTTCGAATTAAATTTTTTTTAGTAAAATTGTATAAAAATTAAATGGTTAACCAATAATTCTAAGCAATTTATCTGAGCATCGGTATTTATTTAAATTGTTCAATAATTAACTACATTTGGTGAATTTAGCACGAGGAAGTACTGTGCATTTACTTGACAGATGTTATTTTATACGTACATATATATTAAAAAAAATCAAATTTCCTTAATACGGACCTGCCGTAATCAATTATCATATAGCTTTAATTAATTCTAGGGTCTTAGGCTCTCTGAAAATAACAATAATTAAAGTAGTTGTTAATTGCTGGATGTCGTAAGAATAAAACAACAATAAGAAGAACTGCCCTTCCATATTTTGTTACTTTACTCTTTGAGAGGTCCACTTGACATTTAGCTTGAAGCTGACTCGTGTTACGAGGACCCTTGACACTACGCTCAACTAATGAATCTCAAAGTTTCCTTCAGGAATACACATCCCCAACAAAAATTACTTACTTTATTATTTTTCGTTTGTTTCTACCTATTGCTAGACTAACAATAAGTTATTCTTTCATTAAACTGTATCAACTAAAAAAACATCTGCCAAGTAAATGCCCAGTACTTCCTCTTGCTAAATTCACCAAAGGTAGTTAATTATTGAACAATTCAAATAAAACCAGATAAATTGCCTAGCATTGGTTAACCATTTAATTTTTATACAATTTTACTAAATAATATTAGTTTGACATTTTTTTTAATACACACCTGATTATTTTTTCGTATATTTTTAATTCTTTGACAATTTCAATCTAATTCTAAATTTATTCAAACATCAAAATGACATTTAATATGTCAAAGCAAATATCAATTTAAAAAAACCAATAAAACACGATTTTTTAAAGCAAATTGAGAAAAATCTTTGTAAGGAAATATTTTACAACAAACGTTGTAGACCTATATTATACGAAATTGAATGCTCCACAAAAAAGAACCTATACAATTTTTACGTAAAATGTATCGTTCTTGAGATATCTTGAAAAAATAAATATTTTGAGATGTCACCCCTCTCCCTTACACACGATTTTGATGATTTTGAAATGGGACCGTCCTCAAGCCAGACCCAACCATCCGACCAAGTTCAATTAATATCGGTTTAGTGGTTCATGAGTTATGCATGGGACAAGGATTCAGGGAACAGACACAAAAACAGACAGACAGACACGGAACGAAAAGTGTTTGTCTTGACCAGAAAAGGAAAGATCAATTTAAAATTTTGAAATCGAAGAAAAATTTTTTTGTCTCATTCTAAAACGATCACAAAGTTTCTCGTATCTTCGTAATTCTTCCTCGTGCTAATTTTTGTTATATCTTTCCAACGGAATATTTTACTATAAGAGTTGTTTCGACCTTTATTAAAGAAAATTTAATACTCTATAAAAAAGATTTTATACAATTTTCACGTAACATGCGTCGTTCTTGATGTATTTTGAAGAGAAACTACACATTCGAATGATTTCTATTTTTTGTGTCATATACTATATACCTTTGTGGTCACATCACCTTTAATATAATATCCTCATTATGATCCAGCAACAAAGCTTTTTGTAGAGGAATTGTACGGTGTAAAATTGTATAGATTACCGATTGGATTATTCCTTTATCAGATTTAGTTGCATTGTGCCACAGTACAATATGTGCCTTATCACGTATTTTCTACAATCTGTTTCTTTTATATCGTGGTGTTTGCTCTTCTTAAGTGTACTCATCTTTCAGTGTTCACTGATTGGTCGATCTGATATCAGCAAATGTAAGTATGTATGTTGGAAAATATAATATAAAGAAAAATACTAAAATAATATTTTTTATATACATTTAAAAAAAATGTTTACCAAGTGTTGGCGCAGTGCGTCCTCTCGTGAAATTTTACTATATCTTTTTAAGGAAATATTTAACTACAAAAGTGTAAAGACCTTTTTAGGGTTCCGAAGAAACCCTATTAATCGTCCGTCTGTGTGTCCTTTTCAACCAAAGCGAAATATCTCGTAAACTACATAATATAATTTTTACTGAATATGTAAAAAAATGTATAAATTTTCTAAAAAAAAAAAAAATTATTATACTTTCTATGTTTAGCTACCGCTGCAATCTTAAATGAAACAGACTATACATTTCAATTAATAAAATATGGCACTATTTTTTTACGCTCTTTTTAACTCAAAAATGGCGCCTATAAGGGGCTCCAATCAGTAATTTACTTTACTCCTCCTCCTCTAACTCGGTAACTACTGGCCTAAAAAATCTGAAAAAAATGGTAACGAGGTTTTGGTAGAACTATCAACGACAAATACTAAAGTCAACAATATCATTTCAAATTTTGGAATAATAGGGAGGGGCCTCATGAATTTTTAAATATTTTTTTTGTATATCTATAGGCTTATGGGGTGTTAAAAGCCTAGATATCTGAGTAGAATATGACCATATTTTTATTTTTTTTCGAACTAAAAAATGCACCTGAAAATGGCTTCAAACTGTCCACGTAGTAGGACTAGTACGTACATATTTCGGAACCCTTATGGCACACACTCGTGTATGTCTTACCGAATTTTTTATATGCGTCGTTCTTGAGATATTTCGAAAGAAAGGTGTTGAAGATCGTCCGATTTTAATGATTTTTATATGAGGCCATCTACCAGCCAGCCATACATTTAGGATTTTGGGGACAGACACGGAATGAAAAGTGTTTGTTTTGACCCGAAATTGGGATTTTGAAATCAGAAAACAATTTTTTTCTAGTTTCAAAAATGACCACATAGTTTCTCCTACCCTTCGGATATGGCGGGGGTGCAAAACAACTAATATTTTTTTTGTCAAAAATCTACTATCGAATATTTTATATCATAATAATCCATTAGAAATAAAAAAAATCATACATCTTGAAATATAAATTTTTTTATTAAAAAAAAATATGTACAATATAATAGGTATGTATTTTAATTAAACATAAGGTTACTAAATATAAATTATAAATTAATATCCACATGTAGTATAGTAGGTATACTATAATATAGCCTACAGAAAAAAATAACCATTTACAAGTTTGTACAATGAAAAAATAAGGAAATACTTAAAAATGTAGTTATTCACATTTAACCGATCTAGGAAAGACTATTTACACCAGTGGTCTTCAAACTTTGTCGAATCACGGAACCCTTAAAACTATATGTTTTTTTCAGCGTACCCCTTCCTAACCTTAAAAAATATATCTTATACACCGACCTCCCCTATTTTTTTAAAATACTGGCGGTCCGACGTGAATTGGTTACTGTATTTATGCTATTGGGATTGCTATAAAAGCAGAAAAACATACAATTTTTCACACGCTATGTAGTAACTTCTTGGAATACATTAATTTTCAAATATAACTGTATGTCCCGGGGAAAAATTTTTAATCTAAAATATATATTTTTCACTGGTTTTTGATCTGTGGAGACCTGCAAAGATCTACAACGATCTACAAAGATCGTTTGTTGATCATTAATAAATTCATTAATTTTCAACGTTTCAATCTCTATCACGATCTACAATGATCTTCAGAGATCTTTGTAGACCATTGTAGCACATTGCGCAAAGTGCAATTATTTTATTATTCCTAAATGGTAAGAGATATTAAAAAATTGTTGAAGCAAAAATTACTCCAATCATTTAAATCTATCATTTAGCACCCCTAACAAATCAATTGTTTATACAATTAAAAAAAGTTATTAACAAATTTCAATATTTTAGGACACCTATAAAGTGTTAATTTATTATTTGAAAATCTATTCGAACTTTAAGATATCAATTAAAATTATAAATTTTTTTTTCATGAAATTTGTTTATCAATTTTTTTAATTGTTCAAACAATTGATTTGTTGGGGGTGCCAAATGATAGATATAAATGAGTGGAGTAATTTTTGTTATTACATTTTTTTTAAATATCTTGTCGGGTCACGCGCCCAGTTCTACTCCACAGATCAAAAACTAGTGAAAAAATATGAATTTGTCTCAAAATGCAGATCTATCAAGATCTGATTTGATCACCTTAGATTTAACATTTTTTTCCCGGAGTATCTTTATATTTTTTTAGTTAATAAACACTAGTCAAATAGTGTGAGTGGTTTATAATTTTTTATTTTTTATTTTTATTTTGATTCGCGAAACCCTTAGAAGTTTGAAGACCGCTGATTTAGACAATGCGTATACTTCAATTCATAATCTATCACTAGCTTGAAGATTTTGAGTATCGTTTGTATCTAGCTTGTATTCTTATTTGTTAAAATATCATATCTTATCTAATGTTCGGTATTATAAATAAAAAGCTAACATAATTTGTTATCTAGCAAACACTTTCAAATGGGGTATTAATTCTGTGTTATTATATATGGATTTGATCTAGAGTTTAGATCGACGTATAACACAGTTTAATAAATAATTTTCATAATATCACTGTTTCAATACCATTGGTGTTTACTTACCGCGCGTGCGATAAATTTGTTAAACACTTAATGAAACTTCAAGAGAACTATCACATAGCTCTTTTATAATACCGGACATAAGGCCTACAAACAAAATATAGATACTACATATGAGGAGGTGAGTTCCAGAACTCGTCCGTTCCATTTTAAAAAATAATTAGATGCAATGGATTTTGAAAGAATTTTTGGCATTCTTTCATATTGTAATGTTAGTTTTGAGCAAAGCTCGCTCAATTATAATATGATTGAGCGAGATTTGTTCAAAACTGACCTTACAATATAAAAGAATTCCAAAAATTCTTAAAATCCTTTACCTACAAACGAATTAAAATCAATGAGCATCATTAAAATTGAAGTTGTAATACAATAACTGCTTATGTTTTTATTTGCAAAAGTCTTTCTGTTTCTGCCCACGTCTTTGCGGGTAAGTCTATGTCGCTATCCGCTGTCCCGAAACAAGATGTCTGCTCGCAGTTTGCGAAGTATTTTCCCGACACATTTTCTACTTCATCTGCCACAGCCAGGTACACTGACGTCTGACAACCTTCAACAGGCGTCTGGAACAAATATTATGTTATACTACAAACTAAACTATATTGTAAGTTATGAGGTACTGGCACCGGTCACAATATCTGGCTTCAGTTTTAGCCATTTTAATTCATCATCGATTTAATTGCCAAAATCCGCAAATACAGTTTTTTTTTTAATTATAGCCTTTTATTTTCGTTATGTTTTTTCTTCAATAATGTACAAAGTAAAACCAGTATTGGATACTCAGTGATGAACACATGCTAATGATTACAAAATGATAAGTACTACGACACAAAAGTTATGAAATAAATAATCTTAAAATTTGAAACAATATAAAGCAGATGCTATGATAATATTACAATTAATAAATAGATTACACTAATAATGAGTTTAAATGTCCATCATTTTGACACCCATTGGCCGATTGTCATCAAATAAAGCTATTTTACAGTTAAGTGTGTATAGATTATGATTCAGTAATGGCAGTAATCAAATATCAACAAATATTTCTAATTTAGTACATTTAATTAAACAAGTGTCCAATACTAGGATATTGCCCAAGACTGGTGCCAGTATCATAATTGTTTGTATATGTATACTCACCAAATAGAAAAGCCATCCCCAAAGTGCAAAAATCTGTCTGGTTATCCATACCAGGTTCCTGAAAACATCAGTACGCACAGCTCCTGGATGCAGTGCGTTGACTGTGACATTAGTACCTTCCAGTCTGCGCGCCAGCTCCCGGGTCATTAAAATGCCGCACAGTTTTGCGTTCCCGTAGTTGATCCATTCAAACCTAGATGTCCTGTTCAGCTTGCTTGGGTCAAATCTGGCGCATATGTGCATCACGGAGCTAACGTTTAAAATCCGGCTTGGGCCTGACTTCTTTATAAGGTCTACATTCAAATAAAATACAAGGTGAGTGGTACCCAATTTTAACATTTTCATATGGTATACAAAATATCATGAAATTACCCCCTCCAAACTGAGTAAATTTTGTCTGAACAGTTTTCTTTAAGCAGTTTACTTTATGAAATAAAATTATTAACATACATATGTACAAGCTATACTTGCACAGTTAGGGTCGATCCAGACTATCGGTCTGGTCTCGTTCCAGTCAAATATTCAGTATAGTAATACTGTACCGGAGCATGATTGGACCGAGACCGGCACGATACCTATAGTGTGAATGATTTCATTTTGTATTGTATATTTATATTTATAGTCTGGATCGACCCTTAATGTTCCATGCCATCAGCCCCCCAATTACACAAAAAATGTTTAGATTGTGAGAAATATTTTTTTCGAAAAACTTGTTCTCTAAAACCAATGGTTCAGCAGTTATAAGGAAATAAACAATTTAATTATTTATAACAATTGATCGCGCAAGGATTTTTCAATCCTGATAATTTTGGCTCAATCTACATCTAATTACACAGGTCCACAAAGAAAAGTGGTCTATACTGGGGTACAGACCCAACTTTTCTTTTGTATTTTTTCCCGCTGAAAACGAATCCGTCATCATAATTGGGGGTTGATGAACAAAATCACGAGAAAACCCAAAAAAACCGATAAAAACCATCATAGGTCTAAAAAAAAAGTGGTGTGTGCTGGGGTACAGATCCAACTTTTCTTTTGTATTTTTTCCCGCTGAACACGAATCCGTTGTCATAATTGGGGATTGATGAACAAAATCACGAGAAACCGTTTTTTTGGGTTTTCTCGTGATTTTGTTCATCAACAGATTCGTGTTCATCGGGAAAAAATACAAAAGAAAAGTTGGGTCTGTACCCCAGCCCAGACCACTTTTTTTTGTGGACCTGTGTTATCAATGTTTTTTTTTCTAAGCGATCATTTTGGTAATAAGGGTGGGAGACAGCAATTTTTATGCGTTTTTTTCGAAAAATGTTTTAAAAAAATGCATAAAATTTTTTGAATTCGTGCTTCAATGAGCTTCTAATTGTAACTTACACAATGCCCTTTTTTTCATTTCCCAATTTATCCCCAGAATCAAAATGTAACTTTTTATACTTCAGGTATATAATTGGGTCGCCATACTTTATCTCTCTGTTAAATTTCAAATTTTTACGTCAAATAGTTTCAGAGAAAATTGACTGTGATAGACGGACAGACGGATACCGAAGTGATTTCATAAGTGTTCCGTTTTGCACGGAACACTAAAAATATTTTATTTTAAACACTCTGTATTTTCTATTTGAATATTTACGTACCTAACAGCAAATGCGTGAGTAGAAATGGTCCGAAATGGTTCGCCTGCATCATAATATAAAACCCATCTTCAGTGAGTTTGTGATCAGCCCCCGCGACCCCCGCGTTGTTTATCAACACGTCCAGTCGGGGTTCTGTGTTGATGATGTTATCGCAGAACGCATGAATTGACTTCAGAGAGCAGAGGTCCAGATGGTGGACGACAACGTTACTGTTTCCGGTACTCTCGATTATTTCCTTCTGCGCCTGATTGGCTAGCTTCATGTTCCTGCAGGCTAGAATCACTCGGGCACCTCGGCGAGCTAATTCTCGGGCGGTTTCTTTTCCTATTCCTGGAAATAGTAAATTAAGTACCTTTTTAGTTCAATCAAATTAGAATTTTAAATAGAAAACAAAGATGGACATGTGCGAGTAAAACTCGCGCCCTGAGGGTTCCGTACCGTAACTATATAAAATTTAATACTTGACAATAGTTATGTAGTTACATAGACAATGGACCCGATTTCCAAGGCTTTTTTACATAGACGCTGTATCAAAGAAACCACATCATTAAATTTGTCACGTAATAATTCCACATATAATTAGAAATTGATGATTATCGGATTTTCTCCATTATTTGCACTATATGACCTTCCTTCGCGTCAAATTTCAAGATTCTAGGTCAACGGGAAGTAGCTTATAGGTTTGGATGAACAGTGAGTCAGTATCAAAATATGTTTTGAAAAGCCGAATTTTTTACAAGACTGAAGTTATAGAACAGGCCTGGCAGTGGCGTAATAACGGGGGGGGGGGGTCGGGGGTGACCCCCCCCCGAAATATTCTGTGTTTTAAAAAAACGTATGTTTTGAGAAAACATCAGTTCAAAATACTTTCAAAAAATGTACTCATATGAATTTAACCCCCCCCCCAAATTTTTTCTTACTACGCCAAATTGCTTCACGGGCCGCATTGACGACCTAAAATTTTTCGAGGGAAGCACATAACTTTTTTTCTAAAATATGTTCCATAATTTGTTAGAACTTTCGTACTTATTAATATTTTTCTGAACATTTTAATTTCTCGTAGTAGAACTACATCTTCTCGGCAACCTTGGTAGCATGAATGTAAAGAAAAATGTCACCTTTTGAAATATCTCTAGAACTAATAATAATCGTAGAGCAATAAATAAAACGCCAATAGATTAATAATAAGAGTTTGAGTCTGATTTCTTCTATCTATGTTACCACTCGTGTTGACAGCTTGGTACACTTTTGTTAATGCTGGGTTCTAATTGGTCAATTTGCAGATTTACATGACTGGTACCAAAAACAGATTTTGATAAATCTGGAGGTTAACCTTCCATCCCTCAACCATTAAATATATTAGCACAAAAAATTAAGCTAATCTTCATAGGATTTTTAAACCATCAATATTTCACAAATGAAATAAAAATAATATAATCATTTGATTCAGTGGAAAAAGTCTTATGAGGGTGTAGGACAAACAAAATTACGCCCTATCTCACATATGAGCCGCGAAATTTACGAATTTGTGTAGTAAATAAATAGTAAAAAAAAAATTTAATATTTCATTCCGTCACAGATGAACTAGTTTCATTCGATCAAAAATATTTCAGAATTTTATTTTGTATTATAAAAATAATTTAAATAATTAATATAATAATAATTTTTCTTAATCAGTCTAAAATTTTTGAGGACGGACAGACATGGCGAAACTATAAGGTTTCCTAGTTTTCTACGGAAACCTAAACAGTTAGACATATGCTCTGAGTAGAGTATTGTATGATTTACAAAAAAGGTTTTGAGGCATTTATATAATCGTATATTCAGTTCTCGTTACGTAAGCCGTGAAAGGTAAAAAAATGCTATTCTTGAAACTGTGTTGTTTTTAAATTGTTTAAATAATTTGTGCAGTGTTTATCATAAACAGATCTGTATCAATAAAATATGTATATTTTACTTTTAGAAATAATGCATGTGGTTTTCATAATTCCACTGGTCTATTTAAAATAGCATGATCCACATTAAAAGATATTTATTATTTGTTTATTTATTTTGAATTAATTTTAAATTCAAATCTCACAAAACCAGTTTGAATAAGTAAAGAGTGATTTCCGAGACAAGTATTATGTAAATTAAATGCTCACATAAAATGCTCATTTATAGACCGAACAAAATAAAAAAACATGATGTAGATTACCTTGACGCATCCACGAAAGTAACTTTATTTTATAATATGATTTTGCCAATTCTATAGGTAAACTGTACTTCCTTATTACATTTTATTGAATATTTAACAATTTTAGTTACGTAAGAAATCTAATTTTAAGTTGATTCTTTATCCTCCATTTGTAATTTGGTTTGTTTTGGTCTTAGACAAGGGAAGCTATAGGACTCATAACACACTACCTATTAGAGCTGGGCGCGTGAGTAATTTTTGCTCACGATCACGCACGCTCACTCACGGTGACAAAAAAAAGTATTCACGATCACGTACGCTCACGAATACTATTTTTTTACTAACGCCCGATCACGCACGGCGGGACACACTCGTGACATGATTTAATGTAATTGTTATAAAATTAAATTTTGAAATGATGAAAATTAATATTTTTTACGTACAATATATTGTGTATATTTTATATTCATATTCATATTATTTCTTTTAAACTGTATTCTAGTACAAGTAATACCAAACAAAACAATAAGAAAATAATGCTACATTGCATTTTTTTGGTGTTCTGATATAGTTGACAATACTGACCATGTGAAAGTGCTTCTAAAAATGACATAAATTTTTATATTGTATTTTTTAATGTCAAAATTCGTTTTAAAACGTTATAATATTTATGCATAGATATTAAAAAAAAAGATCAAATAAGTTTATAAAAATATTGTCTTTAAATATACACACGAGAAAAATGTAATCACTCACGCTCACGCAGGTCACGGTCGTGACCCGACGTGACCCGAAAAATTCACGACCCGCGCCCAGCTCTACTACCTATTATATAATTGTTACCATATCACTCCACAAAAAATCGCTCCACGAGTTATTGGTGTATCGTTCGAATTATAAAACAAAAATCAATTGTTTGGAATTATACAATTAGTTAATAATAAATGTTTTATATTGCAATTTAAAGTATTTAGAGAAACGTCTGTTTGCAATCATCATCTCTCTTACAGAACAAATTCAATTGTAATTTAAAGTTTATTAGCATTTATAAATTTTCGACGCCATAAGTTTCGTATACGGACAAGTATAATCTAATGCCGTGTTTAGACCGAAAAAACAAAACAGTAACATCGTGTCTTTTTGACAAAAGTGCAATAAACCCTATGCATTTTTAAAAACGATGTGTTTTCAAACACCCTGTTGCTGTTTTGTTTTCTTTGGTCTAAACACGGCATAAGGTTTTGGCATTAAGGTGTTTGGAGACTAAATGAAAATGTTACTATTAAATTGAAACTTTTACCAGTGATTTATTAATACGTCACAGCCCCAAAAATCGAAATTTCAAAATAATCGTCTGAATGGACTTTGAAAAAAAAGTGAATTTTTCGCTTATGATTCAAAAACGAATAACAATACCTATAAAAAAAAATTAGATAAAAAAGTATTTAGGTTATTATCATTTTTCGCGTATTATATGAAATATGAAAGGTGTGAAACAGAGACAGATAAGTTTATGAAGCGCTCTGTCTGTCTCGGGTCCACTCTGCGCTTGCAATGCGTTTTTCTTAGAAATATGCAAAAAATAATTATGTACTTGTTAATTAT
The DNA here is from genome assembly GCA_961205875.1 of Sialis fuliginosa. Classification (NCBI taxonomy): domain Eukaryota; kingdom Metazoa; phylum Arthropoda; class Insecta; order Megaloptera; family Sialidae; genus Sialis; species Sialis fuliginosa. Next base: position 31,864,895 of record OY540812.1, read on the forward strand.
AATTACTAGCGAAAAATTCTCTCTTAATTTTTATTTTTACTATTTTTCAAAACCAGAAAACGATAGTTTTGAAATATATTTTCATAGAGCTCTAAAATTAAGTAGAATTATATTATACTAGCGCATTGGACTCAGTGTTACCCGGGGATATAAATTTAATCTGTAATAAACCTATTAATCATTGTTTTCACTTATAACTAACTATTTACGCAGCGCACCCGAAGATACCTCCCCGACTTCAAAAGACTGAAAAAATCATTATCAACTACAACTTAGGGTCCCGAGGTTAGGGGGCCCGCGCGACAGCGTAAAAACTTTTTTTTAATTTGGTTATTGAAAATGTTACACTAATAACAAATTTTGATTTTAATGACCCTTTTTTCGTTGCCAACTTGAATTTTACATTTATTATTCATGAAAATTTGTAGCAAGTGCATAATTAAATAAAAAACTTGAAATTGTTGACCAAAAAAAAAAGGATAAAAAAGTTACGGCCCTGATACAACTGTAATTTATATAAAAACATAGCAGCCAAGGAATACAGAATTCTATAATTACGGTTTCAATATTTTATTTAATTTAGGTAAATATGACCATTTCTCTTTCAAATATTTTGTCGAACAATTGGATGATTTTTAATAATTTAATATTTTGAAATTAATTGAAAATTGAAATATAAAGACATATTTCACTTCCAAGAAAGGAAAAATATCGAAACTGATATTGATTGTTGCTAACCTATTTATTTATTTAGATTTTCATATAAATTCTAAGACGAGACCTGGTGTTTTCTGGGAGTTTGAAAATATAATTTTACACGATTTTTACAGTAACTACAGAACGAATTTTATTCCGAATTTCACTAATGGATAGATTAAGTTTGGATGTATAATTTGTGGATATTTTGTGTAAATGTCATCAAGTCGGAAAAAAACAATTCGCAGTGAATCGTGTGTGTGGGCATGTTGGGTGGGCATGTTGGACGGGTATGTTGGGTGGGTATGTTGGGTAGGCATGTTGAGTGGGCATGTTGAATTATTTAGGTTACTATGATTTTGTGGATATTAACCCGGGTGACACCGGGTCCAATGCGCTAGTATACAATAAATATGTAAGAAGTTTTGACTTACTTATTGTTTGTATTAATAAAAACGTCTAATATTTAGTGACATAGAACTCGGGAATTATAAATCACACAAACTTCGTAATGGTCTTAAAATATTCCTTATGTTATCTAGTTTAAATTTTTTAAAATTCAAATTATTCCGAGGAATCGTTTATAAATTTTAGCCCTTTGAGTGTATTTTTGATCATATGCTAATATCTGAAGATGCTTTTTAAAACGTCAAATATTGGTACAGAATCGAAAAAAAATTCGGGAAAATTGGACCTTAAATACAATAAAAAATATAAATATAAATACCTGTATTAGCTCCCGTAATAATAACAGTTTTCCCATTCATCCTTTTTTTGCTCGTACATTTTTTTAATGTTGATTTCATATAAATCCGACCAACAATAATCAGACATAATGTAACAATTATTTGCCAATACCACACCATTTTGTCAACAAATCACAACTAGTAGGTATATTCGACAACTAATTAAAATAATCCAAGTACTTCTTGTTTTATAAAATGATAAAAAGCTATAACAGTTTAATTTGAATGCGGAAAACAAAATGATTAAAATTAAATACTTGAATGTTATGCGATTGATTTTTAGATATATTTGTATTAATTTTTATAAAACCCGTTTTGCAGTTTTCGTTATAAAAAAACAAGTGTAGCCGGTACAATTTAGTTTGGATAAAGAGTGGGGAATATTTAACAAAATTATAGTTTATTGATTTTTTTTTTAATTTCGAAGGTGGGGTCTTTATAAAACACTAGCTGTTATCCGCGGCTTCGTCCACTTGGAATTTGATTTTTTTTAAATCTAATCAGTTTTTCGGTATACAAAGTAGCCTTCAGGATGCAAGCTATCTCTTTGACAAATTTCATCAAAATCGGTTCAGCGGTTTAGCCGTGAAAAAGTAACAAAAGAGTTAATTTCGCATTTATGAAATTAGTATGGACTAATTTCCAGGAGTGTGGTATTTTTTCTATTTTTTAGATTTCCGTAGGAAACTAGAAAACCTTATAGTTTCGCCATGTCCGTCCTCAAAAATTTTAAGCAGATTAAGATGAAATTTTGTATACGGACGAAGACTGATAACACAAAAACAGAAATGATAAGATTTTTGAAAAAAAAAAATTCCCATAGACTGAAAAGTGAACTCATATTTTTTTTTTCACTTACCCCATTGAGTGGGATGTCATTAGATAGGTCTCCTAAAATGCAACAAAAAATGTTATATGATCTTTTGATTTTAACCCTTCAGTCACGATATATTTAAATTTAAGTGTCGTTATCAGAGCGTCCCCAACCCCTTAATTTCTAAACTATCTATTCAAAAAATCTGAAAAAAATTCAGAATGTAGCTTTTAATTAGTACTTCCATTGACAATTATAACGAACACTGTCAAAATTATTTTGGACCCTCTCTCATAGACTGAAATTTTTTTTTACTTACCCCATTTAGTGGGGTATTTTTAGATAGGTCTCCTAAAATGCAACAAAAATGTTATATGACCTTTTGATTTTAACCCTTCAGTCACGATATATTTGCATTTAAATGTCGTTGTTAGAGCGTCTTTAACATTAAATGGATGAGCCTGCAGATCCGCAGCGTCCCTGTAAACATTTGTAACATTTTGAGAACCACTGACTGTAGTTAATTAGAGAAAATTTGAGAACTGCACAATTTCAGGCAAAGCAATAAAATTACTAAATCATTTGTTGAGAAAAATTACTAAAAAAAGAATATTTGGGGTATTTTATATTATATAACATATTAATAATATAATAATAATATATTAATGTAATATATAATATATTAATATTACTAAATTAATATTTTTTAATGTAACCGGTAATTCATCAGAATTTTGTAATTTGCAAGTATAAGAATATATGACCTTACTATTATATAACAAAACAAATTAATCACAGTGAACGAAAAACAGATATGTAAGATTTAATGTTGTAAGTTTCTCAATACCTACCAAAAAACAACTCTGTTTTTCTATTTTTAATAATTAAAAACATGTTACACCAAATCGTCTGTTATGTGATCTTTAGTGTTCTGTATCAAAATCGGAAAAAAGAACATTTATGTAATCAACACTTTGTCTGACTGTCTGTCTGTCACAGCATTCTAGCTACTGAACTAGGGGCTTTGCCAAATCACGCCATATTTAGATGCTCAAATTTACTCGGGTCTCAGGCTTTGGCTACGACCATCGTATTTTTTAAATTATATTATACTTCTACCATTATTTTTAATATTTTACAAAAACGGCATAAGATCGTTGTGAACATTCATTTACACATTTTTACATTCAACGTATTCAATAGAGGTTATTTTTTAATTTTAATAGAAAATGGTAATTGTAATTTTTTGTTCATACGAACCTTTTTTTGTTACTTTCGATATATTTCATTATTAATTTGTATATTTTCAATTTTGAGATGAATCTATGTATATTTATCAATAAAACAATACTAAAATTTTTGAGTGTCATACACATATTTGCAGAAATAAACAACTAATTGCATTCGTTTTTAATGTCATTATTTTACTCTTATAACACTGATCTGGTATTATTATAATATATGGATAGCGGATGCCTGTGGAATTACTACCTACTAAACCGGATGGTTAAATTAAAATAATATACAGGTATTCGCGTGCTTGATAAATGTATTGTTATGCGATTTTATAGCACTTGTAATTCCAAACATATTTTTTACTACACACAAGCCACTATTCTAAGCGGTTTACGAGCTATTTACAAATTTAAAATTTTACCTACATATCAATGGTCGATTTTACCGTCTAAACTTAAAAACGGGCACGTATAAAAAAGATGTCCTTAATTTTTCCTTGATTAACATTTTTACCAAGTTCCATTAAAATCCGAGAGTGGCACATGGTGATGTTTCCTTGTCAGTTATACACTTTTTCCCTAGGCTAGGGGAAAATTGTGGGGTTTAGGGGAAATTCTGAGGTCGGATTCCGATTCAGTGGCTCAAATTCCATAAGGGTAGCCTAGTCACGTGTAAAGTTCAGACCACTTTTTTTTGTGGGCCTTTGTAATCAGTTCAGCCATGTCAAAGCACTTAATAAATTCAAAAGATATACCTGCCTACCAATAGATAGATTATAGATAAAAATTATAAATTTCATTATAATAGAAGAAAATTTTACACGTCTATCTGATTCATACATTCTTTGTAATGCAGTGGTGTAATGCAACCATTAATATGCAGGGTGATTTACAACTAGTGTAAAAAAAATAACAGTAGATCGAGGATGTAATTTTAAGCAAAAAACCTTATGTGAACCTACAAAATACACAAAATATACTTTATTTATTATAGGAACAACAAAAAAGAAAGTATTGCAGACATTTACTTAATACGGATGCTTCAAATTATACAAAATACTTATATAAATACTTATATTCTTGTTCTATGATTGAAAATAAGATATAAAGTTAATACAAAATATACCTCCAAAACTACATTTTTATCAAAAAATAGCCACTTATAGTTTCATTTTTGATATTATACTTATGATTTTGTAACAGCAATACAACTGGCTATAACTCTATGTTGATAAGTATTAGGAGGTGTATTTATATTAACTTTTTATCTAATTTTTAATCATAGAACAAGAATATAAGCGTATTTTGTATAATTTGAAGCATCCGTATTAAGTAAAATTCTGCAATACTTTTTTTTTATTAATATTTCTCTTAAACAATTGGTCCTATAATAAATAAACAAAGTATATTTTAGTGTATTTTGAAAAATCTTCTACAAGAACCCAACTCAGGAAAAAATTCAAGAACAAAAAAATACTTGATAAAAATCGGCGGGCCCACTGGCCCCATACACCCCTGGTCTAAATTATTATTATTTGATACTGAAAATCGAATACATTTATTAATACCAATCCCTGTATCAAATTTCATAACTGTAGCACAAAGAGTTCTCTAGATATTAATAAACACTAATTTTTTGGCCCCCTCACGAAGAATTTCCGGACATAGGTTTTTTGCATAAAATTACATCCTCGATCTACTGTTAATTTTTTTACAGTAGTTGTAATCACCTGTATGATTTCAAATCCAATAAAACGTTCTAATTATGTTTCAATCAAGTTATAATTGTTTAAATATAGAAATTCTAACTTTTGACGTACGAAAAATCGTAGGGGTTATTTAAAGAAAATTTTACAACTGCACATTTTCCTTATTTTTTTTTTTTTGCTTTCTACTTTTATAACTGTACTTTTAATAACTAAATAATCATTAAAACTATATTTATTATATAGATTTTTACACGCTGATTTCAAATATAACCAGTAATAACCACCCGTTCAAACGTTACGGCAAATTTTTCTCCAAAATTTTGAAAAAAACTGGCAGGTTTGTATTCAATTGAATATTTAGTTCTGCAGCTAACGTCATGCGTTATATGACACACTAACAAAGGCTATTATTAATATGTGATGGAAGGACCAATATAAAATAAAATGTTAAGATTTTGGCACTTTTTAATGGGGTTTGTGTTGGAAATGGGTTACTATTTTTTTGATGAGTGGGATATTAAATGAAAGCTGACAATTTAAGAAATTACAATACGCATACGTTTTGTTATTATTAATTAAAAAAAAATCGTAAAAATATTTTGTCTTATGCCCATATCTCCGAAAAATTGTAGGAAAATCTGAAAAAATTGTATGTATGAACAATGGATGCTAAGGTCATAAAAAAACTATCAACACTCGCCACAATAGGCATGATGACTAATTTAAAAAAACTATTCTATGATGATCTTGTGTGTCTCCTATTTCCAAAAAATACTTATTTCTGCAGAAAATAAAGGTTTAATCGCAAAAATTGGTCCTTTTAAAACAAATTTTGAATTTGACGCCAAAACGCTAGCAGGTGTCATGGCGCATTTGTGACGTCACGCCTATGTAAACACTCCTTGTCAACAATAATTAATCCTTGTTCCATCGCTAACGTTTCTCGGTTTTAGTTTTGGTAACACAAAACTGAGCAAATTGATAATTTAAAATCACAAAATAATTTATAAACAGTGCAGATATTAATGAAACAAAAATGATGTTTACATATGCGTGACGTCATTCCCTCTGATTGGTGTTCCATCTAACATGGGGGATTATTGTATTCAGTGTTTTTATTTTAACAAAAATTATATTAATCTCGCTTTTAATATAAAAATAAATATATTTTTTAGAATCTTTTAAACTTATTTCATTATTTAAAATCATAATTTCAGTGATTCTTTGTTAGTGGGATCATGCCTATTACGTATTTTTTTCGTTTAAAAAAATTACAACGCACGTCTCTAGGCTACGCCATTTTAATATTTTTTTTGCAAAACTATTGGGAATTGACATAAAAGTAAAGGAAATAAAATAACGAAGCCAAAAATATATCATATGTTATAGTTTGTAATACTCTCTTAAAACGCTTAACATTCGTAATACCCAGTTTCCGGCGCATATTTAGTATTATTTATGCATTACGTACAATGTACAAATATGTATTAATACCATAGCTCCTTAAAGGGGTGGCTGATAGGAACCTAGCATGGGAGCTTGGGGCTAAGGGGGCCCGGCGCGGCGAGTGAACAAGCTTTTTTTTGGTCGTCGTAAAAAAACTGTCTTAGGATTCTTAGTAGGAAGGGACCCGCAGAAAATTCTAGTTTCGGAGCCCGCAAAAGTATATAGCTTGGAGAATTATTTAAAAAATAAAAATTTAAAACTTTTTCTATTTATTTTGTTTTAGCAATAAATAAAAAACGAAATGTTAAAAAAATTCTAGAATAATTCTCCAAAGATCTACAACGATCTACAAAGATTTCTAAAGATTGTTGAAGATAGAGATAGAGATTGTAACGTTGAAAATTCATGAAATTTCAATGTTGAAAGTTCATGAATTTTCAACGTTACAACGATCTTCAGAGATCTTTGTAAATCGTTGTAGATCTTTGTAGATCGTTGTAGATTTTTGCAGGTCTCCACAGATCAAAAACCAGTGAAAAAATATGATGTTGTCTCAAAATGTAGATCTATCAATATCTGATTTGATCACTTCAGATCTGAAATTTTTTCCCGGGTGATTTTAATATTATAATCTTAGATTAGGAAAGACTATGGATACATAACAACCAATGCTAGTCCGTATATGAAAGTGTTACCAAAATTTGTCGGCGGCCATCTTTTTTTAATTGTCCAAACCGCATATTATCCCATAGGCGTCAGTTGAAAATTTATAATATGCAAATATGCTTTAAATTACAATTGAATTTAGTATGTATGAGAGATGATAGTTCCAAATAGACGTTTCTCTGTTAATCAATTATCACTGAAATACTTTTAAAGACAATATAAAACATTTATTATTAATTAATTTTATAATTCAAAACAATTGATATTTATATAAAAATCTGAATGATACGCCAATGATCCTTGGCGCGATTTTTCGTGGTGTGATATGGTAACAACACTAGGTAATGTGTTATTTGTCCTTTATCTTTCCTTGTCTAAGATTATAATAATCAAATGGAAGCGAATTTAAATGAAAACTGGTCGATCACTTCTGCATGCGACTCCTACGGTCCATGCTCTATGTTTATGGTTATATGTTTGCCCGCGCAAGCGCGACACGGACTAGTCCTGTGCGCCGGCACCGGACCACAGAGCGCGCGGGTGCCTAGCAACGGTAACCAAGCGCACCGTACGCCGTTGTTAGTGATTGCTCCGCGGCGATCCGAGGACCTAGTGCTCGCTCCCGACGCGCGACAGACCCCGTGCATGCGGCACACAGGTGGTTACGCGATCAAAACAGTGCTCACTCCTATATATGTATACCGGGTGTTGTTCAACTTCGCTACCGTACATACGGCAAATCAATGATGTTTCAGATGCATGCAAATTGTTGATCACCTGTTGATATCACAACTAATTCGTAAGTACGTTTTTTCTCTCTCCACCAAATAAATAAAAATAATAATAATTTATTTTATAGTTTATTAATTATAAAGCCCCATAAAAAAGGTTTTAATCTTTTATTTTGACTGTGTTTTTCTTACGTATTTTTGGACGCTGGAAATTAATTCGACAAATAAAAAGCTCGCTGACCTTTAAAATTTTTTGCTTTAAAAAAAATAGCAAAATATTTTAAAGCCTCCACAGGCCGTGATAATTTTTTTCAACCAAATTTAATGAATTACTTTTATTAATCAGACTTTTCTCTTCAATTTGTTTTTTTTTGTATCGCTTTATCAACTATTTTTCAAGAAAAAATTTTTCACGTTGTTTGTTATATTTTATCGTCAAATTTGTTTCCAGTGCCCAAAAATACGTAAAAAAACACAGTCCAGTTAAAAGAGGTTAAGCCTTTTTTTATGGGCCTGCGTTATTTGTAAAAACATCTGAGGACGAAATTTCTATCTGACAGTAACTTTGGAACAAGCGTAAAATTTACAAGAAAAAAAATGTATTTACAAAGAATTTTGCTTTTTGGTTGAAATGCGCTGATCGAAAGTTGTAATGGGCGCAACCTACATATTTTCCGCTCCAGAGGCCCCAAAAATTTTATATTTATTTTTATTTTGATCTCCTAAGTCCTAAAGAATTAACTTTTAGAAAAAATTGCTTATGAATACAAATAAATTATTTTTAGAATTTTTTATTTTTTGTTTCTTTGGCATGTAATGTTATATTAACGGTGGAACATATATGTGTATTATATCTAAAATAACATTGATTTCCCTATGTACCGTATTGAACTTATACATTCTCTATATACATTATACATACAGGATTGGTCAAAAGTATAAGGATAAGTTTTAATTATAAAAAAATGCATGGACAAAAGTTTATTGGAAAATTTAAGCTTATTTTTTAGACATTTATTTTTTTCATGATTACATAGAGTTGTGACGTATTGATATTATTAACAAAATGGCAATATAGGTCAAATTTAGTGTCATTTGAATATATATATATTTTTTTCTCTTGACATAAAAATATCATAGTATATCAACACGGAAAAAATTGTATAATAAAAATTACTGTACTAGTTAAATTGAAGGGCAGATTTATTATTGGAAAAATTGTAATGTGTATTGAAATTGTTATATGAAAATGTAGTAAAATACTAAATGTAATTTTTTACAATGGAGCAAAGTAAAATTTCTGTCCTTTCCTTAGGTTACAATGCCGTAGGTAAAATAATTTTACTAGAAATCGTGTAAAAAAATTATTAGAAAATAGTAACTTTTGACTAACCCTGTATTTATATATATTTTGTACAAATAATCATAATTAATTAGATCTGATATACAGTGTGTCTCAGGATAGATGTAACAAGAGGTGTAATTAACAATTTTTTTCAAATTTTGGAATGACATTTGGTGATCGATTCCTGCTTGCTACAAAACTAACGTTTACCAAAAATTAATTGATTTGGTCTTCTACAGGATGTTTTATAAGCAAAATTGTAAAAAAAATTACCTATATTTTTTCAAAATATGAAAAAGATCCACTAAGAAAGAATGCAATTATGTTACTCTATACCAAATTTCAGAGAATTAAAAAAATAACATTTTCAATAAATTAAATAGATATTTTATTCTGAAGTAAAAAGTAGTTGTTCTAACCCTCACTTCACAATAAAATATCTACTTAATTTATTGAAAGTGCTATTTTATTTTATTTTTTTAATGCTCTAAAATTCGGTATAAAGTTACAAAATTGCGTTCTCAACAAACTTTTTTAGTGAGTATTTTTTTTATTTTGAAAAATATAGGTGGCTTGTTCTTGGTTATTTTTACAACTCTGCTTATAAAACAAATTTAAAAATTTTCGGTATACGTTATAGTCGAAGAGGGAAGCGACAAAATATTGCAACTACTTTATAAAGGCTGATTTTTTGATATTACGTCACATTTGTGGTGTAGAGATACAGCCTGCCGTCAGTCAGCTAGTTTCGTTAGCGTTTGGCGCGGGGGCGGCTATATTTTTGTAAAAAACTCGATACACGTTGCAACTACTTTATAAAATATGAAAATTTATTTGTAAGCAGTATACTAAGTAAACCCGGTTGCAAGATTTTGTAGGCTGACTATGATAAAAGAGGTTCTTACTTAGTATACTGCTTATAAATAAATTTTCAGATTTTATAAAGTAGTTGCAACGTGTATCGATTTTTTACAAAAATAAAGCCGCCCCCGCGCCAAACGCTAACGAAACTAGCTGACTGACGGCAGGTTGTATCTCTACACCACAAATGTGACGTAATATCAAAAAATCAGCCTTTATAAAGTAGTTGCAATATTTAGTCGCTCACTTCTCGGACTATTAGCTTTACATTAAGTAGAACTCGATCCCCAAATGTCATTCCGAAATTAGAATTTTTTTTATTCATTGCACCTTTTGTTACATATATCCTGGGACACACTGTATATATTTTTTCTTATTATATCTGATACGATATTATAATATAATATTATTTGAATATCGACATTTAAATTCGAAAAGTTATTAATAAAATTTTGATTTTGAAGTAAAGTCGAATTCAATATTAATTGATGTTATTTATTTAATTGATAAAAACATAATGAAGAATATCATTTTTGTATTTGTTATTATTAGTTTCTTTTTAATTGAAGCAGTTTGCCTTTTCTTGAATGTTTAAAATATTTTATTTACTATACCTACTAACCAAAAATTGTGAATTATATTTCTATTACCTGTTACTCGCGACTTCTCATCCCCTTGGAATACATTTTAGGTAATACAGATTTCTGTTATGATAGTCGATAAAATTTGTTTTAAGTTTTGCATTTGCACGCTAGATGGCACTAAACTAACCTAACCTATCGTACTCAAATTTTTTTTCACTTACCCCATTGAGTGGAGTATCTTTAGATAGGTATCCTAAAATGCAACAAAATATGTTTTATGACCTTTTGATTTTAACCCTTCAGCCACGACATATTTGCATTTAAATGTCGTTATCAGAGCGTCCGTTGAAATAACTCTTGTATACAAATCGTAATGACTACGGAAACCTATCATGTGCGTGCCCAACAAGCACTTGACTGTTTTTATTTATCTAATTAATTTTTGGGGTACAGATCAGTCTATATCCTTCCTTATGATGCAAGCTATCTCCCTGCAAAATTTCATTAAGATCGGTTTAGCGGTTTAGCCGTGAAGAGGTAATAAACAGACAGAGTTACATTCGCATTTAAGTATAATATTATAATAAAAATAATTATTACACTAGCCTCCAAATCTTTGGGGTAAATATAACACGCAAACCACTTTTGTGGTTAAAATATTTATGTACCTGCTACGATAGTTTAATTAAAAAGATCAAGCCATCCCACCAAAAAAAAAAAAAACTATAAATTAACAAGTTATAGAATATAAGAGGTTTACCCCAATTTATTCTATATATTCTGACATTAACACAAATAATTTCACTTATTAATAATTAATAATCTATATAATATGTAAAAACGTTGGTGCGTATGTATGTGTTCTCATTAGGCCTAAACCACTGGACGTATCGCAGTCATATTCACACCATATGTTCGTTTGGTACTGCGTTAGGTTTATATTTTTTAGACCCAGTAGATAGTGCTAGAGTCGAAAATGTGTATTTGTGGTCCGATTTGACTTATATTCAGAATAAATGTTAGTTACGTTGAAAGAAACATTTTTTTTTACAAAAAATTGACTCGGTAGGTGGCGCTGGAGTCGAGATATTTACGAAAATGTGTATTTATGATATGATTTTTAAACAAATTATTTTTGGGCAGAACAACGTTTGTCGGATTAGTGAAAACAACATTTACAACCCTCCATATGTGACAGGGGTTGAAAAATTAACTCCTAACCGCTAGTATACGACTATAAACATATGTTTTTTAAACAAAGTATGAACAAAATGTACACGTACAAGTAAAACATTAGAACTATGAGGCTGAGAGGGGGGGGTCTGACGTTGAAAAATGGACCAATTAGTTTTCCCGTAGATGTACATGTTTCTAATTTAACAAATGTCTGAAAAGTGAAAAGTTTAACTTCACAGAATTTTTTTTATTTCGATTAAAACATACTATGGAAGTGGATATACTCATTCTGGCAGCTGAATAATGTTTTTATTTAAACCTTTCAGCCCTGAATTTTTAATATTAAAAATAGAATTTCAAAAGCACAGATCAAAAGTTAGTACGAATTGGCACAATAAGTAGAGCCCTGTAAACGTTATGGTGGTAAATGTAACCGACAGGGTTGAAAGGGTTAATGACATCCAAAGATAGTAGCCAGTGAGCTTAAATTAAAACTTTATTGTCCGGTATTATAAATGAGCTAACAAAATTTGCAAGCTTGTAAGCACTTTCAAATGAGGTATCAAACCTATCTGACAGTTTTGCACACGCGTGGTTAGTAAACATCAACGGTATTAAAACAGTGGTGATATTATGAAAATTATTTTGTACGGTGAAAGTCGCCAACTGTGTTATAATGTACCTACTCAAAATTCCATAACTAATTTATAGATATACTATCACAGAATTAATACCCCATTTGAAAGCTTGCAAGCTTACAAATTTGTTAGCTCCTTTATAATACCGGATATAGGATTAAAAATTACCTTGATGTGGCCAAGAGAAATCACTCATTAATATTTACATTTAGATATAGATATTATGTATGTATGTATTTAAAATAAGGAACTTTGTAAATGTAAAAAATGATAATATTAGATCGTACAAATCTTGAGGCTTCCGCGGTGATATTGATATGATCTTGGCTTCTGGCCGATAACACGATCAAACCGACGCGGCTTACACCCAGAAGCTAATATCGAATATTAGATCGATTTATATATTTTTTGTTCCAAAATTTTTATCAAATCTTTGTAAAATAAATAAAAGTAATATTTTTAGAAGCTTTTGTTCTATTTATGTATTCAGAGAAAATTTGCAATTGGTAAATTAAAACAAAAAATATAACAAATTTAAAATTTAATCGCAAATATTTAATTGAAAACAAAAATTGCATATATTGATTAGCTATTTATGTAGGTATATTGTATGTATTTTAAAAATATTATTTAATCTAAATTTAGTTAGGGTAAATTTGGGTACTTGTAAACGTCATCGCTAATATTGTATATATTCAATATCTTGCTTTTTTTTACATAGCTTTATAGTATAATATTTAAATGAAAAACAAACATATATCAATTTAATGTAATTTTTGCACGATTTTTTATATGGTTTTTGTGGAATGTATCTACCGCGTAAAAAGAGACCCTTATGTATTCTTTTTTGCTGGGATAGATTGACTTTCTATTAAATTATCGTACCAGGTACACATTTCTTTATTTATATATTTATTTACAAGAGTAGTTGCGAATTACATTTACCCCAACGAATTGGTGTTAATACAGCGTTTCTCAACCTTTTAGTATTTGCGACCCAATTTTCAATCACAATTCTCATCGCCCCCCCCCCCCCCCCCTGCATAAAATAATTTTATTTAACCTTTTTTCGAAAAACTTTGCTCTGTAAGACAGACGCAAGGAAGTCACTAATAATTATTAATCTTGTTTTTAATTTAATATTGATAAGGGGCCATCCATAAATTACGTTACACGAATATCATGATTTTTGTAACCCCCTTCGTCCATGTCACAGCTGGTCAGATTTGTGAGACCCCTACCCTACCTAATGTGACGTCACATATTTTGCAATTTTACACCTTAAAATTATTAAAATGATTAAAATGTCTACAAAAAAGCTAGTATATTATATTTTGAAATGTGATGTCACGACATTTAGGACCCCTTCCCACCCCTTATCACACAATGTCACACTTCGTCGACCCCCTCCCCCCTTAACGTGTGACGTAATTTTTGGATGGCCCCTAAGTTAATTTAATAATATTTTGTATTTAATAATACAATGTGCAGTAAGTACTGATACAATCCTATTTATAAGTGTATTATATCAGTGTTTTAAACGTGCATTTTATTTTTTATTATATCAGAAAGTATTTTATTGATTTTCTTTCAGTAAATTAAATACATTTTTTAATAATATTTTTTCTCGATATGCTCGCACTCTTCATTTAGTTTTATCACGCCTCTCTAGAGGAGCATGCCCCACAGGTTGAGTATCGCTGGGTTAATGTAATAATAATATACATATATGTAAATTGTACATCTACCAATTGTACGAGTAGTATACAAAATGTCACATTTAATATTTAAATAAATAAATACAGTGCAGTACTACTATCGAATTATATTTAAGAGCATAAAGGGGTAGGTAACAGAAATAAAATTTTTCAACTTTGATTTTCATTTTATTAAGATGGGATATATAGGTTATAGTAGAGTCACTCCAGTAAGAGTCTGGACAGCGCGGGTCGATTTTTGGTTGATTGTAAGCCAAGTCTCGCTCACAGCCGTATTTTTTGGTATTATCAGTCAATATCATTAAATATACTTTATATTATTACATTATGTTCAATTTCAATGGTAATTTTTTACTTTCTTATACCATGTATATGTATATGAAATATACATTAGTATAAGTAAGTATAGTGAAGCCGATTTTTTTCGAACTCCGGATTTTGACGGAATTATCTATTTTTACCTTCTCTGAATCCATTCTGACTATTTTCGCCATGATGTCTGTGTGTCCGTCTGTCTGTCTGTCTGTAAGCGCTGTAACTCAAATACGACAAATCGTAGAAGGGTGATATTTTATATTTAAGATTAATTTTTGGCTGGGAAGAAAACGTCCTATTTTTGAAAACGATCTTTCAACCGGATACGGATGTTTACCTACGTCGATTTTTTAATTTTTCGAATTACTCTGAAACAGTGCGAAATAGAGAAAAATAGTCAAGTTAAAAAATGTAGGTAATATCTATATCTATAATTTATGTTCTATTCATTTTTTTGTAAAAACGAATTTTTGAAAAAAAAAATTATTATAATTCAAATGGTTCATAACAGAGAAAAAAATTAATGGGGAATAATTTATAGATATTAACATACTCGACATTTTTTATCTAAAACATTTTTTTCTTATTTCAAAAATAATTCAAAAATCCAAAAATTTAAAAGAGTAAACATCCGTTTTCAGATATTACGTTAAAAAAAATCACTTGTTATATAAATATAAAATTATTCATTTTGTTCTTTCTTGTTAGTTTGTTAGAAATGTTTTAATAAACAAAGAATCACGTATACAATTCACTGTTAGGTTAGGTTAGGTTAGGTATAAGAAAGTCCCGTGGTTCTCAAGGCAGATATTTTATAATTGCTAAAAATAACACACAAATGATTGTATTAAAACGCCGATTTGGTTAAAAATGGCGACACTGTCGAGACTTTTACTGGAGTGACTCTAGTAGGTATATAGTAAATAAAGCTTTTCGAAAGATGGCAAACTGCTTCGATTATATAGAACATAAAAAACTTTTTAAGAAAATTATAAAATCGACTTTAAAAGAACTTAAAAATACTGAAAAGTATGTAATAATTAAATTTAACAGTTTTTTATTGGCTTGGCACTGACTGATAAAATTTATATAAGACTACCTCTGGAGTATACTCTTTCAAATAAAAAAAAATCGTCCAAATATTTTGAAGTCGGTTAAAAAGAATATACCATTATTACTTTTAATTCGGTTTTACATTTAAACTACATTTATTTAAAAGTAAATTAATGAATTATGTATATATATTTTTTAAGGAAATTAACTACAATCACTTGCAATCGAGTTGCTACATTCTGGATAGTATACATCATACAGAGATATTAAATAAATACGTATACCTATATTTAATAAAGTGTGGTGATATCGTGAGATTGTGCAACAGGAGATATTATGAAGGTGAAAGTTCATGTTGTCTTCTAGCTTCTGATACGTAAGTAGTTTATATAAATTATATAAATCATATAAGCAAGATTTTTATTTATTTTAGAAATATATTTTTATTGTTATTTTTATGTAATTTTAGCGAATTGATTCTGTGTTACCCGGGGATATTAATTAAGTATTTGTATCGAATTTGTATGGAAATCAAAAATAATATAATAATTTGGTTAGCAACAATCATAATATTAATTTCGATATTTTACCTTTTTTGGAAGTGGAATGTTACATTATATTTCAATTTTCAATCAATGTATTTCAAAATAAGGTAAAGGCACCAGTTATGGCCACTATGAGAGCAAGTTTTTTTTTTTTTTTTAGATTAATGGATTTGTTTAATGTAATTCTCATGAAGTCGTGTTACTAATAAGTAACTCTTTATTTAATCTATTTAATTATCAAAGTCCGCAAATAACGTTTGTTATTTAAATTATAGCTTTTTATTTTGTTCATGTTTTTTCTCTAGTAATGGCAAAGGTAAAACCAGTAATAAGCACGCAGTGATAGACACTTGTTAATGATTACAAAATGATAAGTACTACGACACAAAAGATATAAAAGAAAGAATCGTCTTTGAAACAATGTAAAGCAGTTGCTATGATAATATAATAATTAATAAATAAATTATGCTAATAATTAGTTTAAATGTCCACCATTTTGACACCTATTGGCAGATTGTCATCAAATCACGCTGTAAAACAGTTAAATATATATAAATATTCAGAAATGGTAGTTATCAAATATCAACACATATTTCTAATTCAGTACATTTAATTAAAAATTTGCAATTACTGGGGTCCTTGCCAAGACTGGTGCCACTACCTTATATAATTGTTAACATTTGTCAAAAATCATTCAATTGTTCGACAATATATTTGAAAGAGACATGATCATAGTGACCTAAATTAATAAAATATTGAAATCGTAAATTATATAATTCTGTATTCCATGGCTACTATGATTGTATATAAATGACAGTTGTATGCTGTGACATCATGGAAACAAAACACGACTTGGTAAAGATTTTTTTAGTCTTTTGATTTTAAATCTTAGGTTTTCATAAAATATTAATAGACACGATACTGATCTAACTATTGATGAAAACCGCATAGAAATCGGTTCAGTAATTCTCGAGTCTATAATTTTAATTGTAAGTGGTAGGAATGAAAATCGGGCTCGGTAGCGCTGCTTATGAATTGTTTTATTATTTCACGAAGCACCGGTTAAAGGCTCTGTCAAACAGGAAGCGGACAGTCCGCTGTCTGCTCCGGACTAGGGTGGTCAAACAGAACGCGCAAGTGACGGCTAACCAGTGCAAATTCTTTCTTCATCTAGTGATCATCATGTCCAGCAGTTCAACTGACGAAGAAGAATTATTTCTTTTCTTAGCTGTGAGTTCAGCAGCAAGACGAAAAAGGAAATGGGTATGCCATAGTCAATGTGCATAATGCAGGCATTCTATGTAGTGACTAGGCATTCTACGTTGAATATTGAAGCGAAGTCATACAAACAACTGCACTACCCCACAAGATCAATCAACTTTTCATCATTATCTTCTCTTTTACTCATTTTGCTATCCAGTGCGCGCGCGAACTCTGTAAAAATTTACAACCTGTCCGCTGTCCGCCGCGGTAGTCCGCTTTCTGTTTGACCAGGGTAATGCAACATTACACGATACAGAGTTCGCGGCTGTCCGCGTGGACTGTCCGCCTCCTGTTTGACAGAGCCTTAAGAACCACTGGTTTACAGACAGACCTATAGATATCATAAAGAAAATATTTAATTGGAAAATTTTCATCATTTTCATTGTTCCTTATGTCATTGACGTATGAAATAAACATATCTACATATGTACATACATAAAAGTGCTAATTGTAAGTAGGGGTGGTATTTATTACAAAATTTAAATCTCATTACTATAGATATCCAATATCCATATCACATATACAGAGTGTCGAAAGTAACTAAGGTACATAGGGATCTGATGTTAATTTTAAGCTTGATCCAAATTTACTATTGGTTTTAAAATTCAACATCGAATTTGGTCACAAAGACTAAAAGAAATTCTTATAAATTAAATTAATTAACAAACTTCAGAAAATAAATACCTTGCTGTTTGTTGACAACTTTATTATCTGCCATTTAATAATTTTTATTAACTAAATATTTAACTTTTAATGTGAGTTATAGTATTAATAAAAGGCCAAGTGCGTGTTGGGCACGCACATGATAGGGTTTCGTCGTCATTTTTACTTAACTATCCCGGGAAAAATATTTAAAACTAAAGTGATTAAATCAGATCTAGATAGATCTACATTTTAAGATGATATCATATTTGGTTTTTGATCTGCAGAGATCTAAAGTTCTACAAAGATCTGCAACGATCTACAAAGATCTCTGATGATCATTGTAGATCGTGATAGAGATTGAAACGTTGAAAATTCATCACCATCTACAACGATCTTTACAGATCAAAAACCAGTGAAAAAAATACGATTTTGTCTTAAAATGCAGATCTATCAAGATCTGATTTAATCATTTTAGATCTATTTTTTTCCCGAGTAGGTACATTTCTACAATATAAGTAAAAAAACATCTGCCAAGTAAATGCACAGGTCTTCCTGTAGCTAATTAGTAGTTAATTATTGAATAATTATATAAATAAAATTATATAAATAAAAACCGATAAAGTCTTCAGATAAATTACATGGCATTGGTTACCCACTTAATTTTTATACAATTTCACGAAAAAATATTAGTTTGAAATTTTTCTTAAGATTTTTTTCTTTAAAACGATCACAAAGCTTCTCGTATCTTCGATCTACAGAGTTCGTTATAGTTTTTATTGGATATTTCTAATCAAAAGCTACATACATACTGGAATTTTTTTCTGATTTTTTTCATGCACAGCTTAGACTTTGAAAGCAAATATATTGTGACTAAAATGTTAAACTTAAAAGGTTCTTGAACATTTTTTGTTGAATTTTTTGCATTCTTAATGAAGTAAGTGAAAAAAAAATTGATTACACTTTTCGGTCCAAAAATTATTTTTTCAAAATTATTATTTATGTTTTTAGGTAATCATCTATATCTTAATAGGTACCTATATAAATAATAGAATGGGAGGGCAGCGACATATAGACAGAAAAACGGATTGACCGAAACTATAAGAATTCCTAGTTTTATAACCCTTATTTTTTGCATTTTTTACTTTCTTATACGTCCACATGTATGAATTTTTTTGCCACGGTGTTCAACTGTAGATACTGTAACTCAAAAACGACTAAACAGGGTACAATATTACATTTATTGTTAATTTTCGTTTAGGAAGAAAACTTCCTATTCAATGTACTGAATTTCGTAGTTATAAGTATATATGTTACCGGCAATGTATGAAATACGACATTCTATAGAATTCCTAGGTATTCTATAGAACGTCTAAAATCACTAGGCAATGTATGAAATCAATTAAATTATATCCATTTCCTGGGCATTGTATAATGTATGAAATATAAACATAATTATGCGAATTCGTCAATTTTGGTCCAGGCACAGATGTTACCTTAATTTATGTTATAAAATTATTCAGATGCAAATCTTAGATCATTCTCGATAGCTGTAGGTTTGTAGATTGTCGACAATACTGAATTATTTAAGTTACTTTATACACGTCTGGGCTAATATTAAATTAATTAGATCAATGATTAAATAATATTAAAGGTTTCTATATATTTTGTATTTTAATAATTTTAAATGATACTTAAATAATATATGTCTAAACTAATATTTAATTTAATTTATTATAATAAATGTCAAATCTTCCAATATTTTTTATGTGATTTTGTTATTTTAGCAATAAGGGTCCTAAATCTTACTTAATATGAATTTGAACTTTTTAAAATTAATTAAATAATACCTATCTGCTTTAATCATATCATATATTGTATAGAATTCTTAGGAAATATATATATGTAGTATACATAC
Organism: Sialis fuliginosa; assembly: GCA_961205875.1. Taxonomy (NCBI): domain Eukaryota; kingdom Metazoa; phylum Arthropoda; class Insecta; order Megaloptera; family Sialidae; genus Sialis; species Sialis fuliginosa. The sequence goes on from OY540812.1 coordinate 31,884,996, forward strand.
TTTACCGGTAACATATATGTATGTACTAGGTTTTTTATTATGATTTTTTTTTTCAAAAACGATCAACTTTTAGAGGCTAATAATTGGGCATGATAATACTCACATAAAGAGCAACATTCACAATAAAAATTAGCCAAATCCGTGTTGAGGTCGATTTTACATTGCTACCCGGCTACACCATTTCGGAACGACGATTTGTGTGATTTTCGCTTAATTCGTTTGGCACCCATTTATGAAGCTTTTTTGTTTTGCCAATCGTAGTTAAATGCCGTGAAATGGTTCCTGGGTCTACTTGTAGCTCTTCTGCAAGTTTTCGAACAGTTGTATGTGGATTAGCTCCCCATATAGCTTTCAACATTTCGGTATCAACAGCAGAAGGACGTCTGCGACCCTCTTGATCATCCAAATTTACTTTACCTGCACGAAATTTTTGAAACCAACGTCACACCGTGGATTCATCAATGGACCTCTGCCCTCCAAACTGTGTTGATGTTTCTGGCCGTTTGCGCTGCACTACAGCCGGTTTTGAACTCATAAAAATAAATTTTTCTAAAATCTTTTTTCGACACCTTTTTTAATTACAATAGATGAAAATGAAATTTTGTGTAAAATGTTCAAAAAAATAAAGGAAGTCAATAAAAAAAATCTTTAAAATGTTATATAACACTTAGTACTCGACAATTTTAAGAGAAAATAGTACCTAAATCTCGGCATAGGAAAAACGTGCATTATTTTTGCAACAACCTAATATTTACATTATATACACGCAACCGTACGACGTACCTACGTAGATTTAAGAAGCAAATACCTGTAAGAACTAATATAATCCTGTGTTGAAAGCGTACGTACCCCGCGCAGGCGCGTGTATACTAACTTCTTTGTAAAAAAACATATTTACGAGGTCATAATATTAACAAGTGAACGAATATTTGCATGTATCTGAAATAACATTGATTTCTCTATGTACTGTAGTTAAATTGAACACTCTGTATACATGTTACTATACACACATGCAATATGATAATTAATGTATTAATGTATGTAAAGTAGCGTTTCTCAACCTTTTAGTATTTGTGACCCAATTTTCAATAACAATTCTCCCCCCCCCCCCTATACCATAATTTTCTAATATTAAACCTTTTTTCGAAAAACTTTGCTCTGCAAGACCGACCCAAGGGAGTCACTAATAATTACTATTTTTTTTAAATTTAATATTGATAAGGTAATTATTAAATACAATGTGCAGTACTGATACAATCCTATTTATAAGTGTATTATATCAGTGTAAATGTAAACGTGTATTTAATTTTTACTTTCTTATACCTTACATCCTTAATATATATATATATAAAGCTTAACGTCTCTCTGTCTGTCCGTTAGTTACCTTATCACTCGAGAACCACTTATCCGATATACGTGTTTTTTTTTAATTCATAGGTACGTTCTCTGGCCAGGTTATAGGCTATATTTTTTTACGTTAGGTAACATAACAACTAAGCAGTGACGATAATAGTAAATCAAGTCGGAAAAAATGTTGCCGTCGGCGCGCTGTTTTGTAATACGCTGCCTAAACCGTTCAATATAGAACAAAATAATGTATTTAAGAATTTTGTAGAATCAAAAGTTCTACAATAAAGTCCGCGACACGATATGTCTAACTTTTATATTTAAGCCACAATGACTGCTTTTATGTTACAAAGAAAACATAAAATATTTGGGTTCTGTTTACATGGACTTATGACCTGCAAAACATTAATCCTTATCAAAATAAATGATTTCATCGTCATAAGTACTTAATGTAGATATAATTTGCCATTTACAGCATCCAATTTGGTCGTATAGTTTAGAAAATATCGAAATATACATATTAGAACATATTATTCGCGCGATTGTGACCGTGCGCGGGGTGCGACGAGGGAACGTGCCAACACGCTGGGCAGAACAGGCCGGTATTCTATTGATTGTCAATTGTTTATTTTGTTTTCGATAATTAACTTTTACATTTAAATAGAACAAAAAGTATAAATAATTTTTGTTCTATTTAAATGTAAAAGTGATTCGTTTTTGTTAGGTAGGTAATTTAAGTGTTATTTGGTTTTTATTACATTAATAACTAATCGTGTTTGTAATTAATTCAACTGTATATTTTTTAAATCCTAAACAATAATTCCGTAGTCCACGTGAGCGAAGCCGCGTGGGCCCAGCTAGTATGAAATATACAATAGTATAAGTAAGTATTGTGAAGCCGATATTTTTCGAAATCCGTATTTTGATGGAATTATCCATTCTGACTATTTTCGCTATGATGTCTGTGTGTCCGTCTGTCGGTCTGTCTGTCTGTAAGCGCTGTAACTCAAATACGACAAATCGTAGAAGGGTGAAATTTTATATTTAAGATTAATTTTTGTCTGGGAAGAAAACGTCCTATTTTTGAAAACGATCTTTCAACCGGATACGGTTGTTTACCCACGTCGATTTTTGAATTTTTCAAATTACTCTGAAACAGTGTGAAATAGAGAAAATGGTCAAGTTAAAAATTGTAGGTAATATCATTATCTATAATTTATGTTCTATTCATTTTTTCGTAAAAACGAATTTAAAAAAAATATTTTTTTATTATAATTTAAATGGTTCATAACAGAGGAGAAATATCTGTCGTGAGTGTCATGGGACTTTCTTATACGTATTACAGAGATTGAACAGTGTGTGTGTTTGCCATAGATACCATGGGACTTTCTTATACGTAATACTGAGAGTGAACAGTGTAGGTGAATCTAAATAATTACATACAAAATTCTTTCTGGCTAAATCATAAATGTTGGAAACAAATATATGGGGAATAAATTATAGATAATAATATACTCGACATTTTTTATTCAAAACATTTTTTTCTTATTTCAAAAATAACTCGAAAATTTAAAAATTTACAAGAGTAAACATCCGTTTTCAGTTATTACGTTAAAAAAAATCACTTGTTATATTATTATAATGTAGAGAATAATATTACCTATATTATTCATTTTATTTTATCTTGTTAGTTTGTCAGAAATGTTTTAATAAAATAAGAATCACGTATACTATTCACTGTTAGGATTACGTATAAGGATGTCCCGTGGTTCCCAAGGCAGAAATTTTATTATGTCAGTATGTATTTTATTGCATTTCTTTCAGTAAATTAAATATTTTTTTTTTTTAATATTTTTTCTTGACATGCTCGTGCCCCCCATTTAGTTTTATTACGTCTCCCTAGAGGGGCGCCCCTCTCAGGTTGAGAATCGCTGATGTAAGATATGTAGTAAGAAACAATTCTTATTGATTCTGTATATGTGAGATTTGAAAGGTTTCTGTAAAAAAATATACGGCATCATTTGTGTGTGATATATATATGTATGTATGTTTATTTGGTGTCCCTTTGTTGGAAAAACATTCGCTTCAAAAGAAACAAGCTTGATTGATGCTCCTCTGCATGGGCGCCGACTCCCTGGGGACAAAGGGAAAGCAAATTTGTCTCCTTGATTAGCTTGGCTTTTTACCCTCGTGTATTAAAAAAATATGTGAATTTTATTTTTCAAACTATGTCGCACAAATAAAATACAAATTGGACTTGATTGTTAGATAATCAGTTGCCAAAACGATTTAGTCCAATTCTTGTCAATTTGGACCTCCTTTTTTTATTGAAAAAAATTTAAGAAAATATTTTTTTATTGCAAAACTTTTAAGAACAGTTATTTTATAATTATTAAACATTGATGCTCGATTTCGCAAATGATAGGTACTTACAATTTAGTTAAGTTCAGAGCCTGTAACTCTAATTTAATTTATTTTCGAAAAAACATATATATACAAATTGCTTAAACTAAAAATATACACCTTAACCACAATAAAACAATGTCACTCGACACATGTTTCGACTTCACAAGAAGTCCTCATCAGGAGCCTAACAGTTCCAGACTGATTCAGTCTTGGTCAAACCTTATATTTATACTAAAAGGGCTTAACTCGCTTCAATGATTCTGACCAATCAACTACAAGGCCTAGAAGGACTGAACCTAAAATACAACCGGGTTGATAAATCCAGCGTCGCTCATCATATGACTACACTAAATCACACAACAGATATAAGTAATTTAAAACTAATTAAAACATGCAGTAATAATAATCAATTGGACGTAGCAGTAGGCACAAAGTAAGCTTAGTTTCATTTTGCTTCCTTGAAATATCGAAGATACGAGAAGCTTTGCGATCGTTTCAGATTGAGACAAAAAAATGTTCTCCGATTTCAAAATTTTAAATTGATCTTTCCATTTCACGTCAAGACAAACACTTTTCGTTCCGTGTCTGTCTGTCCGTCCGTCCGTCCGTCCGTGTCCGTCCGTCCGTCTGTCCCTTAAATCCTTGTCACACGCATAACTCGTGAACCACTGAACCGATATGGTTGAAACTTGGTCGGGTGGTTGGGTCTGGCTTGAGGACGGTTCCATTTCAAAATCATCAAAATCGTATGTAAAAGGGAGGGGTGACATCCCAAAATATTATTTTTTTCAAGATATCTCAAGAATGACACATGTTACGTGAACATTTTATAGATAATTTTTTGTAGAGCATTTCATTTATGGGTCTACAACGTTTGTTGTAAAATATTCCCTTACAAAGATTTATCTTAATTTATTTAAAAAAATCGTATTTCGTTTTTCTAAATTGATATTTGCTTGGACATATTAAATGTCATTTTGACGTTTACATAACTTTAGATTTAGATTGAAATTGTCAAAAAATTAAAAATATACGAAAAAATAATCAGGTGCGTTTTAAGAAAAATTTCGAACTAATATTTTTTAGTAAAATTGTATAAAAATTAAATGGTTAACCAATTCCAGGCAATTTATCTAAACACTATCGGTTTTTATTTAAATTGTTCAATAATTAACTACCTTTGGCGAATTTAGCACGAGAAAGCACTGTGCATTTACTTGGCAGATGTTTTTCCCTAAGGTGTTTGTAACTACCTCGCTCTCCGTACAATCAGAATCTGACATAATTTTTCTATTTCCTTCAGAACACGGGCGTTATATTAATAATTATTTTATAAAATATATACCATAGTCATATATACGCCAATAAAGTTCTAATTCTCCAAATAGGTACAACTAAAAGTTACTAGATGTTTAAACAGTTGTTATTTTCAGGTAGGAAATACTATAAATACTTGGTAACTGTTTGATATGTGATCAAATACCGATATCGGTTAGTTTTTAAGACGATTATTTAGTTTTCTTGAAATAAAACACTTCTACCTAACAATAATACATGTTTTAGAACTTGTACAAAGTGTAAGAGTATGTAAAATGTACATAAACTTTGTACCTGGTGTTTTTGTAAAGATTTTCCAGCGGATTATTTCAAAAATAACGAATTTTCAGAAAAACATGTTTCAGACAAAAGTTTCATGATTTCGAGGGCGCGAAATATTGACATTATGGGGTGAACTTAGGAAAGTCAAGTTGATGTGTTTTAAGATTCAACTTTTTCAAATCTAAATCTATATTTTTTGATGATGTAATTTACAGGAAAAATAAAAATGTGATGAAAAATGATGTGAAGCCAATCAAACATAAGTTTCAGGATTTTAAATATTTTTTTACTCAAAAATTATCAATTTTTAAGAAAAATTACAAATAAAAGGAATTTAACAAGAATTCTCGCAGAATTGTTTTTCAAAATTATTATTTTTTTTATAAAACTTTTCTATAACGAAAAAATTCTGAAAAAAATGAATTACAAATAAATAAAAAATATCTGACAATCCTTGTTTAAATCTAAGCAATTTTTATCATATAAATATACATAGTTTTCAAGTAAAAAATTATTGAAAATCCAGAAATTTCTGTTGGTTTGCTCCATATCAAAAAAATGGACATTTTCAAATTTTTTAAATTTCGAAAACATAAGTATTTTATGACATTTTGAAGAATAAAAAAATTATTTTCATCAAAAATTTTGTTCTTTTATGGTTCATAAAAAATGTATGAAATGAAATGTAAAAAACATCTGCCAAGTAAATGCACAGTGCTTCCTCGTGCTAAATTCACCAACGGTAGTTAATTCATTATTAAACAATTTGAATAAAAACCGATAGTGTATAAATAAATTGCCTGGAATTGGTTAATCATTTAATTTTTATACAATTTTACTAAAAATATTAGTTCGAAATTTTTCGTATATTTGTAATTTTTTGACAATTTCAATCTAAATCTAAATTTATACAAACGTCAAAAATGACATTTAAAACGTCATAATGACATTTAAAACGCCAAAATGACATTTAAAACGTCAAAATGATATTTAATATGTCCAAGCAAATATCAGTTTAGAAAAACAAAACACGAATTTTTAAAATAAATTGAGATAAATCTTTGTACGGGAATATTTTACAACAAACATTGTAGACCCATATTATAGGAAATTTAATGCTCTACAAAAATATTCTATAAAATTTTCACGTAACATGTGTCGTTCTTGAGATATCTTGAAAAATTAAATATTTTGGGATGTCACTCCTCCCACTTACACACGATTTTGAAATGGGACCGTCCTCAAGCCAGACCAAACCATCCAACCAAGTTTCAATAATATCGGTTCAGTGGCTCATGAGTTATGCGTGTGACAAGGATTCAGGGGACAGACACACACACACGGACACACGGATAGACAGACAGACACGAAACGAAAAGTATTTGTTTTGACGTGAAATTTTTTTTGTCTCAATCTGAAACGATCACAAAGCTTCTCGTATCTTCGATATTGCGAGGAAGCAAAATGACTCGACACGACATGTATTTTGAATTTTAAAAAAATAACATCTAAAAATATTGAAAACTTTTCGAGTTATCGTGCAGACCGTATAGAAAAAGGTAGTTTTGAGAAAAAAACACGTTTAAGATTTTAACGGAAAAATCTTAATTATAAATTGCAGTGAATTTGAGTATACATTTTTTGTTTTTGGTTTTTTGTCATTTTAGTCCATACGGTATGTCTCCTTTTTCTGAATTTTTGTATTTTTTATGTAATCTGCGGGTTATTCGAGCTTCTTTCGTTGTCAGAGTCGCGCGAATCTTGGCATGTTTTAATCGGTTGCGCGGCTACATTTATCCTCGGTATTAAATAAAATTTTCGAGTAAATTATTTAAAATGTTAGAGAATAATAAAAAATAATAAAAATAAAAAAGGATTTTTGAAAATTCTGGAGGTATGGTACCCATTAATTAAACAATTATCTAACACTGGGGTATTATGCAAGACTAGTGCTAGTACCTTATATGGTAAATGAACTTAAAACGATGCAAGAAGGTTAGCAATTTTATCATGTGAAACGAATGCAAAGATGCGAATAACATTGCAGAAACGAGGTCATGAAGTATAGGTACCAACCAACGTTGTATACATGTACACGAGACCAACGCAGCTGAATAATTATCAACGTAATTACATAGATTATCTAGCTTCAGTTAAAATTGAATGAATGTGTGCAGTATAATTTCTATAACCACAGCAGTGGGTACGTAAATTTTATCATATAAATGTACATATGTGATGCGCTAGAATTAAATTGTTTTTGGAATTACGCATGCGAAAATAATACAAAATTATTCAGCTTTTCAACAAGCTTAAAAGCGAATCTATGTATTTATATAAAGCCCTAGAATTAACTCGTGCAAGTTTCTAACATACATACATAGGTATACATATATACAAGATGATAAATGTAAATGTATCAATGTATAAGAGAGTGTGTATCGGATACAGATACTTTTTTAGTTTGGAATTTTGACTATTTTCGACGAGATGTATATCTACCTGTCTGTAACTCAAAAGCGACAATTCATAAAAGGATGAATATTTATTAAAGGTGTACCAGAATTCCGGTCGGAACTCACGATGTAGATTTAAAGTGAATATTTTAACGTCACTAATATTGTATTATTATTATTTTTATATTATATTATTTTTGACACTATAAATGTAATTACATTCGATCGAAAAGAATGTATGCTATATAAATAATTTAACGAAATTATAGTTATACAAAAAGTTTTAAGAAGCTGTAAAAATTACAGAATATGTAGAAAACACAATTTTTATAATTTAATGTATTTTCTTAAAGAAATACCATATAGAACAATGTTATATTAATTTAAGATTTGTATTTAAAATATAATAGTAGTGATGTTAGACGTGAATTCCGGCCGGAACTCCGTTACATCTCTAATATTTGTATTTAAGATTAATTTTCGTATCGGATGAAAAATTCTTATTGATTCCTCGACATAACGAAGATACGAGAAGCTTTGTGATCGTTTTAAAATGAGAATTTTTTCTCCGATTTCAAAATTTTAACTTCCATTTCATGTCAAGGCAAACACTTTTTGTTCCTTGTCTGTCTGTGTGTGTATGTGTATCTGTCCCCTGAATCCTTGTCACACATATAACTCTTGAACCATGGTTGGGTCTGGCTTGTGAACAGTCCCATTTCAAAATTATTAAAATTGTGCGTAAGGAAAAAAGGTGACACCCCAAAATATATTTTTTTGAAAATATTTCAAGAACGACACATGTTACGTGAAAATTTTATAGAATCTTTTTTGTAGAAATGTAGTGCATTAAATTTTTTATAATGTAGGTCACCACAATACAATGTTAGTTGTAAAATATTCCCTTACAAAAAATTTATCTCAATTTGTTTAAAAAATCGTTTTTTTTTACAACCGCTATTTAACTTATAGCAGAAATTTAGGTTGAAATTGTCAAAAAATTAAAAAAATACGATTAAATAACCATGTCGAATTAATATTTTTTAATAAAATTGTATGAAAATTAAATGGTTAACCAATGGCGTGCAGTTCATCTGAATACTTTATTTGTTTTTATTAAAATTGTTCAATAATTAACTACCTTTGATGAATTTAGCACGAGGAAGCACTTATTTGGCATATGTATTTTTGAAAATGATCTTACATGTACAACTGGAAACGGATGTTTATTCATTTCAATTTATGAACGAGCTACTTCGAGTCACTAAAAATTGTATATAAAGTATTTTTATTTATTATGTTCCATTCAAATTTTAAGGTTTCATACCTCAAAAAGAAAAATCGGAACCTGTATAGGATCACTTTATAATATTATTAATATACTGTATAATATAATTTTTTGAAATACTAATAAAAACAAATATCTTTTTAATTCAAAAATACCTACATAAAAAGTTATTTTTCGAAACGGTCCAAATTAGAATAAAAAGTACATGAAAATATTAAAAAAAATTTTCTAATTAAAAAAAAAACATTTTATTTATAAACGTATCATTTTTGTAATTTTAGAAAAGTGAAACTAGTTTTATAAAATACTTAATAAATAATAAAAACCTACTCACGCGCGTCATTTTCACTTTGATTCACGATCACGTACGCTTAAGATCAAAGATTTCAAAATCGCTCACGCTCACGTATAACAAAAATATCTGTAGTAGTTGGTGTTTGAGACAGAGAGAGTGAAGGGAGGGGGATGAATGATTCTCCAGTCGACAGTAAATGTAAATAACCTGATATGAGCAGATCGGGCGTCGCGGGCGCGGGAGCGGCGGACGGCGCGGTGCACTTACACGCCTTGGCGACGTTGATTTTACATCTACAGGGAAATATTAACCGAAGCGGCAGGTGGCGTTTGTCGCACGCCGCGCCGCCCGCGTCTATTTTTAGCCTCTCGCTAGTTAAACGTAGATCGAGAGAAAACAATAAATAAATTCCTTTACAGAAATTTGATAATGTGCTCGACAGAGTCTATCCGTTATTAGAGACGCGCAACACCGTCGCTGTTGCCGTGGTTACCCGGCCCCGATCAATTTAAATTGTCGCCTTTTAAACAGAGACCGGAGTTGTACCTTGTACAAATTATTACCCTATCGTCGGCACAGACATCTATCTAATTATATAATAAATTATCAATTTTCATTTACTCCACATTTCTCTATATTTTTACGAAAATATTTTTATCATATATACAGTGTGTCCTAGGATAGATGTAACAACAGGTGAACTTTTTCTTTTTTAATTTCGGAATGACATTTGGGTATCAAGTCCTGCTTGTTGTAAAACTAAAAATTAGTTGATTTGATGATTTGTAACCCTATACTGAATTTCAGAGCATTTAAAAAAAATAACACTTTCAATAAATTAAATAGATATTTTATTGTGATGTGACAAGTAGGGTTTATTATTATTTTGTTATTTGTTATTAAGTTATTATTATTTATTATACATATTAATTTTTTTTAATGCTCTGAAATTCGGTATAGAGTTTACAAAATTGCATTCTAAACAGGCTTTCTTATTTGATTTTTTTCATATTTTGGAAAATATAAGTATATAAGGTACTGGCACCAGTCTTGGATATGACCCCAGTAATATTTTTTTTTTATATATTTTATTTTTGTCTTCTAGCGACCCCAGTAATGGCTATTTTCAAATTTAATGTACTGTATTAGAAATATTTGTTGATATTTGATTACTACCATTTCTGAATATTAATTTATATACATTCTGTCTACATTCATACTGTCTTACAACGTGATTTGATGACAATCGGTCAATAGGTATCAGAAAGGTGGTCATTTAAATTAATTGTTAGTATAATTAATTATTAATTATTATATGTATTATCATACATAGCAACTGCTTTACATTGTTTCAAATTTGACGATTATTTTATATTTTTGTGTCGTAGTACTTATCATTTTGTAATCGTTAGCAAGGGTCCATCACTGCGTGCTCATTACTGGTTTTACATTATCCATTATTGGAGAAAAAACATGAACAAAATAAAAGGCTATGATTTAAAAAACAAACTATATTTGCGGACTTTGGTAATTAAATTGATTAAATAAAGAGTTACTTATTTTATTAGTAACATGAGTTCATGAGAATTACAAATAAGAAACACGTCAATCACAAAAACAGTAAGCCTTGCTCTTATAGCGGCCATAACTGGTGCTAGTACTTAGTTTGTTCTTGGATATTTTTACAACTTTGCTTATAAAATAACCTGTAGAAGATCAAATCAATCAAATTTAATGTTACATCTATCCTAGGACACACTGTATATTGTATTATAATCCGAGATTGATTATCAACGAGTACTTGTGCTGATATTTATTATTTAACAGATATTTGGAACTGTACACAAGTACCTCCTACATTTACACGGATTCACTTTTACGCGGTTGAAAATATTTGCAAAAAGGGTAAAAAGACTTAAAAAACACTACGTAATGGAATAATAGAAATTACTTCATTTTCGAATTTTTTTTTACGCGCTGTTTTCATGGAACCTATTACCGCGTAAATATAGGGCTTACTGTATTAAAAAATGGGGTAGAGGGACCCCAAAACGTTATATATATACAACTTGAGAATAAGTTAAAATTACGTACGAGAAAATTACATATCTTATATTCAAATATTTACAATCTTACAGAATGAATTTTTGCAATTTTGATCAAAGTTTTGGGTTCTTCTTAAGGTGTTTGTTCGCAATGTCGACGTCATCGTTTTGAAAGGGCGAGAAAACCGATATTTTTAAGTACACACCGCGTATTATTCATCTTATGTCTCTTTTTGATGGATAATATATTGATTTTAACAATCATATCAGTTCAGTATTTTTTGTAAAAACAGCTGCAATGGGTGTCACGGGATATTTGTATACACTGTACTGGGTATATAATGTATGTGTTCGGTCTTATTATATAATCTGTAACTGTTAAAAGATAGAATAAAGACGTGCAAGTGCGAGTAGAACTCGCGCCCTGAGTGTTCCGTACCGTTATATAAAACTTAATCATTGACAATAGTTTGTTACGTAGACAATAGACTTGATTTTCAAGGCGTCTTTACGTAGACGCTGTATCAAAGAAACCGCAAAATTAAAACATAAACGTCACGTAATAATTCCATAGATATAATTAGAAATTTATGATTTTTTCTTTTACTATGCTTCCTTCGTACCAAATTTCAAGTTTCTAGGTCAACGGGAAGAGTTAGTCAAAATACACCGATTTTTTTTACAGGGCTATGAGGCTGTAATAGACCTCAGTATTTGATATTAATTTCAACTTGATACCTCTAGCCGTTCCTGAGAAAATACAGATGGTCAACAATCTGATTTTGTTCAAATTTGAGTATTTGATGGAAATATCCATTTTGACCTTCCCTGAATCCATTCTGACTATTTTCGCCATGATGTATGTGTGTCGGTCTGTAGACGCTGAAAGGCAAGTCAAAATAGAAAAGGTTAAATTTTATATTTAGTATTCATATAGTTTATGTATAACCAACCATATTATTACAATACTTTAAATTTGAATGTTTTGTATAGAGAAAATACAAATATTTGTATAATTTTATAGAATGAATGGTTTATTTTATTTTTTTCAAATCGAATTATAAACATTCATTATAAATATTTGAAAAAATTGAAATAACTACCTAATTATTATATTGTGAACACTGTTTTTGTACTGCAAATACAGTAGTGTTTATATATAGATATACCTATGTATTTAATTAATTTTAACAATGCGTTTGTGAAGTAACATTTAAAATAATAGGTTGTTAAACTCGTGATATTTACAAACTATATGAATAGAATATATTTTTCGCAGAAATTGTATAATAAAATACAGTCTCTTTTTATGCGGATTTGAAGTTACGCGGTGCGATTTTCATGCAAAATCAGGGGTTTTTACAATGTAAACTGATAATTCAAGGAATTTAAATAAACGTTTTGTTACTATCAAATCTTCGTTTAACAAGATTTAACAAACGGTGCGTATTTGTATTTTCAGATAGTGACGATTCTGATGAAAAAATATTAATTATAATAAAAAAAATTATTTTCAAGAAAATTAAATAAATAATATTGAAAAATAAACTTATTGTTTTTGTAATTGTAATCGGTCACTATAGTATATTTACACTATTTTCAGAAAGATTTATCATATCTAATTTATTTTGGTGAAAATCGATACTTTGAAATATTTCGAAATCTGGGATATAATAATAATTAAATTATTTAATTCAAAAATACAGTCCAGACGCGTATTAAGTGATATTTTCAAATATGTTTAAGATATGTTAAAATAACATATAGTATTCACATAAACTATATAGACCAAGCTCCCATGACATTTAGTCTACCTCACATGATAGATGAAAACTTGGTTTAATTATACTCGTAGCAAATATATCCGGTAATAACAATATGGTGGCAGACTGGTAGGTTTACGTTAATTAATATTTATAATTAATTTTTGAAGTCACTAAAACTGACATGACTACTTGCTGAAATTTCGTAGTATATTAAGTTTGCCAGGTACTTAATAACGACAATCACGAGGCAGATAAAAATTTTCTTAAATTATATATCAGCGTCCCTCCCCCTCTATTTTCTAAACTATCAATATAAAAAATCTGGAAAAATTCAAGAATGTAGCTTTTAATTAGTACTTTCACTGAAAATTCTAACGAACATTGTCAACAAATTTTTGGGCCCCCTTCTCATAGACTGAAAAGTGAACGCACATTTTTTTTCACTTACCCCATAGAGTGGGGTGTCATTAGAAAGGCCTCTTAAAATGAAACGAAAAATGTTAAATGACCTTTTAATTTTAACCCTTCAGTCACGATATATTTGCATTTAAATGTTATCAGAGCGTCCCCTCCCCACTAATTTCTAAATTATCAATTCAAAAAATCAGAAAAAAAATCAAAAGTAGCTTTTAATTAGTACTTTCATTGAAAATTATAACGAACACTGTCAAAATTATTTTGGACTCCCTCCGATAGACTGAAAATTGTACTCAATTTTTTCTTACTTACCCCATTGAGTGTGGTATTTTTAGATAGGTCTCCTAAAATGTAACCAAAAATATAATATGACCTTTTGATTTTAACCCTTTAGTCACGATATATTTGTTTTTTAATGTGGTTATCAGAGCGTTTTCCTCATCTACTTTCTAAACTATCGATGCAAAAAATCTAAAAAATAATCTAGAATGTAGCTTTTAGTTAGTACTTTCAATGAAAATTATAACGAACACTAGCTAGAATAGTTTATAAAAAAAATTGAAATAACTCTTGTTTATAAATCGTAATGACTACGGAAATCTATCATGTGCGTGCCCAACACGCACTTGACCGTTTTATTTTAAAATAAAATACGGATAATGCTATGCATAAAGTCTATTTTCAACCTGCATTATTTCAGTAATTGCATAAACTATATTAAATCGCTTTTAGATTTGAATGGTGCATTACATAATGTGCTAAACAAATACGGAAGGCACTCACTTTTTTAAAGAGGGGGTGGGGATTCAATAGAGAATGAAATGAACTATGGCGTTCTATCCAGAAGTAAATAATCAATTGAATTCTCCTCTTTACAAATAACTATATATTGATCTATTTGTAATTAGTGCATTTAGTTTGGTAGATGCTTTTCAAAACATGGAACAATTTATTGAATAGAAGTTTCAAAAGATAACCGCATTGGAGCTTGAACTAATCCGAATGGGCCTTTGATAAAACGAATTAGCTGAATAATGTGTGTAAAATGTACGGTAATTCTGGGAAAATTAAATATAACATTATTAAAATTACTAATGAATTCATTTATACTAATTTTGTAGTTGTTCTTTGAACTAATTTTATGTTATTATAGATTTATTGAATGTTGAAAATAAAAGTAAGCTGTTAACAGAAAAAAATTCAGAAAAAGAGGGAAGGGGAAATATTATGGTATTTTTTATTTGTGGTTATTTTTTATTACTTTTTTTAATGAGATCCTTTTTAGGGTTTTATTATATTATCCCAGATACGTCAGTTGAACATTTATAATATGCAAATATGCTTTAAATTACAATTGAATTTAGTAGATATGTATGAGAGATGATTGTTCCAAATAGACATTTCTCTGTTAATCAATTATTATTACTAAAATACTTTTAAAGACAATATAAAACACTTATTATGAATTAATTTTATAATTCAAAACAATTGATATTTACTACTGGAAAACCGGAGAAACTGTGGTTTCTTAGATCCGGTACCACTATTAAAAATCCTAGTCCTATCCCAGCTTCAGTCCTTCTAGACCTTGCAGTTGATTGGTCAGAATCATTGAAGCGAGATAAGCCCTTTTTGTATAAAAGTAAGGTTTGATCAAGACTGAGTCAGTCTCCTGATGACGACTTTTTGTGAAGTCGAAACACGTGTCGAGTGACATTGTTTTATTGTGGTTAAGGTGTATATTTTTAGTTTAAGTAATTGATATTTATTTTAAAATCTGAATGATACACCAATGACTCGTGGAGCGATATGGTAACAACGCTAGGTAATGTGTTATTTGTCCTTTATCTTTCCTTGTCTAAGAGTTAGTTAGTTTAGTGACATCTAAATTAAAAACCTGTTTTGTCGACTATCATACAGAAATCTGTATTATTTACTTAACATAACTTCATAGTGTTGTTTTCACTAACCTTAATATCACGCGAACGAAGCCGCGGGTGTCAGTTAGTATTTAATAAATACAATGTATAGATTTAACCTCCACCTCCATTTTTGCTTCTCTTATGACACGTGACGTGGAATAAGCAAAATGAAACAAAAGTAACTTTACAATTTTAGATTGCAAAGTAGTTTTGAGAAAGTTTCAATGAGTTTACAAACAAATAACGTATTATGTTGACAGATATCTTCAATTTTGTAAATTTGATTTTGCAAAAGAAAAAAAAATGATCATCATTCAATTGATTTTTAGTTATTAGGACTAACTGAAAAGGTCCTGCTATATATTTAAAAAAAAAATGACATTTGACTTTATGCATGTTTTTTTAAGGGAAGTAATTATTTGAACAGTTTTTTAAATATTCGAGCGGTAACATTGGGCAGTTAATAATTCATTTGGGCAGTATTAAACTTTTTGTGCGGTAATTAAATCAATTGTGGCAGTAAAATGTAGCAAGTAATATACAAGATTTTGGTAAGTTATTTAATCTTACAGTGGCAGTTAAAAACCTACTCGAGCAGTAGACTAAATAAATGGCCAGTGCAATAATTATTTGAGCGGTAAAATAATTGAATTGGGCAGTTAAATAAATAGTTCGGCAGTTAGATAAATAGTTCGGCAGTTTGGTAAAAGTCAAGTTGACTTTTGGTTGAAAAAAGCGGCACGCGTTTGTTAAAATGATCACGTGACAGTGAGGCGCGGGCGTATCGGTGTAACCAGTGGGGGGTAAAGGGATCTGATCCCCCACTGCACTGGCGTAACCAGGATATTTTTTGGGGAGAGGGGGAAACTGTTTTTATTGGGCCAATTCACATATAATATATATTTTACAAATATATTATCTGGCACAAATGGTTACACAATAAAATAAATATGTAAAATATATATATTATATATTAATAGCCCACATAACCCCCCCTCCCCACTCTTAAAAATCTCGACCTTTTAATTATAAATAATAATCTAGTATTATTATGAATGTGCAACATAAAATTTATTATTTTTAAACAAAATTTTTTTTTGAACATTTTAAAATTTAAAAATTTAAGTTAATATAAATAAATAATTTTAAAAGAAATTTACCCCCCCCCCCCCAAAAAAAACTAACAGGAACCCCCAACCCCCCATTCCCCAAAAAAGTTCGTCCCGAATTGCCATTTCAGAAAAAAATGGTTACCGCTTACCTCAATATTTCTAACTGACCAATTCTGATTTAGTTACTGCTCACGTGTTACTGCCCAATCATTTATTTTACTTCCCAAAGTATTTATTCAACCACCCATTTCATAATATATTACCGCTCGTTTTAATTTTTTTACTGCTCACATTTTATCACCCAATATGTTATTGAACTTACCATTTTTATTTTAATGACCAAAACTGTAATATATTACCGCCCGTTTAAATCATAGCCGTTAATTAAACGGCAAAATTAAAAACAAATTTATAAAATAATTATCATATTTTTATTAGATCAAAATAAACCATTTTTGTTTCTTTGTACATACCTTTTCACTCAAGTAGATGGTTATTGTTTAAAAATTTTTGAGTACAAATTTTTAAATTATTTTATTAATTGTGCTGAAAAATTAAATCAGATAAAAAAATATTATATTATAATAAAACGGTACGTGTTGGCACGCACATAATAGGGTCATTCTCACTAACATTATCTTCTTGATAATAAATATCAAGAGCTATTTCATATTAACTAAAGATGAAATCTCTATAAAAGTGTACGTGTTCGATTAGAAAATGAGTTATTTAAAAAATATTCATTAACTATTTTTGCTACAGAGTTCATTATAATTTTTATTGAAAGTGCTAATTAAAAGTTACATTCTGAAATTTTTTCAGATTTTTTGCATCGAAAGTTAATAAATTAGAGGGAAGGAGACGCTTCCTCAGGGGTAAAATCGAAAGATCCTAAACATTTTTTTGTTGCATTTTAGGGGACCTATCTAAAAAATTTTTTTTTCTAAAATTTCATCATTTCTGTTTTTTGGTCATCAATCTATGTCAAATATATCAAATTTCATCTTAATAGGTATTTGAATAAGATAATGGGGAGCTGTCACATAAAAAACAGACAGACAGACGGACAGAGTGAAACTATAAGGGTTCTAATTTTTTTATGGAACTCTAAAAATTATATATTATTTTTTGAGACGAGACTTATCTTACTCTCATGTCGTATGCAGACTTTTGGAACACACTGTATAATAACTACACAAAATACATAAAACCTCATTTCAAACGATCAAAGTATAATTTTTTTTACAAAATTTCTTCTGGTTTAAATTTTTTTGTTGTAAAAATGATATTTCTGAACGTAGCACGTAATATTGACAATTGAACTGCAAAAGCTGAGCAAGCATAGTTAATATCCTGTTTGATGCACGTTAATTAAAATTGAACGTTCTCCCCGTTCAGTTATTGGTTTAATTACTGCAATGACGCACTCCCGTTTGTATCTGCGCGACTTTATAGCGGCGTATCTGTTAAAATAACGTAAACTAAACACAATATGTGGTTTAAACACACTTTCAAACTATCTCAATAAACCTGTCAAAATTATTATAATGTAGTTATTTTGATATATTAAAAATGTCATATGTTTGATGGCATAGAACTCTGCAATTATATATCATAGAAACTTCGGATTTGTGTTAGAATGTCCGTTATGTAGTCTAGTTTTACTTGTTGAAATTTCAAATTATTTAGTTTAATAGTTTTGTAGATACAGCCTATTAATTTAACAAATTTAATAGATAATAATTAATATCGTAAAACTTGTATATTATTTTTAAGATAGAAAACTATACAATTTGAAAGGCTTGAATTCGTTATTTAAGAACTAAAATAACGGGACTTTCTTATACGGTATGCTAACTGTACAGTGTACATACATGTTTCAAATTATATTTCTGGCTATATAAATGATAAAAGTTAGAAAAAATGAATGGGAGATAAATTATATTTTGATAATAATATTCTCTGCAATTAATTGTTACCTAAAACTTGTTTTTTTATAATAATTCCGTTTCAAAAATGATTTGAAAAATTCAAAAATTGACAATTTTAGTAACCATACATTTTTCGTTTAAAAATAGGAGATTTTTTTATCAAACTTGGGCTTTACTTCATGGGCCGTATCTACTAAATGATTAATTTAATTAAATTGAAATTTTAATACATAAAACATCAATTTTTATTCTAAAATTTTAAAATATTTTATTATAAAATAGAGTACTAGCTAAAAAATGCACAAATAAATTTTAGTAGGTTCGTTATACGGAACAAAAACATTATTTATTCATTCATTTTTATTGAAAAAATATATGTACATTTACAAATCAAAATCTCTAATTAATTTACTGAATATATCACTCAAGCTTTCGGTGTAGTATTTACCAACGTATCGTCCTCAGAAACAGCGTCCATAACATTATCATCAACCTGAGTCGATTCCGTCGAGGAACTTTCCATTTTCTGTACAACGCGATTTCTCAAATTTTCATCACTCTCCACATTCTTAGTCGCGGAAGAACCTGAATTTCCTGTAAACAGATTTAACGATGGCGAGTAAATAGCTTGGGTATAAGGAGACACGCTTTTCACTAAAGATCCTGAATAAAACTGTCCAGGAACAACTGGCGACGACACATACGAAACTGGAGATGATATATAACTAACTGGAGCAACTGGAGCAGCTTGAAGTGGAGCAGAATAAACTGAAGCAGCTTGAAGTGGAGCAGAATAAACTGAAGCAACTGAAGCAACTGGAGCAGCTTGAAGTGGAGCAGAATAAACTGGAGCAGTTTGAAGTGGGGCAGAATAAACTGGAGCTGATACATATGCGGACTTTGCGAACGGTGCAATGTAATTTACTGGAGCTACTGCAGCTGACAGTCTGGCAACTGGAGCAGCTAAAGGAGCAGCAACAACCGGGGCAACTAAAGGATGCTTCGATACGACAGCATTGAATCCGTTTATAGGATCTGAAGTATAGTCGACGACTCGTCTTGTGCCATCAGGATCGACTAAACTGTATTGTCCTTTGACAATGTCTCCGTTTCTTGTTTCGAATTGTGCTTTGGAGTCTCCGCTGAGGTTGTCTTGTACGTTGTATCCGTACGTGTATTGTGGATGTGGGTCGTACTCGCTCGTTATAACCGGTGATAGTTTGGTTACTACGGGTAGAGATGCGAGTTGTTGGTGGACTACACCTGCTTTTGTTAAAGCGATGATAGTTAGGAATAGTAGAATCTGGAAAAGAAATTATTAGATTTAGGAACTGGAATTTAAATAAAAATATCTGCCTTGGGAACCACGGGACTTTCTTATACCTAACCTAACCTAACCGTGAATTGTATACGCGATTCTTTGTTTATTAAAACATTTCTAACAAACTAACAAGAAAGAACAAAATGAATAATTTTATATTTATATAACAAGTGATTTTTTTAACGTAATAACTGAAAACGGATGTTTACTCTTGTAAATTTTTGGATTTTTGAATTATTTTTGAAATAAGAAAAAAATGTTTTAGATTAAAAATGTCGAGTATGTTATTATCTATAATTTATTCACCATACATTTTTTTCTCTGTTATGAACCATTTGAATTATAATAATTTTTTTTTTCAAAAATTCGTTTTTACAAAAAAATGAATAGAACATAAATTATAGATATAGATATTACCTACATTTTTTAACTTGACCATTTTTCTCTATTTTGCACTGTTTCAGAGTAATTCGAAAAATTAAAAAATCGACGTAGGTAAACATCCGTATCCGGTTGAAGGATCGTTTTCAAAAATAGGACGTTTTCTTCCCAGCCAAAAATTAATCTTAAATATAAAATATCACCCTTCTACGATTTGTCGTATTTGAGTTACAGCGCTTACAGACAGACAAATATACAGACAGACACACAGACATCATGGCGAAAATAGTCAGAATGGATTCAGGGAAGGTCAAAATAGATAATTCCGTCAAAATCCGGAGTTCGAAAAAAATCGGCTTCACTATATTTACTTATACTAATGTATATTTCATATATGTATGATACATGGTATAAGAAAGTAAAAATAGTGAATCTAGTTAAATAGTTTGTATCAGGGACTTTAACCTGAATCCGAACTCGAATCTTAAACCTGAAAAACCCGTATTTTTCATTAACTTGAACCCTAACCGAACCGCTATATTTCAAAGTCAACGTACCTGAATCTGAATCTTTTCATATAAATAACCGGTCTTATATATATATTTTTAAAAGGTTCGATAAATTATATTTAATATGTTTTTCCAATGAATAATGATAAAGTTAAAATGTACTAACTGGAAATCTGTTTGAGTTTTATGGTATGATGTGATGTGGAAAATATTCTCTAAATCATCAAAAGTCTCAATGGTCGCAACCGCCTAAGTTCCCGAGGTCTCGCACAAAGAGCTGTTTTGTACCTAATATTGCAATAAAAAAAATCGATATAGTACAGGATGTCCCATGTTCAATATTTAATTTATTATAACAAATGGAAGAAAACTTTAAATATAAAAATTGTCAGGTTAGACAAGCAGCATATTTTTAAAATAGTTACATTTATATAAGGTGTCCCATAAGTGTGTTACAAATCAAAGTTATATTTTTTTAAATACAAAGTGTACTTTTTTAATTGAAAATCTAAAAGCATTCTTTTTCTGGATATTGTAATACAAACATGTGTGGGATTATAGTGAGCAGTTGACTATTTTGTAAGAAAATTGGGTTATTTTCAACACCTTGTTATATATAATATATATTATTATTATTTTCTAATAAAACGTACAAAAATTAAAGATATTTGATTTCGAAATTAAAGCGAATATGAAATGTTCAGGAACATCGATTTTATCTAACAATATTTATTCAATTACTGACGCATTAGGCCAGGTGTTACTCGGGGATATAAATTTAATTTGTATTAAACCTGATAAAAATTGTTTTCACTTATCGCAGGCGAAAATACCTCTCCGACGATTATTTTTTTCCAACTTAGTATTCACAAATTATACATCTAAGTCTTCCTCGTGAAACACTCTGTCTATTAGTCAAACTCGGAATAAAATCCGTTCAATAGTTACTGAGAAAATCGTGCACAGACAGACGCGATGAGGGACTTTATTTTATACGAAGTATTTATAGATTTTCTACAATTTCCATTATACGAATTCTAGCAATGCGATATTTTTACAGAACGTAATACATACGAAAAGTGGCCATTATATTGTTTATAATTTATGACCCGAAAGTGTGCTTAAAGCCATTTTTTTCTATCACATTCTATTAGAAATATTTTTAATCGAATAAAACAATCTTGCAAAAAATTTTATTCGGTCACGCACGGTTGTTTTAATTTGACTCACGATCACGCACGCTCACGATTCAAGATTTGAAAATCGCTCACTATCACGCGGGTCACGGCCGTGACCCGAAAAATTCACGGCTCGCGCCCAGCTCTAGTCAGAAAGATTGTTTTAAAATAATTATTCAGAATCACCCACACTATCCACTCTCGGTATTACGTATAAGAAAGTCCCATGGTAACTATGGTACACACGCACACTGTTCAATCTCTGTAATACGTATAAGAAAGTTCCATGACACTCATGGCAGATATTTCTTCTCTGTTATGAACCATTTGAATTAATATAATTTTTTTTCTTCAAAAATTTATTTTTTCGAAAAAATTAATAGAACAAAAATGATAGATAATAACATTACCTACAATTTTTAACATGACTACTATTCTCTAATTCGCACTCTTTCAAAGTAATTCGAAAAATTCAAAACTCGAGCTTAGTAAACATCCAAAGATCGTTTTCAAAAATACGACGTTTTCTTCCCAGATAAAAATTAATCTTAAACATAAAATTGCACCCTTCTACGATTTGTCGTATTTGAGTTACAGCGCTTACAGATCGACAGACTGACACACAAACATTATGGCGAAAATAATCAGAATGGATTCAGGGAAGATCAAAATGTATAATTCCATCAAAATCCGAATTTCGAAAAAAAATTGGCTTCACTATACTTACTTATACTATTGTGTATTTAACTATATTTTATATACATGGTATAAGAAAATAAAAAGTATCGGTTTAAAATCCACTTCCGTCTAAACCGGAAGTAATATAAAAATGATATAGATCAATTTTTCATTGGGTCAACAAATGAAACAAAAATAATTAATATTGACGTGATGAAAAGTGGAAAACTATACTCACTTTAGATTCCATATTGATTAAATCAGATTTGCTACTGGTCATTGACTATTGTCAGAACTGTCTGTCCAGTCCATTTATAGGCGACATTTGCGCAATCAGCGACATGAAGATGATACAATTGTTATAAAATATAACTGTAACACTTTCACTGTTTAAATGTTATCATCGGCAAGGTTACGGCTAACACCTGAAATTACAAATGCCGCGCACACAACCCTCGTTATGCTATGAAAGTGGAATAGGCCTTAATTGTTATTCAAAACGGCGAATAATGTTTGTTTTTTCATTTCTTGGATTTAGGTGTAAAGTTATGTAAACCTTGCAGTTTTTTTGATATTACTGATGAAGTTTATTGCACTCTTTAAATTAATTGGAACAAAGGTCGGAAACCTTTCTGGGACTATTTGGGAAGCGTCATTTTTAAGGTTCCATAGAAAAATAAAGAACCTTTATTGTTTTGATCTTTCCGTCTGTCTGTCTGTATGTATGTCCATTCTCTCATTTATATATTTACTAGAATAAAATTTGGTACACAAACGTAAATTGATGATCCAAAAACAGAAATGATAATTTTTTAAATAATTTTTTTGGACTGAAAAGTGTACTAAATTTTTTTTACTTAGACAGGTCTCTTAAAATGCAACAGAAAATGTTTTAGAATAAAATTTACAACGTACGTAAAAAACTTTACACAGTGGACCAAGGATGTTATTTTAAGAAAAAAATTCATATGAACATGGATTCGAAAATTCTTCGTGATGAAGTTACAGCCCCTCAAAAATGATTAGTTTTTATTTGATATCTACGGAAACCATTATATACATATGCATATACAGTTTTTGTTAATCAGCTTAGTATAATAAGTGTTATCAAATTTCAGTATCATCATTCATAAAATACGTCACGCAAAATTCACACATTTTGGCCCCTCCCACCAGTGCCGGATTAACAAAGTAGCAGGAGTAGCAAATGCTACGGGCCCCGCGACTTTGCGGAAAAATATCTCTTATTGGACTTACTACTTACCGTCCAATGGTTGATACGGGGTGTCAAAATCAACAGTAATTAATAATTTAAATTTAGGGTTTCCGATCTCGATTCGATTTAATCAAAAAATCGATATTTGAATCTCCGATCTTTGATTTTTTTAAATCGATTTTTCTAAATTTGCTCAAATCAAATCAAGAAAATTTTGTTTGTAAAAGTGATGTTTTATTATACACTCCTCAAAAAAATTAAGGGATAATTAAAAAAAGGCAAAACAAAAAATTAAAATTTACAAACAGATATAATTCCGCGAAAATTAATTAGATTTACATGTTCCAAAGCTCATGCTAAAGCTTGCACTTTCTAATTTATGAATAAAAATTTCAACAAATTTTATCATCCTTTTCCGTTCTTTGCCAAGGGTTAAAAAAGTTCAAAAAAATATCCTTCAATTTTTTATTAACGGATCAATTAAGTAGTTACGGGGTGGGTAAGGGATCGGGGCGGTCCGACCCGGGTGACAACCTGAAGAGGTGACACCTGTCTTATTTATTAAAAAATATAGCCTATTTACCCATAGACGTACAGCATGGACCGCGCATCTGATTCGAAAACAGAGCCGTGTCAAAAGAAAGAGACGGAAAATAATTTGGGATATACTTGTCCTTATTTAATTCATTCATTTATTTCATTCTTATTAGAAAAATAGATAGATTTATCCCGAAAAAATGGTGTAATATTTCTTCAAAACAGTGAGAGAGATACTGTGGCCTTTGGGATATAACTATCTCTTTTTCTAATAAAGAAGAAATAGTTACTTCTGTTTAAATAAGGATAAACCATTTTCTATCTCTTTTTTTTGACACGGCTTTGTTTTCGAGTCAGATGCGCGGTCCATGCTTTATGTCTATGGTATAATATTTTCCTCTTTTTGGGTTATTTAAAGTTTCCAATGGGAAAATGTCTAATAAATTGAGTGAATTGACTTTTTTTATTATTGAAAGTCTATAGAGGTAATGATCATCCAATTTATTTAAAAAATAGATCACTCTGATATTTTTATGTAGTTAAAAATTCACAGGTGGTGACACCCACTTAATGTGCAAAAAAATTCCTATTGATTTTTTTCGGGGGGAGTGGATGAAACTATCGATTTACTCCCCGAGTTTTACACCCTCCCCCTAGCGACGCCACTGCCAAGGACATCTTTATAACATTTGTTACATGTTCCGCATCACATCACATTTTTTCAACCCCCTACCTAATAATGCGTCACAAAACCTGGATCCTCCCCCCAAATAAATGATTTTTTTGAATGAAGAAACCCCTTCCCCCTTTTTGCGTACGTATTTTATAGACGACCTTTAACAATGTATACAGTAAAGACATTTAAAATTATGTAATTATGGTAAAATATTTGAACATGCATTGAAGAAAAAAATTTTTGTTTGAAATGACAATAAAAGATTTGATACAAGTATAAGAGAGTTCTGTAGTGGACAGTGCAGATATTTGTCATTGTTAAAGACATTATTGTTATTTCATAAAACAAACAATTACCCCACCCTCATAAATCGAGAATGTAAACTTAAAATGTCATTAGCGGAGATGGAGGATTTAATTAAAATCTCTTTGTCCTTTACAGGCAATACCGGCATCAAGCAAGCCTTTATTATTGCATTAACAGGCTTTTATTTTGTGGCTATATCTCATTATATGTATTTATCCTTCGTTCTAGTACCTACTACCTACCTACATTTTATATCTCAAAGTATCTAAATACATATACCTACCATAATGTTTATACCGAATGTTCAAAATAAAACGTTGCGAATTTTTATTTCGAAAAATAAACTGTCCACAGAAAAACTTTTTAGATAACATTTATTCAGTTTAGAGGGCACAATACCATGGTGTTTTTTTATTTGTGGGTATTGTTTATGGGATTTTTAATTGGTAACATTATTGTTTTTAGGGTTACGTAGAATATTACCCTACTAGAAATTTTTGTTTAGGTCCTCTTTAGGCATGTCAAATTTCCTCGTGTGGATCTTGACCGATAGCCCCGTGAGCAGGGACTTGAATCTGAACCCGAATCCGAATCGTAAACCCAAAAAGCCCGTATTTTTCATTAACCTGAACCCGAACCCGAACCGAACCGTTATATCTCAAAGTCAACGAACCTGAATCTGAATCTAAACCTTTTCATGGATAACTGGTAACCATATATTTTTAAAAGGTTCGATAAATTATTTTTAATATTTTAATATTTTCCTCCAATAATTTTTAAAAGAGATTATAAAATGTACTAATATTGTGAATTTTATGGTATGATGTGATTAAAATGTTATTTTATTTGTTGCCCTTTTTTATAGCAATACTTGAATGGCCATTAATGTTTTTTTCTTCTTCAGAAAATGTTTTATTTGTTAATTAAAATTTATTTTCGAACAAAATAATTTTCTTTCAATTACAAACTTGAACCCGAACCGGAACCTGAACCCTAAAAAAATAACGGTTTTTGAACCCAAATAGTTTGCAACATGTTGAACCCAAACCCGAACCCGAACCGAAATTTATGTTTGAACCCGAACCAAACCCGAACCATAAATAAATTCCGGTTCAAGTCCCTGCCCGTGAGGCACTCACAAAAATGTAACGTTTTGTCCCAATGACTGCCAATTGGGAAAACCCCATGACTGTCTGATTGGGAAATACCATGAAAACCCCATAAGAGTTTAAATTATAATAAATACAGTACATTATTGATTTTTGGTTTGATTATTTCATTTCCTTCTTTAATTAAATGTTTTCCAATAGTTTTGCAAATATAATATTAAAATGGAATGCGTTATAATTTTAAATTTACGGAAAATACGTATAAATAAGTATGTATTAGGGTGTTTTTTTTATTTTTATTTTTTCGGTCCTGCAGGCCTATGTTTTATCTTTGGATAAAAAGTTAATTGTCCCAAAATTTCAGACTCATAGATCAAACCTGTGGACGGCGCAAACCGAGTCTTTTTCCCATTTGATTAACACGGGAAAAATTACTTGTTTATTTATACATGAATATCTCGTTGAAAAATTTTTTTATTTTAATTTCTCACAGCAGTATATCATAGAGAATTAAATTTCTTACAAAAAAGATCCCAAGTGCTCAATTCATAGATCGAATATTTTTAAAGATATGTTCGTTTAAACATTATCATAAAAAGGAAAATCCAATTTTTATAATAATTTTTAAACAAACATTTCCTAAAATTTATTGGATTTATGAATTGAGCACTTAATTTTCTTCAAAATATTCCCCTGAGAAATTTAAAAAAAAATTTTTTTTTCAATGAGATATTCACGCATAAGTAAAAAAGTAATTTTTCCCATGTTAATCAAATGGGAAAAAGACTCGGTTTGCACCATCCACAGGTTTGATCTATGAGTCTGAAATTTTGGGACAATTAACTTTTGATCCAAAGCTAAAACATAGGACTGCGGGCCCGAAAAAAAAATGAAAAAAACACTTTAATAAGTATAGGTACGATATAAATACAAAAAAAAAATGTTGTAATTTACCGTTTAAAACGCTAATATACGTATGCTAGCCGCCGGAGCAATGATTCGAGAATCTCTGAGAGACGCAGGTAATACCAACCGCACAGCCACACACTACCCTACAGCTGTAATCCGTAACGAGGGATCTGAACTGGCAATTTGACGTAATTAAGTTTGCACAGGTTGTTGATTCATCATTTCTAAGCAAATGTGTCTACATGTTTTAATTGATAACTCTCTTTGTTTGTTGCCCTAAGTTACGTGCTCATAAACCTATTTATTTGTACATGAAGGTTTGTAATAAATACAATATGAAAAATATACACATACTGCAGGGGTTACCAAACTATTCGAGAAACGGGCCGGATCGAATTTTTTTAAACATGGAGGGCCGGACGAAAAATATTCTTGTTTTTTTATTTATATGTGCAATTAGCTATGTAAATAAAGTATATATCGTTTATAATGGAAAATATCTATTCAAATGTAGATAAATACACATATTTACATCAAATCCCTAAATTATATAAAATTAATATTTCTTATATGTATAAAAAATATTTATATATAAAAATCAGGGGCCGGATGAAAAACTTTGGAGGGCCGTAGTTTGGTGACCAGATTATGGGTTTCCATAAAGAAGTTGACAGGACTTTAGCCTGGGAGCATGGTGCAGCGAGTTAAGAAGCTTTTTACGGGCGTGTCGTCCAAGTAGGGTTTGAGAATTCTCGGTCTTTTTAGACTCGACGATCCGAGTCGGATCTACGTTTAATTTTCGGGTTCGAGTCCGAGTCTAATGTAAAATAAAAAATTTTCATGAAACATTTCATTTATTAAGAACAATAGTATAAAAATATCAAGCAAAAATTATGAAATCGGACAACACATTTTTTCTACTTAAAGAAATGACCATATAGCTTATCCTTCGAATACCGCGAGAAAGTAATTAATTGTAAAATGAAAATATTTATGTAGGTACATAAGGTAGTTATTTAGTTTATGTTTTCCTCCAATAATGGATAATGTAAAACCAGTAATGAGCACGCAGTGATGGACCCTTGCTAACGTTTACAAAATGATAAGTACTACGACACTAAAGATATAAAAGAAAGAATCGTCTTTGAAACAATATAAAGCGGTTATATGTATAATAATTAATAAATAAATTATACTAATAATTAGTTTAATTATTGGCCGATTGTCAGCAAATCACGCTGGAAGACAGTTAAATGTATATAGATTAATATTCAAAAATGGTAGTAATCAAATATCAACAAATATTTCTAATACAGTACATTTAATTTGAAAATAGCCAATACTGGGGTCATATCCAAGACTTGTGCCAGTATCTTATATAAATATTTGTTAAAAGTGTAAAAAGTTTGTATAACTTATAAAACTATTGATCAAAATTATTTTATACGAAAAATTGATACTAATCTAACGAACATTTTAAGACCATACTGAAGTTGTGTGATTTATAGTTGCAAAGTTCTATGTCTCATAACATGAGATTCGTTTCAAAAGATAATTAAAACTAAATAGCTTCTCCGAATTGTGAATACAAAGAAAATGTGGGAAAATAAAATTTTCTTTAATATCCTATCGAGTACATAAATATGGAAAAACTAATATTAATATTGCATGTTCCTTATGAACACAGATGCATGTTTAATGTTCTCAGCTTCCTAGAAATATTGGAATAATTGTAGAGAAACTAATAACATTTTATTCATTATGTATTTGTATTATATATGATTAAATATATTAATTTTCTAAAAATCTATAAATTGATGATATAAAAATCAGCTAGAGGTAAAGTCAGAGCTGTATTTAGATATTTTTTTTATCGATGTCCATATCGCGAGGCCCCTCTAAATAAACAAAGAAATATTGAAATATAAAGAATCTTATATAGTTAACTTTAATTCATTTAAAAAAAGCCACTGTGAGTGTTAAAAAAATCGAATATTTGTTGTATTTTTTAAAAAGTATAGGTACATATTCAAAAATACGGAAAACAAATTAAGTTAAAATTCCAAAAATTGACTGATTGTGAGTTACACACAATTTAGTGAGAGCAGGTAACGCAGCCGGTTATGACGCTCAGAAAACTTTAAACGCGTTTTTCTCAAAATGTCTTTCTTCGACTTTGTCCCAGCGATTACTCAAAAACTAATGAACCGATTTAAATATATTTTTTTAATTTTCGTAATCGCAGTGACTAAGTCTCTGCGTAGTCGATTTTTTTAAATTTTGATAATTACTATTTTTAAGACCGCTTGAATAAAAAAAAACAAATAGCCACATTCATATAGCTATTTATAATTTTCTGATTTCTTTAATTTCGCTAACCCTTCATTAAAATTTCGATGGGGCAATGGAGAGGAATTCAGTTTTTTTGGTCATCACATCGAGGCTCATTTGTAAAATTTTTATATTTTTCAATAAAAAGTATTGAATAAGTTTTACCCGATTCTAAAATAATTCGTTATAATATATTGAAAACTTTTTGACGCGTCTCAGTGGCTGTTTTTCAAAGTCATTTATTTATGAAAAGAACAGAGATCAATCAATGGTATACTGTCTGTTCTTTTCAATAACCTTTTGCCATCTTTCAGTGATCTTCATAATTCCTAGATTATAAAAGGACCAGTCTTTATCAACGAAAAACTAAACAAGGTGCTGATTTACGGACTCATCGGAATTGAACTTTATACCACGCAAGGAGTTTTGATGAGCGAGAAACAAATAGAATTCTGACGACCTAAGGTCAAGCGAGTACCCCATCCAAACTCCAACAATTTTTGACGGATGATCAATTTTTTTTTTGATTTTGCGATATCGTGATGAAACACCACTTCTTTGCGATTAACGAGCTCTAGACATTTCTGGATGATGGATTCGTCTAAACTGTCCAATCGACAGTACACATTCGAATTGATTGTTTGGTTGCTTGGTAGGTGCTCAAAAAACACAACACCATTAAAATCCCATAACCTGACCGAGGAATGTCGTTGAGATCAAAAACACCAACAAGAATTTTGTCAATGTAAACTTTACACAACTTTACACATGTTAAAAAAAAAAATATATGGCGGAAATACACAGTTTGGTCATCCATCTTTCACCTGTTGTAAAATCTCCAAAATTCGACCAAATTCGCTCATTTTTTTTTTAAATGGAGCTACAACAGTCAACTGTTAAATAAACATAATTCGAATAATTCTAGTGCCTCAAAAACGAACTAGCGCCATATGTTACCAAAAATACGTCATGAGTTTTCCGACAACTAGATATGATAAAAATCTTTTAAAACCGATACTCTCAGCGAGACTTATAAATAAAGTTAATATAGTCTTGAGGCGTCCATTTCAACTTGTCAACGAATCAAACCTTTCATTTAAATTAGTTTGAAAACCGCTGTATTAACACGTATTATCTAGATATTTAAAGCTGAACATCTCTCTGTCTGTCTGTCTGTCCGTTTGTGCCTTTATCACTCGAGAACCACTTATTGGCCAGGTTATAGGCTATATTTTGTTACGTTAGGTAACATAACAACTAAGCAGTGACGATAATAATAAATCAAATCGGAACAAATTTTGCCGTCGACGCGCTATTTTGCAACACGCTGCCTAAACCATTGAATATTGAACAAAATAATGTAGTAAAGAATTGTGTAAATCAAAAGATCTACAATAAAGTCAGCGACACCATATATCTAACTTTTATATTTAAGCCACAATGACTTTTATGTTACAAAGAAAGTTTAAAATATTTGGGTTTTGTTTACGTGTACTTATGACCTGCAAAACATTAATCCTTATCGAAATAAATTATTTCATCGTCATAAGTACGTAATGTAGATATAATTTGCCCTTTACAACATCCAATTTGGTCGGTATAGTTTAGAAAATATGTACGGGAAAATATTCGCGCGATGGGAACCCGTGTCGCGGCGTGCGGTAAGGAGCGAGCGTGCCGAGTAGCCGCGGGGCAGAGGGAATGATCACAGGCCGGTATTATTTTGATTGTTAATTGTTTATTTTGTTTTCAATAATTAACTTTTAAATTTAAATAGAGCAAATTTTTTTTTACTTTTTGTTCTGTTTCGTTTTTGTTATGTAGGTATTTTAAGTGTTTGGTTTTTATTACAATAATAACTAATTGTGTTTGTACTTAATTAAACTATATTTTTTTTTAAATCCTAAACAATAGTACCGTAGTCCACGCGAGCGAAGCCGCGCGGGCCCAGATAGTTAACAATAAAAATACTTCTCATGTGAAATCATAGCGTGTATTCTCTAAATCTAATTTTGGTTTAATAATTAATAATAATAATAAATAGTTAATTAGATTTGTATGTTTACACAACACACACACACCCACATATAGGCATAATTACCGAGCATAGAATAATGTAATTAAATTTCACCAAAATGTTTCTAATTTCATTAGCAGAAAACTGTTTCTGATTGAAAGTTAAACAGCGTTCGTGTTTACGATAGATAAAACGGGGTATAATCACACTACACATATAATGTATGGTACATACTCGTACGTATGTACGCACTGGGCCAAAAAAAAAATAACAACTTACAAATCGATGGCGTAAAGGTGAATTTTTGTCAGTTATAATCAACTTCAAATAAACTGCTTTGACCAGCATAGGACTTTTTTTATACATCATCCTTAATATCCTTAATATATATAAAGCTTAACGTCTCTCTGTCTGTCTGTCCGTTAGTGCGCTTATCACTCGAGAACCACTTATCAGATTTACGTGGTTTCTTTTTTAATTCATAGGTACGTTCTCTGGCCAGGTTATAGGCTATATTTTGTTACGTTAGGTAACATAACAACTCGGAAAAAAATTTGCCGTCGGCGCGCTATTTTGTAACACGCTGCCTAAACCGTTGAATAATGAACAAAATAATGTAGTAAAGAATTGTGTAGAATCAAAAGATCTACTATAAAGTCCACACCATACGTCTAACTTTTATATTTAAGCCACAATGACTGCTTTTATGTTACAAAGAAAATTTAAAATATTTGGGTTTTGTTTACGTGGACTTATGACCTGCAAAACATTAATCTTTATCGAAATAAATTATTTCATCGTCATAAGTACTTAATGTAGATATAATTTGCCCTTTACAGCATCCAATTTGGTCGGTATAGTTTAGAAAATATTGAAATATATGTATATACGGGAACATATTATTTGCGCGATGGGAACTGAAATAAAAAAAACTTGAATTTCGATACACCGAGTCCAGCAATCTTCCAACATTTTAATACCTTTCATATAATCATCGGCGCTCAAACCCTCAAAATTTGTTGCGGTGATAACTTCTTCATTTGAGTAAAATCTCTTTCCCTGGAGCCAAAGTTTAAAATCTCCAAACCACGCTCAAGAGCAATGACACGATTTTCTTTTTGCTCCGATATAAGAACTCGTGGTATCCATCGGAACAATAGCAATGATCATGCAAAATTCTGTGCACCATGTCTTTTGACATGTGCATGATCTAAGCTACATATCTCTCTCACTTTCAATTTGCGATTATTCAAAACTATACGATGAATTTTTTGTATGTTTTTCGGTATAGTTATCTCAATTGGATGGAATAGTTTCGGAGCTTGTACGACCACGTTTGAACTCATTATACCAATCGTATACGGTTGTTTTCGACGGAGCAGATTCCCCCAAAATTTTTTGGAAGTCATCGATGATTTCTTGCTGCTTTAACCCTTTCAAAAATTGATACTTGATCACTGCATGAATTTCTGTTTTTTCCATGTTTTTAAAAAACTTGGAGAATGCTTTGTTCAAATGACTGTATTTCATAAACTATTCGATGGAATGTCATGAAATTTTGACAGCAGAAGTTTGAAGGTTGTTACTTGACAGCTATGAATTGTTTTTTTTACATATGGTGCCATCTGGTGGCTAGTTACGGATAATTATTGGACAGCGTAGTATATACCAGGCATAACTAATTTGAAAAATACTCTACGGTACGGGACACTCTTACGAGAGGTTCGACTTGCATTTATCACAAAATTAGTTTTTTGTTTATAAATGGTTTTCTTTATGTATACGAAGAGATATAGTTATTGGTGCGGTGTAAATCCGGCTTTGGGTAGATGGTGGTTGGGTTCATGAGCATATTCGTAGCGTCAGTTCGGCGCTCATGCAGAAACTAAACACATGCTAAATCGATTGTAGCCCAATCATGTGCGAGATACGAGTGTGTGGAGCTTACTCTACACATCATAGATCTACTCTAATGTGTGTCTATTAGATATCGCGTTACATAACATAACTAATGTATCAGAAAATTGAAAAAATGTCTGTACATTACTTTTAAAATGTCTCTTATTTTTTAACTGACTTCAAATAAGGAGGTTCTCAATTCGACAATATTTATATATATTATGTATGTTCGGGCATAACTTCGATAAATATGCACCAATTTGGACGATTTTTGTTTGTTTAAAAATTTTTTATCAGAATCTGACAGAAATATCAATTTTGACTATTTTTACCGCTGTTTGTTTGTCTAACTGTAATTAAAAAACGACAAATCATCCAAGTGTGAAATTTTATATTTTTGATCCAGTTTCGTCTGTGAAGAAAACGATTTTTTTAATATTATTTTTGAAACTTTGAAAATTAGAAAAAATGTTTTGTTCAATAAAAATTTTAGAAAAAATTATTATCTATATTTTTTGTTCCGTCAATTTATCTATCTTTAATCATTTAATCAGAAATATGTACGTACATTTACAGTATACACTCAAGTACAGCGTATAAGAAAGTCCCATGGTACTCATGGTTGCTTTGTTTACTTTGGAGTTTTGATTTAAAGTTTTATCTTTAATTTTTTGTGTTTTACATTTGATAAAAAATATTATCAATACATAAAATTAACAAAAAATAAATTAAAATTAAATCACAGATGTAATAAATGCCATTCTATTTAAAAACATACAGCAATTAAACTACTGCCCCTAATAATATAGCAACAAGCTTTATTTGTATCTTATAGCTGTTTACAACTAACCACACTGTAATTTGTAAGATCTATGGAGGACATATTGAAGTAAAGATACACGTCTAACATAAGATACACTCACTCTTCACTTATATTGCCGCATCTACGCTATTTGTGACGTCATACAACACACACACACATACATACACATACACACACACACTCACTCACATACACCTTAATCAATAGAGAAACTCACAAAATTTGAATAATTAACTTGATGGTTAATATAAAGGTGTTACAATTTTAGGCTAATTTTTGTATCCTTAATATACAGGGTGGTCCCGTTTGGGATACAGATATTTTAAGACTGATTCCTTAGTCCATTGTGAGTAAAAAATTGTACGGGAAGATGGGGTCTATCTTCAACAGCCTCTGAGCTACAGGGTGTTGAAAAAATTCCTTCAGAGTAGTACTTACAAACAGAGATTATCTCATAACTTCCAAAGTAACGTAACTAGAGCAACCACAATGAGTCAGTTTCATAGGTAATTAACTAACGTATTTTTAAGTATTAGCGTTATTGCTAACCGTGTTTCCAGTTCAGAGTTATTGCTCATCAATGTCAAAAAATATATTAATATTTTTGAAAATTTTTATGAAAATGATATTTTTCTCCAAAAGTACCTATAATATGCGGTATTTTTTATCATTATTTTGGTGTGTAAATGTTACCTACAAATTCACTATACCAAGTTTAGACCTGGGTCTTACAGTTTTCCAGTTATAAATTTATCTAAATAATCCCCAAAGTGACTATTTTGCTACCTACCCTGTTAAATGAAACAGTCATAATTTTTGGTTGTTTATAATTACATAATTAGTTTTAAAATTATGTAAATTAACATTAACAATAAAATTATGCAATTATAAACAAAACAAATTATGACTATTTCATTTAATAGGGTAGGTAGCAAAATAGTCACTTTGGGGATTATTTAGAAATTTATAACTGGAAAACTGTAAGATCCAGGTCCAAACTTGGTATAGTGAATATGTAGGTACCTTTATGACACACCAAATTAATGATAAAAAATACCACATATTATAGGTACTTTTGGGGAAAATGTCATTTTCATAAATGTATATAAAGCTCAACGTCTCTCTGTCTGTTTGTCTGACCGTTTTTGCGCTTATCACCCGAGAACCACTTATCCGATTGACGTGTTTTTTTTTAGTTCATAGGTACGTTCTCTGGCCAGGTTATAGGCTATATTTTGTTACGTTAGGTAACATAACAACTAAGCAATTCACTTTTTAAGTTAAACAGAAAAAAATGATTTGTACTTTTTGTTCTGATTAAGGTAATTTAAGTATTGTTTGGTTTTTATTACAATAATAACTTAGCGCGGGTCCAGCTAGTTCGTAATAAAAACACATAAATAATTTTGAATGTTTTTATTTAAAATGAAAGTGGAGATATGGAAATTGAGTAATTAATAACAATATCCAATAAGTAACCTCCTTTAGCTGCTCTGCGTGTCTTCAATTTTTTTGTTAAAATTTTTGATAATATTTTTAGCATTACTGCCATTTGCAGTAATTTCATTATAAATGTTCTCAATTATTCAACTTATATGTCTCCACTTTCATTTTAAATAAAAACATTGGAACATTGAAAGTAATTTATGTGTTCTGTTACAAATTTAAAAATTAACCTGTTTTGACACCCTTTATATGAACAGAAAAATTTAACAATTTATAATTGGTAATCATTTATACTGTTAAGAAGGTAGAGGGGTTTTTGGAAAATCTGAAAAAGTCAGGTTAGTTAATAGACCAGAAAATATTAATCAGAACTAGAGAAAAATATCAATTTTCTAATTAAAACTATCTACCAGCAAATTAAAATGAACTTTAGCGGCTGTATTTAATTAAATAAGGAAAATAAACTGGTAGCTAGTTAAGGAGATGGAGAAAATGGTAAGAGAAAACTATGTTTAAAAAATGTGTGTCTACCCTCTCTAATATTAATGAAGTAAAAATTATATCTTGTATAAAATTAGGGTTTTACTCGAAACGAAAAGAGATTGGCTTAAATTCCGACGGGATGAAACCGAGATGATACCACTTGAATTTTATAGGTTCAAAGTACATACATATATCAAAGTATTTAATTCATGTGTCGATATAAGGTACTGGCACCGGTCTTGGACAATACCCTAGTGTTGGACACTCATTTATTAAATAAATTAGAAATATTTGTTGATATTTTGCCATTACTGAATCATAACACAGACCAACATCATTTTTGATGTCTCTACTTAAATAGGTGATTTCGGAGGCTTTTGGCGTGCTGAAACCAAATACGTCACCCGAATTGCTTCATCAGGTCAGGTTTTTGATATAACCTAACCTAAAAGTGTCTAAAATGACGATTTTGGTAATATTTAAGAATTCATTACCAAGTAGGTAAATTTTTTCCAAAGTTTTTGTTCATGGTAAGAATGAGTAGTACTATCTTTCCTCTTTAAAATAAATTTTTACTTTCTACTGTATGATTTTTTTTCACCGAAATAAACTAGTTTGAAGTTATTGTTATATTTAATGTATAGTAAAGTCCATTGTGTCACTGTGTCTACTCTATTAAAAAAAATCATATAATCAAACTAGTATATTTCGGTGAAAAAAATCGTACAATAAAAAATAAAAATTCGTTTTAAAGGGAAAAGATAGTACTATTTCTTACCGTGAAAAAAAACATTAGAAAAAAATTACCTTGTTGGTAATAAATTCTTAAATATTACCAAAATCGTAATTTTGGACACATTAAAGTTAGGTTATATCAAAAATCTGACCTGATGGAGCAATTCGGGTGGCGGATTCGGTTTCAGCACGCCGAAAAACTCCGAAATCACTTATTGAAGTAAAGACATCAGTTCAAAAGTATTTTTTTGTTGGCCTGTGTAATCTATAGACACTTACCTTACACTTACAGCCAATGGGTGTTAAAATGGTGAACATTTAAACTAATTACTAGTGTGATCTATATTTATTAATTATTACATTTTCATAGCATTTGATTTACATTGTTTCAAAATTTACGATTCTTTATTTTATAACTTTTGTGTCGTAGTACCTATCATTTTGTAATCATTAGCAAGTGTCCATCATTGGATGCCCATTACTGAAGAAAAAAACATGAAAAAATAAAAGGCTATAGTTTTCCGGACTTTGGTAATTAAATTGATTTAATAAAGAGGTAGTTGTTTTATTAGTAACATGAGAATTGCAAAAAAAAACAGTATACCTTAATTAGATCACTTAATTCATCTCACTCTTAAAGCTTCCAAGAATGGTGCCAGTATCTTAATTATTGACAATTGTCTTAAATCAAGACACTTGACAAGATTTTTTCACCAGGATTAATTATTTCATTTCCACTGGAAATAACGAACCAATTTGTAAAAGTAGAACTCTCCGGTTTCTTCAATTAAAATAATAACGTTCAGACTTACACCCAAAAGCTTACACATATAATCATTTCAAAACGACTGCAAAAGTCTTAGAAGTAAGTCGGCAAATACAAAATAAAGTAGTAATACTTTTTGCAGGAAAAATTCTACCCACTAAAAGAAAAGCTATTCCGTTGAGTTTTCGTGAAACCTACGCACCCCGTGAACTACTTGTTGAATTCATGAATATAAAACAACTAATTTAAGGAAGTGCTAACACCGTGGAACATAAATTATATTCCCTGGTTTCTACATTTGATTCACTATGTTGTTACCTTTTTGTGTGAACTTTAAAAAAAATTGTTACATTCTAGCGACGTAGTACTACTTTCAAAATGTAAAGAAAAGTTGATTTCCGCATGTGTGTGTTTGGGTGTGTATATGTCTGGATGTAGAATTTTATTTCATTCACGATAAATACTGCAAAAATGTACCGATTTGAAATATTTTTGAAAAAAATGTTTGTCTCACAAGTAATACTACTCAAATGTGGCCATTCGCTGATATTCTTGAAACTTTGCACACACGTAGTACATCGAAAAACATTAAATGTTTATTAACTTCCCATTAGGAAGTTATTGTAATCGGTCCGAAAATCAAAATAAAAAATTTCAACATATTTGTATGTTTGAAGGTCACTATAGTATATTTACACTCTTTGTCAAAACCCTGGCAACCACTGCATTCTTAAATGAAATAGAGTATAATAATATATGGAAACAATAAATAATCAGTATTCAAGTATTTATAATCATACCGTGTTGGGAAGTTGATTGTGTGGACCTAAAGGGTCTCACCCCAACCCAAAGCTTGTTTTTATTTTGGCTAACAAAGCGTTTCAAGATTAAAAAATGCATTCAAAAGTTTAACACCATTTAGCACAATGCTAACCAAATGCTACCCATGAGTGTCATTCTCTTACAGCTTTTACGACATTTCGCTATCATAATTTCATTGGTTGCGTGTTTTTGAAATCGATAATGACGATTTTGACATTAGTTTAACGAGATTCAGAATGACAAATACAAAATGGTAGACAAAATCACAGAAGTTTCAAAAACTTCATTTAACGCCACTTGCGAAGTTTATTAAATACATGTTTACGATTTTGGCAACAGTTATATCAATCTAGAAGTGGCGAATGAAAAATTCAATATGACGCATCCAAATGCTGGAAACTGAAGGCAATAGGAAGGTATATCGGCCCAGCCAGTGAAGGCAAGATAGTAGTACTATACCCGACCAGTTCTTTGCTTATAACTTTTGATAGCACAAAATGTTTAAGAAAGCACCAAAAAATTCGTAATCTACGGAAAATATTCCACATTAACAATTAAGAAATCTAACATTTCATACTGAATGGTTCTAAATCTAGATTAAATCTCATATGAGTTATTATAAAATTCATAGTAATATTAATAAATTTGTACAATAACAAGGTTCACCAATGCCACTATAAGGGGAAAGGGGCTAGTTATAAACTATAAAGGGGTATATACGTGCAACAAACCTAGTGTTAGGCATGTGAGTTAATGTTATGGTTCTAATAACAATACATCACGGTTATTAATGTTGTAGCACGGCTCCATACGACAATTAATTCCACAAATGTGGTCATACAAGCATTCACGACCAATTAATTTACCAACCGCAATGTACTCTGGGTATTTCAATAAAAATTAAATTATACGCGGCGTTACGTGATGCACAAATTTAGATACATATTAATTTATTATTTAATTTAAATTGGATTTAAATTGTTAATGTAAATCAATGATATTTATATTTTCGTATAAATTATGTTTTTAATACGGTCAATAATGTAGAGATATACAGGATGTTCAAACTTCGAAGGAATAACAGATTATTAGGACATTTTTCATGCTTTTTACTTTCTTATACCTATGTACCATATATGAAATATACAGTGCATTCGAAGTTGATTAAAACATAGTAAATTTAACATGGGGACAATTAGAAGTGTTGTAGTAACCTTTGATCAAATAGTCAAATTTAACGATGTGTGATTGGTGCATTTTGAAATGCCGCCTCGAAACTTACTGAGAAATTTTAAATTAATCAACAGTATTTTCTTTTCAACTTTAATCTATATGTATCTATAAAAATGTGATAAAAATGAATGTTCGTTTGTATGTGACTTATAGATTCGGGACTTACTGAACCGATTTCAATGCGGTTTTCACCAATAGTTATATCATTTTTCTGAGCAGTATCGTGGCTATTAATATTTTATGAAAATCTAAGATTTATATTATATTATTTATATTTTATTTACTAAATAAAAGTTTGAACAACAGGGCGTAAAATTCTTTTGCTTTTTCTTTATTCTTTCTCATTTCTACCTTTATCAAATTTTGTATAAAACTTAATTTAAAAAACCCACAACTGATTTTTTTCGAAAAATTGTGTTTCGAAAAACTCACCGGATACCAAAATTAGGCCCTTCATGGTTTTTTAAAGCTTTTTGGTATTTTTTTTTCATTAAAACTACCAAATTTTTTTTTAAAAACGCGTTTTAAATCTGAGTAAATTTCCTAATAAATGTCCATCTAGTTTGGATAAAAAAATTATATAGAATTATCATCACTATCTGAAAATACAACTCGGCACCTTTTGTGAACTGATGCAAAACTTTGTTAAACGAATTTTTTTTTATAATATCAAAACATTTACATATTTAAATTCCTTGAATTGTCAGGTTTCCTTTGATACCCCATTCACCAAAACGGGGAATCCCTGAATTTGCATGAAAAATCGCACCTCGTAACTTCAAATCCACATAAAAAAATCCGCGTAAAAAGTGTATTAAAAAAATGCACGCTTAAATACTACACAATAAAAAATAGGTACATATACCGTCATACTACATATCTCTTTAGTACTAATGGATTAATAATAGAGGCCAATTTCAAGAAAATTCTTAACATTTTACGAATATATATTACCATAAATTCAACCAACTTTAAAATTATGAAATTTCATCACACACAGAAATATTTTTTATGGTGGACAAATTCTGTCGTGTTAAAAAACTGAATATCATCACATCGCTTCTAGCCAGGGTTGTATTGAGCAGATATGTTTAGAGACCATGTTTTAAAACCATCAATTCAGTTATACAAGTCTTGAGGCTTCCGCGGTGATCTTGATATGGATCTTGGTTTCTGGGTGTAAGCCGCGTCGGTTTGGTCGTATTATGTTTACACCCAGAAGCTAAGATCCGTATCAATTCAGTTGCCAATGTGACTATAATTTTAATTAATCGAAAAATTTTATAATTTTATACACCACTCAAAAACTACTGAACCAATTAAGTTAAAATTAGGAACATTCACGTAAAATTACTTGCTCATTCCAGGATAGATGAACATTCTCATGATTATTATTTTCCGAAAAAAAAAAAAAAAGTCACTTCAACCAATTTATGTGTACAAAGTCCGCGGTGTGGGCAGAGTCGACACTCCTGGACAATGTCGACTCTGCACATCGCTGCTGGGCGAAGTCCGCGAGGATGGTAAATTAACAATCGTGCAATGTCACTAACAATTATTTCTTTGGTAACTTCGTCGGTACAAGCTTGAGAATATATTATCTAGGCAAAACTTTAGTTTAACACGTATATTTTTGTTTATTGCGCGCGTATATGATTTACGTCAGTGATTGAACGGGACTCAAATAGTGGAATATATGCGACTGCTAATACAGAATAGAGTTGATTCTCTAATAATATACACGTTAACTGTCCTTGGTTAGGACAATCTATTTGGACGAAAGGAGGTTGGTTAGTTTTGGTTAAGTTAAAAACGGGGATTCAATCTCCGCAGTAACGAACTATTTATAAATAATTCTCTCAAATAAA
This sequence comes from Sialis fuliginosa, assembly GCA_961205875.1. Classification (NCBI taxonomy): domain Eukaryota; kingdom Metazoa; phylum Arthropoda; class Insecta; order Megaloptera; family Sialidae; genus Sialis; species Sialis fuliginosa. The sequence goes on from OY540812.1 coordinate 31,926,823, forward strand.
ATAAACGTAAAAATTCCTACAATTTGTTGCAGTGGATATTGAATCGCCATCTAACCTTACCAAAACTAACCAACCTCCTTTTACCTCCTAGATTGCCCTTACCAAGGACAGTAACGTGTATATTATTAGAGCATCAACTATGTTCTGTATTGAGGACCATTCAATCACTGACATAAATCATATGCGCGCGCACACTGCTTAACTCAAGTAGGTAAGTGTTTATCAATATACAAAAGAAAAAAAATCTGATTGTACGTGTTAAACTAAAATTTCGCAATGAATCAACAAAAATTAATAATTATATTAATGTCCGGTATTATAAAGGAGCTAGCAAATTTGCTAGCTAGCAAGCACTTTCAAATGAGATATCAAACTTATATGACAGTTATTTTGGAGTTTGTTGAAGACTTTGACAAGTTTCGCGTACGCGTTGTAAGTAAATACCAACGGTATTAAAACAGTGGTGATATTATGAAAAGTATTTTGTACGGTGAAAGATGCCAACTGTGTTGCAATTAGTTGAAGTGTCACTGCTCTAAATTCCATAACTAATCCATGGATCTATACTAGTACAGAATTAATACCGCATTTGTAAGTGCTTGCTAGCTACCAAATTTTGCTAGCTCCTTTATAATACCGGACATAAGTACAACGTAAATGTGCTATAAATTATATTTAAGGTTTGATGTATATAAATAAATTCAAATTCATCAAACACAATACATAATATGCCAACGAAGATTTAGCATTGTCGGCAATGCTCGCTTGCAATCGGGCTAAGTTCGTTAATTTACCATCCCCGCGGACTTTGCCCAGCAGCGATGTGCAATGCTGACATTGCCCGGGCAGTGTCGACTCTGCACACACCGCGGACTTTGCCCGAAACATATACAAATAGAAACGTCATTCAAATACGTTGTCATTATTTATTATTCAGACGCGTCAACAGATGACACCAGTTGCACTTTTAGGTTTTAAATCGAAACAAAATTGACGAAATCTGATATTTCTTGAATCTATTGAAAGTTTTATGTATACGATGTTTGAGAAAAATATGAACAAAAAACTAAAGTACTGACATCAGTCTTGGACAATACCGCAGTATTGTACTCTTTTTTGATATTAGATTATTGCCATTACTAAATCATAATCTATAGACACTTAATTGTAAAACAGCTTAATTTGATGATATTCGGCCAATTCGTCAAAATGAGACATTTAAACTAATTATTAGTGTAATCTATTTATTAATAATTATATTATCATAGCATCTACTTTACATTGTTTCAAATTAAGTAATCTTTATTTTATAACTTTTATATCGTAGTACTTATCATTTTGTAATCATTAGCAAATATCCATCACTGAGTGCGCATTACTGGTTTTACTTTATCCATTATTGGAGAAAAAAAGAAAAAGAAAATAAAAGGTTAATGAAAAGGTAGTTGTTTTATTTGTAACATGAGTTCATGAGAATTACAAAAAAGAAATCCACCAATCCCCAAAAAGTATACGTTGCTTTTAAAGCGAGCATGACTGGTACCAGTACCATATATCTATATATTTGCTTTGAAAAATAGATTATGCCCGCTGTCAACCCTGTATTTCATAATGTGCAAAAAGGTTGGGAACCTCTAAAAAATTCATATCATAGTATTATTTGAAAGCATTTTAAATTCATGGCAGTAGAAATATTTTGTTTATGAGGAAAATCCTGGGTACAGAACTGTGGTGTTTTCCTCACAGCCACGCTGATCATATTTGAGAAGTTAATAACATTCCATCCTCGGCTCGGAAAATTGAAAATTCTTATCTGCCGGACGGATAATTCATGCGCTCGGCAGCGTTCAGAAAATGACATTCCTAACAATATAATGACATTAAATTGAAAACTGGAGAAAAACTGAATATAAAGTTTACATTCATTTTAATTGACACTCTCTACCTATTACAAAAAATATAAAAGTATTTTTATGCTTAAGTCTAGAACGATTTTTTTTATTAAAAAGATTACAGATTATTAAATTATTGTCAATACGAATTGGGATATGTAAAAATGTTTTATACTCTGTTGATTTGGAGAAACCCCGTCTTAAAGTACAAAAATATAAATCACTGATAACCCAGATCTGCAAAAATAAAAAGACTTATACTATTAATCGAATTATGTTTTTCTTACGTAATTTTGGTCGTTGAAAACAATAAAAATGATATTGTTGAACCCATCGCTATCGCCAAAAAATTAAAAATTAAAGTGGTGTATGTCTTACCCCAGTGATTCTCAACCTGTGGGGCGTTTTTTAAAGTCAATTAATGTTATCATAAATACTTTTGTTTTGCTGCACAAAATGTTAAAAAACGGCATTATTTTATTTATTTCCATTAAAAATTTTTATACTAAAATGATGTTATATGATATAGGTATCATAATTCTTATATTTATGTTTGATTTTTAAACAAATATAATGTATATTATTTATGAATTTCTTAGTAGACAGCAGTAATAAAATTTAAAAATTCCAGAAAATCCGGCCAGAATTTACTTGTTCCGGTCGGAACCGGAACGGGAATAAAACCGTGAATTCTGGCCAGAATTCCGGTACACCCCTCATAATAATACAAAAAGGCCTGTGACGTCATAGCGACCTTAAGAATGCCAATAATAAATATACATTTTCTTCTCTAATTACCTGATTTTATTACTTATAAAATTGTCTGTACGTTTATTTAATGATGCAGCAATAAAATTCAGGTTATAAAAGCTGCAGCAATCCTTTTAAATAAATATCAGTATGTATCTACATAATATATACCGAGTGTCCCGATTTTCGAAACATGTATTAAAATGGGAACATTTATTCGTTAATAAAATTAAAATGATTTTTTTCCTATAATTTTTAAAAAATTTAAATCATCATAAGTATATTTGTTAAAAAAGGTCAGAGAACGATCTTTCAAAAACTATTTCGAAGCTTGCAATCTTAATTTAAAAAAATGTTTTCCAAAATTTAAATTCATCGACTTTTCGAAAAGTTTGATAAAATTGAATCAAAATTTGGATTTTTTTTATAAAAATAATTATGTAACTTTTCTTTAATTTTCCCTAAAATGTATCATGATCAGCAAAAAATAAAATATTTAACACATTTTTCCCAGTTTTTGTTTTCAGTTTTTCGGAAAATAATCCAAATCGGTTTCACCCCCGAACTACCTATCATGTAAGTAATACGGAAGACTTACAAACAGCATTAAAATATTATTCCATGAATATAAGATCAAAGATAGCAATTCTCATTGTGAATGGACCGTTGACAGGCTCGTTTCAGGAAACTTTATAACCCTTGGTTTATTTTAGACCCAGATTTACCACTATACCCTACTATTTTTTGTGTTAGTTTTAATTTAAGGGTTAACTCTGGTAAAAGTCAGAGGTTAAAATTTTATAAAAAAACACTTAAATAAAATAAGAAAAAATCGATTTATAAAAAAAGTAGGTATATAACAATTATATTTAACAGTTTTTGGAATCGATTTTATTTATTTTTTCTTAAAAAGCTTTTTGTTTTGGAACCCACTTGAAGAACTGTTAAAAATTTCAGTATTCTTAGGCTTTTATTTTTTTCTAAAATTTTTTTTTATTTTTTCCTTTTCATTGAAGTCCATGGTCAGATTCTGATAAAATTTATATGGGTTCATTTCGGTAGTATCCTACTCATACAAACAAAAAATCGTCAAAATCGGAGCATATTGGTTGGTATTATTCCCAAACATATATAAAAGAAATATATTTTCGAATTAAAAACCTCCTCCTTTTTTAAAAAGAGGTCCTTACAAATGTTAGGGTCTTCATGAAACGATTCCATCCACGTTGAACCGTTGATATAATTCTTCAGACTTGAGACCGCTACGAATACTAGAGACCCCCTGAAGACTTCCCTGCACTTGCACTCGCTTCGAGGCGTCGCACAGTGTAAGATTTTGCAAATCTAGCAGGACAAAATATAAAAAAAAAACTATCTTAAATTTAACTTATAATACCTTAGAATCGAAGATAATGAACTAGACAAAACATTTACCAAGTATAATAATAATAGGCGCCAGGCTTTTTAAGCCAGACGCTTTACAATTACCGGTTTATACCTGTTCTGTTCAAAAGGTATGGTCAGTAGTATCTACACGCTCGGTTGAAAAGGACGTTATTGTGAAAATAAACATTTGTGATCAGTTTTTGTGCAATGGATATTTCCCAACAAGGTATGTAGTTTATTTATTAATACGATATAATATGCTTGAGTTCATTATTTTGTATAAATTTTCGATTAATTTCAATAAGAAAATAGTAAGTTTTTATTTTTAAAATATTGATTTTCTTTGATTGCCAAAAATTTTGTATGCCTTTGTATGCTCTGATTTTGTACTTATTTCATTCAAAATATTATATAGAAGAAGTAGGATTAATGTTTTCGTGCAGATATTTGCAGTTTTTCAAACTATTTATTTTTTAACAGGTGCGATACTAACTTTGACAAAAAGAGAACTATTTGAAAAATTGAAAAATGATGATGATAACTCTCAAACGTCTGAAGCAAAGCCTGAAAATATAATTCTGGATTATGTTAGAGCCAAATTCAATCTTCAGCACTGTTCTCAGCCAATGCTTCAAGAACTGAATCGTGTCATTCACTCATTTATGACGAATTTCAATAAAAGGTGGCGATCGTGTCATCGCAGTAAGAAAGACTTTTTAAATAAGCACGAGGAATGGTTGAATACCAGTATATCTATACAAAATATTGATATACCGACTACAAGTGGATCACAAAGTGTGCGAAAACCTGGTCGACCAAAAAAAGACTTCGATTTAAGTGGATTAAAATCGAAATCGAGGAAGGTTAAATCTTTAGTTACGGGAAGTACTTTAACCGAGTTGACTCATGCAACCAATATAAAGCTAAGGCAGTCAGGTAAAAGGAATGCTGCTTCTATGCTCGGGAAATTAGTTTCGAGTCCGAAAAGAGCGACCAAAATAAAAAAAGCTGTTCAAAAAGCAGATAAACAAAAAAATATACCAAAGTATTCGCCTGAAGAAGCATTGGCCTTAATACATGGAGCGAAATTGAGCCAGCGAAGATACAATATTATAAGAAAATCAGCAAAAGCAAAAGGGCTTAATATTTACCCAGCCTATGAACAAATAAAAAATGCCAAAACATTATGTTATCCACCCAATGAAGATTGTATAATCAATGAATCAATGGCTGAAGTAAAGTTACAGTCAATTGTTGACTTGACTATAAAAAGACTAAGTTTAGTTCAAACTGAAGTTTTGGATAGATTTATTGTTGATGGAGTATTAAAAATAAGAAACATAACAATAATTTTTAAATGGGGGTGTGATGGTAGTGGTGGACAAAGTCGTTACAAACAACAAGCCGACACGGAGAATTTTGAAGACGCAAATGTTTTGACAACATCATTAGTGCCTTTACAAATATTCGGGTTCAATGAAATAAATAACAGGGTTATATTATGGCAGAACCCCCGACCGTCATCGACGTCATATTGCAGGCCTATTAAATTTATATTTGCAAAGGAGACTGAGCAGCTAGTATTAGAAGAATTTAAAAGTGTCCGTGATCAAATTGCAACAATTTCACCGACAATTGTTGAGTTTAACGGTACTGTGATCGAAGTAGCTCACATATTTGAAGAAACCATGGTCGATGGCAAAGTTTGCAACATTTTGGCATCCAATAAGGCCACTCAAAAATGTTATATTTGTCAAGCGACTCCTAAAGACATGAATAACTTAGAACTTATAAGAAAACGAAAAAGCGATGCTGAGAACTTTTCTTGGGGCTTATCTACACTGCATGCCCAGATAAGATTAATGGAGTGTATTTTACACATATCCTATCGGTTAAACGTGCAGAAATGGCAATGCCGCACGGCAGAAGAAAAAGAAAGCGTTGCGGCCAGAAAAAAACACATAATAGACCAGTTTAGGTCAAAAACAGGCTTATTATTAGACACGCCCAAACAAGGAGGTGGAAACACCAATGATGGGAATAGTGCAAGGAAATTTTTTAAGAACCCTACAATAACTGCTGAAATAACAGGTGTAAATAAAATTCTTATTGAAAGGTTTTACGTTATACTACGGACATTGACATCAGGATATGAGATTAACATAAATACATTTAAATCATATTGTGACGAAACCGCAGATTTATACATATCATTGTACCACTGGTACCCAATGCCCGTTACTCTTCATAAGATATTGCTACATGGGCCAGAAGTAATACAAAACTTTCTTCTTCCTATTGGACAAATGTCTGAAGAAGCGCAGGAGTCTCGACATAAAGAATTTAGAAAATTCCGGCTCGAATATTCACGAAAAGTGTCAAGAAAGTTGACAAATACGGACATTCTGCACAATTTGCTGATAAGCTCCGACCCTGTTATAACGTCTTTGAAGAAAATCGAGAAGACAAAAGCATTACCAATTGATCCGGCTGTTTTGAAATTAATACAGCCACCAAATATTAGTGTAATAACAGAAGGACAGCAACAAAATGATAGTGATCATAATACTAGTGATTCAGATGATACAACTGACAGTGAATATAATTGATATAAATAAATACAGAAATTATGTAAATTATATATTTTTATAATCTATTTTTATTTACAAATATATACATAATGAAATTTAATCGAATTGTTTGTTTTAATAATTTTGTCCCGCTAGATTTTCAAAATCGCACACTGTGCGTCGGTCTTGTGAATATTTGATTTGGTTCACGCTACGACGACAGCTAACCCGTGAAATGCCCGGGAATTCTGGGAGAGCGTGGGTCACAATTAAAACACCCGGAATCACAACACGGGGCTGTCTAATACCTACGGGATACTTACTGCACCTGGTACCCTTTTATACAGGGTGGGTTCGTTTACTTTACATCATGACAATCAAAACGAAATGAAATAAAAGCTGTTTTGTGGAGGAAGAAACTATATAAAAATAAACTGCCCTGGTCGGCACAATACTTTTTTATACATCATGATACAAGAAAGTGAATTTAATTGATATTTTTGTTAATGTTTTAGATATATTTTAATTCTATTCTGTGATTTTATTTTAAACGTTTTAATTATAAATCGTTATAATAGTTTTCCTGTAAAAAATGTTGTTTTGTCAATGGTTTCTTATTTGTTTGATATTTCAACAGTTTAACATGTTTTATATATTATTATTTATAATATGATAGTAGTGACGTTAAATAATATATATACATTAAATATATATATACATCATTGTATACCAACATACCAATACATTTGGCCCTAGATATTGTCAATAATAAATGGCAGGACATTTCACATTACACTAAACTTACAAAAGAAGAATTTAACAAAGCAGTGAAATTTTGTCTAACTAACACATACTTTGAATTTGACAATAATTATTATAAACAAATAGACGGTTGTGCTATGGGATCACCTATTTCCAGTGTAATAGCTAACTTAGTTATGGAAGATCTTGAAAATAATTGTTTGAATCAATTAACACAAAAACCAGCATTTTATTATAGATATGTAGATGACATTATTACAGAGGCACACCCTAATAGTATTCACGAAATTCTTAACACTTTTAACAATTATAATAGTAAAATTCAACACACATTAGAAATACAACAACAGAATAAAATTGCATTTTTAGATGTACAACTTACTAACGACAATGGACAAATACTTACTAACTGGTACCAAAAAGACACACATAGTTGGAGATATATTAATTATTTTTCCAATCATCCACAACACATAAAAATTAATATTTTAAACAATACCATAGACAGAGCACTAAAACTATCACATCCACAATTCAGACAAGAAAATTTAAACAAAATAAAAACAGCATTTTTTAACAATAACTATCCAATTAATTTAATTAAACAATGTATAACAAAAAGAGTTCACTTATTATACAACACGGTTAAAAATAATAATAACAATTCTAATACAACACCAACACAATACATTACAATCCCTTACATAAATAAAACATCTAATTTAATAAAAAACACTTTAAATAAGTACAACATAAAAACTGTATTTAAAACTTACAATAAAAACATAAACAACTACACAAAACTTAAACCAAAAACAGACATTTTTAAGAAATCAAATTTGGTATACAGTATACCGTGTGGGGGTTGCAACACTATTTACGTAGGTAATACATCACAAAAACTTATCAATAGAATAACACAACATAAATCAGATACAAGATTAAAACCAACATCCACAGCATTAGCAGTACATACAAATAGTACAGGGCATATTTTTGATTATAAACAAACTAAAATTTTAGACAATGAAAAACATAAAGCTAAACGTTACATTTCCGAAATGTTACACATAAAAAGAAACAATAATACAATTAACAAGAAAACTGACATATCCACATTATCTACTATTTACAACACAATTTTAAATAATTAATTATTGTCATTTTTTCGTTCCTTAGTAACTATTTGAGTTACTAAGAGATTTGTTATTTTTTCAAACATTTCCGTAGTCACATGAATTTTATTGAGATAACGACATCTTTCTCAAATTTAAATCTTTATTAATAGGTATATTTCTGAATTTTTATTTTAAAATATCAATATTTTGCATTATATTTATTGTATTTAATTGTTACTTATTATATTTTAGCCTGACGATGATTCTGTGAATCGAAAGCTTGCGGTTTCCTCTTCTTTAATAAATTTTGACGTTTAAACAAACAAGTTTGTTTTTATTATTATTTATATACATCTATTTAATTGACAGTTGTAAGAACTGTCTCTTAATTTTATAGGTAACTAGATTATTTAAACATATTATTAAAATTCATTTTAAATAAATATTTAAATAAATAATACATAATAATATTCTCTATAACTTGTATCTAAAACATTTTTTCTAAAACGTACCGTTTAAAAAATAATTCGAAAAATTAAAAAATTAAAGAAAACTGATTATTTCCTAAATATCCTAAAATTTTGGGGGGAAAAATGAACAAAACATAAATTATAGATAAAAACATTTTCTATAAATTTAATCTAAAACATTTTTTTCTACAGCGCACCGTTTCAAAAATAATTCGAAAAATTCAAAAATTGACGTCAGTAAACATCCGTTTCCGGTTTAGTGATAGTTTTTAAAAATAGGAGGTGGAAATCAATTAGAAAAAAAATATTTTTCCTAAAAATATTTTTAAATAAAGAATTATAATTTTATTATAATATAAAAGAATTATTAATTATGTATATAATGTAGCATTTTTCTCGATTTCTTGATGATTTTTAAGAAATCCAAATCCAAAAAAAAAAACCTTTTTGTTTCTTTAATACATTATATTGTTCAATATTTAACGGTTTAGGCAGCGTATTGCAAAAGAGCGCGCTAGCGGTAAACATTTTTCCAACATGATTTACTTCACTGCTTATTCCTTATAAGGAATTATAACTTTGGTTAGGTAACATAAATGTTACCTAACCAAAGTTAGTAAATACACAGGTTGCCTCAGTAGCTTATGACCAATCAGCATAAGCACCCCAGATCACGTATTTTCCCCTTCTCGCGCCGAGTTACAAGGCTATATTTGTTATGATTGGGCACATCATTCCCCCTTTCCACATTTGGACACCCCAGATGACGTATTTCCCTCTCTCACGCCGAGCTACTGAGGCTACCTTGTACTTTACTTACCTTGTTACCTAACATAATAAAATATATCCTATAGCATGACCATTTATATTAATTTAAAAAACACGTATATGTATATATCGAGATATAAGCGCACCAACGGACAGACAGAGAGACTTTAAACTTTATATATAAGATTATGGATTACCAACATAATATTTTCCTCATTTTTTCTATATTCAGTACAGTAATCTCTCCATTTACGCGGATTCACTTTTACACGGTTAAAAAAGTTTGGAAACAAGTGTTGACAGATTTAATAAACACAACGTAATGGAACAATTTCATTGCTTCATTTACACGGTTTTTTCTACGCGCTGTTTTCATGGAACCAATTAACTACGTAAATTGAAGGAATACTGTACTTACTTCATTTAATTTTTTCCCATCTGTTAATTCAAGTAAATAACACTGTACCTTCGTCATGATTATGAATGTGTTTGTTATATTTAATAATTGAATTAATATATTATTCGACTTTGTAAACAGCCCGCTTTAGTTGTTTAGTAGACCGTTTTAATATTTAATTATATGAGAATTATTACAAGATGTGTGGGCGACAAAGTACACACGACTGATGCACACATATGTGTCTATTGTCTTCTACATACTATCAAATAACAACATATGTTTGCTTCCCCGCCATATCCAAAAGTTAGGATGAAGTTATGTTATCATTACTCATAGCAGATAAATTTTTGGTCTCGATTTTTTTTTATTTCTACATGGTTTTTTCGTTTCAGGTTAAAATAAACACTTTAAGTTCCGTGTCTGTCCCGTAATTTTTTGTCTTATCCATAATTCATGAACCATTGAATGGATTTTAATGAAATTTGGTTTATGAGTTGGGTTTGGCTCAAATAGATATATCAAATTTTATTTTAATAAAAAAATAATTAAGTTTTTTTTGTTACAGGTTAATCTACCACGTGAGAATCTTCTTTTAAGGTAAGTTCTTCATATTTTATGTATTTTATTTATTTTATCATACAACTCAAACAAATGACCCTTCTTATTGACACACAAAGAAGTATTAAAAATAGTAAAGTATCAGATATATACAATACACGTCTGTAATTCAATTTAAATCTCATTTTAAGTATAAAAATAAAATATCAACTTCAAAAATCACAAAGTTTAATTAAAACTGTATGTCAAATAGTAAAATATTATTAATAATAACGCCTATTTGTAAAAAAAACTCGGGTACGCGCCTGTAATTCAATTTAAATCTTCTTTTAGGCAGACAAATAAAATAGCAACTTCAAAAATCGCAAAGTATAATTAAAAACAACATGTCAAATAGTAAAGTATTATTAATAATAACGCCTCTTTTTAAAAAGCTCGGGTACGCGCCTGTAATTCAATTTAAATCTTCTTTTAGGCAGACAAATAAAATAGTAACTTCAAAAATGGCAAAGTATAATTAAAAACGACATGTCAAATAGTAAAGTATTATTAATAATAACGCCTCTTTGTAAAAAAACTCGGGTACGCACCTGTAATTCAATTGAAATCTCCTTTTAGGTTTAAAAATAAATGTAAAGCATTTTAATAAATAAACAGTGTCCCTTATTAAAAACTCGGGTACGCCCATGTAATTCAATTGAAATTTCTTCCGACGAAATCAAACTAGCAACTTGAAAAATCACAAGGTCTAATTAAAAATGATATATAAAATAGTAAAGTATTATAAATAATATAACCTACTTGTGAAAAACTCTGATACGCCCATGTAATTCAATTGAAATTTCTTTCAACGAAATTAAACTAGCAACTTGAAAAATCGCAAGGTTTAATTAAAAATTATATATAAAATAGTAAAGTATTATAAACAATAGCACCCCCTTGTCAAAAACTCTGATACGCCCATGTAATTCAATTGAAATCTCTTTCAACGAAATTAAACTAGCAACTTGAAAAATCGCAATGTCCAATTAAAAATGAAATGCAAAGTAGTGACGCTGTAATTAACAAACTGATTTTTCTAAATTACACCTAATAAATAAGGTAAAAATAGAAAGCTCTTAAATAATTTCCACGGTACTCAGCAATTATATTTCCTGTCAACGCTTCCTTTTAAATATTTTACCATGAAAGGTTTACTAATTAGAAGTACGGACGTATTTTGTATGGAAAAAATATATAATATGTCACTAAAGAGAACTTAAATGGATTTTTATATCATTTATTTAACCGGTGCTAGTTTTCTCACACTGGATTTACAGGGTGAATACAAAGTAAGGAACGTTGATTCTATTGCATCAAATAAACACTTTATAAAACGGAAACCCAATTAGTGAAACTCATTTCTTCTCTCTTTTCGTCCGTCCGTAGCATTATTCAAAAACTACTGGACCGATTGAAATGTTTGGAATATTTGTACTTTGGCTAGTGCCAATACCATTTTTGAAGAAAAAAATTAATAACAGACAAGGACCAGTCGGAAAATTTAGTTAAGGTTATGATAAAAAGAAAAAAAATTAAACCCGAGATAAAGGGAAATTGTGAAATGGGGGTACTGTTTAGGAGTTGATAGTGGTTTTTTACTATTTTCAGCGAAATATGACCTCCTAGCGGAAAATATACAATGCAAAAGTTGTAGATAATAAAAAAATCTTAAACTTTCATACAAGACATTTTTCAACATAAACTCAAATTTTCCGAGAAAATAGCGGAAAACCGATTTTTCGGTTTTTTATTTTTTTCTACCGTAAAAATAATTCAATTTACATGAAACTGTGCAAGTATACCTTTTTTTGCAATGAATAAGCATGATTTTTTAAAATCTGAAAAAAGTAATTTCCGAGATATTTACATTTTTCGAAAAAAAAAAAAACCTAAATCTTCCACGGAAAACTTTATTGGTTTTTTTTTTCGATTTTAATATTTATTCTGTCTGGGCTCATTTTAACCGTTGAAATGTCTACTATAAAATGGTATATATATGTATGTTGATGGTTTATTTTTCAGCACCCCCATTTCACAATTTGCCTTTATCTCGTGTTTAGTTTTTTTTCTTCTCATTATTATAACCTTAACTAAATTTTCCGACTGGTCCTTGCCTATTATTAATTTTATTTTTTCTAGGTTTCAAAATCCGCTTCGGCACCGGTCTAACTGGGACGTATGGTTTTTTTCCACAAATTCCAAGATAGTAATTTTTTTGGAAAAATTCTTAGCTTTATAATTTTGTGGTGTTGAGATATTTGAGTTTGAACGAAAAATGTACACCATTAAAAATAAACTCGATCCCAAAATATTGATACAAAACTTCTGAAACAAATACGTACTTTTTACTTCTTGCAATTTATTTCAAGTAATTTTTTTATAAAAACTACGGTCAAGTTCTTAACGTATAAAACAAATCAAAAATAATTTTATCAACGAAATAAAAAGATTTTTGCTTGAACCTTGGTTCACATAGAATATAAAAAGCTTGTTGTTGGTACTTTTTTTTATTCAAACTCGAATTTCGCAACACTAAAAAAGACGGAAAAGTATGAGTAGAACCGCGTTTTGAGAGTTCCATACAGTTATATTGAACTTAATTATTGACAATTATATAATTAATTTTCTTTACTTATTATTCTTATTATTATTACTTATATTTCAAGATTCTAGGTCAACGTGAAGTACCCTGTAGGTTTTGATAAATCAGTGAGTCTGTCCATCAGTATCAAAATATGCTTTAAATTACATTATATTAAGTTAGGAACTTCAAATTGTTTACAGGATTGAGGCTGTAGATCTTAGTATTTGTTATTAATTTTAACTTACAACCACTAGCTGTTCCTGAGAAAAAGGGTTCCGTTTTTTTTTTCATTTTAAGGTAATGTGGCGGACACTTCCGGTAATTCATTTATGGGCAAGAATGTGATTTCATCATGTACTCCGCCGGAGCACACAACTGCGTCAAAAGTTTCGACTAGGTAGTTTTTTTCGTGAAAAAATCTAAAATGACTGGGCTACAAATAGTACATGAGATACAGTCATTTGAACAAAGCAACCTACAAGTTTTTTAAAAACATGGAAAAAAAAGAAATTCGTGCAGTGATCAAGTATCAATTTTTGAAAGGGTTAAAGCAGCAAGAAATCATCGATGACTTCCAAAAAACTTTGAGCGAATCTGCTCCGTCGAAAACAACCGTATACGATTGGTATAATGAGTTCAAACGTGGCCGTACAAGCATCGAAACTATTCCATCCAATTGAGGTGACTACACCGAAAAACATACAAAAAATTCATCGTATGGTTTTGAATGATCGCAAATTGAAAGTGAGAGAGATAGCTTAGATCATGCACATGTCAAAAGACACGGTGCACAGAATTTTGCATGATCATTTGCATATGAAAAAGCTATTGTCCCGATGGATACCATGAGTTCTCATACCGGAGCAAAAAGAAAATCGACGATGTTATCACTGCAACAAATAACTATTTTAAGGGTTTGTGCGTCGATGATTATATGAAAGGTATTAAAATGTTGGAAGATCACTGGACTCGGTGTATCGAGCTAAAAGGAGACTACGTTGAAAAATAAAATCAATGAAAGTGTATACAAAAATTAATCTCCGTGTGTATTAATAAAACTAATTATTAGCACCTTTTGTGGGTTCTAATAAAGTATACTCGCAAAAGATCGATGGTGATTTTTTTTATGAAGACAAAATGAAGGTGTATACAAAAATTCATCTCCGTAGACAAATCTATTTTTGGTCGAAATGCACTACTGGACTATTTATTCAACTGCGGTGTAGTCTTTTGTACATTTTGCTGACTTTTTACACCCAAAATATTTTAATTAATTCATCTTGTATTTATTTTTAGATTCAGTTTTTGTTCTTTAGATAAGTAACGATATATTCATTATGAAGTAAGTAGGTGCCTACGTATATTAGGTAAAAGTTTCTGTAGATGACTTTAAAACTCTCAACTATGAAATGTTATGATTGCGTGTTTCCATAAGAACCATGTTTCTATACTCGCGAAAATCTATTATTACGTCAGAAACAACTGAGACGCTAAGAACACTCGACTCACATTACAAGGGCGGTGTTTGTGTGTATGGGGGGGGGGGGAGGGCTTGTAGTAGTCGTACATATTATTATACTTGCAACCACTGTATCGAAAATTAATTATATTTCTGTCAACAGCGGTTGTCAAATTTATGAATTTTTAAATTATTTTCTGTTCGATTCAAAATTATTTATGTAATTTAAACTTGAATGTTATGTATACAAAATCGAGTCGGCTGGAAATATGAGGACAAAAGTCTAATTTTTTTCTCTGGGGATGAAGAAAATTGAAAATTTATTTGATAAATGAAAAAATATTCTATATGAAATTATATTTTTCATGTATTATTTGAAATAGATATACATAATAATATATCTCATGTGTCTTTATGTTTGTCTATCATAGCCTTCTAGCAACTGAATTATTTGATCTATAAAGCTGAAATTTAGCATATTTATAGTAAATGGTAGACCAACAATAGACAAAGGCTTTCAATATGTTATTTTAAAAAATCATCGTTTAAAAAATTTACAAAAAAAAGTGAAAATTATTTGTCACATCTAGGAAACTTGTGATTCCGGAGATATATAAGGTTTCAAAGTGTGAAATATTTCATTGCATTCTTGCTCCCGAAGTTATCCCCATCCCCTTATTACCACCTCAGATGACGTATTTCTTAGTCAAAAACACTACTTATATAGAATATGTATGCAAAAATTATTAAATATGTTTTATCAAAATAAAAACAGTTTGGGGTTACTGTTATATACAGCACTTGAAATAACAATACATGGGAAGTATTTCAACATAAATTAGAAACTAATTGTCTTGAATATAACTCTATTTTCAATAATAACATCTATATTAACCCATCTCGTATGTACGCATTATTAAACGTTCGAATTTACAAATTGAATTAAATAGCACTGCATACGCAATATTAATGTCAGTTAGAACTAATAATAATAATAATGATAATAATGAACATACATGTTTATACTAATTAGATACACTAGGGTCGAATTTGTCACATATGTTGTATTATGTTGGTAAAATAACATTATTTAAAACACAGTGTGAGTGTTTATATTTTGGGGACTTTTTTTAGAAACCATATTTGTCCATCCTTCCACATTGCAACTAAAATTTTATAGTTCATAACAAAGGTATACACCGCGCGGCAGAAATTTTCATTCGGTATTTTAGATTTTACAGCATTTTTAAGATTTGGACCCAATTCTAGCCATTTGTAGGCCTTATAGCACCGAAGTCCCAACATAAAAAATTCTGCCATTATGTTTTTATCTAAGTATACGTCCAAATAAACATTTTGCACCAGGTCTGGTTCGGTTGTTATCTGATTTTTTTTTGGGTCAAAAGCTGGTGGACCGGACTCATCGTCCGAGCTTTGTCTGAGTGAGTAATTCAAAGCAACCACAACGGCAGACGGTTGTTAAATCTACACCGACTTTGCAGCTGGCTTCTATACTACATGCCAGTTTTGCTTAACACCTTTTCTATAGCCTTTTTCATTGCTTCTATTGACCACTCTCCTCTTTTCGTTTTCTTTTTATAATTTCTAACCATTGTAACTACCGAAAGTGGTTTCCTATTGGCTAATTCGTTTTGTTGCCATGACGTCTAGTTTCTTGTATATTGAGTGACCCCATCTTGCCTTGCGTCCCCGTCATGCTCCTAGTTCCCCTATAGTCCATTTTATAATAAGCTCTTTATATACTCTATACAGTAGCATACAAAAGTTAAGTTAATATTCATGGGATTTTGTATATACATATTTAACCGACTTTAATATTTCACCCCTTGTCACAGATAAAGAATTGTAATTGGTATCATTCAATCTAAGGTTGTGTAAGGATTCTAGAAGAAAAATGGAAATATTTACGATTTTTTATAATGAATAAATAGTGAAAAACGCCAATCAATAGCTAATAACTTATAGCCTCATTTATAAAAAACGAGTTTTAACCCTCAACCCTTTAATACAGTAGCATAAAAAAATTAAAGGTCTAATAATTAATTATTACATATTTCTTATAATAAAAAAGTTGTTCTACTTTATTAATTGGGGCACAATTGCTTTTCGGATAAATGGACACTGTTATGCACTAATGTGTCAATCCACACAAAAATGATTATAAAAAAAATATTTTTTTAATTAATTTTTTTAAATGTACTTAATTTACAAATTAAACGCCATATTGTTTTTTCCTTACAAAAAGAAATATAAAAAAATTATAAATGTATTTTTCTATGCACGCAATAAAAATTTTGATATATATCTTAATTAGCTTTGTGTGGATTGATACATTATTGCATAACAGTATCCAAATATAACTCAGTGTCAGAAATATCCAATAAATTCTGTATATATATTTTAATCGGTATATTAACAGGTCAAAATGTAAACAATGCATAAGCCAAAAGCTTATTTCGATAGTTAAGTCAGTTTTTTTTCACTTGATCCTTACTCACTCTCATAGCCATGACAGAGAGGGTATAATTCCCGGCTCCTGGGTCATCAAAGACCATATCGTAGTTCTCGAGCCATCTAATGTACTCGATGTCAAATATATTCTGCATTCCCATTTTTGATGCGATTTGTTGCAAGCTGCCAGAACTGAAAATACCCATAACTCCATCTAAGTTCATACTTTTTGCTATCTGCCGACAGAAATATTAATCAAAATTGAGTTCTTGAAAGAGTATTGCAGGGGCGGATCCAAAAAATGGTCAAGGGGTAGCCATATCATGTGTGTGTTAGCCACGCACATGATAGGGTTCTGTAGTCATTCTCACTACCATTCTCTGTCGAAATTAACTAGGTACATTTCTACAATATAAAATAAATAAATATTCCACAGTGTTCGTTATAATTTTCTTTGAAAGTAGAAAAAAAAATGTTTTTTTCCAGATTTTTGCATCAATACTTTAGATGGGAATAGTTAGATAGGGGACGCTCTAATAACAACTTTGAAAGCAAATATCTCGTGACTGAAGGGTTAAAATGAAAAAGTCCTAAAACACTATATCTAAGGATATCTCATTCATTGGGGTAAGTGAAAAAATTGAGTATACTTTTACGTCTGTAGGAGGGGGGGGGATCCAAAATTTGTTTTTCATCAATCTACGTCCATATAGCAAATTTTATCTTAATAGGTATGATATACAGACAGACAGATGGACGGACAGACAAACTGAAACCATAAGAGTTCTTAGTTGGCTACGGAACCCTAAAATTACTCGTGTATTTTAAAAATATATTTCAAAATATCTTTAATTAATTTTAAAAAAATCTACGTGAAACCGAGATTATTCTCGGTCTCGTCTTTTACGATACGAGACTTACCTAACTCGTTGAAGCCCTTTAATAATTTCAGTTTAAATACTGATTAAGGTACTGGCACCAGTCTTGGACATTTCTCCAGTGTTGGACACTTGTTTAATTAAATATACTAAATTAGAAATATTTGTTGATATTTGATTACGGTCATTACTGAATCATAATATTTATAGACACTTAACTGTAAAACAGTTTAGATTTGATAACAATCGGCGAATGGGTGTTAAAATGGCGAACATTTAAAATAATTATAAGTGCAATTTATTTATTAATTATTATATTATCATAGCATCTACTTTACATTGTTTCAAATTTTACGATTCTTCATTTTGTATCTTTTGTGTCGTAATACTTATCATTTTGTAATCATTAACAAGTGTCCATCATTGGGTACTCATTACTGGTTTTGATTTAACCTACTTAAGAAAAAATAAACAAAATAAAAGGCTATAACTTAAAATACAAACTACATATATTTTCGGACATTGGTAATTAAATTGATTTAATACAGAGATACTTGTTTTATAAGTAATAAGAGTTCATGAGAACTACAAAATATCTGCCACGGGAGCCACGGGACTTTCTTATACGTAATACTGAGAGTGACAGTGTACGTGTCTTTAATTTTATTAAAAAATATTTATGAAAAACTAATAAAAAACAGAATAAAATTAATGGGACATAAATTATAGATAGCAGCAATCTCTATAATCTACAATATGTATTAAATGATTTTTTTTAAATGTAACCACTAAACCGGAAACCTGATGTTTACTCTTGCCAATTTTTGAATTATTTTTGAAATGGTACGAATAAGAAAGAAAAATTTTAGATAAAAATTGTCAAATATATTATTATCTATAATTTATGTCCCATTCGTTTGTTTCCATCATTTATTATTTAGTCAGAAAGATTTTTTTTAAATAATTAATTAGGATCATCCACACTGTTCACTTTTATTATTACGTATAAGAAAGTCCCATGACACTCATGGCAGATATTTCTTCTTTGTTATTAACCATTTGAAATATAATTAATCTTTTTTACAAAATTTGGTTTAAAAAAATGAATAGAACGTAAATTATAGATAATAATATTACCTACAATTTAAAAAAATCGACATTAGTAAACAGCCGTATCCGATTGAAAGATCGTTTTCAAAAATAGGAGGGTTTCTTTCCAGACAAAAATTAATATTAATATAAAATAACACCTGTCTACGATTTGTCGTATTTGAGTTACGGCGCTTACAGATAGACAGACTGACAGACCGACACACAAACATCATGACGAAAATAGTCAGAATGGATTAAGGAAAGGTCAACATGGATAATTCTATCAAAATCCGGATTTTGAAAAAATCAGTTTCACAATATTTACTTATACAATATACATACTACCTATATATCGAAAGCTTGCGTTTTTAAATTTTCTCAATATATAATTTCTGACGTTTAGACAATCAAGTTGTTTTTATTTATGTATATAGGTATAATAAAGTAAAAATAAGCCTCCATCAATCCTAAAAAACTGTGTACCTTGCTCTTAAAGCGGTCAAGACTGGTGCTAGTACCTTAGTTAACTTTTAAAATTCTTTCAATCAGCCCTAAACTATTTTCCCAACTTGCAAACATATCTGATCAATTATTGATTTTATAATCCATTAAGTGCAGACTTTCTTACCTCCATAGACGTTCGCATTAAGTGTGCCCCGTATTTCTTGTGCCTATATTCAGAAGTGATACAGACTGCGTGTATAGACAGGAGAGATTCGCATTCGCACATATCGTAGATAGTCTTTGAGTTCTTGTACGCGTTATCGTAAATCTTCATGATCGGTTTGAACAGCTTACCTTTTGCCGAGTGCATACGGAAAAAGGTTAGAGAGAAATCATTTTTGTACATGCTTCGTAGAGCCAGCACTCCAACAATTTTATCTGTATTATATTAGAACGTTTATTTAGTTTATTTATTCCATTAAAATGTATACAGTGTGTTCATTTTCAAAACCACATGAATATTTCTGAAACTTATGTCTAGCATTACTTACCAAGTTTAACTAAATGCTCCTTTAACTAACTGTCATTTAGTTTATATTAGGGGTACTCATAAGTAATCAATTATTTCAGAATTAAATTTTCTACAAAAAATATCCCAATTGTTCAATTCAAAGATCCAGTACATATTTTTAAAGATATGTTCGTTTAAATAAAAAAGTAAAATCCAATTTTTATGATAATTTTTAATCAAATATATCTTAAAAATTACTGGATTTATTAATTGAGCACTTAATTCTCTACAAAATATTGCTCTAAGAAATTTAAAAGTAAGTAAAAAAGTAATTTTTTCCAAGGAGTAATAAATTTTATTTATTTTTTTAATGGTTACAATTAGATTCAGATATATTCATGGGATAAGTTTGCAAATGAATACTCGGTATACATGTATTCGGATACCGGATTTTACATAAAGGCCTGTAACTATTAAAGGATTTATTAAAATGATTTGAAATTTTAATACGCAAAACTAGATTATATAATAAACATTTCGAAAGCTTGCGATTACCTTTTCTTAAATAAATTTTGACGTTTAGACAATCAAGTTTGTTTTTATAAACATTTTACACCATTCAGAAGTTTGTGTTATCCAGAGTTGTATATTGCCAAACATGAAACGTATTTTTATCTACCAAAAATATAAAAAAAATATTTTTTATACATAAATTAAAAGTGTCATATTATTTTAATTATGTGCTAGCTGTACCCGCGGCTTCGCTCGTTTAGGATTTTTGAAAAATATACTAGAATTAAGTACAACCACGATTAGTTATTATTTTAATAATAACTAATGAACACTTAAATTACCCAACAAAATCGAATCAGAACAAAAAGTACAAATAATTTGTGTCCTGTTAAAATTTAAATGTTAATTATTGAAAACAAAATAAACAATTCATGATCAAAAGACAACAGCCTAGCCGAGGGAGTCCGAATGGCTTCTTTAGATATCGCGTGTTATAAATAATAATGTACCGTATATAACTTATTTAAAGTTATTTCCTAAACTAAAAGACCAAATTGGATACTGTAAAGGGAAAATTATATCTACATAAAGTACATTACATATGACGATACAATCATTTATTTCGATAAGGATTAATGTTTTGCAGGTTATAAGCCCATGTAAACAGAACCCAAACATTTAAAATTTTCTTTGGAACATAAAAGCAATAATTGTGAATTAAATAGAAAAGTTAAATATATAGTATAGCGGACTTTATTTTAGATATTTTAATTCTACACAGTTCTTTACCACATTATTTTGTTCAATATTTAACGGTTTGTTGCAAAAGAGCGCGCTGGCGGCAAATTTTTTTCCAACTTGATTTACTATTATCGTCACTGCTTATTCCTTATATTACCTAATGCAACAAAATATATACTATAACCTCTGGCCAGAGAACATAACTATTAATTTTAAAAAACACGTAAATTGGATAAGTGGTACCCGTGTTATACGCGCACTAATAGGCAGTCTGACGTTGAGCTTTATATACATATAATAAGGATAACACGTATAATATGACGTCCTAGATCGAAAAAGTGTTAAGAAATACTGCCCTTTGTTAAAAATCCCCTACTAAATTAAATTACCTGTAGATATTTCAACGGCAACAACCGATTTACAATCTTTAAATATTTTCATCATAAACTCCTTATATCCCTGCACAGATTCAGGATCTCCTGAAATTTCAATAGATCTACACAGGACTTCATGTGGTAGGTAATGTTCTTCAATAATACTCCAGGCTTCTTCGTACCTGGTGTCTTTAAGGTCCTCGATTCGAATCCCCCGTTCTAGATTGCCCCATATTAACGGCAGTCTGATTTTCTTCAAAGTTTCTTGAGTGTTGTCAACATCTGGAACGTATTCTTGTTCTTCTACTTTTGGTTTACGTGCCATTATAATATAAATTAAATATATAATGATTGTTTTATTAAATTAAAATGTCGGTTTTTCATCGTTTCTACAGAAACGAATGTCTGGTAATAATATTTTATTTAACTTTAAAATTAACTAAGTTTCTGAAATAGCCCCCAGTATCAGACTGGCGTGAACCACTACATAGATGTTATTCACACCAAAAATAAGTAAGTTTTTCAGGACCGTAATTAGTGGTTCGGGGGCCCCGGGGCAACAAGTTACCGAGGGCCCCCCAGTATATGCAAAATATAAAAATTGAAGACCTTTTTTTCGTTGCCAACTTGTATTTTCCACTTATTACTAATTTTAATTTTAATGATCTTTTTTCCCTTATTTTCATCAATGTTCATCACAATTTGCTGCTGCGGGGGCCTCCTACGCTCGGCTGCTCCGGTGGTAGTTACGGCCCTGTACACGAGTGTATGCCATAAGGGTTCCGAAGTACGTACTACGTGAACTGTTTGGAGCCACTTACAGGTGCATTTTTGAGTTAGGAAAATATATAAAAATCGGGTCATATTCTACTAATTAAGATCCACTTACATATATTACTAATTTTAATTAATTTTAATTACTTTTTTTTTCCTCAATCGCAATCAATCAATGCTCACGCCAATTTGCTGCTCCCCCCCCCTACGCTCGGGGGTGCCGGGGCATTGCCCCGGTGGTAGTTACAACCCTGAAGTTTTGCTTGAAATATTTTTTCCTAAAACTGCAACCTGTCACAGTTATTTTCGTTTTCGAAAAATCACAACAGCCTTACCTCGTGATACATTAATTTTGTGAGATGATTAAACTGAAATCCGTCAATATGTTTTTCGATAGAAGTTCGTCATAAAAAGTTAACAGGGTTGGACACTTAAAATAGGTCATCCTTAATATATACAGGGTGGGGTATTTAAAGTGTTACAGATTATTATCTCATAGCCATCGCATATTTGAAAAAAATGTTTCAACCAAAAAATGTTTGGTTGTGAGGGGGTAATCGAATATCAATATTTATTTGCTGTTTTACGTGGGCTTCAAGAATATTTGAAGGTCAACATCATTTTTTTAAATAGGAACCTATAGTTTTTATTTAGTAATCTTATTCTACGTAAAAAAATACGAATCTTTCATTGAAAACTTTTTTTTTAACAACCTTAGCTTTCCAAGGTATCTAACAAAATAATTCGAGATTTTGAACTTTTAAGATTTTTTACTCAGAAACCATAAGCTTTAGAAAAAAAGTACAAGATACAAAAAATGTTTATTTTGGTCAAATGAAACTTGGAGAATTATTCTAATTTTTTTTTAACATTTCGTATTTTTTTTTGTTTTTGCTAAAATAAAATAAATAGAAAAAGTTTTTAAATTTTTAAATTAATTCTCCAAGCTTTATTAAACCAAATTAAACATTTTTTGTGTCTTGTACTTTTTTCTAAAGTTTATGGTTTCTGAATAAAAAATTCTTGAAAGTTAAAAATCTCGAATTATTTTGTTAGATATCTTGGAAATCTTAGGCTGTTTAAAAAAAAGTTTTTAATAAAAGATTCATGTTTTTCACGTAGAATAAGATAACTAAAAAAAACTATAGGTTCCTATTTAAAAAAATGATGTTGACCTTCAATTATCCTTGAAGGCCACGTTAAAACAGCAAATAAATATTGTCATTCGATTACCCCCTCACAACCAAACATTTTTTGGTAGAAATATTTTTTTCAAATATGCAATGGTTCTGAGATAATAATCTGTAACACTTTAAATGCCCCACCCTGTATAAAGCTCTCGTCTCTCTGTCTGTCCGTTAGTGACCTTATCACTCGACAACTACTTAACCGATTTACGCGGTTTCTTTTTTAATTCATAGGTACATTCTCTGACCAGGTTATAGGCTATATTTTGTTACGTTAGGTAAGATAACAACTAAGCAGTGACGATAATAGTAAATCAAATCGGAAAAAATTTTGCCGTCGGCGCGTTGTTTTGCAATACGCTGCCTAAACCGTTAAATATTGAACAAAATACTGTATTAAAGAATTGTGTAGAATCAAAAGATCTACAATAAAGTCAGCGCACCATATGTCTCACTTTTATATTTAAGCCACAATGACTGCTTTTATATTACAAAGAAAACTTATAATATTTGGGTTCTGTTTACATGGACTTATGACCTGCAAAACATTAATCCTTATCGAAATAAATGATTTCATCGTCATAAGTACTTAATGTAGATGTAATTTGCCCTTTACAGCATCCAATTTTGTCGTACAGTTTAGGAAATATCTTAAAATAAATTTATAAAGGTAACATATTAAATGTATGGTGTCGTGCCGCATCGAAGCGATGTACAAGACTGGATTCGCTTACGCTCGGTAGATATTCGGATTCCCTTGGCTGATCGTCTGAGTTTATTTTGTTTTCAATAATTAATATTTAAATTTAAACAGAACACAAATTATTTGTACTTTTTTCTTCTGATTCATTTTTGTTAGGTAATTTAATATTATTACAATAATAACTAATCGTGTTTGTACTTAATTAATTCAACTATATTTTTCAAAATCCTAAACAATAATTCCGTAGTATACGCGAGCGAAGCCGCGTAGACACTTCTAGTCCTGTTATATATAACTCATGTATAAAAGAATACAGATGCTTATGTCATCTTATCTGTACCAAAGTTTGTTGGATTATTAAAAAAACACGAAGCATAAGGTAACATAGATTCTTGCTCGTGAACTTAAAATCAAATTTGATTTAAATAATGAAGTATCGCTATGCAAATTTCCGATAACCGTGAGAAAAGACTGTTCATATTTACTTTGAGAACGGAGTGTGATTTGCAATTTAAATAGAGTGTTCTTCAAATCTAACAAATTCAACCTATAAATATTGATGAGCTAATAATATAGAAAATAAATATTACAATATTCAAACAACGGTATATTGTATAATAATTTTAATTACTACACCCGGTGGTGGGGGGGGTACCTTACTCCGGATGGGTTTATTAATCTAATAACTTGTACTGTAAATTTTTTTTGTGAGTCGAGTCTCGCATATTAGTGTTCCACGCAGAAAAGTTTTTTTTAAATTATAGCAAAATTAAGTATCAATAATTTTAATAGTTCGTCTGTTAGAAAACAGATAACTCAAAATTGTTTGTTTGTTAAAGGTTTATAATAGTATAATATTTATTAATATCGCTATTATTTTAATTTTCATAAGCTCGACGAAAAAAATTATGATTAGTGTAACATATTTATTAATTATTATAGTACTTATTATTATATTATAATATAATTATCATAGCATCTGGTTGTAGCATCTCATTGTTTGAAATATTACGATTCTTTATTTTATAACTTTTGTGTTGTAGTACTTATCATTTTGTAACCATATATATTTCCCTGTTAGTCGATGTCAAAACGTGTGAATTCAATTTTAATTCTTTGTACATAACTTTCTGTATAGCTCAGATATTAATTAAAGTTACAATTTCACATTGATATGCCACAAAGAAGATAAATCAAAGTTGCCTTTGTAGCTTTTCTTTTAATTTTTCGAGAAATATTTTCCATTAGAGGCATGTTTCACTTTTTCCCAAATTAGAGGTTAAAAATGAAACACACTTTTTTTATTTTTAAAGTTCGTGTTGTATCGCACAGTTCAAATGACGTAAGTATTTAAAATGGTTATTTATAAGCGCATCTAGTAGAAAAAATTAAAGTATGAATTTGTATCGTTAACTGTCAAAAAATATGAAAGATTTGTATTTTGTTTCACTTTTACCCCAGTTAACCCTACATACAAATATACTTAAATGAATGTAATATATGTAAGTTTGTTTGAGTATCACTGGTATAGGTATCCGTCCATAACTATTTAGTACCTACGCCATTATTCACATCGAGGTTTCTACCCGCATCATTCGACCAACCGCTCGTTTCTTGGCGAAGATCTATGGCCTGGATGTTTCTTAAAGAGTGCCTGCACAATATATAATGCAAGAATTCAACTTAAAATCTTAGCTCTAGGTGTAAGTTTGCTATAAAATAAGTGATGTAGATTAGTTATATGTAACAAGAAGTAATGGTTTTGGAGCGGTTAAATAATTAAACCAGTTTTATTATATAGATAGTTTGGTGATATAGTACTCTAGAACTATAATAGAAACTTCGAGATGATGTTAAAATATTTATTATATAGTCTAGTTTTACGTATTAAAATTTTAAATTGTTCCAATGAATACGTTAGTAGTTATAGTCGTTTAAGTAAAATAGAAAAAAACAACATTTATTACCTATACTAAAAACATATGCCAAATAAATGCATTGTGCTTCCGCGTGCTAAATTCATGAAAGGTAGTTAATTATTGAACAATTTAAATAAAAACCAATTAAGTGTTCAAATAAATTGCCATTTAATTTTTATACAATTTTACTAAAAAATATAGTTCGATATTTTTCTTAAGACGCACCTGATTATTTTTTCGTTTTTTTATTTTTTGGCAATTTCAATCTAAATTTATGCAAATGTCAAAATGACATTTAAAACGTCAAAATAACATTTAATATGTCAAAGTAAATAGCTATTTAAAATTAAAATTGAGATAAATCTTTGTAAAGGAATATTTTACAATAACTGTTGTAGATATATATTATACATAATATATAGAAAATTGAATGTTCTACAAAAAAGAATCTATAAAAATTTTACGTAACATGTGTCAAATAAATATTTTGGGATGTCATCCCTCCTCCGTATGTACAATTTTGTAAAATAAGATCGTCCTTAAGCCAAACCCAATCATCCAACCAAGTTTAATAAATATCGGTTCAGTGATTCATAAGATGAGTGTGACAAGGATTCAGGGGACAGACAGATACAGAACGAAAAGTGTTTGTTTTGACCTGAAACGGAAAGATCAAGTTAAAATTTTGAAATCAAAGAACAATTTTTTGTTATCATTTTAAAACGATCACAAAGCTTCTCGTATTTTGGATATTGTGAGGAAGAAAAAATATATAAAAACGTTGGTGCGTATGTGTGTGTTCTCATCAGGCCTAAATCACTGGCTGTATCGAATGTGTATTTATGGTTTGGTGTAAATTTTTCGAAACACAATTTTTCGAATCACAATTTTTCGAATCACAAAAAGTCCAAATTGGCTCATATTCAGAATATAGGGGCTCTGCCCCTGGCTACTTTGCACCCCAAAACCGACATTTATAACATAATTCTTGATCGAAGCCGAAATTTACAGTATAGTCTATGTCTATCTCTATCTGGCGCGTAGCCTCTGTCTCTGTCCAGCGCTGCGCTGGTGTGAGGTAAAAAAAAACACGTAGTGGCTCAATAAAAAAAAACACCTGCCTAGTAAATACACAGTGCTTCCTCGTGCTAAATTCACCAAAGGTGATTAATTATTCAATTAATTTGACAATTTCAATCTAAATCTAAATTTTGTGCAAATGTTAAAATGACATTTAAAACGTCAAAATGACATCTACTATATATAATGAAGTGCCCTGACTGACTGATAATCATTTTTTTGACCATTTCCACTCATCGGAGAAACTTGAAATTTGGTATATACATTCCTTGGGGGTAAAAAATAACAACTAGTGGGCCTTTTTTGAAAAAGTTTATAAATGGGGTGACAAGGGGCCCCCAATTTTTCAAAAAAAAAGTTAGAATTTTTTTATTATTTTTTTTATATTCCTTGGGTGATATAATGTAAGGTTCAAATTTCAGATTTAAAAAAAATGAAAAAAAAAGGAAAAAAAAAGTTTTGATGTAAAAAAGTATCAAAACGAAAACCGATATTAGATTTTTTTAATTTTTTTTAAATACTTTGGTTAATTGGCAACCATGAACCCGTGTCTGATTTTTGTAAAAGATATGTTAAAGAGGAGAAAATAAACAAAATACGTTTACATATAATGCGCTTTAAGCATTTACTAAATTAATTGCAAATGTCGTAACTATGGATACATTATATTTTATTGATTATTTTTAAAAATTTTAAATGTCAGTGGCCATTTAAAATTTTGAAGTGAACAATAAAATATAACAAAAAAGAAATATAAAGAGCATAACGAACGAAAAAATATGCACAACTCTAATGTAATAAATAATTTAATTTTCATAAATAAATTTGACAAAAAAATTGAAGACAAATAATTACAGCATTCGGACACAATTCGACCAACATTCGGCGATAGATATGTGTTCCCGGTACAAATAAAAATTAAGTAGGTATATAATGACATTTTTTAAATCTTAAGTCATTGAATTATCAATATTTTTACTTTCATAGGTATAGGTATTTTATTATATTTATTTGTAATCATAAATATCAGAAGAATTTATATAATTTCAAATTAACATTGTAATTTTAAATGATATTATTTTAATTGTTGTTTGAAACTGTATATCTGTCATCTTTACCCAATGTACTAACCTAAAATGTACATTTACAAAATTAAAACAAGATGTTGATTTATTGCAAATTGTTACGAAAGCTTCATTCAATTGACAAGACCTATATTTGATTGTAATTAATTAATTAATTGTACAAAGGGTGTACGAGTATCTACAAGAGCTAATAATGTATTTATATAGACACATTGATGAATTTTTGAAAGACACGAGCAGAAAAACCAAAAATGAAATTATTTTTAATATTCATAAAATGTTCAAATCATGTAAGTACATGATGTAATACAATACATGTACCAGAAGTCATAAAATAATTTTTTGTCGTTGTCATATCAGAAACAAATGTCATAATATGTATTTAGTATGCAATATATTTTCATACGACAAGAGCATCGTAAACAAATATACAGGTAATCCTCGACTTATAATTGTCTTTGTCTCTTTCTTACATGCACATATTACATAAATGAAACAAACAGTTCCGGGAATTTCCCAAAAATGTAATTTATTATTATTTATGTAGATATTTTTGGGAACCCGCAACTGTTTGTTATGTATAGAAAATGCGATTCGCTTCACATCAAGGAAAACGTCCAAAGCAAAAATATGTACATATTGTACGTGTTAACTTACAACTTATTCTATTTACGATCGATGTTTAGAAACCTATCTCGGTTGTAAGTCGAGGAATACCTGTACTACGATATATAACGTATGTCTTATCAGTTTAAGCGTAAAAAATATCAAAGTTAATATTCAATGTTTTTAAATGCTGCGAGAAGTTCAAACATGCTTGACTGATTTAAATTTACTTTTTTCCTTATTTTATATATTACTTACAAAATAACCAAGACGTTCCATTAAAATTTCAGGATTTGTGAAGTGTTCTGTCGTAGGAAAAGTTTAGGAAGCACTGTTCTACATCATACTTCAATATCAACCAAATTGAGTTATTGAGGGTAAAAAATATATTGAAAAAACCTCATAGAGAAACCATATTTAGTTTGTGCAATAAAGTTTTAACAGGTACGATTTTTCTAAAATATCTTAAAATTAATAAAATTAAAATTGATAAAAGCCCAGCTCTAATGAATAAATAAGAAAGCACTCCGTCACAGCACTATATTATTCCGTCGCGGGAAAGTACCTACCATATAGGCCAGTCAGGATCCACTCAGGGCTAGCTACGTCACTGGTTACGATACTATATTATTGTTGGTTACGATATTTCATAAAACAGATATCGGTGCTTAGAATACATTGTCTGGAGGAATACGATAAAAGTTTTAACAGATTTTTTAGCGGAAAAGAGAATTTTGTCGCTTATATATGAGATTTTTAGAATCGATAACTCAATTTCGCAAAAAGTGTATCTTACGATACTTTGCTTTGGAGGGGACGATATAGAAATAATTTAACCAGGTATGTTATAATTTAGGTATATAAAAACATAGTACCTAGCCATGGAATACGGAATTTTATAATTTACGGTTTCAATATTTTATTTTATTAATTTAGGTTACTATGATTATGTCTCTTTAAAATATTTTGTCGAACAATTAAATGATTTTTGACACATATTAACAATTAAATATTTTGAAATGCCTATATTGATTGAAAATTTAAATATGAAGAAACATTTCACTTCTATGAAAGGTAAAATATCGAAATTAATTATTAGGTTTGGTGTAAATTTTTCGAAACACAATTTTTCGAATCACAATTTTTTGAATCAAAATTCTTCGAATGAACAATTTTTCGAAAAATTTAAGTTTTATTGTTCAAATTTTAATTAGTTAATAAAATATTAAGTAAAGTAATATTTGGACATTTTACGATATCCATACTAATATTATAAATGCGAAAGTGTGTTTGTCTGTCTGTTTTCTGTTTGTTACCTTTTCACGGCTAAACCGCTTTACCGATTTTGATGAAATTTGGCAGTGAGATAGCTTGCATCCCGAGGACGGACATAGGCTATTTCGTATCTTAAAAATTCAACCCCTAAGAAATTGCAAGGGGGTGGAAATTTTTTATTTTTTTTTAGTAATTATTATTTTACCCCCCGATACATATGAAGGGTTGTAAGTGGTTTTATTCGATCCGGCGGGAAAAATACCACGGGGGCGTAGGTTTCAGGGGGCAAAACAACCCTCTATCTTGCATAGGAGCCGAGATATTTACGATTTTGTATAATGAAAGAAAACTAAAAATAAGAAAAATTTAATATTTTACCCCCTGTCACATATGAAGAGTTGTAATTGATTACATTCGATCTGGCGGGCAAAAATACTACGGAAGAGGGATTATTAGGGGGACAAAACAACCCCTTATCTTACATAGGAGTCGCGACTTATATTATAAATGCGAAAGTGTATCTCTCAGTCTGTCTATTTGTTACCTGTTCACGACTAAACTGCTTTACCGATTTTGATGAAATTTGGCAGTGAGATAGCTTACATCCCGAGGACGGATTAAGGCTATTTCGTATCTCGAAAATTCAACCCCTAAGGAATTGCAAGGGAGAGGAAAATTTTTAATTTTTTTTAGTAATTAATATTTTACCCGTTACATATGAAGGGTTGTAAGTGGTTTTATTCGATCCAGCGGGAAAAATACCACGGGGGCGGGGGTTTTAGGGCGGAAAAACCCCTCTATCTCGCATAGGAGCCGACACATTTACGATTTTGTATAATTAAAGAAAACTAAAAATAAGATAAATTTAATATTTTACCCCCTGTCACATATGAAGGGTTTCGAAATCCACGCGAGCGAAGTCGCGGGTAGCAGCTAGTTTAATATATTCAAGCAAATATCAATTTAGAAAAACAAAACACGAATTTTTAAAATAAATTTAGGTAAATCTTTGTAAGGGAATATTTTACAACAAAATGTTGTAGACCCATATTATAGGAAATTTAATGCTCTACAAAAAATATTCTATAAAATTTTCACGTAACATGTGTCGTGCTTGAGATATCTTGAAAAAATAAATATTTTGAGGTGTCACCCCTCCCCCTTACACACGATTTTGATGGTTTTGAAATGGGACCGTCCTCAAGCCAGACCCAACCATCCGACCAAGTTTCAATAATATCGGTTCAGTAGTTCATGAGTTATACGTGTGACAAGGTTTCAGGGGACAGACGGACACACACACGGACGGACGGACAGACAGACACGGAACGAAAAGTGTTTGTCTTGACGTGAAACGGAAAGATAAATTTAAAATTTTGAAATCGGAAAACATTTTTTTGTCTCATTCTAAAACGATCACAAAGCTTCTTGTATCTTCGTAATTGCAAGGAAGCAATATTACTCAGAGACCTTTCATAGCTAAGAAATGACACCTACACAGATAACTGGAAGAAGGATGAAGCTACATAACAAAAAAAATGACGAAAATCGGTTCAGCAAGAGTCGAGTCTATAAAAAAAAAGAAGAGTAAATGTAAAATATATTTACCTTTTATATAATAGTGTAGATATGTTAGTTACGCGGAAATAAATATTTTTACAAATGGTCCCGGTGGGTGATGCTGGAGTTGAGATATTTATGAAAATGTGTATTTATGGTCTAATTTTTAAACAAATTATTTTTAGGCAGAACAATATTTGCCGGGTCAGCTAAAACAACAATTATAACTATCATACGTGACAGGGGGTGAAATATTAACTCCCGTACGAAGCCGGGACGGGTTCGCTAGTATAAATATAAATCAATGAAAAATACATATATGAGTGTAACTACTCATTCAAATGAATTAAATTTTTAACACATACATGAAATAAATTATATTATAACACCACCCTGAAGTTTTTGTGATTCTTTGTTCCATAGTTCTATGTCCCCAAATATATGAGATTTTTTATGTACCCAATATACGAATATTAAACAAAATATACCAGACTTTACTTGCCGGACTATAACTAATAGTGTATTATTAATTGGAATGATTTAAAATTTTAATACGTAAAACTGGATTATATAAAGCATATTTAAAGATCACTGTGAGGTTTCTATGATTTATACTTCCTCATCAAACAAAGAGCGTATTTAATCCACTCAGTATGTAGAAATAATAATCAAATAATAATTATAACCGTGTATGTATTTTAAATGATAAAAACAATTAGAGATATACACAGACGTATTTTATAATCAAGTGGTATGTGTAGGGAATAATCTCTATAATAAATTGAATGAATTATAGATAATCGATATGTTAAAATACTAATTAGTATTTGGTAGGCTAGTAAAAGGTAATAACATTTTCCACAGTTGATTAACGGGTAATCAAGCCGATGTTCATTATGTATGAACCATTTACAGGATCCCAAAATATTTCATTTCCTGTTTGCGCGATTCCGTTTTTAATTATAACGGCATTTATTACTGGACGTTGTTCGGAGATCAATTATTCGAATAATTTTGAACAATACACACAATTTTGTTAATTTCTAGAGTTTTATTAATAAAAAGGTAATTATATAGACCAGAAGTGTTCAAACTTTGTCGACTCTCGGAACCCTTAGAACCATGAGGTTTTTTTGGCGAACCCTTTTTAGATTACATTAGATTAGATAGTGATTGATGAGAAGGGTTTAATACCTCTAACACTGCAGCCTTTGGCTTATTGTATTCTTCATCAATTCACTCATTCAGTAAAAAGGTTTACCGTTCTTATCAGGTTTAGTAGCCTTTTCACCAAGTTTTCTCTTATTAGAGCTTCTCGATTGTTTGCTCCTGCTAGGAGTGCATTTCTCCATCGAGCAAGAGCTTCACATTCGAATATTATATGGGAGGCTGGTTTCGTCCTCTTCATTACACAGTCTGCAAATGGGTTCTTCATCATAGATTCCCATTGTTTGCATGTGTTTCCGTAGGTTACAGTGACCAGTTATCATTCCTGTCACTAGCCTAATTTGTTGTCTACTTAGTTGTAGTATTTCATCCGTTAGTTTTCTGGATGGTTCATTTACCATAGTTTTGCTATGTCTTTGACCTTCCACATTATTCCAGCGGTTTTTATGTTGTCTTTTTATCCAATCAGCTAGCCAACTGCGAATAGTGTTTTTGGTAATTCCAAATACTGGTTCAGAACCCTTACACGCGCCCTTAAAAAATATATCTTAAAATAATATTCAAAGTAAATCAATGTTGATTATAGGTACTTCAAATAGAGACAATTTAAGACAATTAAAGTATTGTATGTAATAATAATATGTACATATACAAGCTGTGCCCACGCGGCTTCGTTCGTGTGGACTACGGAAATATTGTTTAGGATTTTTGAAAAATATACTTGAATTAAGTACAAACATGATTAGTTATTATTGTATTATAATAATAACTAATTAACACCTAAATTACATAACAAAAACGAATCAGAACAAAAAGTACAAATACTTTTTTAAATTTAAAAGTTAATTATTGAAAATAAAATAAACAACTGACGATCAAAAGACAACGGTCGAGCCAAGGGAGTTTGAATGGCGGCTGAGCGCATGAGAATCGTTAATTTTAAAACTAATTATGTAATTATATACAATCAAAAATTAAGACTGTTGCATTTAATAGGGTGAATAGCAAAATAGTCACTTTGGGGATTATTTAGATAAATTTTTAACTGGAAAACTTAAGACCCAGGTCCAAACTTGGTGTAGTGAACTTGTAGATAACATTATGACACACCAAAATAATGATAAAAAATACTACATATTATAGGTATATTTGGGGAAAAATGTCATTTTCATAAAAATTTTCAAAAAAATAAACATATTTTTTTACTTTGATGAGCAATAACTCTGAACTGGAAACACGATGGTAATAACGCTAATACTGAAAAATACGTTAGTTAATTACCTATGAAACTGACTCATTGTGGTTGCTCTAGTTACGTTACTTTGGAAGTTATGAGATAATCTTTGTTTGTAAATACTACTCTGAAGGAAGTTTTTAAACATCCTGTAGCTCAGAGGGTGTTGAAGATTGACCCCCACCTTCCCGTAAAATTTTTTACTCACAATGAGCCAAGGAATCAGCTCTTAAAATATCTGTATCCCAAACCGGACCATCCTGTATATACTAAGGATTATGGATGTATCTTTATATTTTTAGTTAATAACAAGTCGACTAGTGTGAGTGCTTTATAATTTTTTTTAAATTTTAATTTTGACTCACGAAACCCCCAGAGAGATACTGCGGAACACAGTTTGAAGACCACTGATATAGACCAAGAGAATAATTTAAATTAAGAAAATATAGGATGTTCCTATTTTTTTAATTTTTAAAATTTCAAGGGTTTTGTAGTTTTTAGTCTTTCGTGCAAAACGGAGCACTTATGAAAGGTCCGTCCGTCCGTCCGTCTCCTCTCCCCCTGCCAAATTTCATTAAAATCGGTTCAACGGTTTATCTGTGAAAAAGTAGCAAACCGACAGACAGGCAGACACTTTCGCATTTATAATATTAGTATGGAATATTGCACACCCCAATCAGACTCTACTTGGAAGTGTGTTTTATTCTCGTTCTAAAAAATTTTTCGTATTGAAATTGTTAAAATGAGCATTATATATTAAATTTCTTCAGTAACCCACTTACTATAAAAGTTTACATTTTTTGAAAGAGAACGTTACAGTCTCCATATTTACTGTTATAAAACTATAAATAATGTTCAATTTGTCGATTTCATCCCATTTTAATGTGACGGCAACACACTACAGGTTGCAAAACGTAATAAATCAACAGCAATCCTTTTGAATTCATATCATCTACTATCAGAATAGAACCCTTTTAAAACTCAGCCAAATCGAATAAGTAGAAATAAGAAAATTTGCAGTTTATTTAATTTTTTCTTCATATTTAAAAAAAAATTTTATCGTGTAATAATTAGTCCGGAGGTTCATAAAAAAATCGCTAAGAAGCGCCAATCAAGTGACATTTTGTTTGTTGAAATTGAATATTACTTATTTAATTCCGAAAAATTTTAAATGTAGGATTAACGTGTTATGATAAATATATTATTTATTATTTGTGGAATACTTTTTCCAGTTTTTGTATTTATTTATTTTTGTGACGGATCGATGTACGAAAATATAATTATTAAGTTAGGTTATGTTATTTATTTATTATGTTTTCAAATGTACTTACATAATCACTATTATTACTAGTAATATTCATAGTTAACAAAAAATATGAGTTAAAGATATGAAAATAACCCCGATTTAAAAAAAACAGACTTTAAAAAATTAATTGACAAGTTGACAACCTTATTAATTAATACATTTTCAAAAGTTTAAAGGGTGCCATGCTATTTCATACATATTATGGCCGTATTAAGAATATAAAAAATCGTCTTATCTGTAAAGTTCATTATTAAATGTTGAAAATTAAAAACGGTTGGGGGATCATAATGTATAATCAACCCAACCAAAAGTATGTTAATTAATAAATTTGTGTTGATTAAAAACTTGGAAACGTTATAATATTTTGGCCGCAATCTCTTACAATAAGATTAGGGCCAATCTACTGGGAATAAACACGCCGCTCGTTTATTCTGCGAATGTTCTTTTGTATTGCAATACTTACTGAACTAGAAATTAATTAAACAAAGGGAACACTCCGTCCAAAGTATTTCCATTGTACAAACTACACAAGAATATTGTGTTTAATATAAAATTCAATTAAATATTCATACGAAATGTGCCCGTTTCAGTGGAAAAAGATTTCATCTACATGTATACATTTGTGGGGTTGTATCAGTTTAAAATGTTTAATATTAACATAATATGAGGTAAGGTACTGGTACCAGTCTTGGACAATACCTCAGTATTGGACACTTGTTAAATTAAATGTAAACCCAAGTTTTTTTCACGATTTTGAAATAACACGGTCTACAAAGAAGAACAAATACACTTTTTTACACGAATTTTTTATTCTAACACGAATTCCAATTTTTTTTTATTAAAAAAAACATTATATAAAATCCTTGATTTTTGTTTTCCTTGGACCGTATCTACCGTGAGTTGGGTGTACAAAATTAGAAATATTTGTTAATATTTGATTACATACTGCCATTACTGAACCATAATCTATAGACATTTAATTGTAAAACAGAATAATTTGATGACATCTATTTTTAAATACATTGTTTCAAATTTTACAATTCTTTATTTTATAACTTTTGTGTCGTAGTACTTATCATTTTGTAATCATAAGCAAGTGTCCATCATTGGGTGCCCATTACTGGTTTTTACTTTGGCCATTACTGAAGAAAAAACATAACAAAATAAATGGCTATATATGTAATTTAAGAAAAAACAAACTATATTGATTTAATAAAGATATACTTGTTTTATTAGCCACATGAGTTCAAGAGAACAAAAATGAAGTCCATTAATCCCAAAAAATCAGTATACCTTGCTTTTAAAGTGGCCAAGACTGGTGCTAGTACCTTATTTACTCATATTTCGTTCGTTTTTACTCTGAACAAACCTGTAATAATAAACCTGTGAAATTGTTTATTATACAAATGGTGCAAAATTCTACCATATTCTATAAAACTTGTAAGGGCTTTATTGAAAATTCAACACCCTATACAACAGATCTTATGCAATTTTCTCGTAAGATGCGTCATTCTTGAGATATTTTGAAAAGGAGAATGTAAAAAGAAAAATTAAAATCTGAAATATTTTATTATACCAAATGATTGGATAATAGAATTTTTCCACGCGCTGAAAAAGGAGATAATAATATATTATTTTAAGGGGATATTTTATTTCAAAAGTTGTAATGACCTTTTTTTTAGAAAAATTGATGCTCTACAAGAAAGATTTTGTACAATATTCACGTAACATGTGTCGTTATTGCGATATTAAAAAAAGAACATGAAAAGAAAAAACATTGTTCCACAATCAGCTGGAGTGCAAAATTTTCATCTTGAATTGAAAGTTTTACAAAAAAGCTGATATTATTTGAGTTTGTGAAATCTGAGTTTCCAAATAAATATAAAACTCCCCTTTTTAGTTCCTAATTTAACTCCTTCTAATTGTAAGTATAGATTTATGACAGATCAGCATTTTATTGCCAACGTTTCGCCATGCATTATATTTGAAATTTTTAAACTCGTTAAAAGTTCATCATACTTAATCGATGTAAAAAAAATATAAAAAATTCAAATTACTTGTATTCATGAAAATGATAAATTGAAAACCAATATTAATTAATTATGCTCAAGTAATTTTTTGCATGCACAGTATTCTATCTAGTGTGCGTCTTACAGGCCAGACGTTGCGGCGCCCTTGCATGACAAATAACTGAACGTTTGTTGCCAAAAACTAACTACATAGATATTCAGAAATGTATAGAAGTCTTTGCTATCAATTACATATAAAAAACTGATGTTAAAGTTACTTGTTTGCAGTATTTTGTCCGGTTTCACAAATGATAGTTACCAGCAATTTACTCCAAACTGATTGGACAGTAATTGTAGAACTTAAAAAGTAAATATTTGGAATTTGTACTTTGAAAAAAAAGTTAAAACTATAGGCTTATGAATAACATCGGCAGTTTTTGTTTAAAAAATCTTTTAAACCCCGTATACCCTAAAAAATATCAAAACTAAATTTTTTGTTTGCTTTATAATCCAGAAACCACTTAAAAATTTAGAGTTTTATATCTTTCAAATGATTTTCTATTTATGTATGTACTATGGGCTTCAGATGTCGTCTGCCGCCTTAAAGATCAGAATCGCTTACAACAGATTCGAAAATATTAAGAGAAACAAAATTGCTTCTTTTTAAATAAATACACAAATATACGTCCAATTCATTAAATAATTTTATATCAAGTTTAACATATATTAACAAATACTAAACTTCGGAGTATCAAATATTATATTGCCACAAAATTTACTTTTACCATTTTCAATCGATTACATAATAATTTAATCGTACAAATATACATGAGTACTATAAAAGAAGATTACTTCTTCCTCTAACAAATGAATTTTAAAATATATGTCTTTGTTTGGTACATGGAGAAATGATTTAAATATTATAATAATTAAATGGGAGGAGCCTACTAAGTTTGTGATAAGTGAATTTCAATGAAAACTGGACGACCATTACAGTAAGAATTATGACAGCGTCGCCATTTTTAGCCAAACCAGCGGTGATGCAATTTATTCAAAAATTCATTTACGTATTATTTTTAACAAGCATAAAAAATAAAATAAAAATTGAACACAATGAAATATTACTAATATCCTATATTAATATTATAAATGCGAAAGTAACACTGTCTGTTTATTTGTTACCTTTTCATGGTTAAACCGCTGAACCGATTTTGATGAAAATTGACAGCTTGCATCATGAGGAAGGACATAGGCTACTTTGAATCCCGAAAAAATTATTAGATAAGAGTTGTGAGTATCTCTAGGTCGCATGGGCGCCGGGAGGGGGGTGCAAGGACGTGCACTTGCACCCCCCTATCAAAAAAGAAAAAAAAACACGTAAAAATAAAGAAATACAATTTTTATTTTAAAATTCACTCTTTGAATAACAGTTTAGTTGCCTTGGTTGTTGTCCAAACATTAATTAACTATGAGAAAAATCATTTTGTGCCTGGCCGGAACTTGTTTAACATTTTTAGCCGTCCCTCCCTTCTTCCGGAAAATTTTTTGTACAGCAATTATACCAATAAAGTAACAGTTTGAAATCACTGCCAAAATTTAGTATTCCTAAAGTTATATAAAAAAAAATATTTGTGACTTATTAAATCCTGTTGTAATATTTTGGCACAAAACTTTAAAAAAAAATTTTTTGACTCATTACTATACCAATCGAATAACAGCTTCAAACTATGACCAAAAGAAAGTTTATTTATTTTTCTATTGAAAAATACATTTGTGCCATGTTAATGCCTGTTAGAAATGCCTGGCACAAAACTTTTTATTTTTCTCAAAAGCTATAGCCAGGTAAGCATACAAAATCGGCCTTTGCATAAATTTGGCTGATTTTTTTTTGGAGGTCACATTCTATGTACTTTCAACCTGACCAAATATTAGATTCCAAAAAAATATAGTTTTCAACCGTTAGAGGCGTAATTATCCTCACAGGCGAAGATGCGTTCCACAGATACATATTAAAATTCCCGCGTGATATGCATTTTAAATAAATTTAATTTTATATACCTGGATGCACCCCCCTGAAAGAAATCCCGCCGGCGTCCATGCTAGGTCGTTTTAAAATTTGAATCCTGGTGTTAAACATTTTAGGAAGCACTGACTCTTACAGACATTTTAAGACCATTCAAAAGTTTCTGAGATTAATAGTTCCACAGCATTATGTCGCCAAAACCAAGACGTGTGTTTTTTTTAATTCACTTTTTGCATAAGAGTATTCTATCTAGTGTGCTTGGGCCAGACGTCGCGGCGCCTGTGAGAGAGACAGAGCACATTAGCCACACGTAATTGGTCGTAGAATGTCTCTCATCATCTCTATATATCTGTAAAGACCGACAAAATGCCGCTGATATTTTTTTATATTCGTCCATTCACTCTCATAAGAAATGTTCGCGTACTTTATTTTTATACCCGATATTGAGATGAAAAGTACTTCGTTTAGATTGAAATGTAAATGACGCGTTGAAATGTAGAACGGGATGGATTTTTATTCATTAAATTTGTGATAATTTTACTAAAGATACTGTTTTTTTTATGTGGATATGAATGAATTCAAAAAGAATTTTTGATTAATTCTCTCTGTATAATATGGAAATAAAGCTGTCACAAGTACCACGGGACTTTCTTATACGTATATACCTATTATATACCTTTGTAAAACAAATATTTCTGGCTAATTAATAAGAGATATAGAATAAAACGACCAAGTGAAAGGGTTCCGTAGTCATTTTCACTACGATTTATAAAAAATAATTATTTCAAAATTTACGCAATGTTCGTTATAATTTTTATTGAAAGTACTAATTAAAAGTTTTTTTTCCAGATATTTTGCAACGGTTAGAGGGGGGGACGCTCTGATAACTACATTGAAAACCAAATATATCGTGACTGAAGGGTTAAAATCAGAAGGTTATACAACATTTATCGTTGCATTTAGTGAAAAAAGAAATGTGAGTTCACTTTTCAGTTTATGGGAAATTTTTTGACAGTGTTGTTATAATTTTCAGTGAAAGTACTAATTAAAAGCTACATTTTGGAATTTTTTCAGATTTTTTGAATCAACAGCTTAGAGAGGGGCTCTGATTGCGATTTTGCACGCAAACATATCGTGACTGAAGGGTTAAAATCAAAAAAGCCTAGGAACATTTTTGTTTCATTTTAGGAGACCTATCTAAAAACACCCCACTCAATGGGTTACGTGAAATTTTTGCAGCTCATTTTAAGATTCGGCGGATCAAATTACCCTAAAAAAGATACTGAGAACCCTGCACCAAAAAACTTTTTTTTTCTGTAGACCTTTGTAATCATTAATTTGTATTATTAGATAGGAGGTTGAAAAAATGTGATGCAGCGTCACAGATGAAGAGGGAGGGGTCTAAAAGGCGTGAATTTTGCGTGACATTTTATAGTTCACCCAAAAGAATTATACATAATTTTACCTAAATTTTTAGAATAGTTATATTTTATTTTTTAGTTAAATAATAATATTGTTTCAACAGTTCGAAAATCAGTAACAAATATTGAAGAAATGCTAATTGAACAGTAAAAATCAATATTGAAAATGTACTGAGTGGTTAATTTTCATTTTGAATTTCTAATTACATCACTTCACCTGCAATAGGTATGTAATTATTACATTTAAAAAAAAAACAAATAGCCTTAATAAATACAACTCAATGGTAAATATTGAATTTATGTTGGGGTCTGTATCAATTAAAAAATATATTATTATATATTTATTTCAAATATTCTAGCTCAATTCCGAGCTTAAATTATTTTCGTTGTAAATGGCTTTTCAATTTCATTAATAAAATTGTCATTTTATCTATTTTTCAAAATTTTATGTGGCTTTGTTATGTTCACAAATAGTACTCAGTACTCACAAAAAATCAC
The DNA here is from genome assembly GCA_961205875.1 of Sialis fuliginosa. Taxonomy (NCBI): domain Eukaryota; kingdom Metazoa; phylum Arthropoda; class Insecta; order Megaloptera; family Sialidae; genus Sialis; species Sialis fuliginosa. The sequence goes on from OY540812.1 coordinate 31,968,454, forward strand.
CTTGATTGATACACATTTTCTATTAAAAAAATTGAGCTAAATATGACAAAAAACACGAAAATACCAAAATCAGTTGTTTTCGAAGTAAAAAAAGTTACGTGGGGGACGGCATATAATGTTCTTAATAATTATCTTTAAAGGGCCTGTTGGTTCGTTTTGTTATTTTGATTTTTATAACTGCTAGAAATTAAAAAAAAATCCGTATAATGTGGAAACTCCAAAATGAGTTATATTCAAAGTTAAAAATATATATGGGGGGATGAGATTAAAATGTGATTTTTTTCTACAAATGCTTTAGTCAGCGGTTCTTAAACTAATGTAGTCTAGGAACCCTCTTTTGAATAATTATTTTTCAGGGACCCCCTCTCTGTAGGGGTTATTTTAAGAAAATTTTACAACCTTATTTTTTGCTCCATACTTATAATTTTTGCTTTTCAACTGCAATGTAATTTGTTTTTTGCATTATATTTCTTACATTTTTTGTTTTTACAACAGCAATGATTTTTGTGCTCTACATTTCTTACATTTTTTGATTTTACAACTACAATGACCTATTTTTGTTCCACATTTCTTACATTTTTTGCTTTTACTACTGCAATGACCTTTTTTTGCTCTAAATTTCTTACATTTTATTATTTTATTTATTTTTAAACATTTTTTCAATTTTTTGCACTACACAAATTAACCCTAGTGTAACCAACCTAATAAATTTACACTATTTACCAACCGGGTACCCGGGTACCCATGTACGAATTTGTAAGTAAAACTTTTTTTATATATTAATACAAAAAATTGCTCTTTCCTTCCAGTTTCTTATTTATGAAAATGTTCGTTACTCTGACTACTACTGTTTTAACCAACAATTTTTTTAAGTTTGAAATTAAAAAAAAAACATATCTCCTGTGTGGTACATAGTACAAATTTGCAATTAGGCTCAAATGACGCGAAATTAAATTGCACACAGACAAAAATAGCATATTTTTTTAATTTGGGTCCGCAAAGTAGGTTATATTTGAGGTACAAGATGGAATTATATATATTTTTAATGTTTAACTGCAAATTTAGCATAGTTAACGGGACCACATTTAAAAAAATGTTCTTTATATCTATATAGAACTTAGTTCTGCGTCATTTGGGCTTAATTGCAAATGTGTAGTATTTATCGTTTCGGAGATATTCCGATTTTTATAAACACTCAAAATTGTTTCTTTCAACCCTGATTGCAGGGTTTTCTCAACACCTAGGAATGGGGACTTTTCAGAAAATACTCCTCACAACTATCTCTAAATCCATGAAAAATCCCTGAACTATTGGAATTATTTGGAACTTTTGCACAAGTTTCCTGAACTATATAGAATTATAGAATAGAATTATTATAATCCTAAGTCAGGTATGAAACGCGGACAGAATTTCTTAATTTTTACATTTGAAAAGCATTTTAGTTTAGTTTATAATAAACCGGTAACAGTCCACGTTACTGCTAATAATCAAGCACGCGACAACAATGGTAGAAAAGTTGTTGTTGGATCATGCTACATTTGCAGCAAGCAACCTATTCGTAAACGGAGGAAGACCAGGAAGTGCTGAGTTGAATGCGAAAAGCCAGTCTGCGATGAGCATATTGCCAATGTTACTAAATGTCTTGAATGTAGTGATTAATTTCAGTTTTTTCATTTAATAGCTAAAAAACAATTATTACAAGAAATTGATTTTATAATTTTCATTTATTATTGTAGATTATTTGTTTGTACATGGTATTTTTTTATATTAATAAAAATGTAGAAATGTAATAATTATTTTTACTACATCCAAAAAAATTTGATGAACAAAGTTGAATAAACAATTAAAAATAAATATTATTTATTATAATTTATTTATTTATAATTATTTACTTACTCCTTTTTTTATAAAAATATTTTAATTTTATGATATATTGCATAAAAATCATTATACCTGGTTGGACTATACGTGTACTTTTTTTCAAATTTAAAATTTTCTTTGTTAAATAAAATTTTTAAAAAATTGTGCATTTTTCAATAGGAAATCGATCAAATCGTGGGGATCCAAGAGGATTTTTGCAATTTTTCTTTAGGAAAAAAAGTATTCAACAAAATATACGTCGAAAGGTACCCGGGTACCTGGTTGGTTACACGAGGGTTAAGTTTACAACTGCAGAAATAAGCTACAACTACACACTAAAATAACCCCTGTCTCCCTGACAGAAAAAACAAAGAAGGTCGTTAGATAGTAATTAATAATTTGTAAATAGAAAAAGTACTTTAATTTATTGCTGATATTTTTATTTTTATATGGAATATTTACGTCATAAACTTTATTTTGCTGTTTCTTTCATACAGCGTCTACGTAAAGACGCCTTGAGAATCGAGTCCATTTTCTACGTAACTAAACTATTGTCAATATAATTATGTTTTATTCTATGGTACGGGACCCTCAGGGCGCGAGTCCACTAACACTTGTCCGTCTTTTTTTGCATAAAATCGCATATATAGGAGTAACTATAAACTTTATCAAAAAATAAGTAAGAACAAAAAAAGTTTTATAATTTTATTGTTAACAAGCTAGAACACAAAACTTCTTAATTTAATAATCGCATCTCGAGATACACGAAGAAGCTCACTAAAGCAGTAATCTATTTAATCTTTGACTTTGTAGCGCGGGTTAATTAAAAATTAACGAAATCGTCACCTGAATATTTGTTGGTTACAAATCCACTAAACTAGTTTTGTGGTAAATAAACTTTCGAAGCTTGAAGAGTAAATCAGGACTTAATGCAAACAATAATTGGTAATATAAAGCCTAATATTATTTTTAGCTACGATTTGAATAGTAGAAATTGTTCATTTTTTTATTAAACCTTGATTTTTAACCGACTTCGAAAAATGAGGTTCTCAATTCGACAATATTTTTTAATATATATTCGGACATAATTTCGACAGATATCCATGGATTTGGAATTTTTGTTTGTTTGAGAAAGTATACCCCCGAAGTGGTCCCATATAAATTTTATAAGAATCTGACCACGAACTTAAAAGATATTCCACTCAAAAGGGAAATAAAAATAACTTTTTAGGAAAAAAATTAAAACAGGCTTTAAAAAACCCTAAAAACACTGAAAAGTATAGATAATATTAAATTTAACAGTTTTTGAAGTCGGTGCCAAGCAAAACAAAATTTTTTAGAAATAAAAAAATTAAACCGATTCAAAAACCTCTTTGTTAATTATATTTCCACATGAATCCATAGCACGTACCATAGAAAATATATTCACAGAATATCTTTTATTTAAATGTTGAAAGGAAAGCGCAAAAAATTGATGTAGCCGTATTTTGTAGTCGCACAACAGAGCGCTGTTCAATATACACCGACTGACTGAATAGATTTATTCCTCTCTTTATCCCTAGACTACACTTTCCAACGAAATGATACTCTGAAACGAAATACGTACAAGAAATCATTGTTATCCTTTCGTATGTCCGCCGAGAATAAATGTCTCTGTGTTTTATTGTTCGATATTTCAGACGAGACAATGATAGACATAAAAGGATGTTGTTTAAAAAATAAATCAAATAAATTCATAATAACAATAGTTTTATTGTTTTTGACCAATTATTGTCACGTCAATTACAAAAAATAAATAAAATTGCATTTAAAGGCACTCAGTAATGTTGTACGGTTCCCTGCTGATAAAAAAATCTTTTAAACATATTACAAAACGTAAAAAAAAGTTGTTTTCCGCATGGCGGTTGTGCGTGTGTCTGTGAAAAAAGTGGAACTCGAATTTTAGAAAAAATTATAATTCCTAAATAAAAGTTGGATTTTTTCGTTTACGATAACTACTGTAAAAATGAACCGATTTGAATTTTTTATGAAAAATGTTTGTCTCAGTGAGTACTCCAGATCTATGAATTTTGGTACTAATCGGATTAGGGATTTTGGAAATATTTGAAAATTATTAGAGAACTTTGTATGTTGTATCTGTACCTATGTATATCACCAATTTTCAACTTCTAGTTCAATCGAACCTAAAGGACACTTATTTATTTATAGATGCTAAAGCAGGCTTTAAAAGGGGTGAAAAAGCCCATCAATTTTCTTAATTAATAAATTAATACGTTTTCTATAAATAAAGATGTTTGTAAAAAATTTCTTCACCAGGATTTATTTAGGAGCAAAATTATAATTTCTACTTCAAAAAGTCTGAACGTAATTTAAATTATTATTATTATATTTATGGACATTCTGTATAGACAGGACCGAAATCTATATACAAGATACCAGTATTTGCATATAACCACTAAATCTACAAGGTCTATTTGTCGAGGAATCTAAGCGTTGTAGACCATCCCGTCTAATCAAACATATTTAATGTTTAGTTTGGTGATTTGTAGCTCATCTATATATAATTATATAACACAATTGGTATCATTAGTTAGTACAGTCTGGTATAATAACTCCTCCTGATGAGGACTTCTTATCAAGTCGAAACACGTTTTTTTCTTCATTATTATGAACGAATTATTTTTGATATCTTTTTCAGTCACTCTTGATCTTGTGATCGAAACCGAAATTTTTCTTAGCCTCGTGTGGATTTTTTTTAATAAAAATATTTCTTCCGTTTATTTTATACAGGCTGAGTCATATCAGATGGAACAAACTTGTTGAAAAACAACAAACAGTTGATCAAGAAAAATATTTCAAGTAAAAAAGTTCATAAGAACATGTATAATATCCCTCTATTATATAAACCGTGAGTATATTTATATATATATATTTGTATGTCTGTCCGGTAGCAATCAATTTATAGCCCGTTAAACCGTTCACTGGATTTTTTTCATACTTTGCCTGTTTTTAGATTCGTCCTTAATGCAGTTAACAGGCTTATATTCTTATGCAAAACTAGAATAGTTTCTGTGCTGTGTATTTTTTTCCGAGAAACGACATATAAAATTGGCACAAAATTTTGCTTTCTGACGTTTACTTTGAAATTTAGCAGTTTCGTCACTAGGCTTTTGTTTTTGGAATTCTTAGAATTTCGTCGGTGTGATTGGTTGAAAATGGGCATTTAGTATGAATTTTAAACACTTCACGTGGACTTGATATTTGCCTGTCATAAACAGTTGTTTTTTATTTGAAATACGTCAGGGGCGTGTACAGAAATGTGTCAAATTGGTACATTCCAATTAAATTGTTTATAAATGAAAATTTTCACCAAAATTGGTTAGTATATTGATGTAATTAGTATAATAATTTATATTTAATAAGAATTACGTCAGGAGCGTGGTTACAAGAACATTTTTTATTGTTTTTTTTCATATAATTGTATTAAAATGAAAAAGTTATATTAGTCATTGGGGATTGATGTAATTTGCCCAAAAATTAATATTTATTAACAATTAAGTCAGGTGCGGCGTAGTAAAAAATATTTATATTATTTTTTTTAAGAGTTGTATAATAAACAATTTTGAAAATCATTTGATAGTTCAAATATGTAATGTATCAAACAATTTATACTAAATAATTATAAAGACAGGGGTGGAGTATTAAGGGGAAACAGCAATGAGATATGTTGAAAAATTTTTTTGCGATTTTTAAAATTTATTTAATTAATTCTTTTAGTATTGTCAGTGGCATCGCATTATAAAATATTTAAAATTGCTATTTTTTAATCGTGACGAAAAAAATTGATTTGATTGAAATTGAACAAAAGTTAAAAACTTAAGAAATTTATAAAAATAATAAATAAGTCAAAGTCAGAAGTGTGGTCTTGAAAATTACTTCAACGCATTCTTTGAATATGTTATATGCAAAAAAATATGGAAATTGATATTCACAATGATTTTTTGGTAATTTCTTAAAGGTATTATCAAAATTAATGGTAAAGGCATAAATTACGATGTATACGAGGGTCGCAGCCGAAGGCTGAGACCCGAGTACGTCTGAGGTTAGGGTGATTTGTACATGTAAATAGTAACATTACTGGAAATGTAATAATGATAAATGATTATCACAGCCAAATTCAAGAATTATTTACTTATCAGCATTTAAAACAATTACAGTGAAATATTTTATGAAAATTTGATTAGACAAAAGTTAATATAAAAAAATAATTATATTTTACCAATCAAATGTGGCGCGATAAGGGGTTGGGGCGCGAAGCGCCCAGGGGCAAAGCCCCTAGTCCCTCTATTATATAAACCGTGAGTATATTTATATATATATTTGTATGTCTGTCCGGAAGCAATCAATTTATAGCCCGTTAAACCGTTCACTGGATTTTTTTCATACTTTGCCTGTTTTTAGATTCGTCCTTTATGCAGTTAACAGGCTTATATTCTTATGCAAAACTAGAATAGTTTCTGTGTTGTGTATTTTTTTCCGAGAAACGACATGTAAAATTGGCACAAAATTTTGCTTTCTGACGTTTAATTTGAAATTTAGCAGTTTCGACACTAGGCTTTTGTTTGTGGAATTCTTAGAATTTCGTCGCTGTGATTAGTTGAAAATGGGCATTTAGTATGAATTTTAAACACTCCATGTGGACTTGATATTTGCCTGTCATAAACAGCTGTTTTTTATTTGAAATACGTCAGGGGCGTGTACATAAATGTGTCAAATTGGTACATTACAATTAAATTGTTTATAAATGAAAATTTTCACCAAAATTGGTTAGTATATTGATGTAATTAGTATAATAATTTATATTTAATAAGAATTACGTCAGGAGCGTGGTAACAAGAACATTTTTTATTGCTTTTTTTGATATAATTGTATTAAAATGAAAAAGTTATATTAGTCATTGGAGATTGATGTAATTTGCCCAAAAATTAATATTTATTAACAATTAAGTCAGGTGCGGCGTAGTAAAAAATATTTTAAATGGTTATTTTTTAAGAGTTGTATAATAAACAATTTTGAAAATCATTTAATACTTCAAATATATAATGTATCAAACAATTTATACTAAATAATAATAAGGACAGGGGTGGAGTATTAAGGGGAAACAGCAATGAGATATGTTGAAAAATTGATTTTTTTGCGATTTTTTTAATTTATTTAATAAATTCTTTTAGTATTGTCAGTGGCATCGCATTATAAAATATTTAACATTGCTATTTTTTAATTGTGACGAAAAAAAATTGATTTGATTGAAATTGAACAAAAGTTAAAAACTTAAGAAATTTATAAAAATAATAAATAAGTCAAAGTCAGGAGTGTGGTCTTGAAAATTACTTCAACGCATTCTTTGAATATGTTGTATGCAAAAAAATATGGAAATTGATATTCACAATGATTTTTTGGTAATTTCTTAAAGGTATTATCAAAATTAAAGGCATAAATTATGATGTATACGAGGGTCGCAGCCGAAGGCTGAGACCCGAGTACGTCTGAGGTTAGGGTGATTTGTACATGTAAATAGTAACATTATTGGAAATGTAATAATGATAAATGATTATCACAGCCAAATTCAAGAATTATTTACTTATCAGCATTTAAAACAATTACAGTGAAATATTTTATGAAAATTTGATAAGACAAAAGTTAATATAAAAAAATAATTTATATTTTATCAATCAAATGTGGCGCGATAAGGGGTTGGGGCGCGAAGCGCCCAGGGGCAAAGCCCCTAGTTCTTCTTAATATGAGTCCTCATAGCCCTATAACCAGTTGTATAATAACCTAACCGAGACTCTCAACGAGACTTACACCGTGATAATTATATTCTGATACAACTCTTTATCGACGATGTACCGTTATTTTAGCAACCCATTCATTACCAAAAAAACAATTGAAAGTACCGTTGTGTTATCTAGTATATCATGTAAAACAATTATACAATTTTAATTAGTCTTAACAAAAATTTCGAGCATGAAAATATATCGAGAAATAATATTTAAAAAATGGCTTTGTACGCTGGTGATGAATTTATATTTTCTGATGAGAAGTTCTGGAGCAATCCCACAACTCTCAGTATGTCAGAGTTTGGTCTGCTAGGATTGAGGACATCTCGGAAGACAAGACACATTCCAAGATTCCAGAATACTGCGTTGGTCATGGTTTGGGGTGCCATCAATCCAAGAGGCAAATTACCCTTAATTTTTATCGAAAAGTCGTAAAAATCAATGCAACATAGTATTTGGAGGAAGTATTGAAATAAAATGTCATGCAAAATGCCAAAAATTTATTTGGAGATGATTATTATTGCTTTCAACATGATGGAGCCCCCTCCCACGCAGCAAACATTACTCAATCATGATGTAAGAATAATTTGGTTGATTTTTTATTGAAGAATGAATGGCCGCCAAGCTCTCCCGATTGCAATCCTCTCCATTATTTTGTATGGTCTTATATGTTGTCTAAGCTCCCAGCTTACAAATTCTCAAATTTGCAGCAATTTAAGAATATTATTCTCAAAAGTTGGGACAAAAAGCCAATGAAAACAGTGCGTGCCGCTTGCAATAACTTTGAAAGAAGATAGAAACTAGTTTTTAAAGTTAAAGGAGGAGTTATTCCCAAACACTTAATATAAATTTCCAATCCATATGTCTACTTTATGAATTGAATAAAAACTTAACTGAAACTTTATAATTGTCACGGTATATATAAATAAAGTTAATATCATCTCGACCTTATTTAAGCCAATCTCGTCAGAATATAGTCACGTAGAGAATTGGCCTAAAAAAGAATGAAATAATTTTCCAACGTTAAATTCATTAATTTTTTTAAATTAAGTTAAATATAGTACCCGCAAGAAGACGCCAATGAATGTGAAATGTGAAACAGATGTTGCAAAAATTCATGATTCGTTAAATCAATAACGTTTTGTTAATTGGAAAATTATTATTATAGAAACACTGAATATTTGCAATCATTAAAAAAAAGCAGGATATAAATTAAAATATTTATTAAAGCAGTCCTACCTCGCGCTACCTGTGTGAACACCGGGATGTCACCATACCTGTTTAAGTATTTTAAGTGTCGATCCACACTATCGTGCCGGTCCCGGTCCGGTATAATTCCAGTCAAATATTCAGTATAGTAATACTGTATCAGAACATGATTGGATCGAGACCGGCACGATACCTATAGTGTGAATGATTTCATTGTTTATTGTATATTTATTAGGGTGTTTTTATTTTTTTTATTTTTTCGGTCCCGCAGACCTATGTTTTAGCTTTGGATCAAAAGTTAATTGTACCAAAATTTCAAATTCATAGATCAAACCTGTGGACGGCGCAAACCGAGTATTTTTCCCATTTGATTAACATGGCAAAAATTACTTTTTTACTTACGCGTGAATATCTCGTTGAAAACGATTTTTTTTTTTGAAAATTTCTCAATGGAATATTTTGTAAAGAATTAAGTGCTCAATTCATAAATCCAATAAATTTTAAGAAATATTTGTTTAAAAATTATCATAAGAATTGGATTTTACTTTTTATGATAATGTTTAAATGAACATATCTTTAAAAATCTTCGATCTATGAATTGAGCACTTGGGATCTTTTTTGTAAGAAATTTAATTCTCTATGATATACTGCTGTGAGAAATTAAAATAAATAAATTTTTTGAGATATTCACGCATAAGAAAAAAAGTAATTTTTCCCGTGTTAATTAAATGGGAAAAAACTCGGTTTGCGCTGTCCACAGGTTTGATCTATGATTCTGAAATATAGGCCAGTGGGACCGAAAAAAAAATTAAAAAAACACCCTTAATTTATATTTGATTGGAGCGAGAATCAAATATAAATTAAGGGTGTTTTTTAAATTTTTTTTCGGCCCCGCTGGCCTATATTTCAGAATCATAGATCAAACTTGAGAAATTAAAAAAAAAAAATCGTTTTCAACGAGATATTCACGCGTAAGTAAAAAAGTAAGACCGGGACTGGCACGATAGTCTGGATCGACCCTAGGATTGCTACCAAATAGTAAGGTGCTGGCACCAGTCTTGAATCATACCCAAATATTGGACTCTTGTTTATTTTAATGTACTTAATTACACAAATATTATTATTTTATTACTACCATTACTGAAACATAATCTAAATATAAACACTTAACTGTAAAATTGCTTAATTTGATGACACTCTTCTAATGGGTGTCAAAATGGTGGACATTTTAATTAATTATTAGTGTAATCTATTTATTAATTATTTTATTATCAAAGAATCTACTTTACATTGTTTCATATTTTACGAATCTTTATTTTATAGATTTTATGTCGTAGTACTTATCATTTTGTAATCATTATCAAGTGTCAATCACTGAATGCCCATTACGGGTTTTACTTTATCCATTACTTGATAAAAAAAACATAAAAAAGGCTATAATAATAAAAAACAAAATACAGTGTGTCCCAGAATAGATGTAACAAGCGGTGTAAATACCTACATTTTTTTTTTTTTAGAATTTGGGAATGAAATTTTGGGATTGAGTCCTGCTTGATGTAAAACTAAGGTATACTAATAATCAGTCTATTCGGTCCTCTACAGGCTGTTTTATAAGCAAAGTTGAAAAAATTACCACCTTGATTTTTCAAAATCAGAAAAAATTACAATGAAAATTTGTTTAAAATGTTATTTTGGCACCTCATACCCAATTTCAGAAATAACATTAAAAAATTGAAATGAAACAAATTAAATAAATTGCATTTTATTTTGAACGATACAATAAAAACAAACAACAAGAACCATAATTATCATCACAAAATTAACTAGGATTCAAAATTATAGCATGTTATAAATGTCAAACTTACAATTAGTAATAATAATTATTATTATATAAATTAAGTTGCCTTACTACTTCTCTTATTGTTAGTGAATTTTGTCCACCGGTTCCGAAACATTGTACAATATTACTTTTTAAGCGCAATGCAAGTACCATTTTCTCTTATTTTTTTTAATACTTTGGTTTTGAGCTTGTTCAACATTGATGACAAATTAGAGATGATGAGATTGGCAAGATGAGACAACGCTACGATTGACAGATAGTCAATAACAACTAAATGATATGTCGCTATTGTTGTCTCCATATCCTACTTTTCACTTTAAAATAAAAAATCTACTTAATTTATTGAAAGTTTTTTAATGTTCTGAAATTTGATATAGGGTTACAAAATTGCATTATAAACAAACTTTCTTACCAGATTTTTTTCATATTTTGAAAAAAATAGAGGTAGTTTGTTTTTGGTTATTACTTTTTTATACATACATGAAATGTAGTGTATAAATAAAGTATAGTGATCATGAAAAAATTTGAACTCAAGATTTTAACGGAATTACACGTATTGAGAGTCCCTGAATCACGTACGACCATTATCTCAATGACGTCTGTGTGTGTGTCTGAACGCTCTACAGCCAAAACGGTAAGACTTACAGACATGACATTTCAAACTTAAGGTAAGGTTCTTGTATACTCTAAATGTGCACTTCCTATTTTTGAAAACCATCACTAAACCGGAAACGGATGTTTACTGATGTCAATTTTTAAATTTTTCGAATTATTTTTGAAACGGTGCGCAGTAGAAAATTTTTTTTTGAATAAAGTTATAAAAAATGCTCTTATCTATAATTTATGTTCTGTTCATTTTTCCCCCAAAATTTTTTTTAGGAAATAATTGATTTTCTCTAATTTTTAAATTTTTCGAATAATTTTTTAAACGGTACGTCTTAAAAAATGTTTTTGATACAAGTTATAGAGAATATTACTATCTATAATTTTTGTTATATTTATATATAACAAAAGTGTGTAAGAAAATAATCATTTTTTTTTAATTTTATTTCAATAGGTTCATAACAGAAGTAATGTAATAAAAGTTGCTAACTTATGTAATTTCTTCTGTATCATGATGTATAAAAAAGTCTTGTGCCGACCAGGGCAGTTTATTTTTTTCCATTTTGCTTATAAAACATCTTGTAGAGAACTCAATGGACTGATTATATTATTAGTCATTTCTAAATTCGAAAAAAATGTGTTCATTACATCTATTCTGAGACACACTGTATAATTGCGGACTTTGATAAAATTAAATTGATGAGAATTAAAAAAACGACGACCATCGAAGTAACAGTAAAAACAGTATAACTTGTTCTTAAAGCGTCCAAGACTGGTGTTAGTACCTGATATTTACCTGCAAAAAGTAGTCTGTGAAAATGAAGAAATTAGTTCTATGGCTGTAACTTCCAAACTAATTTAAAAAAATAAAAAATATATAATTCTATTTAAAAAAATCTCTATTTATTTGAAGTTATAAAAGTTGCCAATTAGCCTTGTTCACGTTATAATTTAAATAACGATATTTTCGTATGGGATGTGGGAGGAATAAACCTTCACAACTCCCCTTTGACTACAATCCTGAATACAATAATATTTTACGTAGGTACGTGTATCTGTGTTTATCAGAAATGTAAATTTTAGAATAAACATAGCGTATTTTGTAAATCAAATATATTATTTACATAAGGAACACAAATGGTTTTAATTTACATATTTACGTCGAAAAATTAATTGCTTATAATTTATAATAATAATAATGTTATTATAAAGAACGTACGAATAAATCTACCCAGGAATATGTACATATTTTTCATGAAACATTTATTTATTTTTATTTTGACAGTTTAATATATTTCATAAGTTATTGTGAAAGTGACCATTAATTACGTAAAGATTAAGGAGTGAGGAGGGGGGTCAAAAGCGTTACTTATGTAAATTTTCTCTTACTAATTAATTATTTCAGAATACTTTAATTGAAACCTGTTTTGGATATTAAAATTTGTAATGTACCTAATAATATAAACAATAATTATTATTATTAAAAGAAAATATACTATTACTTACAATTAGTCAAAAACTTGTTAGTGTTGTTACCCGTAACTTCGCGTTGAATTTGTATTTTTTTTATCAAATCAATACAAAGTAGCAGGGGTTTTTTAAGAAAATTCTTCAACTGGAATGACTTTTTTTCTCTACACTTTTTATATATTTACAATTACTTTTTATACAGTGGAAACTCGTTAGTACGTTTTTCGCCATATTACGTTTTTTTAGGTCCTGGTATTCTTCCATGTTAATAATATTCATTAGTAGATTCGTGTTTTTCCCCCAGTCCCTTCAAAAACTTATTAACGAGGTTCCACTGTATTTTCAATTGCAATGGCCTTTTTTACATTTTTTTTACACTTCTTATATTTTTCACTTACAATTTTCAATTACACAAATTTACTTTTACAACTGCAGAAACAAGCTATAACTACACACTAAAATAACCCCTGTAAAGTTGCCTATATACTTCGTTCGGGTAGAATTTAGGTAATATATGTACATTAAGTTCGCTTAGATAAATAACAGATTTATGTATGATAATCGATAAAACAGGTCAAATGTCACACACCCATTTTTATCTAATAAATTTTCGGGATATAAAATAGCATATGTCCTTCCTCAGGATGCAAGCTGTCTCCCAGCCAAATTTCATCAAGATCGATTTAGCGGTTTAGCCGTGAAAAGGTAAAAAAGACAGATAGATAGACATACACTTTCGCATTTGTAATATTAGTATGGATTTAAAGAACACTACAGATTTCGCTTGGTATTTTAAGACGGGAAAGGGGAGGGGGTAAAGCCATCTTTCTATACATACATAGGTCAATAAGATAAACTATATTATTATTATAACTGTTACCCGAAAAAGTTGTATTTTCCTCCACGGATCGAATGAAACCAATTAAAACTATTCATATGTGAGAGGGGGTGCAATATTAAATTTGTTTCTTTTTATTTGTTATACAAAATCATAAATATCTCGATTCCTATGCGAGATAAGGGGTTATTTTTCCACTATAAATCCTAACCCCATAGTATTTTTCCCGCCAGATCGAATGAAACTAATTAAAACTCTTCATATGTGAATAGGAGGTGAAATATATATATTTTTTCATTCATTATACAAATTCGTAAATCACTCGGTTCCTATGCGAAATAGGGGGTTATTTTTTCCCCTAAAACCCCCACCCTCGTGGTGTTTTTTTCATCGGATCGAATGAAAGTAAATAATAAATAATTTAAACCCTCAATATGTGACAGGGGGTGAAATTTCCACCCCCTTACAGTTCCTTAGGGGTTGAATTTTCGGGATTCAAAATTGCCTATGTCCTTTCTCAAGATCTCCTTGTCAAACATCAAGATTGGTTCAGCAGTTTAGCCGTGAAAAGGTAACAAACAGACAGAGAGACAGACTTCGTTATAATTTTTATTGAAAGTACTAATAATAATGAATAGTTATATTCTGGAATTTTTTCATATTTTTAAAATCGATAGCTTAAAAATTAGAGGAGGGGGCGCTCTGATAATGACATTCAAAAGCAAATATAACGTGACTGAATGGTTCAAATCAAAAGGTCATATAACATTTTTTGTTGAATTTCAGGAGACCCATAATTTTTTTCAAAAATCTCAATTTTTGTTTTTGAGTTATCAATCTACGTCCATATACCGGACAGAGCGAAACTATAGGGGTTCCTAAACCGAATTTTTTGAAGTTCCACAGGGGGGGGGGATTTCAAATCTCATCCTTATGTAATTAAATTATGAATCAATAATTATTCTATTAATTTTTTTAATATATAAAATATTTTTCTATTAATTGTAAACAAACAAAAAACTGTATTAACTGTACAAACAAAAATTAATTTATAACACTAACGAATACCCAATTCCCTAAACCTGTAGACAGAGAATTCAATTCTGACGGCCCTTTGTAAGGGAAGAAAGCTGGGATACACGAGGGATAGCCATTTCACGAGTTAACTGTATTATTATTGTAAATTGTATTATGATTAATTTGGCATCAGCCAATTTGCACTATTGACAGCGGAAATCGTAAATGAGACGAAGCTATGCAATCGACCATTGGTGGCGACTTTTGCAAATATCTAGGCTTAATTTATTTAGTTTAAAAAAAGTATGTTTGTTTTAATTTGGCACGGAAACTACTGAACCGATTTTAATGTGATTTGACTAATCAGAAGCCTAAGATCCGTAAATTTGTTTAGACTATATGATAATTAATTTACGGCGGGTCCGTATTAAGGAAAATTTACAATTGATATTTTGTTAAAACATATTTTGAATAATATATATGTATTATTATGTATAGATAGGATTTGATTGATTTATTTATTATCAACTAGCTGTGCCCACGGGGCTTCGCTCACGTGGACTACGGCATTATTTTTTAGGATTTTTGAAAAATATAGTTGAATTAAGTACAAACTGGATTAATTATTATTGAGTGCGTTTAGCGAGCTCAGCGGTTGAAAATCAGCAGTCAATTATGCTGAGTATGTTTTCTGACAGTCAACTGCTTCAAATTCTCTAAACCATGAGCTTACAGTCATAGTATCACAAAAAAACATAAATATTACCATTAACATTTCTACGAACGAGCCTGATGTTTATAATAACGAAATACTTTAAAAAAATTGGTTTGTTAATTTTTTTCCATAAGAACGACTCAGAAAACGCAAAAATAATTTACCGAACCAAAAAGTTTTGACGTCTAAATATGAACAATTGAACAAGTCCGAGCCAGCTAATAGCTGACCGACACAGTGTTAATTTTTTGCGCTGACCTGTTAAGTCAACAGTTGGAAGTCAGCGTTTGCGCAGCGGCCCGTTTAGCGAAACCGATTCGGTCAGCATCTCAGCCGCTGACGTTCGCTAAATGCACACATTGTAATAATAAATAATCAGAACAAAAAGTACAAATAATTTTTGTTCTGTTTAAATTTAGAATTATTGAAAACAAAATAAACAATTGACGATCAAAGGACCCAATGAGTCCGAATGTCGGCCGAACGCACGTGAATCGCTCCCTCCTGTCCACGTCCCGACACGAATCTTCTTTAGTTCGCGCGAATAATATGTTACCGTATGTATATTTAAAGTTTTTCCTAAACTATAAAACCAAATTGGCAAATTATATCTTCATTAAGTACTTATAACGATGAAATAATTTATTTCGATAAGGATTAATGTTTTGCAGGTCATAAGTTCACATAAATAGAACCCAAACATTTTTAATTTTCTTTGTAACATAAAAGTAGTAATTGTGACTTAAATATAAAAGTTACATATATGATGTCGTAGACTTTACATTAGATCTTTTTACTCTACACAGTTTTTTACTGCATAATATTGTTCTATATTTAAAGGTTTAGGCAGCGTATTGCAAAAGAGCGCGCTGGCGGTAAACTTTTTTCCGACTTGATTTATTATTATCGTTACTTCTTATTCATTATGTTACTCAACGTAACAAAATATATACTATAACCTAACCAGAGAACATATCTATTAATTAAAAAAACACGTAAATTGGATAAGTGGTTCTCGAGTTATAAGCGCACTAACGGACAGACAGAGAGACGTTGAGCTTTATAATATATGGATATAAACTTGAGTTACGCCATGGAGAAATTATATATTATACATAAATAATAATAATAACTTTATTGTCTAAACGTCACAAAAGTTACTGAAGACAATTTTTTGACAGATACAAAATAATTTGGGGGTCAGTGGTCATTTTTACTGCCAAATTCGTTTCCAGCACCCAAATATACGTAAGAAAAACAAAGTCCAAGATATTTAATTAAAAATTAGGTAATTACTTTATTTTTTTAAATCGCTCCCATTTCTCCACTCTAGTCGACGTCTATGTGCTATATAGCGCACGCGCGCTCATATCCGGAGATGAACACGTGCAGCCTCCGAGCGCCAGTGTCACAGCCGACTTTGCAAATGCACCGTGGTGCTTTTCTCGAGATAGAATTTTATATATTTTTTTTCGTGAATGAAAAGTGACGGATTATTTGTTTTTCTACGTCTCGACGCGTGGGCGTATCTCCTTTTAAAATTCATACTGTTTAAAGTGATTAATTAATAAATAATAATATTTGTAACGTGGAAATAATAATAATAATAAGGTATTCAGTATACTCTATAAGAAGTAAAATTGGTATTATTTTTTTTGCTTGCAAAAATCTACGCAAAAAAGTTTTAATTCATTTAATTATACTTAAAATAGTTTATTTTTGTTTGCAAAAAAATAGGAAAAACAAGTTTTTCATTATAAAAATAAAAAGGCCAAAGGCGTGTTGGACACGCACATGATAGGGTTCCGTAGTCATTCTCACTACGATTTATAAAAAAGAGTTATTCCAAAATGTTTCATAAACTATTTTTGCTATAGTGTTCGTTATAATTTTCATTGAAAGTAGGTACTAAATAAAAACTTCATTCTGAATTTTCTTATTTTTTTTTTCTGATAACCATATTGAAAGGTAAATATATCGTGACTGAAGGGTTAAAATCAAAAAGTCCTAAAGCATTTTTTATTGCATTTTAGGAGACCTAACAATGGGATCAGTGAAAAAATTTTTTTGAATATACTTTTCAGTCTATTGGAAATAAATAATTTTTTTTTTCAAAAATCTCATTACATCTGTTTTTAGGTTATCAATCTACGTCCGTATACCAAATTTCATTTTAATCGGTATAAAATTTATATAGACGGACGAACAGAGTGAAACTATAAGGTTTCCTAGTATTCTACGGAACCTTAAAAAATTATATTCGTACAATGTATTTTTTTAAATAAAAATTATTTGTAGGTACCTATATATTTTTTGACATCAAGACATATTGATATTATAAAAATGGAGTAATATGAGGCCACTATTGTAAAAAACTCTTTGATAATATTATTGCGGCTTAACCCATGTTTTGACTCTTTACGGTTTAATTAGATTTATAAATATTTTTTTGTAACCGTTTTATAAATTTTTATAAAACCAGATATTATTCAACTTTATTATTATCAAAATTTTAGTGAATAAAAAAATATTTTTTTAAAATAAATATAATTATTACTGAAAGGTTAACGAAATTGCATATTTCAAAATTAAGGTCACCGAAAATGTAGGGGGGGGGGTATGGGCCCATAAAGTTACGATATACATTACACATATGTTTAAATTTACAGTTATTTTTGCATTTTTTCGAGATTAAATCTTTTTAATTTGAATACATTAAATAGAAATCTACATTTGTAGTTTTTCATCTAACCTAAATATGGTTTCATTAGTTAAACATAAACATAACAACTATCATAATATTTTATTTTAAATATTATACAGGATGTCTAAGATAAGCGTGAAATGCATGGGGATTTCCTAAAAGGTAAGAGATACAGATTCGATTAAATGAGATGAATTATTTGTAATGGAGGGGTGAGGTGAGTATTACTACATCAAAAAAGATTATTATTAATTTTTGTTTTCGGTTTCTAAAAGCAGTTTTTGTGTAGTATTGATTGGTGTATTTAGGATTTTTTATATCACGTCTAGTTTCCGAGTTACAACCCCTAACTTTATTTTTTCTTATGGGCCACTAAGTTGGCTATAGCATATTTGAACGTGTTTTTTACTCTACATTACGATATGTCACTTGTAATACTTATCTACTATCGAAAAAAATAAGAACATTTTTTTTTGTACATAACATAATAATTTATTGTTTTCAAATATTCATTTATTATTTTGATTGTTGCTATTGTGATTTTTGTTTAACAATTTTTGTTTTCCATGGCCTACTTAAACGTTTGTAATAAAATACTAAATATCACTAGTATTTAGTACTTCGACTTAATTAAGTCTAGCTCACTCGACGATAGATTTGAATAGATTTGCTGCTAGTTTGCTTGCTATAAATATTTCAATGATAGTATTCAAGTGTGTTGCGGCGCTGGATTATTGTTATGGTTTCAATGCGTGTTGGCTTCATACGATACTTGAATTTGTAGATTGTTTTAATGCGTACGAAGTGACAGTTCTAATATCAACATAATATTGTAGTGGATAAGGTTTATGAAAATAAAAAAATCCTTTGGGTGAACAATACATAATGTTTATTTATTTCGAAAGTTAAACTCAATGAGCTAAGTTTAAAATTTCACAACAGTTCAGTTTTCTCACATTTATTTTTTATATGCAGGATCGATCTTATGAGGTATGTTTAATAAAACTCATATTTGAATATTAGTAAACTGGACATAATTATTTCTTATGATTTATACGTACATAAACTGTCACAAAAGTATACGCTATGACGCCATGTTTGGTTATAACGTTTATGGTCACGTGACAATATACTATTTTCTGATTAGTTTTTGCTCAAATCTAGCACGAAAAATAGGTCATGAACTATCACAGAATTCTAGCAAGTGTCCACGTAACGAAGTCAGCAGTGACGTTATTTTCCATCACAGCAACCATCGTTGTTGCCATCACTAGCAAACTAGCAGCAAATCTATCGTCGTGTGAGATAGGCTTTATTTTCGAAAATAAATGTGACAAGTGACATATCGTTACAAAGTAGAGTAAAAAACACGTTCAAATATGTTATAGCCAACTTAGTGGTCCATAAGAAAAACTGAAGTTAGAGCTTGTAACTCGGAAAACAAAAGTTATATAAAAATTCTAAATACACCAATCAATTCTACATAAAAAAGTACTATATACCTATCTATTTTGACAAAAAAGTTATAGCCATTTAGATTTCAGATTCATTTGATGTGATAATACTCATCCCTTTCTTACAAACCGAATCTGCATCTCTTATACCGTATAGGAAATCCCCATGCATTTTACGTTTATTTTGGACATTATGTATACTATATTTATTATAAAATATAAATTGTAACTTTTCCTTAATACTAGCCCATCCTAATTCAATTATCATCTTAGCTCCTAAACAAATTACAAGAATCTAAGCTTTTTAATAGTAAAAGTCTCATCAAAATCGGTTCAGTAGTTTTCGTTTCAAATCAATATTTTTATTACACAACAATATAACAACAATGAGTCTAAAAAAATACAGATTTTATAAAAACTATCAAAACAAATCAACCAAATCTTAATTGTGCGTTTGAAATAGAATTAATTATTAGTATGAATATAATATTACCTGCTTATAATATTAGAAATTAGTATTTATAATATTATACCTAAGTGTTTATTTAAAAATTAACAACATGAATGCCCCGGTAATGCCTGGCCAGCACAATACTTATTTTTAGATAATAGTTGACAGATTTGTTTACATTTCATGCGATATATTATTCTTTATTTCTGTTACTTCTTCGCTGCTATGATATTTTTACAGGCCATGTTATATGTGCATTTCATGTCACATAAAAACGTATCAACTACAAACATACATTATTAATTTCATAATCATATATGTCAGATTTTCTTGCTTCGTATAAGATTTTTAAATTATTAAATACGAAATCTGCTGATATTTTTTTCGTATTTTTTGGTAGGTGTTTTTGTAATAATTTATTAGTGGATGCCGGGTTGTTGCCAAAACGATTGAGGTACTATATAAAAAAACTTGAAGAAAAAAATAAAAACCGACTTCAAAAAAAACCCTAAAAATACTAAATAGTATGTAATTAAATTAAAATTTTTGAAGTTTTATTTTTTTCTTAAAAAGTTTTTTTATTTTCTTGGCACCAAATTCAAATGTATATAAAATTAAATTTTTATATTACATTTCAGTGTTTTTAGTTATTTTTTTCTTAAAAGCTTTTTTATTTTTCCCTTTTGAGTGACGTATCCTTAGATTAGGAAAGACTATGGATACATAACAACCAATGCTAGTCCGTATATGAAACTGTTACCAACATTTGTCGGTGGCCATCTTTTTTTAATTGTCAAAATCGCATATTATCCCATAGGCGTCAGTTGAAAATTTATAATATGCAAATATGTTTTAAATTACAATTGAATTTAGTATGTATGAGAGATGATAGTTCCAAATAGACCTTTCTCTGTTAATCAATTATCACTGAAATACTTTTAAACTCAATATAAAACATTTATTATTAATTAATTTTATAATTCAAAACAATTGATATTATTTCAAAATCTGAATGATACGTCAATGATCCGTGGAGTGATTTTTCGTAGTGCGATATGGTAACAACGCTAGGTAATGTGTTATTTGTTTTTTATCTTTCCTTGTCTATGGGCGTATATTTGAAGTCTATGGTCAGATTCTGATGAAATTTATATGGGACTACTTCGGGTTAAAAATCTCGAAATTGGTGCATATTTGTCGGAGTTATGCCCAAACATACATACAAAATATATACCGTGTATTCCAAATCGATTAAGCCATAGGAAATTTAACATAGGGACAATTAGAAATGTTGTAGGAACCTTTGGTCAAATTTAACGATATATCATTGGTGCATTTTGAAATGCCGCCACAAAATTTTATAAAATTGCCATTAGTATTTTGATTTCATTTTTATATCTGTCAAAAATTACTAATATTTATTGTAATCACAAAATAATTAAAACATTATTCATTCTGATATTATAATTAACTAGTACACGATTAAAGAAAAATTGCAAATGGATACATTTAGGTGTTATTTCTAAGTAAGAGATTTATTTAACGTCGAATTTGAGAACTGACCAATACCATTGAGTAACAATACTTCATATTTCAAGCATAGGTAATAAAATAAATAATAATAACTAAAATTAAATTAAGTAACGAAAATAAATTAATATGTTTTAGATGGCATAATATGTATCGCAATTTTGAAGAAAGGAGCTGTTTAAAATCCAAACGTAACGTCAGAAGAATCATTGACTATAACCGATTCATAAACACATTATATTCAATAATTTAGAAGAACTGAAAGAATATTTGTTATACTTTATTTATTCTTAATGTATTTTTAAAATTAAATATAGTTATTTTTATGTATCCACTGTTTACTGATTTCGTTCCAGTAAAATTTTGTAAGTTTAAATTAGAAATTAACATACAATCATTTAATTTGTGTGTAAAAAATAAATGCATAAATATAAACTGGAGTATCATAGAAAGTAAAGAAAACATCTGCCAAGTAAATGCACAGTGCTTCCTCGTGCTAAATTCACTAAAACCGATAGTGTTCAGATAAATTGCCTGGTATTGGTTAACCATTTAATTTTTATACAAATTTTACTAAAAAATCTTAGTTCGAATTTTTTCTTAAAACGCACCTGAATATTTTTTCATATATTTTTAATTTTTTGACAATTTCAATCTAAATCTAAATTTATGCAAATGTCAAAATGACATTTAAAACGTCAAAGTGACATTTAAAACGCCAAAGTGACATTTAAAACGTCAAAATTGTTACATATCTAGATGACTGTGGAATAATATGTAAACAATAGAACATGTGAATTAGAGATAAATGAATGATGTATCAAATATTAAATTAAATAAAAATATAACATGGTGTCAGGTGTGGGGTCTAATAAAAAAGAAATAATGATCTCTATTTAAAAAGAAGACATAAAAGAAGACTGAAAATAAAGTGACTGGTATTAAATAAAAATATAACATGGTGTCAAATCAATCATGTATCAAATATTAAATAAAATAAAAATATAACAAAAATGACACTTAATATATCCAATCAAATATCAATTTAGAAAAACAAAACACGAATTTTTAAAATTAATTTAGATAAATCTTTGTAAGGGAATATTTTACAACAAACGTAGTAGACCCATATTATAGGAAATTTAATTCTCTACAAAAAATATTCTATAAAATTTTCTCGTAACATGTGTCATTCTTGAGATATCTTGAAAAAATAAATATTTTGGGGTGTCACCCCTCCCCCTTACACACGATTTTGATGATTTTGAAATGGGACCGTCCTCAAACCAAACCCAACCATCCGACCAAGTTTCAATAATATCGGTTCAGTGGTTCATGAGTTATGCGTGTGACAAGGATTCAGGGGACAGACGGACGGACGGACGGACGGACGGACGGACACACGGACAGACAGACAGACACGGAACGAAAAGTGTTTGTCTTGACGTGAAACGGATAAATAAATTTAAAATTTTGAAATTGGAGAACTTTTTTTTTGTCTCAATCTGAAACGATCACATAGCTTCTCGTATCTTCGATATTGCGAGGAAGCAATAAAACACAACATAAAATTAAATAAAACATCCAAGATAAAATTACAATAGTATAATTAATTAATAGTTTAATTCGTTACTTGCACCAATATGTTCCAAATTCTGCGATGAAAATGTTTTAATTATGATTATTTTCATGATTTTGACAGATATAAAATTGAAAACAAAATACTGATGACAATTTTATTAAATTTTGTGGCGGCATTTCAAAATGCACCAATGACACATCGTTAAATTCGATCAAAGGCTACTACAACATTTCTAATTGCTCCCATGTTAAATTTCCTATGGCTTACTACTCAACTTGGAATACACTGTATAAGGGAGAGTGAGGTAGTTACGAAGGAGAAATCAAAAAAATAAAACCTTGTATAAGAAACCAATATATGTATGTATTGTGGATTTTTATTGAATATAATCGATTAGTTATACATTTTCTCTATAAATTTTAATAAAATATAAAAACAAAATTAAAATTACCTAAAGACAAAAACAAAACCCAATGTTTTTGTGATTATCCGATTAGTATGAGGTAAACACGAACAGTGGAATAGATAATTAAACCTAATTAGTATAAATTTCGCAGCAAAAACCTCTGGATGTACTTTGACCACTGGTATACTTATCATGTGCCCATAATTTAAATTGCACTTGAAGCATATTACCTAGTCTTCAACAGGATGATGTTGATATTTTTCATTATAATAACAAAAACAGTTTTTTTTGGACAAGATCTTCGTTTCTTTTTCTTTTTTATTCGACACTTCTTCTTTTGGTTATTTTTTTTTAAAATGACTGCGATTTCCCGGACTTTTTCAGTTTTAGTTTTCATCAGTCTTTTTTACAACGTTCGGAATTGCCCCAGTTTTTTTTAACGGTCCGATATTAGATGTAGGCCCAACTATCGGTAAGTACAGAGAGAACATTAGCTTTCTTCTTCCAAAATACTGAAACCACTGAATTCGCGATTACCCTGCGTTCGTGATTACCCCATTTTCTCCTATAGCGGAATTGAGAATCTCCTCCTTTTTTGAAGTTGGTTAATAATAGTAAATCATATGTAAAATTTTCCCGCACCGTACAAATTATATTATGCTACTGGAAAACGTAGAAACTGTGTGTTTCTTACGTCACATAAACTAACTATTAGAAATGAGGATTTGTGAAATCGAAACACGTGTCGAGTGACATTGTTTTACTGTAGTTAAGGTATTTTTAGTTTTTTGTCTTTAAATTATATAATTTTTTTTAATAGATGATTTTGTAATAAAGTCATAGTCAACAAATAGATCCCGGGATGTCGCCAAATCGGTTTAAAATCAAGGTTGATTTAATATATCTCTACTAACTTATTACTTTTATTAGCGTACCACATTTTTCTTAAACGCTCATCCTTTTGGCATGATAGCATGTTTTTGCATATCATATATTAATCGGGGCATCATAAAGAACATGTTTGCGAAAGTTTCACCCAAATTGGTTGAGTATATTTTAAAAATAGCGTAAGCAAAAAAATCTATATATTTTCATGTTTGGTTTATTTATAAAGAAAACTTATTTTTAATTCGTTCATCAAAAATTATTTTATGGAACCGAACTTTAAATTTTTGCCAATATTTTGGAATTTTTGTATCTGTTTTGTGCCGACTTGGCACGAAAACTACTGAACCGATTTCGACAGTACTTTCAGTGATTGTGAGTCTAGGATCCTATATTTACTTGATGCTATATAATAGTCAAAACAATTCTCATTAAAAGTATTAAACAAACATTTGCCAAGTAAATGCACAATGCTTCCTCGTGTTAATTTCACCAAAGGTAGTTAATTATAGATATTATTGAACAATTTTAATAAAACCCGATAGTGTTCAGATAAATTGCCTGGAATTGGTTAAACATTTAATTTTTATACAATTTTACTTATTATTTTATTATTTTTTGATAATTTCAATCTAAATCTAAAGTTATGCAAACGTTAAAATGTTATTTAACATATCAAAGTAAATATCAATTTAAAAAAACAAATGACGATTTTTTAAAGTAAATTGAGATAAATCTTTGTAAGGGAATATATAATATAACTTATGTTATAGGAAATTAAATGCTCTACAAAAAAGATTCTATAAAATGTTCACGTAACATGTGTCGTTCTTGAGATATCTTGAAAAAATTAATATTTTGGGATGTAACCTCTCCCGCTTACACGATTTTGAAATGGGATCGTCTTCACCCAACCATCCAACCAAGTTTCATTAATATCAGTTCAGTGGTTCATGAGTTATGCGTGTGACAAGGATTCAGAGGACAGACACACACACAGATAGACAGACACGGAACGAAAAGTATTTGCCTTGACCTGAAATGGAAATATCAATTTAAAATTTTAAAATCGGAGAACAAAGCTTCTCGTATATTTGACATTGTGAGTTTGTGTGGAAGCAAATTAATCGAATTTTCTAGCAATAAATAATATTAATTAAAAGCAACAGACGTAAATGATTAAAATAAAATTTGAATTTTTAAAATGAGGCACATTAATATAAAGGGAGTTTTCCTTATTATACTATATTTAATAAAAGGGACCTATGTTTGTTTACAAACAAAAATTATATATTAAAATAGCAACATAATGTCAAAGGTTGCAAAGCTACAAAGGAGTCTCATTAGAGAATATTATTTTATATTATTTACATAGAAATAAATATCTTGTATAATATATATATTATTTTAAATTACAACATACATTTTTTGTGAAAATATTGAATCTTTTAAGACATATCCATTTAGAAAGCTGGAACCAAATAAGAGATATATGTATATAGTATATATGCCAAATTTTACAGTAGGGTGAAAAACGATATTTTTTTATGTTTTTGTTATTATTTTCTCATTTTTTTGTAACTATTAAAATTTGTCATTCTCGATATATTTTTGAGCTTTGTTTAATTATGAATTATTATGATTTTTATGAAGGTTTTTTTTTTAATTAATGTCCGGTATTATAAAGGAGCTAGGTATCAAACAGTTCTCTTTGAGTTTTTAACAGATATTTGCAAGCGTAGTAAGTTGGTTTTTATCGTTTTTACTCAAGGTTAGTAAATACACTTTAGTAAATATACTTTATATATTCTTAATTTTACTTTCTATGCATGAAATTATTTGTCAAAAACTCCAATAAAACTGTCATATAAGTTTTATTCCCCATTTGAAAGTGCTTGCTAGCTAGCAAATTTTGTTAACTGCTTTGTAATACCGGACATAAGTCAAAATGACAGTTATTATGTTGAATATAACATTCGGCGCGACTTAAAATACTGACTTTAAGGTTATTCGATCGTTAGAGATAAATATAAATTATATTTAAATATTAACTCAAAATGGCGCCTGTAGGTGGCTAAAAGCAGTGTTTTATTTTGCCCCCCACCCCCCTCTAACTCTGTAACTACTGGCTCAAAAAATCTGAAAAAAATTTGGTAACGAAGTTTTGGTGGGACTACCAATGACAAATACTAAAGTCAACAATATAATTTTAAATTTTGGAATTATAGAGAGGGGCGTCATAGAATTTTTTATTTTGATATCTAGGCATGTGGTATGTCAAAATATAGATCTCAATTAGTAGATCTTGACATTTTTTTATATTTTAACCTTAATTTAAAAATGCACCTGTAAGTGGTTCCAAACATTTCACGTAGTACGTACTTCGGAACCCTTATGGCATACACTCGTGTATGTCTTGCCCGAATTATTTTAAACAAAATATACCTTTACAAAGTTTTTTTTAAGAATTTAGCACTGTATCATCATTTGACTTATTTTTTTCATTTATCATATTCAGAATAATTCGTTTCTGTAAAGAAAACGATAAAATCAGAGCGTACTCAATTTTATTATCTGTACATTTGAAAAATCTTACCATTTTTATCGGTTGAATTATAATTATTATTCAACGTACAAAAATATTTTGTAAATTTTAAAAACATATTTCATTATGTTACAAAGATATGTCATAAAGCAATTTATCTTTATAATATAATATATTATGTATGTACGTGCATCGGTGATACAGCGGGCTCAGGGTCGGACTTGGATGCTGGGAAACTGAAGATGAAAATCTGCAATTTTTTTAAAACTAATACATCATCGAAAACGGATATTTAATCTTGCCAATTTTTGAATTTTTTGAATTATTTTTCAAACGGTGCAAATTAGATAAAAAATGTTTTTAGATAAAAAAGAATTTTAATATCTGTAATTTATATCCCTTTGTATCCTTTATCTGTTAGCCAGAAATAATTGTTAACTCTCAATATTACGTATAAGAAAGTTCCGTGAAACCCATGACAGCTTTATTTTAAATTATATATATGTATATACATTATAAAATTCTAGATATTTAAAAATGATTTTTTAGTGGTCTGTGCCAAACGGAACACTTATGGTATCACTTCGGTATTCGTCCGTCCGCCTATCTGTCTCATGCGATTTTCTATGAAACTATTCGATATAAAATTTTGAACTTTAACATAGATATGCAGTATAAAAAGTTGAACTTTTATTCTAGGGGTAACTTTCAGTAAATTGGGAAATGGAGAAAAGGGCATCATGTAGGGCAGTGGTTCTTAACCTTTTTGAAGTGAAGGAGCACTTTTGATTGTAAAAAAAATTGCGGAACATTTTTTTTATTAAAAATTACAGCATTAATTTCCAGTCCAATCAACATAATTCGAAAAAAAGTAACTGTTGTAATATTTTTTAATCTTACTTGCGCTTATCGGATTTTGCAGATTTTACATAGAAATATCAGGCATAATAATGTGATAATGCTAACCTCATTTCTTTATCAATATTCCCAAGTCTTTCACTCTTTTAGTTTAAATGTCCGTAAATGTTGAAAAACCCAGTTCAATATGAACAAAATTATCTGCTTTTATAGAAAGAATTGGTTACTCGACTTGCACAAAAATTCAACTCAGAAAATTTTAATACGATCCGTCGACAAACTAACTGTTCTTCCTCATGAAATGAAAATTCGTAATTCGACATAGGTATTAACTGCAGCAAATGGATTTCCAATCCAATCCTAATTTTCTGTATTTAGAGAAGGAAAGGCTTGTACAATATATTCTAATAATGATCTAATCATTTATTGTTCTGTGAAACGACTGATATAAGATTAAACACAGCTCCTTAAATGTATTGTAAGTGGTAGGGAAAATCGGGATCGATAGTGCTGCTTGTGAATTGTTTGTAGTATTTCGCGGAGCACTTGTAACATTTCCGCGGAACACCGGTTAAGAACCACTGGTGTAGAGTGTCAAATGAAAGCTTATTGATGCACGAATTTAACAATATAAATTATTTATTTTTTATGCATTTTCGGGAAAACGATTAAAAATTACTGCCCCCCACCAAAAAGGATCGCTCAAAAAATGTAAAAAAAAAATTAATATTGATAATAATTAGGTGTAGATTGAGCTAAAATTATCAGGATTGAAAATTTCTAGCACGATCAATTGTTATAGTCAATTTAACTGTTTATTTCTTTATAACTGCCGAACCGTTGTGTTTAGAGAAAAAAAATGTTTTACAAAAAATATTTTTTTTACGTTGTAAGAAACGACTTTTGTTCTTACACGTTTTTCAAAATCTTCAATAATTTAAGTGATGGCACGGGACACTAATTGTGCAAGTATAGCTTGCAGTTGTCTTATTTTTTAAATAATAGAGACAGGGGCCTGTAAATATTGAGCTAGTCCGCCACTAGGCATGTAAGATACTTTTGTATTTTAGATTCACATTTTCCATTATAAAAGCATTACTTTCTCTTGACTATATTTTATATAAATATTACATGTCGCCGTCGCGAAGCAAAATGTTAAAAGAAAAGAAAATCAGTTTCACGAAGACAGCCAGAAACGGTAACGTTTTTTTATAATAAGAAGGCAATCGATTTATTCAAACAGCACCTTTATATTCTATTTTTAAAATTTCTTATCAAATGTATTTTTTTTGACCGTTTCGATCATTAGAGCAATGCATAGGTAAAAGTTTAAAATTTTAATATGTTATTTACGGATAGCTCTTATATTGTAACTACTACCCTTGAATTTTCATTTCGAAGAATAATAACACATCATACAACCCCTACCTATACTTGCATCGCCAACACGCCTCTAAAATTTTAAATTTTAAATGGAAACCTCCATATTTTCTTTTAGAATCTGAAAGTTAGATTTATTTTTAGTTCAAGCAAAATTATTATCAAATCAACATAAATCGCTCTAAATGTCTATACTTACGTACAGAAAGCAATAAAACATTTTAATATTTTGTAAACTAAAATCAAAATATTATGCAAAAAATTACAAATTTGGAAAAAAATAGGTTTTTAAAACATTTGTAGAGTTTTCTTAAGTACCATCGTAAAGTATATAAAAAAACTACAATATGAAGAAAAAATGTTCCTCCACCGTTTGAGTCAATTTTGATTTTTAAATGCGTTTTTTTAGCTGTTTTAAATAAAATAAAATTTTGAATTTAGCACACTTATTAATAATCATAAGGATAATCTTTTCCAAGTTTTGAGGCTTCCGCGGTGATATATATTGATATAATATTGATCTTGGCTTCTGGATGTAAGCCGCGTTAATTTGGTCGTGTTATCGGCTAACGTTTCATCAGATATTGCAGTGGGCATCTTCAGGGCTTTTCTAAAGATTATCTTTTCTTAAAATTTTATTAAAATCTAATATTAAAGTTATAAAAAAAAATGATTTTGGTTTTTATTATTTTTTTAATTTATTGTCGGCAGGCTTGGTCCTAGCCCGACAGCTCAGTAGTATCGTAATGTGTTGTTTTTATTTTTATTTTAGGTTACAAAACAAATCTATACACGGAGAAAAATGGAACTCAAATTTTAGAAAAAAATAGTTTTTACTTCCATGTTCTGAAAGATATGGAAGTATTGTAATACCATCGAAAAATCGTGTCCGAGAAAATGACAAATTCTGATTGTACTAACTTCAAAACGTAAAGAAAAGTTAATTTCCGCATGGCGGCTGTGCGTGTGTCTGTGTGTCTGTGTGTCTGTGTGCCTGTGTGTCAGAATGTAGATTTTTTTTCGTTCACGATAACTACCGTGAAAATGCACCGATCTAAATTATTTTTGGGGAAAATGTTTGTCTCAGTGAGTACTCCAGACCTATTGATTTTGGTGCTAATCGGATTAGGGGTTTTGTAAATATTCAAAATTTTGTAACTTTTTTCGTCTAAAAAGTGAATATTGCGAGTATTATCTCACTAATTTTGATAAGATTTGATACATTTGCAGTTCAATTGAATCTAAGGGACATTTATTATTTGTACGTGCCTAAACAGCCATTAAAGGGGTGAAAAACACACTTAAAATTTGAATTTTAAATACTAATATGTCATTAATTCATGTTGCCTTGGAAACAAATGCAACTAAATTCAAATTGTCAAATTAGTTTTTCTACGAATGTGAATTAATTATGTTTTTGACATTAGAAAACTAATATTTATACACAAATGGCAAAAAGAGCTGTGACCGTTGTAAGTATTTATGTTTTTTTAAATGTATTACGATATGTATATTCATAGTAGTAGGTTATATAAATAAAATATTTAAAAAAAATGTATATTTAAAAATTATTTAAAAAGATAGAAAGAACATGGAAGTAATGTATGGTTCTCCATACCGATATTTTTACTTTCCAGACCTATTGATTTTGGTGCTAATCGGATTAGGGGTTTTGGAAATATTCGAAATTTTGTAACTTTTTTCGTCTAAAAAGTGAATATTGCGAGTATTATCTCACTAATTTTGATAAGATTTGGTACATTTGCAGTTCAATTGAATCTAAGGGACATTTATTTTTTTGACATTAGAAAACTAATATTTATGTACAAATGGCAAAAAGAGCTGTAACCGTTGTAAGTATATATGTTTTTTTAATGTATTACGATATGTATATTCATAGTAGTAGGTTATATAAATAAAATATTTAAAAAAATGTATATTTAAAAATTATTTAAAAAGATAGAAAGAACATGGAAGTCATGTATGGTTCTCCATACCGATATTTAAATAAAAATTCATTTCTGTATTACAATAGTTTACCGACTTATTATAAAAATTATAATCTCATTAAAAAATACAGTAAGTTGTAAATTATTGCAATACGAAGAGTAAATTTTTATTAAAGAATTGTAATTTTTCCTAAAATTTGAGTTCCATATTTCTCCGTGTAGGATTTTTAACTATTAGTGAAATTCATAACGAACAAAATAGGTAGTTAATTTTTGCAATCCTACCAATAGAATTGAAGATATTAAAAAAAAAACGTCCAGTGATAAGTAGAAAATATTAATCAAAAAATACTTCTTTTTTCCAGTTTATTAAAGAAATTTTTTGCTAATATGACTCCACTAATGAGTATTTTTCGATTTCCGTAAGGAATACTAAAAAAGCTTCATTACGTCATAACACATAAAGAAAAAATAACTTTTTTTTGATACAATTACCGAAATAAATCGCCCACCTTACTTTATAATAACTTTGTATATCAGGAATTCATAACTAAATTTAGCTTATTGTTATGATTTAATATACCGGGTGTCTCATTTTAATTAATACGCGGAAATAACATGAAATTTTTGCACTTTACGAAGAAATGTTTCAAACAAAATTTATGTTTTTTTAGACGAGAAAACTCAGACTGCTAGGACATTATTAATTTTGTCAGTAAATTTTTGATTCAGGAAGTTAAATTCATCGTTCCCTAATGAACATCCTGTATTTTGAATACATTTTCGTTTTCTGTTATAAAAATTACATATTTTTGTATGTTATTTTTTAAAGTTATTTATGTTACCGGCAATGTATGTAATTCAGGCATTCTATAGAATTCCTAGGAATTCTATACAATGCCTGACGATTTCAGGCAAAGTATGAAATATTTGTTTAATAGAAATTTATTATATACTTTGCCTAGGCATTCTATAGAATCCCTAGGAATTCTATAGAATGCCAAGATAATATTAGGAAATGTATGAAATAAAAGACAAAATGATATTAATAAAGCAGATAGGTATTATTTAATTAATTTTAAAAAGTCCATATTCATATTATGTAAGATTAAGGTCTTTCATTGTTAAAATAACAGAACCACATAAACAATAGTATTACATTTGATATTTATTATAATAAATAAAATAAATATTATTGTTAGTTCAGACGCATATTAAGTATGATTTAAAATTATTAAAATAAAAAATAAAAACCTTAGATATTGTTTAAACATTCAATAACATATTAGTCCAGACGTGTATTAAGTAAGATTTAAGGCCCTTACTGTTAAAATAACAAATTCACAAAAACAATATTGGAACCTTAAATATTATATAATCAATTCAATCAAATATTTGCCCGGGTACGTATTAAGTGAGATTTTGGGCCCTAAACGTTAAAATAACATATATCCAAAAACAAATCAATAAACACTAGATTATATGTAGTCAACTAAAATTAATATTAGGCCAGGTGCGTATTAAGTAATATTTAAGGCCCTTATTGTAAAAATAACAAATTCACATAAACATTGTATATAACTTAGATACTATTTGAACATTCAATATCATAGTAGTCCAGACGAGTATTAAGTAAGATTTAAGGCCCTTACTGTTAAAATAACAAAGTCACAGAATCAATATTGGAACCTTAAATATTATATAATCAATTCAGTCAAATATTTGTCCGGGTACGTATTAAGTGAGATATTGAGCCCTAAATGATAAAATAATATATTTCCAAAAACAAATCCATAAACACTAAATATTATGTAATCAACTAAAATTAATATTAGACCAGGCACGTATAAAGTAATATTTAAGGCCCTTATTGTAAAAATAACAAATTCACATAAACATTGTATAAAACTGAGATTTAAAGGCCTTAATATTAAAATCACAATTTTATTGAAATAATATTGGAATCTAAAATTTTATTTAATCTGTTAAACTAAATATATGTCCAGACACGTGCTAAGTGGAATTTGGGGTTCTGAACGTTAAAATAAAAAAAATACACGTTAAAAAATACAAACATATTTTCAGGAAAAACATCATAAACATTAGATATTATCTAAGTAGTCTACTAAATTATATAATAGCTCAGACGCGTATTATTTTATATTTAAAACCCTTATAGTAAAAATAACAAATGCACATAAACATTTAAATATTTTATATTTTAATACTCCCTCTGTCCCATAATACTTGATAGTTTTCGTTTCGTGGCCGCGGCTTAATAAATATATGGCTCTATCTCAATATTTTTTTTCTTATAAGTTTAATTGAACATACTTCTTTATAAACTACTCTTAAATAAAAATATACTAGCTTTTTTGTCAAAAAATTACTTTAAAGAAACATATACAGTAATATGGGACAAGAAAAAATGAGAACACTATCAAATATTATGGGACAGAGGGAGTATTAAATAAAATATTAGTCCAAATTCGTATTAAGTATGATTTAAATACCTTGATGTTAAAATAACAAGGAAACATTATTGGAATCTTACACAATTCAAAATTACACTATATTTTTTTAATTGCCAATGAGACATATTTTTATAAAAAATTCGGGCAAGACATACACGAGTGTATGCCATAAGGGTTCCGAAGTACGTACTACGTGGAATGTTTGGAACCACTTACAGGTGCATTTTTAAGTTAGAAAAAATATAAAAAAGTGTCAAGTTCTACTAATTGAGATCTACATATATTTTGACACCCCACTTGCCTAGATATCAAAATAAACAAATTTATGACGCCCCTCTCTATAATTCCAATTTGTCGTTGCTAGTCCCACCAAAGCCTCGTTACCAAATTTATTCAGATTTTTTGAACCAGTAGTTACAAAGATATAGGTGGTGGGGACAATGTAAACAATGCTTTTAGCCCCCTACAGGCGCCATTTTTGAGTTAGAAAAAAAATAAAAAATACTAATATACTAATTGAATTGTATATTTTGGCATCCCACATGCCTAGATATGAAAATAAAAATTAAAAATTCTATTACACCCCTCCCTATTATTCCAAAATTTAAAATTATATTGTTGACTTTAGTATTTGTCGTTGGTAGTCCCACCAAAAACTCGTTACCAAATTTTTTTCAGATTATTTGAGCCGGTAGTTACAGAGTTAGAGGGTGGGGAGGACAAAATAAAAAACTGCTTTTAGCTCCCTACAGGCGCCATTTTTAAGTTAAAAAAAAATTAAAAAATGGTCAAATTCTACTAATTGAGATGTACATTTTGACATGGCACACGTCTTGGTATACAATTTTTTTGTTTTTTTTTTTGGATTTGCTTTAAAGCCCCCTACAGGCACCATTTTTGATTTAGAAAAAAAAATAGAAAAAAGGTCAAATTCCGCTTGTTTGGTTATACATTTGAACGTGCAACATGCCTTGGTATAAAAAAAATATTTTTTTTACCTAGCTTTAGCTCCTTATTGTCCCCCCTTAAAAGTTATTTATTCAATAAATTTGTACATATTTCAGTAGAGGGTGTCATTTTACATGTTCAGTAAAAAGTTCAAGTTTCTAGCTTATGTAGTTTACGAGCTATTTAGCTTTGAGTGAAAAGGATGGACGGACGGACGACAAAGTGAGATTCGGAACCCTAATAAAAAAGTTCAACAACTATAATATGTATCCCTAAATTATGTTTTATTATTATTGTTAAAAAATTGAAATAAATATGATTTTTTTATAAAACGAATAGGTACGACCGTGGGGTTAGTATTTTTTAAATAAGAGAAATGTCCCCAATGATTTTTTTTATTTCGACAAAAAAATACATTGTAAACGAGGTGACAGAAAAAATATTTTTATACCTATATTTTTATCTATTCTCACATTATTTTAATTATCAAAATATATTATTTTAATTTCCAGCCAAATAAATATTCTTGTAAAAAAAATTCTGATAGAGCCGGAAGTCGGATTAAAATTACATACTATTATTAATTTTTCACTGGAAGAACGCAAGAAAATTTTTTTTATAAAATTCATAGTCGAATTAAAATGACAGCGATTTTTCGTCGGGCCAACAAAAGAACTTACGAATTTTTGTATAGGTACAGCCGTTTCCGAAATCACTGTGCTACTTTACTGAACATACCTACATACATTTTTCTATTATATAACGCGTAAATATTTATTTTGATAAATAATTCAGAATTATACCGACAATACTGAATTGTAATCTAGAAACCTACCTACAGCTATCGAGAATGAACCAAGATTTTTTTATTGTATATTTGCATCAGTATTCTATAACTTAAAGTAAGGCAACATCTGTACCTGGACCAAAATTGATCGATTCACCTTATTTATGTTTATATTTCATACATTGCCGGCTATCAATTAGGTATTCTATAGAATGCCTAGGAAATGTATATAATTAAATTCATTTCATACATTGCCTGGTGTTTTTAGGCATTCTATAGAATACCTAGGAATTCTATAGAATGCCGTATTTCATACATTGCCGGTAACATTTATACTAATCACAGTTAAAATAATATTCAATAGAAAATTTTTGGAAATTGAACCTCTTATAGCGCAGGAGGAGAAAGAGGGTACATAGCCAGTGGCGTCGAAGCCGGGGGTTGTAGGTGAGAGGGGACAGTTGCCCCCACAACATTTTCAGTGGGGGGGTAATGACTACTTCCCTCCTCTTATTGGATTCTGTTTTTTAGGGCGAGTTTGAAGCGATGTGCAATTATAAAAATCTGTTTTCTGTAATTTTTTTACTCTTAAAAATTCTTTAATTTTTGTAAACTAATGTTAATGTTCGCAAACAAATTATAAAATGTAACCAAAAATAAAAATAAAAAGTGAGTACAGTGAAACCACGTTAGTACGTTTTTTCTTTGTTTTAGGTCTCGGCATTTTAGTTCGTGTATTCCCCTAGTTCAATTTTGAATTTTAAGAATGCCAAGTAAAATTAGGTCAGCTTAATTTTTAATGTTCGTACTGCCCCCCCCCCCACTGTGCATAGCTGCTTAAGTTATAAAGAAATAGATAAAAATAGACTTCAAAAATAAAAATTTCGGCAATCAACCCCTAATGGTGGGGTAGTTTTACTGTTATTAGTTGTAGTAATGTTTCATACAAAAAGTATGTAATTTTCGTCACAGAATACGAAAATGTACTCGAAGAAAAAGATGAGTTTGACCACCTTAATTGAAAATTAAGTAAAAAAAACCTGTCAAGTGAATGCACAGTTGGTAAATTCATCAGAGTTAATTATCAAACAATTTTAATATTTGACAATTTCAATCTAAATCTAAAATTTTCTGTAATGCAAACGTCAAAATGACATTTAATATGTCAAAGTCAATAGCGATTGTAAAAAAATTATAATTTTTGAAGCAATTTGAGATAAATCTTTGTAAGGGATTATTTTACAACAAATATTGTAGTAACCTATATTATAGAAAATTGAATGTTCTACAAAAAAAGATCCCATACAAATTTCACGTAACATGTACCTTTCTTGAGATATCATCAAAAATTAATATTTTGGGGTGTCACCCGCCCTCTTTACCTACATACGATTTCAATAATTTTGTAATGGGGCCGTCCTCAATCTAAATCCAACCAACCAACCAAGTTACATTAATATAGGTTCAGTGGTTCATGAGTTATGCGTGTGACAAGGATTCAGGGGACAGACACACAAACAAATAGACAGACACAGAACGAAAAGTGTTTTTCTAGACCTGAAACGCAAAGATCAAGCTAAAATTTTGAAATCGGAGAATAATTTTTTTCTCATTTTAAAACTATCACAAAGCTTCTCGTATCTTCGATATGGCGAGGAAGCAATATTAATAACTTTTTTAAGAAAAAAATTTCCAAGTGCAAAAATTTCGAGTTATTTCCGCATTTTATTAAAAATGGGACACCCGGTAAACATATGTATTATTACAATAAATCAGTTTGCAGTTTTGATTCCTCTCAGTAACAAAATTCATCATATCTGATGTGTATTTAGTTAATATAAATATGTATATATGTGTATACGTAGTATACGGAAATAAATCAAAGAAAAACACAGATTCCTGTAATTTTACGTGCGCTTAATTTACGACATAAATATTTACATGAGCGCATCAATAAATAAACTTTAAGGTGTTTACTACACTCTCATAACCCTGCACTTGTTAGTTGTTATGGAAATTTGCAACACTTCCTATTAATATAAACATTAGTTATTTTATTCGAAAAGAATTTCAAGTAGAATATTTTCTTGCATAAATAACTAGAGATTATTGATAAATAATTTATTTTAAAACATTATTTTCTATTAGTGAATTTCTTCTTACTATCTTTAGTTGTTTTTTACAGACACAGAATAAAAGAAGAATACAAGAATTAACAAGACTAAATATCCGTTTCCGGTTTTAGATCCATACTAATTTTATAAATTTATGAATTTTTAATTTTTTTATTTATGAAATTTATGAATGTAACTTTGTCTATTTGTAACCTTTTCACGGCTAAATCGCTGAACCGATATTGATTAAATTTAGTAGGAAGATCTTACATTATATCCCAAAAAATGGATTAGATAAAAAAATACAAATTCCACGTGGACGAAGTTGCCGGTAATCAGCTAGTACAGCGGTTCTTAAACTAGGGTCCACAAACCCCCGGGGGCCCGCGGAACTTTTGCAAGGGGTCCGTGAAACATGTTTGGCATAAATTAAAATACTTTTACATTTCTATTTACCAATAATAGTTACTATCTAACGACCTTTGTTTTTCTGTCAGGGAGGCACGGGTTATTTTAGTGTTTAGTTATTTCTGCAGTTGTAAAATCTAATTTGTGTAGTGCAAAAAATTGAAAAAATGTATAATAAATAAATAAAATAATAAAATGTGTGGAAAAAAGGTCATTGCAGTTGTAAAAGCAAAAAATGTAAGAATTGTAAAGCAAAAAACAGTAATTGCAGTTGTAAAAACAAAAAATGTAAGAAATGTAATGCAAAAGCAAAGGTCATTGCAGTTGAAATGCAAAAATTGTAAATATGGACCAAAAAAAAAAAGTTTGTAGAATTTTCTTAAAATAATCCCTGCAAAAAAATTGTTCAAAAGAGGGTCCCTAGACTACATAAGTTTAAGAACCGCTGAGCTAGTACTTATATGAATGCTTAAATCGATTTTGAGTAAAGCATCTAGAGACGGACAGACA
The DNA here is from genome assembly GCA_961205875.1 of Sialis fuliginosa. Classification (NCBI taxonomy): domain Eukaryota; kingdom Metazoa; phylum Arthropoda; class Insecta; order Megaloptera; family Sialidae; genus Sialis; species Sialis fuliginosa. The sequence continues at coordinate 32,006,831 of OY540812.1, forward strand.
TACACACACAATGTTGAAAATAGGATTAAATGAAGGTTAAAACGATATTTCAATCAAAATCTCTATTTCTAGCTTTTACATAATTACTATTCAATAAATATATATAAAAATAGAAACGCTTTAGTTTAGAATAATTGTATTATACGGTACTGGTATCATAGACATATAACTGTAAAACAGCTTAATTTGATGACAATCGGCAATCGGGTATTAAAATGGTGGACATTTAAACTGATTATTAGTGTAATTTAAATTTTACAATTCCTTATTTTATAACTTTGTGTCGTAGTAGATACTTATCATTTTGTGATCATTAGCAAGTGTCTATCACTATGTGCCTATTACTGGTTTTACTTTATCCATTACCGGAGAAAAAATATAAATAAATTAAAAAGGCTGTAATTTAAAAAACAAATTATATTTGCCGACTTTGGTAATCAATTGGTGATTTAATAAAGAGGTATCTACTTGTTTTATTAGTAACATGAGTTCATGAGAATAGAGTAATCCGGAAATTTTTGACATACTTTTTTACCTAATTACAAAGATTTTGCTAGAAAAATAATAAAAGCATTGAACGAATTGTTTTTTTATTGCTCAATTTTAAACTATTCAATATTAAAAGTCGTAAAAATCAGCTCGGATTTAAAACGCGAAGTGATTGGTTGAATGGTTTGTGACGTCATTAGCTATATTCTGTTCAGCTGTCAATGTTGTTTGTATACAAAGTTTCAACGCGCGGGTTATAAAAACTAAAAAAATAATAAAAATGAGCCGAAATCCTCAAATTGACTTTGTGCAAGCGAAGTCGAACAATCTTTCAATTGTTGTTGACGTTCAAATGGTGTCGAGTTATTTTGCTAGCAACAATTGTTTCAACGTCGCTAAGTCGCGAGTGTTTGTCTTGACGTGAAACGGGAAGATCAATTTAAAATTTTGAAATCGGAGAACATTTTTTTTGTCTCAATCTGAAACGATCACAAAGCTTCTCGTATCTTCGATATTGCGATTGCGAGGAAGCAATAAATGATGATAATAATGTAGAGAAATGAACAATAAAAAATTTATAACCATGAATACAAATACATCAAAAATAAATGTATAACTAGCAAAGTTGAGATTGTTGTACATAGAAAGTCGTAATTTCACGAGTATCATATTATATAGAATAACATATACATGTATACTTAATATAATAGTAGTGACGTTAAATATAAATAAAAACAAACTTGTTTGTTTAAACGTCAAAATTTAATTAAGAAGAAGTAAACGCAAGCTTTCGATTCACAGAATCATCGTCAGGCTATTAATAAAGATTTAAATTTGAGAACGATGTCGTTATCTCAATAATATTCTTCTTAATTAAATTTTGACGTTTAAACAAATAAGTTTTTTTTTTTTATATATACAGGGTGAGTCATATCAGGTGGAACAAACTTGAACCGTGGATTGAGAAAAATATTTTAAGCAAAAAAGTTTATATGAACATGTGTCCGGAAATTTTTCGTGAGAGAGCTACAGACCTTCGAAGATTTAACCCAAAATTAGTTTTTATTTAATTTCTAGAAAACCCATTATGCTACAGTTATGAAATTTGATACAGGCTTTGATATTAATTAATGTTATCGATTTCCAGTATCAAATAATAATAATTTAGACCAGGGGTGTATGGAGCCCGTGGACCCACCGATTTTTATCAAGTATTTTTTTGTTCATGAATTTTTTCGTGAGTTGGGTTCTTGTAGAAGATTATATGATACAAAATACACAAAAATAAGTATTGTTTATTTATCATAAGATCAACCGTTTTCGAAAAATATCGAAAAAAAGAAAGTACTGCAGAATTTGACTTTATACGGATGCTTCAAATTACACAAAATAAATTTATATTCTTGTTCTATGATTACAAATAAGATGAAAATAAAATAAATATACCCCCAAAACTGCATTTTTAACAACAAACAGCCATTTATAATTTCGTTTTTTAATCAGGTTAGCAAAATACGTGTAACAGTAATACAACTGGCTATAACTCTGTAGCACCTTTGAGTAACATTTATATTAAACGACTGTATTATAGGTGATATATTTTATTTTATTTTAAAAAACTGATTATTTGCTGTACATTTTAAAAACTTGTTGACATACTATTTTCTCTTTTTTTTAACATCATGGTGGCTAGATGAAAATATGTAAAATACAAATATAATATTAATTTAAGATCACAGTGACAGTGAAGTACGTGGGTTTGAGTACCCACAGTACCCCCCTGCCAGTGATGTAAAATTACGAAATATGTTAGAGAGAACTCCCTAAAGACGGTCCGGGTAGCGGACGCGTCTGCATGATCTGATGTATATATTAAATTCTTCTTTGCTATCTCATTGGTTGGACGTAATGCGGTGATTGTAGTTGAACCTGATTCTGCGATGGTTGTAATTGAATCTGATGCTGCGATGGTTGTGATTGAACCTGATGCTGCGATGATTGTGATTGAACCTGATGCTGCGATGGTTGTAGTTGAATCTGATGCTGCGATGGTTGTGATTGAACCTGATGCTGCGATGATTGTGATTGAACCTGATGCTGCGATGGTTGTAGTTGCAATGGTTGTTGAATCGGTTTATGTTTATGTTGTAGAATTTGCTGGTATACTTGAGACTGCTGTTGAATTTTGAACTTCTTATGAATATTGAGGGTCTAATGTCTGAATTTTGTAGCATCCACCGTTATCCCTTCAGATTTAAAGCTGGTTTCGATAATGGAAACCCACAGCTTTGGATCTTTACCATGAAATGGTGGTATTCTCACGCCGACACGGTTTACAGACAACCCATTTTCTATGAACCCGTTAGCAGCATGAGCATCGTTGGCCATCATGATAACAATGTTTGTCACTTTTGTATATATAAAATGTATAAAGTCACACAAAAAAAAATATTCACCGTAAAATGTCACTGTACAAAAATATAAATGTCAAAACGGCGCTCACTCACTGTTTTTAAATCACGTCGGGGTGACCACTGTAGCACCTTTGAGTAACATTTATATTAAACGACTGTATTATAGGTGATATATTTTATTTTATTTTAAAAAACTGATTATTTGCTGTACATTTTAAAAACTTGTTGACATACTATTTTCTCTTTTTTTTAACATCATGGTGGCTAGATGAAAATATGTAAAATACAAATATAATATTAATTTAAGATCACAGTGACAGTGAAGTACGTGGGTTTGAGTACCCACAACTCTATGATGATAAGTATTAGGAGGTATATTTATATTAACTTTTTATCTTATTTTTAATTATAGAACAAGAATATAAACTTATTTTATGTAATTTGAAGCATCCGTATAAAGTAAAATTCTACAGTATTTTCTTTTTTCGATATTTTTCGAAAACGGTTGATCTTATGATAAATAAACAATACATATTTTTGTGTATTCTATATCATATAATCTTCTACAAGAACCCAATTCAGGAAAAAATTCATGAACAAAAAAATACTTGATAAAAATCGATGGGTCCACGGGCTCCATACACCCCTGGTCTAAATTATTATTATTTGATACTAGAAATCGATAACATTAATTAATATCAAAGCTTGTATCAAATTTCATAACTGTAGCATAATGGGTTCTCTAGAAATTAAATAAAAACTAATTTTGGGTTAAATCTTCGAAGGTCTGTAGCTCCCTCACGAAGAATTTCAGGACACATGTTCATATAAACTTTTTTGCTTAAAATATTTTTCTCAATCCACGGTTCATGTTTGTTCCACCTGATATGACTCACCCTGTATATATACATATATAGAATAACCTTACTTTTAACTTTTTCAATATGTTTCCTTTTGGCACAGTTATAAATATTTTTCCAGAGGTTTTGTGAGTTATATTATTACAACAATGCACGAAACAATATTTATAATTTATTATTTTTCGTGTGTTTCCCATGGTTATCGTTGACCCTTATATATTTCAACATTGACTGACATTTCAACACTGGCTAATAACGTCATGCAATATGGCGCGCTGATTGGGAGCGTTTAAAAAGTACTTTTGGAGTTTGAAAAAATTTCCTAAAATTTTTTTACCTTTAGATTAAATTAAACAAGTTTTTAGGGGTTTTTATTTTTGACCGGATTAAAAAAGAAGCCCACCAATCCCAAAAATAGTATACCTTGCTTGCTCTTAAATGGGCCAAGACTGGTGCAAGTACCTTATGCCTGTACTTTTTGTCACCCCTATAGATATTAAAAATTCATGGATTCAATTTTATGTCGAAATCTATAGAAAAAGATATTGATATTCTTTTAAATTGGATATATGTACAAAAATAAAATATAACTAGAACGTTTTTCTCGGTGTGAAAAAGCAGAGTAAAAAGATATAAATAATATGCATCATACCTCTCTTTGTCTAGATAGACTAGAAAATTCTTAAAAGCTGTCTATCGACATTTCTACGAATACATAATATATGTATTATTCAAGTACAAATATTAGATGTAAAGTGTTTTAGCAAGAACAGGTGTTGATGTACCCCCCCCCCCCTCACGCGCTCTCGTCTATTTTAGTTATTCTGCCATGGATGTTAATTTTTTATGGTTATATATAATTGCACTAAAATTTGATAGTTTGCACTTTGTACACTCAAACATTTTTAATACTTTGCACTAAATTTTAACTCGTATATTGAAGAATATACATATATAACGTCACAATTATCAAAAATCACGTATACCGGGTGTTCCAGACCACCCGTCTACTATGTTTTACGCCAAAACTATTGAAGATAGAGTTTTATGATAAAAAATTTACTATAATATATCGACCCTAAAGAATTTCAGGAAAATGTTTTCAACCTCCTATAACTCCTCCTTGGGGGGTAGTTTGAGGGGTACATGCCCGTTTCTCAGCAAAATCAAATGGAACGGTATATCCAAAAGTAGATAATTTTAAAGATCATAAAAAAGTAAGAAACTTTTGTAAAAAAGTTTTTTTCATACATTCGATTGTTTAGAAAATATGGCGACTTGATCCTAAATTTTAGGGTTTTACTAAAATTACTCTAGTTTCGTTAAATATTAATGAAATTTTATTTTTTTAATTTGTTTTGAAAGTAGAAATAACGAACTTTCTAATGATGTATAATTATTTGAGATTTGGATAATTTAAAGTGTCATACGCGACATAACAAAAATTCAAAACTTCAATTGGGGATAATTCAAAAATTTTAAATGGAATGGTATATCAATTAGTACTTTATCTTAAAAAATATATTTAAATTAACAACTTTTGTTAAAAAAATTTAATTTTAAATTTTATTTAAAAAAAAAATTAAAATTAAAATTTTAAATTAAAAATTTTATTAACAAAAGTTGTTAATTTAAATATATTTTTTAAGATAAAGTACTAATTGACATACCATTCCATTTAAAAATTTTGAATTATCCCCAATTGAAGTTTTGAATTTTTGATATGTCGCGTATGACACTTTAAATTATCCAAACCTCAAATAATCATACATCATTAGAAAGTTCGTTATTTCTACTTTCAGAACAAATTTTAAAAATAAAATTTCATTAGTATTTAACAAAACTAGAGCAATTTTAGTAAAACCCTAAAATTTAGGATCAAGTCGCCATATTTTCTAAACAATCGAATGTATGAAAAAAACTTTTTTACAAAAGTTTCTTACTTTTTTATAATCTTTAAAATTATCTACTTTTGGATATACCGTTCCATTTGATTTTGCTGAGAAACGGGCATGTACCCCTCAAACTACCCCCCAAGGAGGAGTTTTAGGAGGTTGAAAACATTTTCCTGAAATTCTTTAAGGTCGATATATATAGTAATTTTTTTATCATAAAACTCTATCTTCAATAGTTTGGGCGTAAAACATAGTGGACGGGTGGTCTGGAACACCCGGTATACATACTAGTACAGGCAACGAAGGGATTTAAATAGAACAAATTCGGAGTGCAATGAAATTTGGTACCAATATAATATACATAATAGTACGTCTGTACACAAAAGTCCCCATCCATAGGCCTTGTGGAAAAAAAATTACAGCCGTTTGAAATTTAATTTAGTTTTTAATGAATAACTTCAAGACAAATAAAGATACCAAGACGTGCCTTACATTAAAATTTTCAAAAATATTTTCTTTACAACTTTATTTCAAAATTTTCTCCAACGTATCTACATAAATTGCTGAAAAATCGCCGTGAATCTGAAAACTAAGTGCGTTTAATCAAAAAAATATGTTTAAATGGATTTTTGAGCTCTTAAAACTGATAATCGAGACAAATGTCCTCTATAAAAGTTGTAGAGAATAAAATTTTACAATTTTTTATGTAAAGTACAACATTCGATGTGTAAATTTTTGTTAGATATTTATTTTTTTAAAAGTCAAAAAAACAAATTTTAATTTATAAAATCGTATAAATAGCATGCTATGAAAATTAGCATTACATAAGAAAATAACATATTGGTATAGAAAATTAATAAAAATAAAGATAATTAATAATTCCAATACTTCAAATAAGACTTTTAATATCATATTATGATAACAATGTACTGAGGTGTAATTTGTAGCCCCTAGATTGAATATTATTGTATGTTTTAATAGTTTTAAATATAAATCTTCAAGACATTTTATTTTATCTTCAAAATACGGATATTAGATAAGAACAAAATCAGAGTATCATAAAAATTTGCACATTTGTAGTACTTATATTACATTAGACATGTGCAAAAGTCCTCATTAATTGGGGATATGGAAAAAAAATTATAGCTGTTTTAATTTTGATATGATAAATTACTATGTACCATATTTTCACTTATTATTAACCGTTTTTTACTTGGAAATTTACATATTGTGTATCTCTGTATAGCATATACATTATAAACAATTGAATTATGATCATTTTGATAGAAAATTTTGATTTTTAAATCAAACGGTTTTTAAGGTATAAATTTATTTGTTTAATTCGATTTTATAAAAATATATTTTGTTATGTATTTTATACCCGTTGACAGATACGCTTATAACTTTTCTTTCGGGGTATCAATTAATGGGGATTTTTAATCAAGCGTAGTTGATACATAAGTGAGTGCATCTGAAAAAGTCCCCATACATTGAAGCCATAGGACAAAAGTTACAGCTGTTTTATAATTACGGTGTGGTAAATTGTTATCTATGTAATGTGTTAACTGTAAATTTAATTATGGGTGATTCTCTCAAAAATTGAAACTGAATTTTATTCCTATTTGAATAAATGTTATCGTTCTTATTGAAAGTAGTAACCATTTTTTTTTATTTTCCATCGGGACTCTCCATAAAATATTCTTAAGTTTTTTTTAAAAATATACATATATCGTAATTTACACCACATCGTATTTATAAAAACAGCTATAACTTTTGTCCTATAGCTTCAATGTATGGGGACTTTTTCAGATGCACTCTCTAATGTATCTACTACGCTTGTTTGAAAATCCCCATTAATTGATACCCCGAAAGAAAAGTTATAAGCGTATCTGTAAACGGGTATAAACCTTAATAATTATGAAAAGCATATTTTCTAAAAACTTAACTTTACAAAGAATACTACACTCTATTCAAGTCTTGAGACTTCCGCGGTGATCTTGATATGGATCTTGGCTTACAACCAGAAGTCAAGATCCACTACACTCTATTGATTTATGGAAGAAAATATAATAATTTTTGAAAAAAGTTGATGGGTGTCCATTATACCCCCCAAATAAAAATTATAGGGGGTACCACATTTACGCTATTTTATAGGCCTGTGTGTAATACCAAATATATGTTGTATTACACACAAGCCACTATTCTAAGCGGTTTACGAGCTATTTACAACGTGTATTGATTTCATCAGGAGGCTATATACTTATAAAATAATTTGTCCTCACTGACTGACTGACTCATCAACACCTAGCATAAACCCCCGTCTTCCATTATGACGTTAGAACTATGTTATACACTAATGTATAAACTCACAGTAATATCATTTTTTGTTATGAATACTGTTTCATTCAGATTAAAATTTACAATATTACAAAAAATAGCTCATTGCTATTATAATGTTATTTAAATAATAAACTAACAAAAATACTTTCTGAGAAAAAATGATGTTTCTGAATCTATTGGAAGATGTATCTAATTAACCAATCAAACGCCAATTTTCTTTATCCCAATAAAAATAAATGTAACAAAATCACAAATGTATATTTCTGTGAGTTGGGTGTGGATTGATACATTAGTGCATAATACGGTCTATTTATAAATGCCATTTTAATTTATCGCAGTTAAATGAAGGTAAAATTAATTTAAAAAAAAAAAACATTAAAAAATATCGTGTGAAAACCTGTTTATACAAACACATATGGTTGTCAGTTAAATTGTGTTACCTACCTCAACAAAATGTCAGACAGTGGCGCACAGTCCGAGGAAGAAGAGGGTCCATCACAGCCGGTACCCCCTCCCATTAAAGGGGGTCAACCGAAACCGGTTCCAAATAAACTATTCAAGAAGTGTAAAAGTGCTACATTTCAAATTGATGGAGCTACATATACTATTGGTGAGTTATTTTAAAATGTAGTGAAATTTCTCAAAATATAAAGAGCTATTTTACAATACAGTGAAGTATCTTAAAATGTATATAGTTATTTTAGAATGCAGAGTAACTTCTTTAAATGTACAGTTATCCCTCCATTTACGCGGTTAATCGGTTCAATGAAAACAGCGCGTAAAAAAATCGCGTAAATGTAACAAGAGATATGTAGGTATTGTTCCATTACATTGTATTTTTTATGTCTTTCCACATTTTTCTTAAATTTTTTCAACCGTCTAAAAGTGAATCCGCGTAAATGGAAACCGCGTAAACGAAGAGATTACTGTATATAGTTATTTTAAAATACAGAGTAATTTCTTTAAATGCATATACTTACAAGTAAACCTACCCAAGTGCCACTCAGCGATATTCTTGAAACTTTGCACACACATAGTATATTGAAAAATATTAAATACGTGTTTTTTTATTTTGGTTAACAAGGCATTTTAAGATGTGTGTAATCTACACGCGTACAAATGTCACACACTCATTTTTTATCTAATACATTTTCGGGATATAAAATGTAGCCTATGACCTTCCTCAGGATGCAAGCTATCTTCCTGCCAAATTTCACCAAGATCGGTTTAGCGGTTTAGCCGTGAAAAGGTAACAAACAAACAGACAATTTCTTTGCATTTTACTTCCATACTCTGAAGGAAATGGAAGTATTGTAATACCGTCGAAAAAAAGTGTCCGAGATAATGACAGAATCTGATTGTACTAACTTCAAAACGTAAACAAAAGTTGTTTTCTGCATGGTAGCTGTGCGTCTGTCTGTGTGTCTGGATGTAGAATTTTCTTTCGTTCATATAACTACTGTAAAATGCACCGATTTGAATTATTTTTGGGAAAAATGTTTGTCTTTTGGTGCTAATCGGATTAGGGGTTTTAGAAATATTCGAAATTTTGTAACTTTAATCGTCTAAAAAGTGAACGTTTATCTCACTTATTTTGATAAGACTTGGTACATTTGTAGTTCAATTGAATCTAAGGGACATTTATTATCTGTACGTGCCTAAACAGCTATTGAAAGGGTGAAAACCACCCTCAAAATTTTAATTTTAAATACTAATTAATATGTCACTAATTCATGTTGCCTTGGAAACAAATGCAACTAAATTCAGATTGTCAAATTAGTTGTTCTACGAATGTGTATTATGTTTTTGACATTATATATTTATATACAAATGGCAATAACTGCTGTAACCGTCGTAAGTATATATGTTTTTTCATATATTAAAAAATATTAAAGAACATGGAAGTCATGTATGATTCTCCATACCGATATTTTAATATTAGAATAGATAATAATACTCAATTTAATTTGAAGACATTTTTTTTAATCACAAACAAAAAGTAATTACAAAATTTGAATTTTACAGAGAAGCAAAAAGGTTGTAAATTACTTAAAACCATTGAACGAATCAGTTTATGAGTACCTACCCTTATAATTAATCTATATCCCCAAATGATTTTAAATCCAAGCGAACAGAATATTCATACTACCCTTGGGGAACGGCCGGGTTTTTTTTGATTGGACCGTCAGATCAAAAAGATATTTTATACAATACAAATGATAAAAATACTTTGTTTCATCAAGTGACTGATTCGCAATCTCATCTGTGTATAATTTGAAGGGTTTGCAGAAAAAAAGTCTCAAAGTTAGTTTTTTATTGTGTTCGTATAAAAAAATTATAACGAACAACAGAGAACAAAAAAAAACTCTTGTAAATTAATAATGAGGAGCTTACTTTAGAATTAAATATTTGAATGCTTGTATTATACATACAGGATGTATACAAAGTTAAGAACATTGATTTTAAAATCTTAAATATTTATTTTTAAAAAAAGTTTTCATTTTTACTTTTTATCACGTCAGTGTTAAGAAAATTATTGGTTTTGGTCGAATTTTGTTTAATTTTTACATTTAAAGATCCCTACAATTAGGAATATCGGTATGGAGAACCATACATGACTTCCATGTTCTTTAATATCTTTTTAAATAATTTTTAATATATGAAAAACCATTTTATCAGAAATAAAAAATCACCTTTGTATTATAAATATTAGTTTTCAATATCATATTTCCTAATGTCAAAAACATAATACACATTCGTAGAATAACTAATTTGACAATTTGAATTTAGTTGCATTTGTTTCCAAGGCAACATAAATTAGTGACTTATTTTAGTATTTAAAATTCAAAATTTGAGGGTGGTTTTCACCTCTTTAATAGCTGTTTAAGCACGTACAAATAATAAATGTCCCTTAGGTTCAATTGAACTACAAATGTACAAAGTCTTATCAAAATTAGTGAAATAATACTCGCAACGTTCACTTTTTAGACAGTAAAAGTTGCAAAATCAATAGGTCTGGAGTTTGGAGTAATCATTAAGACAAACATTTTCCCAAAAAATAATTCAGATCGGTGCACTTTTACAGTAGTTATCGTGAACGAAAGAAAATTCTACACACAGGCACACGCACAGCCGCCATGCGAAAATTAACTTTTCTTTAAGTTTTGAATGTAGTACAATCAGAACGGTATTACTTTTTACAACTCGACTAGAAAATTTTGCTTAGGTTCTCTTTAGGCATACCGAATTTCCTCTTGTGTGCCTTGTGGGGGTACTCAACAAAAATGTAAAACGTTTTGTCCCAATGACTGCCTAATTGGGAAACCCCATGTAAAACCCATAAGAATTTAAATTATAATGAATACACGAAGCCCCGTGGGGTACTCAACAAAAAAGGTAAAACGTTTTGTCGCAATGACTGCCTAGTTGGGAAACCCCATGTAAAACCCATAAGAATTTAAATTATAATGAATAAACACACACCTATGATTGTGAATAGGGTGGTATACATATATGTGCATATATAATGGTTGTATGTATGTGATGTATACAGGGTACCGTATTAATTTATCATAGTAGTTGGTGTGCGATGACTGTATATTCCCAATGCGAATTTACTGAAATCAGATTTAACATAGGTATTATAAATAGTCGTACACGATAAGACGGAACTACTGCTTTTCCTTCTACTAGTCTCGATTTAGAAGATACCAGATTATTTCCTGAGAATAATCAGACTGCACCTCATGGACCTACCTATATATACATAGATATACTGTTATTCGGTGGGTATATACAATATGTTACGAAACATTAAATACGCTGACAGTGAGAGTTAAGTTTTATCCAGTTTTATGCACGTATGTGGTTTTCATAAGACATACCTAATGTAGGCATACCCCATCGTTACCTCCTTCCCATGCGACTTTAGGTTACCTCCAGAAAAAGTCTAGTCGGGAAAATTTCCATTTCTTTTATAACATGGAAGTAAAAATAAATGAAAAAATCTGTCCGGAAAATAAGCCAACTGATCTCAGAAACGATTGTATGAAAAAAATGAATTTTCATACGGTTGTTTATATGCGCTTTAATAAAAATTTTATTTTTAATGTCTGTCTGACCGTGCAACTAGTCTAATTATTGCAAAAACGGCTGAGTGGAAAATATATAATGTACGTCTGAATCTTGTCTTCTAGGTACAAGTCGCGTCAATGTGGCCGTTTTCTCGGCATTGAAAACGATGCGTTTCATACGGATCATATCCAGAAGCCTAGATTTGTATCAAGATCACCACGGAAGCTTCAATATTGTGCACCGGTATTATCCCTGTAAAAAATCATTATATTCTTTCTTCCGGCTTACCGGAAATAATTCCTGGCAAAAATCCGATACTTTTTTGCAAGGAGTTGAAATATTGATGTTTTGATTTTTTATTTAAAATAAAGTTCCGGGTGAACGCAGTTGCCATTTGTTTTTATAATGCGATTAGTTACTCTATCATAACAATATTCATCTGGGGTACATTTACAACCCCCCCCCCCCTTGTCTCTTTAATACTATTAAAGTTAATTAATTAGATAAATATATCATGTAATGTTTGTATATAATACACTATTACAATAACATTTTTATTTGAGTGCGCCGTCCTTAAGTTATATTGTACTTATGACCTATAAACCCTGCACCATAAAAATTATTATCTGACATAAAACGATACGTTATTTTTAATCCTCTGTTAGTCACAATACCTTAAGGTACCTCATTGGTCGCAATGTACTCCATAGAAACATAAGTTGAAAACCAGGTTTACAAAAAAATTAATATTGATTTGTTTAATTAAGTCATTCTACATTGTTTCAATGTATATTATTCAAAAGTTTTGAAAAACTGTCTACAGAAATATATTATTGCAACAAAGTAACAAGAAATACAAAAATCAGATTGTAATCAATTTAATATAGTAATATTGCACACCCAGGCTTGATGTGTGTTCTACTCATATTACATTTCTCAGTAACAAAGGGTTAAGGCGATCCTACGTTACGGTAGAGATTCGATTCGGTGAATGATTTACACTTCTTATGTCTTCAGAATTTGTTATATCCGCGACTTTGTTCGCGTGGAATTTAGGTTAGTGAAAACAGCAGTATGAAGTTAGATTTTTGTCAAGGTATGTAAAGTACAAGGTAGCCTCAGTAGCACGGCGTGAGAGAAGGAAATACGTCATGTGGGGTGTCCAAATATGGAGAGGGGGAATGATGTGACCAATATAGCCTTGTAACTCGGCGCGAGAAGGAGAAATTATGTCATCTGGGCTGCCCAAGCTGATTGGTCAAAAGCTACCGAGGCAACCTGTGTTATTACTAACCTTGGTTTTTGTAATGATATAGTCGATAGAACAGGTTTTTAGTTTCGCATTTGCACGCTAGTACGCTAGATGTGTGTAACCTTCGCGCATACAAATGTCATACAGCCATTTTTAAGTTTCCGTAGAAAACTAGGAAACCTTATAGTTTCGCCATGTTCGTCCGTCCTCAAAAATTTTAAGCCGATTAAGATGAAATTTGGTATACAGACGAAGACTGATAACCCAAAAACAGAAATGATAAGATTTTTGAAAAAAAAAATTTTTTTTGGACCCCCTTTCCATTGACTGAAAAGTATATAAAAAAAAAATGTCACGTAATCTATTAAGTAGGATGTTTTTAGATAGGTCTCCTAAAATGCAATGAAAAATGTTATATGACCTTTTGATTTAAACCCTTCAGTCACGATATATTTGCGTTCAATGTTGTTATCAGAGCGTCCCCCCCTCTATTTTCTAAACTATCAATATAAAAAATCTGAAAAAAATCGAGAATGTAGCTTTTAATTAGTACTTTCACTGAAAATTATAACGAACACTGTCAAAATTATTTCGGTCCCCCCTCCAATAGATTGAAAAGTGTACTCATTATTTTTTTTCACTAAGCCCATTGAGTGGGGTGTCATTAGATAAGTCTCCTAAAATGCAACAAAAAATGTTATATGACGTTTTAATTTTAACCCGTTAATCACGATATATATATTTGCTTTTCAATAAGATTATCAGAGCGTTCCCCCTTCTACTTTCTAAACTATGTATCGATGCAAAAAATCCAGAATGTAGTTTTTAGTTAGTAATTTGAATGAAAATTATAATGAACACTGTAGCTAGAATAGTTTATAAAAAAATTGAAATAACTCTTGTTTATAAATCGTAATGACTATACGGAAACCTAACACGCACTTGGCCGTTTTATTTAACTAATAAATTTTTGGGATACAAAATGTAGTTTATACCTTCTTCAGGATGCTAGTTATCTCCCTGCAAAATTTCATTAACCTTCAAGCAGTCGCGCGGCGTCGAATCGGCCGCACTTGATATATTATTGTTTATAATTTTGAATATTTTCGTCACAAACATTTCCTGTCTCAAGTAGGTACCCTCTCCTAAGTTCACTACAAACAAAAACAACTAATTACCCCTTTTCCCGCGCGTCCCGCGTTGCCCAAATAGCTTTTGTTTTAGTCGCGGCGAAGCTTCTGATGAGGAAGAAAACTGAGATTTTGGATTTTATAATTTTTTTTTTAATTTTTGATTTCAAATTATAAGGATTTATTTTGCCAAATTGTTTTGTCAGTGTGTTTTTTTATAATTTGATTTTATTTAATTTTATTGAAATTTTGATCCAATCCAAAGAAAATATGTGTTCTTTTTTAATTATCATTTTGATTGTAGTTACTTCGATTGGAACACATTTTTAATAACTAAATAGTTTCCTGACTGAAAAATAATTGTTTTAATTATTAAAAATATGTGATTAATTAACTATTTGGTGTTTTAATTCCCTGAAATCTTCAATAGGTCTTTTAGGTTACGCGTGACTGCTCCCGTTTTTTTTGACTACGCGCCTGCTTGAAGGTTAAGATCGGTTCAGCGGTTTAGTCATGGAAAGGTAGGTAACAAACAGACAGACAGAGTTACTTTCGCATTTATAATATTAGTATGGATGATATAGTAAACATAGATATTTGAGTGAATTGTTTAAAATAACCCACCCTATAGATCTAATTAACAATATCGGGAATTTAAGTTCGCGGTATATTTAAATGTTATTTCAGAAAACTAGAACTCGTTACACGGTAAAAGCGCAGAGTAAATTTAAAAGCTAGATTTTAAGTGGCATCTAGAGGCAATAGTAAATATGCCAGTGCATCTATTAATTGAAACTGGTAACATAGTAAAGCAGAGACTCGCAGTATTTCAATATGTATAGTGTATACGTACTACATTGCAGTACATTTATCTGATTAATTTTTCAGTGGGTACTAGAGCATTACAATAATATCCCTAAATGTACAATAGAATTGTGTATACATGTAATTCAACTGTATTATTATTAATTAGCTTATTAATTAATTACTTCGTAGTTAACTATTTAATATGTATTATTGGGTAGGTAGTAGTTACTACAGTATTATACAAATACAGATGGGTTTAGAGACTGGAATTATTATATAAGACCAGGTATTTGTTTCTGTAATTGTGTCTAGTATATTTACAATATTGGCTGTGCCTATAACGTAATAAGTTTTCAATTAAATGTTTATTCGTTTTTTATTTGCTGTAGATACATATGTATAAGTATGTATATTATACATACATATGTATTATTATACATTGTATAACTTTTATAAGAATAGAATAAGGTACTGGCACCAATCTGGGACACTTAAAGAGCAAGGTATACTGTTTTTTGGGATTGATGGGTTTCTTTCTAAGGTTCCGAAGAAACCCTATTGATCTCACTATCGTCCGTCCGCCCTTTTCAGCCAAAACAAAATATCTCGTAAACTATATAAGCTAGAAACTTGAAATTTTTACTGTAAAATGATGCCCTCTAGTAAAATATGTACACATTTTTTTTAAAATTATTTTTCAGGAGGGTGGGGCGAAAGGGTTAAAGCAAGATAAAAAATATTTTTTACACCTTTGCACATGCACGTCATAATGTATAACCAAACCAGTTTTTTATTATTTTTTTTAATCAATAATGGCGCCTATAGGGGGCTTTAAAGCGAATCCAAAAAAAATCCTAACTCAATAACTACTGGCTCAAAAAATCTGAAAAAAATTGATAACGAGGCTCTGGTGGGACTACCAATGACAAATACTAAAATCAACAATATCATTTTAAATTTGGGAATAATAGGGAGCGGTGCTTATACGCTATACTGAGTGTACAGTATACGTGTTTCTAATTATACATATGTATATAAAACAAATCTTTCTGGCTATATGTAATTATGTATACTAATAGATCAAAAAAATCGAACATAAGGTTATGAAAAATAGTCTGAAGGAACAGCCTGTATTAGAAATACGCGTTTTAACTTGTTTCTCGCCATTATTGACTGGCTTAACCGCCATTATATGACAACAGTAAATACTATAAATTTATAGACATAGGTATTATTTGCCTTGTAATTTTCTTTAGTACATGATTATTCTACAACGATATAATATTATTAATAGTTTATTTACTTCAAGTAAAAGGTTTATTACATTTTCTTGCTTTCTCTGAAAGATATTATATTGCATTACTACCAAAATATCCAAGAGTACTGTAGGAGATATTCCTTAAAACGCCCTCTATGCGATGGCACATTATATCCTCGTACTTATTTTAATACAAAAGTTGTAATGACTTATGACATTTCATACAGAAAATGCAATGCTCTAGATTTTATAAAATTTTCACGTAACATCCCATGAAGGAAATGCCAGCCTTGACGACAGGCCCAAGCTTGGCCCAATATTTGATTGCCAAGTGTTTTTTTTCGATATTGGTCCCAGTCTAGGCCAACCTTCAGATACCGAGCTTCGGGGTTATTTTAAGAAAAAATTTCAACTTCTTTTGGGGCTTTTTTACTCTACACTTTGTATATTTCTCAATTATAATTAATTAATCAAATTGTAGTAACCTTTTTTTGCTCTACACTTACACTTTTTAGGGTTCCGAAGAAACCCTATTAATCTAACTTTGTCGTCCGTCCGTCCGTCCTATCACTCAAAGCCAAATAGCCCGTAAACTATATAAGCTAGAAACTTGAAATTTTTACTGAACATGTAAAATGACACCCTCTAGTAAAATATGTACAAATTTATTGAATAAATAATTTTTAAGGGGGGAAAATAAGTAGCTAAAGCTAGGTAAAAAAAAATATTTTTATACCAAGGCATGTGGCACCAAGGCAATGTATAACCAAACAAGCGGAATTTGACCTTTTTTCTATTTTTTTTTCTAAATCAAAAATGGTGTCTGTAGGGGGCTTTAAAGCAAATCCAAAAAAAAACAAAAAAAATTGTATACCAAGACGTGTGTGGCATGTCAAAATGTACATCTCAATTAGTAGAATTTGACCATATTTTTTTTTTTTTCTAACTCTAAAATGGCGCCTGTAGGGGGCTAAAAGCAGTGTTTTATTTCGTCCCCCCCTCTATCTCTGTAACTACTGGCTCAAAAAATCTGAAAAAAATGTGGTAACGAGGCTTTGGTGGGAAAACCAACGACAAATACTAAAGTCAACAATATAATTTTAAATTATGGAATTATAGGGAGGGGCGTCATACATTTTTTGTGGTATGTCAAAATATAGATATCAATTAGTAGAACTTGACACTTTTTTATATTTTAACTATAACTTAAAAAATGCACCTGTAAGTGGTTCCAAACATTTCACGTAGTACGTACTTCGGAACCCTTATGGCATACACTCGTGTATGTTTTGCCCGAATTATTTATATTTTTCTTTCCACTTGCAATTTTTCAACTACACAAATTAACTTTGGAAACTACAGTTTTCATTTTTGGAACTGCAGAGACAAGCTACAACTACACATTAAAAATAACCCCAGGTTTGCTATAGTTTTATAATAAAACAGACGAACACACCTCATTAGGTAAAACGTTTGTCCACGTTGTCGTATTTCTGTCCTGTTTCTTAAACATCTGAAAAGTTCACATAAACAACCTCCTCTACAAAAGACTAGAGAAGAGTATTAAATAACTAATTGTAGCAAGCAGGTCATCTAGTATTATTATAATCACCATAATTAAAAGCACATAGCTCGTACACAAAAGGCAAACATCGTAGCAGTTACAACACAAACAATAACATGGTTAAATTTTATTAACCTTAATGAAGGCGGCTATGACACTGCGCACACACACCCGCCGTGTTTACATGTTCAAAGTGGCAATATTAATAAACGACATTAATTCATACAGCCCTCTCTCTTTGTTGTTCTCACCTGCTCGACATTATCTAACCCCGGTGTTACAGTGACAGTGTTGGTTAGCGATAAAACATATCGAGGGGTTCCTACATTCGGGTATGAATCCATTTTACATGAAATATCAAAAAAAGTGTTAAATACCTAAAACATAATCGGTTAAACACGGAGAAAATTTTATTGTATTTTTTAATTTTGTAAAATAAAATCTTTGCAGATTCGATTATGTGGTTAAACCGATTTAAATATAAGGTAGTGACACCAGTCTTAGTCGCGTTAATTACAAGTTATGGGCTTCTTTTTTGTAATTCTTATGTACTCATGTTACTAATAAAACAAGTACCTCCTTATTAAATCAATTTAATTACCAAAGTCCGCAAAAATAGTTTGTTTTTTAAATTATTTATAACCTTTTATTTTGTTTTTTTCTGGAGTAAAGGGCATCCAGTGATGGACACTTGCTAAAGATTATAAAATGATAAGTACTACGACACAAATGTTATAAAATAAAGAAGTATAGGTAAAGCAAATGATATGATAATATAATAATTAATAAATAGATTATAATAATATTTAGTTTAAATGTTCATTATTTTGACACCCACTTTCCGATTGTCATCAAATTAAGCTGTTTTACAGTTAAGTGTATAGATTATGATTCAGTAATGACAGTAATCAAATATCAACTAATATTTCTAATTTAGTACATTTAATTAAACAAGATTTTAACACTGGGGTATTATCTAATTGTAAGACTGGTACCAGTACTACCTTATAATTCATTTCATAGGTTTATTAAGTTAAGAGGCGTTCAAGTATTACATTAGCATAATTTCGTTGATTTTTAGACCCTCTTTGTGAGCAAAAATAAGAACATTTTAGACTTCCCCTCTCCCAAATGATAAGCCATAAGAAGTTTTTTTTATATATTTTTACATCAAAATTAAAACAAAAATTAAATTATTTGAAAGATTAACGAACTACTTTTTTAAAAGAATTTTAATTTTAAATTATGGATATTAGTTTTAAAATATTCATTATTTTGTAGTTTTTAGTTTTTACCATACCTAAGATTTATGGTCTCCTTTTCCACTTCCTCTATCAGTAAAAGTAAGAAAATAATTTACCCTTCCCGCCATCCCCTAAGTCTGCTTACGTAATTCTTTAATAGCCCTTTACTGATTTTTTTCACATTTCAAAATAGCAGATCCAATATGGTGAGCAGAATGTTCATAAAATTATTTTTATGATTGTTTTTAGTTGGACTAAATTCCATTCTAGTCTAGAAATGATCTTGCGAAGTTGTCAAAATCGACTTTTGGTCATAAAATCGAGTCTTTCTTACCCACTTCAATACATTATAAAATTAGCAATGAAGTAAAATTATTTTAAGAGAATATATCGATTTCTAGCCGTCTTTTCGTAAATGACAAAAAGTACATTTTACAGGAAAATGTTTTTAATTATCATCATCTCTTACACGAAGCTATTAAGTAAAATTCTTGTATAAAAGCATTATTTGGGCTTATGTATGCACCTAATAGACTTACTTTTAATATAAAATAAATTTTAGGGCGTTACGATAGAAAAACATACCATTCTTGATGTCGTTAGCAATAAATATTCTAAAATTAAAATATTTAAAAGTCCTTTACGATAGTATTTGTAATTTTTGAACGGTAAATCTCAAACCGTGTCTTTTTTGTAAAAATCTATCCGATGCTAAGGGTCTGTTTTATTACATGTTGTTAAAATGCCAATCAAAATATGTTGCTGTTTTGTTTTTGTTGGTGTAAACGGCAAAAAATACATTTTTATATTTTGTTATCCCCTTTATGGTGTATTGTTGGCGAAATGATGGTAAAAAGTTGCAATTTTGTCCGTGAAAACATGTTCCTGTTTTGTCGTTTTTTTGGTGTAAGAACTTTGTTTTTAAAATTTGTTGCCATTTTGTCTAAAAGACACGATGTTCGTGTTTTGTTTTTTCGGTGTAAACTGTAAACACGCCATCAGGGTTATAAGGATTTGTTTTTATACTGTCGATAATTACACAGCCACACAAAAAAAGTGTGAGGTACCAAAAAAGTGTATGCACAGTATGCAGTTTTGGTTGAGCATAGTCGAAATCCAATTTTTTTTAATATTCTGCTTACCAGTTTTTTTAAATTTGAGCTTGAATTTTATACAGCCACACAAAAAAGTGCGAGGTACCAAAAAAGCGTATGTAGTATTAGTTGAGCATAGTCGAAATCCAAATTTTTAGAATTTTCTGCCAACATTTAAAATGGTTTTTTTTAGCTCTAAAGTGGATTTTGTTATAGCTTTTATATCAAAAAAGTTTTTCCCGAGTTTCGTTATAAACAATTAAATTATTAATGTTACAACACGATCAACATTTTTTTCGTGAATGGTTAAACGAATTTTAATAATTCTGACGTTATTTTTTTTATTTATAAGCGTACATTCTAGGAATATGATTTGGATAAACAAACATCGAATTTGTTTGTAAAAATATTAATTGTTTATAAAAAAATTTAAAATTTGTCTACTTAAAAAATCTGACTAAAAATATGTCTTCATAAAAAATATGCAATAACATGCAATGAAAATTGACTTTCAAGTGGGAAAAAA
This sequence comes from Sialis fuliginosa, assembly GCA_961205875.1. NCBI lineage: Eukaryota > Metazoa > Arthropoda > Insecta > Megaloptera > Sialidae > Sialis > Sialis fuliginosa. Next base: position 32,027,778 of record OY540812.1, read on the forward strand.
AATTAACAACAAACAATTGATATTTTTATAAACAAACTCAATGTATATTTATAATCGAGAGAATATTTCTAGAATGCACGTTTATGAAATTTTGACGTAAAAATCGTCAGAACCAATTCAGCCGTTCACGAGAAAAATATTGATAATTTTATTGTTTATAACTTTTGCGAAAAAAGTTTTCTTCGTGACTGAAACTCGGGAAAATATTTTTTAACATAAAAGCTATAACAAAATCCACTTTACAGTTCAAAAAAACGATTTTAGATGTTTAGTAGCCAACTTGGAAATATTCAACCTAAACCCAAAATTCAAGCTCAAATTAAAAAAAACTGGTAAGCAAAAAATTCCAAAAATTTTGATTTCGACTATGCTCTACTAATACTACAATGCTATATAGTGGCTGTGTAAAAATTCAGTGCTCGTAACATAAAACAAGGATTTCTTAGCCCAAGTCAACATTTCTACCTACATTTTTATCGTCTTTTTCCAATAAAATTTTCTCCGTATTTCTAGTGAATTTTAAATAATAGCTCGAGAGTTGAAATATAAAAAAATGTGCCCACTAGAAGAAAATGCTGCATGTCTATTCTTCCTGAATGCATTATGCAGAAAATTTAAAAAAGGTACGTTAAAATGATTTAAAATTTAATATTAGGATTGCATGCCAAGACGAGATTTTTGTTGGTTTCGGAACGAGACGAGACAGATACGATATTAACGTTAGTCTCATCGAGAGTGTAAATTATGAAAATCTGTATAAATTATTCATTTTACTTACTTATACAGTAAGAAATATGTACTGCATATTATTATATGATAGTAAAAATAAGTACACCCAATTCTGTTTTTATAAGAATTTTTTTACACGATTTTGAAATAGCACGGTAGATAACAATAAATTGATTTTTTTATACGTATTGATTTGTTTTTACACAATTCATTTAAAAAAAAAATTAGTGTAAAATTTATACAATTTATTATTTTCGTACAGTGAAGTTCTTTTTCTTGTTAAATTTTCGTTTTAAATTAAATACATAAAACTTTTTTACACGGTGATAGGCTGTACGTATCTACCGTGCAAAAATAGAATTGGGTGTATGGATGAGCTGATAATTTTTGATAATGAAGTTTTAATTAAAATATCCACTTTGACCTTCCTTGAATCCATTTTGACTATTTTCGCCATGATGTCTGCATGTCTATTGGTCTGTCTAGACGCTGTAACTCTAAAACGACAAATTGTAGAAAGATGAAAATTTATATTTAAGATTAATTTTCATCTGGAAAGAAACCCCCTTATTTTTCAAAACGATCCTATAATGTTGTTTACTCTTGTTTTCTTTTAAAATATCTGAAAATCAACGTACGTTTCGTGAAAATTGTATAGAATCTTTTTTTGTATAGCATTAAATTTTCTATAAAAAGATCATTACAACTTTTGTAGTACAAAATTTCCTTAGAATGATATATCTCCCCTTCAAGAATGTTCCATTTTAGCATCTATCATATATATTTTTGTAAAGTATGTGCGTGTATTCTTTTAAAATAACTTCCGTCTTAAAATCAATCGCTTTATTCAACTGTTCTCATAGACTGGACCAAACTCTCGCAAAGAACTTGAGTGCAGTGGGTCGTTACTTTGCTCCACTGACCTCAAAGTTGATTTTTCTTCAAACTTTTATATTTCCGGATATGAACAAACGAAATATATTTATTGTTATTTTACTCTCTTATACGTACAATAAAGTGAAAAAATTCTCGAAATAGTGGGACGTACAATTTTTCAATTTTTTAACCCCCACATCACAGCTATATCTGTATATTTTAATGCTGTGCCCGACAATGATCGGATAGATGTCGGATGTCGTTTAGTCAATTTTTTCATACAATATTTGTATACATTTCTGTTTTCTTTATTGCTTACCCCTCTGATATGATATTGTAATGTTACATATATACGTTAGTGAAAGATTCATCCAAATCGGAGCATTAACAAACAAACGACAAATTGACAATCTTTGCCTCATATATAATTAATATATATAATATATATACATTATAATTAAATTATAATATATAATAATATTAGGTTAGGTTTTTTACATTCTTATACCCATGTATATGAAATATACATAGATATAGTATAAGTAAAAGCCGATTCTTTTCTAAATCCAGATTTTGATGGAATTATACATTTTGACCTCTTCTTAATCAATTCTGACTATTTTCGTCATGTTGTCTGTGTGTCAGTCTGTCTGTATGTAAGCGCTGTAACTCAAATACGACAAATCGTAGAACGTGGAAATTTTATATTTAATATTAATTTTTGTCTGAGAAGAAAACCTTCTATTTTTGAAAACGATCATTCAACCGGATACATATGTTTATTGATGTTTTTTGAATTACTTTTAAATAAACGATGTGAATTAGAGAAAATTAGAAATTTTAGGTAATATTATAATCTATAATTTATGTTCTATTCATTTTTTCGAAAAAACTAAAATTGTATTATATTTCAAATGGTTCATAACTTTCTTATACGTTTTACAGAGATTGAACAGTTTTCGTGTTTGCCATAGGTACCACGGGACTTTCTTATACGTAATACTCAGAGTGAACAGTGTGGTTTATTCTTATTTTAATTATGTAAAACATTTATTTTTGGCTAAATCATAAATATTACAAAAAAATATATGGAACATAAATTATAGATAATAATATACTCGACAATTTTTAGCTAAACATTTTTTTCTCTTTCGTATTATTTCAAAAATCATTATAAAATTCAAAAATTGACAAGAGTAAACATCCGTTTCCGGTTAAGTAGTTACTTTTAAAAAATATTCATTTGATACATGTTGTAGAGAGTATTATTATCTTAATTTATACCCCATTTATTTTATTCTATCTTTTATTAATTTTCCAGAATTTTTTAATAAAATTAGAATCACGTGCATTGTTCACTCTCAATATCACGTATAAGAAAATCACGTGACTCCGATGGCAGATATTTTAAATCCAATTTGATTACATATTTGATCCCCATTCGCGCCGCCACTGTGTGTATGTGTATATCTTCATTATAATTAGCTAATCAATCTAGATTAAAAATTAAAAAGCAATTTCCACTTTATTATACAACAAAAATAACGTGAAGGTAACATGATATTATAAATATCATCTCTCACCAGAAATAAATATTCACGAGGCAGGCATACTATTAATTTATTAACCTTTTGTTGAAAAAATACATAGATATATAATGTATATACTGATTATATACAAGCAATGCTGATATACAGGTGGTTACAAATAAAGTATTCCGGAATTTTAAGTCGCATAAATTTTGTAATGTTTTAGTTAAAATAAAAAACTTACTTATAGTATATTTTTATCTGCTATTTTTGTGACTCACATGAAAGGTTGTGAGTCATTTTTTCGTATATTGATTAGTTCTCGCTACGCTAGCCGTAACAGGTAAAAAAAATGCTATTCATGTAACTTTGTCAATTGTTTATAAATTGTTTAAACAATTGCGCAATGTTTCATATATGCACAAATGTTCTTTATGACCCAATAAATAAATTTGCACCAACCAAATTTTTTTTTTCACATAAGAGTTAATGCAAGTGATTTTAACAATTACACTGGTCTACAGAGATACTTTGGAGTGAGCTCTAAAAATTAAAATTTTGTTTTCACTTAAATTATCATTTTTAAGATGTGTATACCCCTTAAATTAATTTAATTACCAAAGTACGCAAATAAGTTAATGTTTTTTTTCCACTAATGGATAAAGTGAAACCAGTAATGAGCTCCCAGTGATGGACACTTGCCAATAATTACAAAATGATAAGTACTACGACACAAAAGTTATAAAATAAAGGATTGTATTTGAAAAAATAAATAATCATAAAATATGAAACAATGTAGGTACAGAGTGCGCGCGATAATTTTATGTGCTTCTTATTAATTTTATAGAATTATGTTTCTAAGGTTATGATTAAACATCGTTGCTTCAGATATAAAGTATTAAATTCTGAGAGTAAGGAATACAATGTTAGAGCAACCATAATTTCTGGACTGCGCGCAAGTCGAACTGCTAATGAAGTTGCGGATATCAATAGCATCCCTTTACGTACAATTTACAACGTGAAGAAGGTCTATGATGCTGATCCTGTCACCTCACCAACAAAAAAAACGTATAAGGTATGCAAGCATCGCACAAGAAAAAAAGTAGACAGAATTCAAGAATTATCAATGAAGATCGATCCACAAGATTATTATTGAATATTTCAGATACAGAGTACGTTTACACAGCGCTGTTATTCTGGTTTTACTATAACCGATGTAGTTAAACCGTTTTAAGCGGTGCTGTTTACACATACGAGAATAAGTAACGCCAGCTGGAAATATAATTCAGATTTGAAGTATGCTATAAGTTAGATAGATACCAACAAAAAATCCCAAAAATATGTACTTCGTCTCCTTTTTTTTGTTTTCCATCTCTTCGTCTCAGGTGTTTTTAACTGACAACTATTTTTTAAATGTTAATGCGAAGTGCATTACGATGAAATTCCTATACTCCGTAGATACTTATATATTTTGGGTTTGGCTAAATAGATACAGCCATATTGTTATGTGGATATAACTATATCCGTGCAGTTTACACGCGTCTTATTCCGCCTCTATTACAGCTTAGTTATGTAGGTCAACATGAATAGAATTACTAAACCTGATTAGTTATGTCGAGTGTAATGCGCCATCTACACGCATTTTTAAACCCGGTTTTACTACAACGGTTTCAGTAAAACCGGAATAACAGCGCTGTGCAAACGTACTCACAGATCTTAGAAGGTTTATTAAAATTTTACCAATGTATCACTCGCATCCCAGTAGATGCTATGATAATATAATAATAAATAAATTACACTAATATTTCTAATTTACAATTAGTATAACATTTAATTCAACAAGTGTCCAACACTAGAGTATTGTTCAAGACTGGTGCCAGTACCTTAATGACGCACGTAACGTGAAAATTGAATCTTTTCTATAGAGTTTTAAATTTTCTATAGAAAAGGTTATTATGACTTTTATAGTAAAATAATCCCTTGCAAAGATTAGCACGAGAAGGCATATTTTTTGTATATATAAAAAATGCATAAGCCTAAATATTGTGAGGCTGTGTTAGAGAGAATGAAGTAAGTCGGTACGCGCCTTATTACATATTCTGTCGTATTTTCGCATCCATTAAAGTACAATGTTAGAATTTATAAAGTAGTCTTGTTCCGGGAGTTGCATAAATGATAAATGGCTTTTTTTTACAACAAGCATAATATGCCTTGTAAGTAACTCGCATATTTTAAAAATAATAACTCGAAACCATTTAATCTTTACTAGAATTATTTATTAAAGTTTTAGGAATATCATTTAAAATTTTTTAGTTGCCGATGATAATATTCTGTACAAAATTTATAAATCTCGGCTTCTGGGTGTCGTTTTTCGTTTCGTTACTTTTTGCGACGGAAAATTTTGAAAATTACATGGAAATTTCCTAAAAATTAATCTATTTTGCGATAATTTCATAAATATTACAATATAATTACATATATATATTAGGGTGTTCCTTATATGGGGTTAGGACAAATTTTGACCGAGCCGCCCCCCAAATCAGTTCCAAATAATTCAAAAATAATGTGGAAAAAGTTTCAGCCCTCTATCTTAAAAAATGGCCATTACCAGAGGGGGGTGATTTTCCCATTTGAAATACACATGTTTTTTCGATTTTTCAAAGACCTACGTACTCGAGTGTCTTAAACTCTTCTAAAAATCTAGAATACTCATTAAAGCATTCCTGGTACTCATATTCCATATCTTGATGGATAAAGTAAACTTCAATAACCCAAACTAACTCTAGGGTCTTAAGTTTTCTAACAGTTAAAGTCACACAAAAATCGGTTTAGTAGTTTTTGTGTCAAGTTGAAATAAACGTTTTATTGCTCATAAAATATACACTAAAAATAGGTACTTTTATCATAGATAGAACCAACATATTTATATAAAGTATTAATAGATTCTCAAAAATACACACCCTTTCCAAATTAATATATTTTTATCATCATAAATCAAAGTATCAGATAAAATCTGAAACATTTTATGTAGTACATTGTATACATACATATGTATGTTGTATCTTTCTACAGGAAACTTGATCGAATCAATCGAGACGGACACTCTGTTTAGTGTCGAGTCACGTAGCGTCCCTTTCCGGGACCTTTCCTTACTGTGGGAGGGGGGAACCGCTCCCCCGACCCCAATGCAATCATGAAAAACAATCAATGTTAGCCAAACGTCAAGGATGAAATAAAATCCTCAAAGAAATTGAATCTGTTCTACTTTTTTGTTTAAAAATATTTAATAATATTCCCTAGAACTTTTATAAATAATATAAAAAAGCTTGCTTTACTACAACGGGACTTTCTTATACGCTGTATATTTTTGAATGAGACTTAAATTATAGATAACTTACCCGCGACTTCGTTCGCGCGGAATATAGTTTAGTGAAAACAACACAATGAAGTTAGGTTAGGTAAATAATACAGATTTATGTTATGAAGATAGTCGATAAAACATTTTTTTTGTTTCGTATTTGCACGCTAGATGTCTACAGCAAAAATGTATAACCTATCGCGCGTAGAAATGTCACACACCCATTTTTTATCTAATTAATTTTTCTGGATACAAAGTAGCCTATGTCCTTCCTCAGGATGTTAGCTATCTTTCTTTCAAAATTCATCAAGATCGGTTCAGCGACTTAGAGCCATGAAAGTGTAACAAACAGACAAACAGATAGACAGAGAGATAGATACACTTTCGGATTTATAATATTAGTATGGATAGTATTCTTTACAACATTTATCTTAAACATTTTGCTTCCTCACAATATCGAAGATACAAGAAGCTTTGTGATCGTTTCAGATTGAAACAAAAAAAATGTTCTCCGATTTCAAAATTTTAAATTGATCTTTCCGTTTCACGTCAAGACAAACACTTTTCGCTCCGTGTCTGTCTGTCTGTCCGTCCGTGTGTCCGTCCGTCCGTCTGTCTCCTGAATCCTTGTCACACGCATAACTCATGAACCACTGAACCGATATTATTGAAATTTGGTCGGATGGTTGGGTCTGGCTTTAAGACGGTCCCATTTTAAAATCATCAAAATCGTGTGTAAGGGGGAGGGGTGACATCTCAAAATATATATATATTACGTGAAAATTTAATAGAATATTTTTTGTAGAGTATTTCATTTATGGGTCTACAACGTTTGTTGTAAAATATTCCCTTACAAAGATTTATCTCAATTTATTTTAAAAATTCGTATTTTGTTTTTCTTATTGATATTTGCTTGGACATATTAAATGTCATTTTGACGTTTTAAATGTCATTTTCACATTTGTCGAAAAATTAAAAATATACAGATGCGTTTTAAGAAAAATTCGAACTAATATTTTTTGTAAAACTGTATAAAAATTAAATGGTTAACCAATTCCAGGCAATTTATCTAAACACTATCGGTTTTTTTTTGGTGAATTTAGCACGAGGAAGCACTGTGCATTTACTTGGCAGATGTTTTTTAACTCTCACTATTTCAAAAATAATTTGAAAAATTCCAAAATTGACAAGATTAATGCTGCGTTTACACAACACGATTTTTTTCCGTTTATTTGATCATAAATAAAATATTACAATCAGGGTTATTTAAAAAAATTTTTACAACTGCATATTTTCATTTTTTTACTTGTAATTTTTCAACTGGATGTACCTTTTTTGAATTTGGAAGTATATTTAAGTGTTTCAATTTTTTTTTTTGCTTTTTTAAAATTGTATCTACCTTCTTTGTTGTATTTAAATATTCCAATTGCAATGACTTTTTTTTAACAAAAAAATATATTAATTTGATTTTTTATTTCATACTATTTTAGTAATTATAATATAACGGCATATTACAAACCATAAATAAAAACAAACGTTAGGGAAATAGGAACAATTCAAACAATCGTATTTAAAATTTATAAGTATAATAATATATTGTATATAATAAGTATATTAAATAAACATTATATAATTGCCGTTATGGGAAAAAACCGTGTCGTATGAACGCTATGTAACGTCAGCAGCGACCGGTACGGCAATTTTTACAGTATACGGTCAGTCGAGAGTCGTGTAAATACTCATATAAAATGCATTGACACTGCTAATGTAAGGGGAAAAAACGTTACGGGAAATAACCTATACGGCTTCGTTTAAACGAACTGTAAACATCGGTTGTAAGATCGTTTTAAAAAATAAGAGGAAAATTAATTCTAAATATAAAATTTTACGATCTGTCGTATTTAAATTACATCGTTTAAAAACAGACAGATAGACACACAGACATCATGGCGAAAATAATCAAAATGGATTCAAAGAAGGGGTCAAATTAATAGTTTACTCAAAATCTCGGATTAAAAAAAATCGTATATAAGAAAACATTTGAATACTATTTTTGAAAAATAAACATAAATTAAATAATTCATAATATGTACATTTTATAACACACGGAGTAATGAATAGTAAAGCGTTGACTGACAGACAAACATCAACGAGAAAATAGTCATACCCTGAAAAAAAATACAATATTGAAATATCATTTTTTCCATTATTATAGTAAACATATGTTGTATGAAATCAAAAAATGAAAATAAAATTTGCATAACGAATTTTATCAACTAAAAACTGTTAGCTCATGCTTTTTCTAAAAATAGACGGCTTCAAAAAGTACCTACAATTTCCGATCGAAATATAATAGTTAAATCAGCAGTTCCCAAACGTATTTTATCGCGGAATCGTAAAACGATTTTTCAGATTAAATTAAACATTAATATCCGCGGTATTACAGGCTTCATAGCTAACAAAATTTACTAGCTAGCAAACACTTTCAAACGGGGTATAAAACTTATATGTCAGTTCTCTTTGAGTTTTTGGCAGATAGTTGCATGCGCATTAAATTGGTTTTTACCGTTTTTACTCAAGGTTAGTAAATACACTTTTTACTTTCTTATACCATGTATATGAAATATATTACATAAAATATGTAAGTACTTATAAGTGTAGGGATGCCGATTTTTTCGAAATCCGTATTTTAATGGAATTATCCATTTTGACTATTTTCGCCATGATGTCTGTGTGTCTGTCTGTAAGTGCTGTAACTCAAATACGACAAATAGTAGAAAGGTGAAATTTTATATTTAAGATACATTTTTATCTGGGAAGAAAACATCCTATTTTTGAAAACGATCTTTCAACCGAATACGGATGTTTACCTATGTCGATTTTTGAATTTTTCGAATTACTTTGAAACAGTACGAAATAGAGAAAAATGATCAAGTTAAAAATTGTAGGTAATATTAATATCTATAATTTATGTTCTATTCATTTTTTCGAAAAAACAAATTTATGATTTTGTTTAATTTTATTATAATTCAAATGGTTCATAACAGAGAAAATATCTGCCATGAGTGTCATGGGACTTTCTTATACGTATAACAAAGATTGAACAGTGTGCGTGTTTGCCATAGGTACCATGGGACTTTTTTATACGTAATACTGAGAGTGAACAGTGTGGGTGAGTTTAAATAATTAAAAAAAAATTTTTTTTGACTTAATCATAAATGTTGGAAAAAATGTATGTAGTCCAGGAACATTAGGTTTTCTCTGGGGAAAAATTCGCAATAAGCTAAATTTTTGTATACACCTTCATTTTGTCTTTATAAAGTCAATCGGTTCAGTAGATCTTGTGATATTACGGCAGCCATTTTCAGTTTTCAGTTTCGAGAAAAACGCGTTCAATGTTTATACATAGCTGGGCTATTCAATGCTACGCATCATCTTCAAATCGCTGTAACTCCGTCAGTTTTTGGAATTGTGATATAGGATTTTGAACACATATTTTTAAAACCCTGTTTATTGATAAAATGCAAAAAAAAAATTTTGATATTTTAACATTTTTAGACTAGAATACCCTCTTAATAAGCGAAAACGATTACTTGTGCGAAAAAAGTTGTAAGATCTTTATTGTAGGTAATTTTCTGAACTTTATATTTGATAATAACTATTTTATTCATAGAACCAATAGATACAGAGATATTTACTTAAAACTAATTGTTAGCACCTTTTGTGGGCTGTAAAAAAGTATGCTCGCATGGGATTGTTGGGGACTTTTGGTATCTTATTTATAAAGACAAAATGAAGGTGTATACAAAAATTCAGCTTATTGCGAATTTTTCCCCAGACACAGCTATTTTTCGTCTAAATGTACTGGACTAATGGGGAATAAATTATAGATAATAACATAGGTACTTGAAATTTTTTATCTAAAACATTTTTTTCTTACTTCAAAAGTAATTCGAAAATTAAAAAATTGACAAGAGTAAACATCCGTCTTCGGTTAAAACGTTCAAAAAATTCATTTATACATAATGTAGAGAATAATATTATCTATAGTTTATGTCCCATTCATTTTATTTTATCTTTTATAAGTTTGTCAGAAATTCGTTTTAATAAATTAAGAATCACGTACACTGTTCACTGTCAGGATTACGTATAAGAAAGTCCCGTCGCTCCCATGGCAGATATTTTTATTTAATATACTTTACATACCTAAGTTTTTACTTACAATGCATGCAACTATCTGTCAAAAACTCTATTGTCATATAAGTTTGGTACGCCATTTGAACGTGCTTACAAGCTAGCTAATTTTGTTAGCTAAGCTGTAAAACCGAACATAAATGAAACAAAATTATATAGATTTATTGATTTATTGAAAAAGTTAACCCATTCCGTACAGTTTAATTTACGCTAAAACACGCGAAATCACTATTCAGTGGAATCCACTTTAGAAACACTGACAATGGGAACGTTCACGTCTGACCAAAAAACGAGCTTTAATTGGTTGATTCATGAAATTTCTGGTGGAATGTACTAGAAATTAAAAGATTGTAATTTTTTAAGCGTGTAAGGAAGTGAGAAAGAAGTAACTAGAAAGAGATAGAAACTAGTGATCAGGCTAACCAAAGAACTTTTATGTTCACTTCATGTTGAGCGTTTCTGCCAGAACACTAGTTTTGATCTCTTTCTGGTTACTTCTTTCTCACTTCCTTACACGCTTAAAAAATGACATTATTTTAATTTCTAGTACATTCCACCAGAAATTCCATGAATAAACCAATCAAAGCTCGTTGTTCACTGTTTTTGGTCAGTCGTGAATGTGGCCAATGAATTGTGATTATGGGCTTCGTGATGTAAGCCAGGTTATTCTGGTCATTAATTCAACTAACGATTCATTATACATTACAGTGGATATCTTCAGGTATATAAGAAGTATACTCTTTAAATCCGAACAACATAAATTAAGATCCAGAAACCTTGAATCATATTCTAAATTTTATAATAAATATTTTTGAAATTTTTTGACACGAAAATATAGTATTAAGGAAAATTTGCATCTGGTTTAAAAAAAATAAAATTATATAAAAATCTAAAATTTTAACGTGATACCTAAGTTTATAAAATAACTGCGTGGATATTTACTGATTTTGAAATTGAGGAAACTGCGTATTGTATCAACAATTGTATTAAAAAGAGTATGAAAGTTTTTTTTGGTGAATCAGTTTTTTTTCGTCCTTACCTAGAAAATCTATTTCTTAACCATTTATTATATAAATTATTTTAAATTTAATTTTGTTCAAAAAGTAAGATGACTTTTTCATTTAAACTTTGCAGGAATTGTGAAATGGGTGAAATCATGTTATTATTTTTTGGCGGTTGGTAGTACTGTCCTTGACATCTGTGTCAAATTTCATGCCAATATCTTCAATAGTTATTGAGATATGCTTGTTTATTTTTATCCAAAAAAGTACATTTAGCGATTTTCATAAACGTTTTTACAAACGTTAAAGATGTTACAGAAGGCCTTTGATGGCCAGACTAAAAAAAAATTGTCGAAAAAAAATTTACAATTGGTATAAACAATTCATAGAAGGACGAATAGCGCCCCAGACGACCATCAACGTCTACCAATGAAAACAATGTCAAGGAAATCAAAGACCTGGTACTCAAAAATCGTCGATTGAAAATTAGAGACCTTATTGATCCTGTTGGTATTTCAAAAGGATCAGTCAACATCATTTTGAAAGATATTTTTGTCAAATCTCGATTGGTTCCAAAAACACTCAATTTGTTCGTGACCATTTGACCAAAAATTCAACCCATATCGTTCCACAACCACCGTATTCGCATGATTTAGCATCGTGTGACTGACTTATGGCTATTCAGTAAACTTAAAAGACCGCTCCGGGGACACCGTTTCGAATCCATTGAAGATATTCTCAACGTGAATCGCTGTGCGCTTTGAAGGTCTCCCGGAAAAGGGTTATTCAGACTGTTTCGAAAATAAGAAAAAACGTTGGCATACGTGTATTGTGTTGGAGGGGGATTACTTTGAAGGCGAAGACATTGATTTAGAACAGCGGTCACCAAACTACGGCCCGCGGGCCAGATCCGGCCCTCCAAAGTTTTTTATCCGGCCCCTGATTTTTATATATAAATAATTTCTATTCATATAAGAAATATTAACTTTATATAATTTAAGGATTTGATGTAAATATGTGTATTAATCTATATTTGAATAGATATTTTCCATTATAAACGATATATACTTAATTTACATAGCTAATTGCACATGTAAATAAATGTTCTAATAGGATTCTAACAAAAATATTTTTCGTCCGGCCCCCCATGTTTAAAAAAATTCGATCCGGCCCGTTTTTCAAAAAGTTTGATGACTCCTGATTTAAAAGATAAAGAAAGATTTTTTGTTTTATTTAAGACCTTATTTTTTGGACACAGTAGTATATTATTAAACACAACGTCTGTCTGTCCGTGCGTTTATCACTGGAAAACCAGTTATCCGATTTATGTGTTTTTTTTTTAATTCATAGATATGTTCTTTGCCCAGGTTTTAGTATATATTTTTTTACGTTAGGTAACATAAGGAATAAGAAGTGACGATAGTAAATCATGTCGGAAAAAAGTTTGTCGCCAGCGCGCTCTTTTGCATTACGCTATAGTGTACAATAGAATTAAAAAGATATAAAATAATTCAACTAAATAGATTTATCAAGAATTAAAAAAAAAATTAGTCCACGCGAGCGAAGCCGCGGGCACACCTAGTTAATTAGAATTGTCAAATTATTTCGGTATTAAATTCTATAAAAACAATACAATTGAAACATTAAAAGAATGTTAAATAAGTAAAACAAACTGTTTTAATATGAATTAATATTAAATAAGAAAAACAAAAATCGTCATGACTTAATTTTGTATCCTTTCAAAGAGAATAGAGAAAACCCCGAAGAAACTTAAAAATGAACAAAAAAATCCCTTTGACGAGAGGTCAAGCGGAAACATAAAAAAGCTTGGTTTTTAACAGAAAGGAATGAAAATTGATTTGTTTATTTACAATTTTTCAAGTGGCATGTTTCAAAGAGATGTGAAAAATGTCACTTTTGTATAGATATCAAACAAATTAGTGGAAATTTATAAAATTGTGTATATACCGGACGTATTAGTACCGTGCGGAGTTGGGCAGGGGACTGGGAAACTCTACAGAAAGACCCCCACCTTCACACAATTAATGTTTTTTTATTTAAATTATTTAAATTTTTACTTTCCTATACCCCTGTATATGAAATATATATACATATAGTATAAGTAAGTATTGTAAAGCCGTTTCGAAAAAATCGACTTCACTATACTTACTTATTATATCTACTATATGTATATTTCATATACATGGTGTAAGAAAGTAAAAATTTATTATACCTAATTCAAATGGTTCATAACAGGGAAGAAATATCTGCCATGATGTATGTGTGTCAGTCTCTCTGTAAGCGCTGTAACTCAAATACGACAAATTGTAGAAGGGCGAAATTTTATATTTAATATTATTTTTGTCTGGTAAGAAAACCTTCTATTTTTGAAAACGATCTTTCAACCGCATACGAATGTTTGCTGGTATCAATTTTTGAATTTTTCGAATTATTTTTGAAATAGTGCGAATTACAGAAAAATGAACAAGCTAAAAATTGTAGGTAATATTATTATCAATAATTTATATTCAATTCATTTTTTTCAAAAAAACAAATTATTGAAAAAATTATTAAAAATTTTATTTCAAATAGTTCATAAGACAGAAGAATACTTTTTTATACGTATTACAGAGATTGAACAGTACAGTACGTGTTTGCTATAGGTACCATGAGACTTTCTTATACGTAATACTCAGAGTGAACGTGTGGGTGATACTAATTAATTATGTAAAAAAATTCTTTCTGGCTAAATCATAAATGTTGGGAAAAAATGTATGGAACATAAATTATATATAATATCATACTCGACAAACAAAATAAAAACAAAAATAATTCGAAAATTCAAAAATTGACAAGAGTGAACATTCGTTTCCGGTTTAGTGATCGTTTTATTTAGATGAAAAATTAATACTAAATATTAAATTTCACCTTTCTATCATTAGTCGTCAAAAATCATTTGATACATGTTATAGAGAATATTATTTTCTATAGTTTATGCCCTATTCATTTTATTCTATCTTTTATTAATTTGTCAGTATTACGTATAAGAAAATCCCATGGCTTCCATGGCAGATATTTTTAACTAGTAGACCGATTTGGATGAAATTTTCATGATCTCACGATTACCTTTCATGTCACAAAACATTGTGACGTAAGCCGGAGAAAAAATACACAAATGTACCACAGAAATGTTATTTTTTTACTTTGTTTAAATAAATTGGATAATAAAAGATTAAAAAAATGTAATAATTTTTCAATCATAATAAACATTTATTGTTTTTTGTAATTTTTTTCTAAAATATTCTTTCTGACAATGAGTAGAAAATTCTCGAAATCTATATAATTAATTTATCAATTTAAAAACTTGAAGTCGGAAAAAAAATATTTAGGACAAAATCTACTTGCTTTTTCTAGTAGAAAAAGATACCGTAATAAAAAAACTGCAATGGGCGCCACGGGAATTTCTTATACGCATAACTAAGTATACAATGTACGTGTTTGTACATAGTTATATTTTAAAAAATATTTCCGGGCAACTGAAAATATGTATAGAAAAAAATGAAAAGGTAAGATAATAATATTCTCTACAACTTCTAAACATTTTCTTCTAATTAGCACTGTTTGTTTTTTTTTTACAAAAGTAAACATCTGTTTCGGGATTAGTGATCGAAAATTAATTCTAATTAAAAAATTCCACTGTTGTACGACTTGTCGTATTTAAATTACATCGTCTACAGACCTACAGATAAACAGACATTATGGCGAAAATAGTCAGAATGAATTCAAGGAAGGTCAAAATGGATATTTCCATAAAACTTTCGAAATCGAAAAAAATCGGCATGAAATACATACCTACAGTTTTTTGCTTAAAGTTTTTTAAATTAATTAAAAAAATAAAAAGTAAATTTTCTATTTCCATGATTTTGCTTTTAATTAAGTAATTGTTTTTATGTTCGTACTATATTTATATATATATATATATATATATTATATTATATTATATATATTTCATGCATAAGGCCGTATAAAAAAGTAAAAATATAGGTTTCCATTTGAAAAACAAAATTCTCTTCCGCATAGACCGGAAGTGGCAAAAAATAAAATACGGTATTTAAATTAGTCGGAGAAATGTGTCATCTTCAGTATAATTATAAGTTAAAAATCATTAAAAAAAATGTATGAAACAAAAGGTAGAAAAACGAACAAAAATAATTATAAAAGTTACCTGGTTAAATTCATAATCGTTATTTTGCATCAAGCCAATATACAAACCACTATTTAGTGTATTCTTAAACCACCCGAATACAGGACTCGCGGGAAAACAGAACAACATAGGTACAAACCATTTTTGCGACTGTTTGATTTATCACTAGATGGCGATACAGTCAACGTGTTTATTTATTTCTAATGTTTGTTCACGATATAGTTAATAGTCCTTCATAAAATTATTGCCAATTCTATTTTGTACGATTTTCTTAATAAACATTTTCTTTATGTACTCGTTCGTAAAATTTATATCGAAAAAATGAAACAATAATAATTAACAAATATTAAAGGAGATGGATTTGTCTAGTATAAGACTTTCTTATACGTGTAAAAATAAAATGGTTCTTTCAATTACCTATATTATTTTTACATTCATACTATTATTTTTGTTTGTTACCTTTTCACGGCTAAACCGCTGAACCGATCTTGATGAAAAGCACGCAAAATCGGCCATTGTATAGATTTGGCTAATTTTTTTGGAAGTTACATTCTATGAATTTTCCAACTTGACCAAATATTAGCTTCCAAAAATTTATAGTTTTCGATAAAAAATTCAAAGAATTTTTTTTTTTTTGATAATCCGTCAATCGAATTTAATGGCACTGGTAGTATTTTAGTATATTATAGAGTATTGTATTATATTATAGAGGTACTTATGACTCATCAAAGGTAATATTATTATGATCCTCTGTAGATAGTAAACAAGAAAAAATAAATAAAATTAAAAAAATAAAATAACACTATGTTGTACTTGGAAGGCAATCACCATTTTTTCATAAAATATAACTTGTTTGTATGTACGTACCCAAACAACATATTATCATAATCCCAAACTGATTTAAAGGGTATAACATATTCGTATAAAACCTGCGGTCGTATCAGCGCGGTGCGGGCGACTTTAAGGAGTTCGTGTCTTAATACTTTTAAAACATCTCTAATTTATTGCTAAACAGGGCTGGTAATTTGACGGGGCCCATGACATGACAAAGACGAAATATAGAGGTCATAGCCGAGAACTGTGCCATTAAATCAATTTTACTACATAGTATGTTATACCCTTTGAATCAGTTTGGGTTTTTAATATATTGTTTGAGTACATACAAGATATAGGTAAATTTTATGAAAAAATGGTGATTAACCTCCCAGTACAACATTTTTATTTTTTTTTATTTTGCTTCCTCGCAATATCGAAGATAATATGAGAAGTTATGTGATCGTTTCAGATTGAGACAAAAAAAATGTTCTCCGATTTAAAAATTTTAAATTGATTTATCCGTTTCACGTCAAGGCAAACACTTTTCGTTCCGTGTCTGTCTGTCTGTCCGTCCGTCTGTCCCCTGAATCCTTGTCACACGCATAACTCATGAACCACTGAACCGATATTATTGAAACTTGGTCGGATGGTTGGGTCTGGCTTGAGGACGGTCTCATTTCAAAATCATCAAAATTATGTGTAAGGGAGAGGGGTGACACCCCAAAATATTTATTTTTTCAAGATATCTCAAAAACGACACATGTTACGTGAAAATTTTATAGAATATTTTTTGTAGAGCATTAAATTTCCTATAATATGGGTCTACAACGTTTGTTGTAAGATATTCCCTTACAAAGATTTATCTCAATTTTTTTTAAAAATTCGTGTTTTGTTTTTCTAAATTGATATTTGCTTGGATATATTAAATGTCATTTTGACATTTGTCAAAAAATTAAAAATATACGAAAAAATAATCAGGTGTGTCTTGAGAAAAATTTCGAACTAATATTTTTTAGTAAAATTGTATAAAAATTAAATGGTTAACCAATTCCAGGCAATTTATCTCAACATTGTCGGTTTTTATTTAAATTGTTCAATAATTAACTACCTTTAGTGAATTTAGTACGAGGAAGCACTGTGCATTTACTTGGCAGATGTTTTTTAAATTTTATTATTTTCTTTTTCTGGTTTACTAAGTATAGAGGATCATAATAATATTACCTCTGATGATTCATAAGTACCTCTTTAACAGTGATCTTCAAACTGTTGGTACTTCCGAGGTACCTATCTGGGGGTTCCGCAAGCCAAAATAAAATTTCGAATTTTTTTTTAAAAGCACTCATACTAAAATATAAATACACATTTAGTTATATTTGAAAATTAATGTATTCTAAGAAGTTATAAGTGTGCGTAAAAATAGCTATGCCCGAGTTTTATTGAAAATTGATCGTTATACTGAAAAAATGAACAGATTAGGTATTTATAATAGATAAAATATTCTCTACAACATTGATTCCAAACATTTTTTTATATTTCGTACTGTTTCTTTAATAAATGGGAAAATAACAAGAGTAAACATTTTTTTAATCATTGTTTTGGCATTCACAAAACGACAAACAGACAGACGTCATTAAGATAATAGTCCGTTTCGAGCTTAGAATCTACAAAACGTGTAATTCCGATAAAACGTCTAATTCATGATATTTCAAGTTACGCAGAAAATTAAGGAACGGATTAACCGCACAATTCGAGACCCTACTGTGTATTATACTTATCATATATTTTTTGTACGTTGTTTTTATTTATTTAATATTATAAACAAATCATTTAAGATACCAGGAAATCCTGTAATAAATCAAGTGTTTTTTTAAATTGCTAACGACAAAAAAGAAATGAAGAAGAAAAAAAACTTTTAGATTATACAACAATATATTTATGTTTATGACAGCTTGTAATTGAAATCCTTTATGTATATAAGTTTGTTAGCTACACTGGCGTAACCAGAGGGAGCAACCGAGGCTACAACACAACTCATCCCCCCTTCCTGAGATATATACTCGAAATACAATTATAAAGAATTCGATCGTAATAAAAATAAAAATAAAATCTCTCTATAACTATACTGTTTGGATTTGTCCGCAACAATGTCCGACAATGAAATAGACCAGCGGTTCTTAAGCTTATGTAGTCTAGGGACCCTCTTTTGAACAATTATTTTTCAGGGAACCCCTCTCTGCAGGCGTAGACATCTAGCGTGCAAATGCGAAACTAAAAACCTGTTTTATCGACTATAATAACAGAAATCTGTATTACCTAACCTAAATTCCACCCAAACAAAGTCACAGATAACAGCTAGTTATATATTTTCATGACAGTATTATTTATTACCAAGAAAATCTTTGCCATAATATTTAACT
Source organism: Sialis fuliginosa (assembly GCA_961205875.1). Lineage (NCBI taxonomy): Eukaryota > Metazoa > Arthropoda > Insecta > Megaloptera > Sialidae > Sialis > Sialis fuliginosa. The sequence continues at coordinate 32,046,902 of OY540812.1, forward strand.
TTTTTTTAATACATATACACAGGGGTTATTTTAATGTGTAGTTGTAGCTTGTTTCCTGCGTTTCTAAAAATGAAAAGTGCAGTTGTAAAAGTCAATTTGTGTAGTTGAAATATATAAAACATATTTTATGTATATTATGTAGTATAAAAAATATACTACAAAAAGGTACATCCAGTTGAAAAATTACAAGTAGAAAACAAACAAAAAATAAGGAAAATATGTAGTTGTAAAATTTTATTAAAATAACCCCTGCATATACTGCATGTTTACAAAAGTAAATTTAAAAAGGAAAATGTAACATCCCTCCTTGAAAAGCCCCAGGATACGGACATGATTAGCTATTTGTATTTACCTTAATGTAACTCTCGGAGCTGCTAACATTGTTACAGTGCAATTTCCCACAAAAGCTCTAGCACTGATAAGCTTGCTCTTGGAAGCTCGTCAGGAATATCTAAAGATGTGTGAAATAGATTATCATATGGTAATTACTCGGAAAATTATTTTATAATAGAATTGCAATTACCATTATTCAGAATATTTATTTTTTTCATTCTACAATAAATTTCCAAACTTAAATCGGCAGTTCTCTTATAAATTATACATAATATGTATAAGGTACTGGATAATACCCTAGTTCTGGACTGTTGTTTAATTAAATATACTAAATTAGAAATATTTGTTCATATTTGATTACTGCCATTACATTACTATCATAATATATAGATACTTAAACAGCTTTATTTGATGGCAATCGGCCAATGGGTGTCAAAATGGTGGACATTTAAATTAATTATTAGTGTAATCTATGTATTAACTATTATATTATCATAACATCTGCATTACATTATTTCAAATTTTACAATTCTTTATTTTATAAATTTTGTGTCGTAGTACTTATCATTTTGTAATTTATTAGCAAGTATCCATCACCTGGTGTCCATTAGTAGTTTTACTTTGTCGATAACTGGAAAAAAATCTTAAACAAAATACAAGGCTTAAAAAAACTATATTTGCTGACTTAAATATACAAAACTCTCTTTTTATAAATACAGAAATAAACATTTAGTTCAATTTCAGAGTGACAATTAATTCTTTGACAAACATAAATTAGTAATTTGTTATTTTGTCTACCTTGGTTTCTTTTGCTGCGAAGACTTTTATCTTGTTCGAGAAACGTTCCTAATATTTTCTTGTCGAGATACATTAATTTTCAATTGAGTTATAGCGAAGCTATCAAAACATCTATTATGACTCTGAAAGATACGAGGATTATGATTGAAAATAGACTCGAAATCCCAATTCACTCACGATCTTTTGAGAACGTGTCCAACCTAATTTGTGCCATGTTTACTCATGGGCGCATCAAACACTTTTATAAAGAGGGAATGATTTTTTTATATTGTATTTATTATTTGAATTCTGAATTATTCGATAGATCGAAAATACTGTGATAGTTTTACAATTTATTTTTCTTCCTCGCCATATCGAATATACGAGAAGCTTTGTGATCGTTTTAAAATGAGAAAAAAAGTGTTCTCCGATTTCAAAATTTTAACTTGATCTTTCCGTTTCAGATCAAGACAAACACTTTTCGTTTCGTGTCTGTCTGTGTGTGTGTCTGCCTGTTGAGTAAATCCTTGTCACACGTATAACTCATGAACCACTAAACCGACGATCCTATTATAAAATCATTAAAATCGCGTTTAAAGGGGAGGGTTGATATCCCGAAATATATTTTTTTTAGATATCTCAAAAGCGACACATGTTATGTGAAAATTTTAGAGAATCTTTTTTTGTAGAGTATTCAATTTCCTATAATATAGGTCAGCACAACGTTTGCTGTTAAAAATTACTTTACAAAGATTTATCTCAATTTGCTTTAAAAAATCGTCTTTTTTTTTGAATTTCTATTTGAGGAAGTCAGTTCCAAAACTCGTTCGTTCCATTTAAAAAAAAATCGAAATGACAGTGGAGCAAAACTTGCTCAATCATATTATGATTGAGCGAGTTTTACTCAAAACTGACATTACAATATGAAAGAATGTCAAAAATTCTTTCAAAATCCACTGTAATCTCGATTTTAGTTATATGGAACGAACGAGTTTTGGAATTCACCTACTTATTTACTTTGACATATTCAATATTCATAGCAGAAAAATTAAGAGTTTGATTCAAATTATTAAAAATTAAAAAAAATACGAAAAAAAATGTATTTTTTTGTTTGTTATATAGCTTCATCCTTCTTCAAGTTAACTGTGTAGGTTTCATTTATTAGCTATGGAAGGTCTACGATTTTTTCCCTGAGGCACTATGTGTTTTTTTCGAAAAAAATTATTTTTACGCAAAATTTTGACCTACCCTAAGCCAGTTTATTATATCGAAAAATTCGAAGACTTCGACCCGAGAATTATGAGTATGTTTACACAGCGCCGTTATTCCGGTTTTATTATAACCGATGTAGTTAAACCGTTTCAAGTGGTGCTATTTACACATACGATAATAAGTGACGTCAGCTGAAATTATAATTCTGATTTGAAATACGCTATAAGTTCGATGGTGTACCAACAACGTCTCTTTTACGTCCCACGAATCACGTTTCTTTTGTTTTCCATCTTTTCGTCTTAGATGTTTTAACCATATTTTAACTGACGATGCTTTCCAAATATTAATGCGAAGTGCATTACGATGAAATCCCTATACTCCGTAGATACTTATAAATATCTTTTGAGGTAGGCTAAATAGGTATAACTATGTCCATGCAGTTTACACGCATTTTTATTCCTGCTCTATTCCGGTTTACTTATGCTATTCACGTAGACCAAGAAAAATAGCATAACTAAACCCGATTAGTTAAGTCAGGTGTAAAGTGCCGTTTACACGGACTTTTACACCCGGTTTTATTACATCGGTTATAGTTAAACCGGAATAAAAGCGATGTGTAAACGTACTGTATGTTAATAATTAGAGATAATAATAGAGCCCCTAATAGACTAATATAACCAGAGTTTACTTCATAAAAAATTACTGAATTTGTAATTTTACTTGTTATTTTTATTCAAATTATATAAATAAAACTCGCTACCTATCGTGTATTTTCATGTATTACATTTATCAATTTTTCCACCAATTCTAGGTACTTAAAAATGTTCTAATTTGGACAATACATTGAGCTTTTAAAATGCTTAAATGTGTAATTTTTAACCGACTTCAAAAAAGGAAGGGGTTCTCAATTTGACAATATATATTTTTTATGCACGTTCAGACATAACTCTGATAAATATGCACCGATTTTAGTTTTGTTTTTTAAAGGTGTATACTCTCGAGGTGATGTCATATACATTTCATTAGAAAAAAATAAAACTGACATCAAAAAAAACTATAAAAGTGTATAACAATTAAATTTAACAGTTTTTGAAGTCGGTGTCAACTCAATAAAAAACTAAAAAAAAAGAAAACCGACTTCAAAAACTGTTATATTTACTTTTAATATATATATATATATTTTTCAGAGTTTTTATTTCAATTATTTAATTTTTTTTGATTAATTGTCAATTTTAAGTATTTAAAATTGTTTGAAAAATAGACAAATGTAATACAGGTTTAAGGAAATGTATTACTTTTATAACCTAGATGGAGAGTTGTTGAAATACTGATACAACGTCATCAAAGCATAATTCGTTTTTCGCATTATTTGTTCTCTACGTCATCATTTGTACGAGCAGCAAACACTCCTAGATAATCAACAACGCTTGTTTGTTTTATCCATAAATAAAACACAAACGGCATTATAACATAACCAACCACAAACAAAAATCAATACTTCTCTTATTGTTGTTCTAGTGTCCGCTTTCTTGTTTCACCCAAACTTGCCAATTTATTATTTCAACAACAATTTTTTGTTACAATTAACTACATAGTGATGATTTTTTTTATTTTCGCCTTCCCCATTAAACGTTAGTAAGATTTTAGAATCCCATCCTCCTTTTTACATAAGGTTTCCCATTTTTTACAAGAATTTCCTTATTTTTACGTAATAAAGAAATAAATCTTTAAATATAAAAAAAACATTAAAACACTGAAAACTATACATATAATAATAAATTTAACAGTTTTTAAAGTCGGTTTTATTTTTTTTATTTCATAAAAAGTTTTTTATTGGCTTGGCACCAACTTCAAAAACGGTTATAAATTATAATATACTTTTCAGAGTTTTGAGGGGGAACGCCACTGTCGAAAAATTATAATGAAAATATTAAAAATTGACGAAGATACAGTACGTAAAAAATCATAATTTTTGATAAATTAATGAATTATTTTGTTAAGTGCCACCATTTTATCAAAAATCTTTTTTTTAAACGGCAACGCACAACAATAGTTGCATTCATACAGATCAATAATTTTGTTTTAATGAACCACTACGATGATATATAATGCACCATTTTCACCTTCCGATTCAATTTAATTATAAAATACACAAAACACTTTCAATGTTATAATTTTATTATTTTACTTTGAAGTACAAATATTGCGGTAAATAATGACCCTGTAAGAAATATTCTAGGGCTGTGAGTTCGCACAACCTAGGCGGCCAATTTATGTCAGCTCTTCGAGAAATTATTCGATCGCCAAATCTCTCCCTTAAAAGATCCAGTGTTTCAATCGCTGTATGGCAAGTGGCACCGTTCTGTTGAAACCACGTGTTCTGAACATCCATTCCTTTCATTCCACAAATAATCTGTTATCATAAAGGAGATATTTGGCAATCGAATAATTTCTCGAAGAGCTGACGTAAATTCGCCGCATAAATCGTCTAGATTATTTTCTGTGGGGTCATTTGAAGTTAAGATTACTCAAACAATTGGAGAAATTGAACAGAATGTCAACGAAAATGTTATCGAAAATTTTTGGAATAAGAATGTTATCATGCCAAAGAAACAGAGGGCGTTACTTGCCGGATATCATTTCATATTATTAACCGCAACATTTTTACTTCAAAACATACTTATTAATTTATAAAATTTAAAGTGATTTGTATGTTTTAATTAAATTAAATCGGAAGATGAAATTTGGACACCCGTTATTTTATTACTATGTAATTTTTTCATATTTTTAAATAAAAATTTGTTAAAATATAGTTCGATGTATTCTTAATAATAATAACACAGATCCCCAAAAAAAGTGGTATGTGCTGGGGTATAGACCCAACTTTTCTTTTGTATTTTTTCCCGCTGAACACAAATCCGTCGTCATAATTGGGGGTTAATGAACAAAATCACGAGAAAATCCAAAAAAAAACAGATAAAAACCATCATAGGTCTAAAATAAAGTGGTGTGTACTGGGGTACAGACCCAACTTTTATTTTGTATTTTTTCCCGCTGAACACGAATCCGTCGTCATAATTGGGGGTTGATTAACAAAATCACGAGAAACCGGTTTTTATAGGTTTTTTTTGGTTTTCTCGTGATTTTGTTCATCAACCACCAATTATGACGACGGATTCGTGTTCAGCGGGAAAAAATACAAAAGAAAAGTTGGTTCTGTATTTCAGCACAGACCACATTTTTTTGTGGACCTGTGTAATCCTTCTCTTAATTCAAATTTATTACTTAATTACAGAAAAAAATACAAAAATGAGCAGTTTTTCAACCCTTCAGTAGTGTTCCTGCTTAAGGTTTTTTTGAGGTAGTTTTATATATTCGAAATCCATGGTTAGATTCTGGTAAAATTTATATGGAGTTATTTCGGGAGTATATTCTTTCAAACAAACGAAAACCGTTCAAATCGGTGCATATTTGTGGGAGTTATGCCCAAACATACATATAAATAATAGCCATTGTTTGTGTGTCATATAACGCATGATGTTGGCTGCAGATGTGTTTTGACATTCAATAGTTTTTCGTTTTATTTTGATATCTGATAGCGCGTGGTTTACAACTGACACAAGCTGTCAATATCATAAAAGCAACTCATGGATTTTATTAATTGAAATTTTTGAAAAACGAAAAATTTCAGAAATACCTATACGAAAATAATAATCAAAATAAATTAAAAATTAGGCGCGTTGAATGCAAAAATGTGTAAATGAATGTTCACAATGATCTTTTACAGTACCTATTGTAAAATATTATTAATAAACAACGGTTGGGATATAATAAAATAAATACATACGAGGGTCGCAGACGTAGGCTGAGACTCGAGTAAACTTGAGTTTCTAAATATAGCGCGATTTGGGGTTGGGGCGCAAAGAGCCCAGGGGCAAAGCCCCTATTACATACATTTATGTATACAGGGTGAGTCATTTTAATCAACGCAGTCAAATTTCTCGAAAAGTAAGCGAAATTGGTGACCTTTAAACCATTTTTCAAGGTCAATAAAGGTCAACTTTGATTTTTTAAATAAAAACCTATATTTTTTATTGCATATTCGTATTCTACGTATAAAAATTAGTATCTTCAGTAGGAAAAATTTTTTTTAAAAATGCTTTCTTCTCTCGGTGGAGGGCGCTGTAAGATTAATCAACGAACTCAAATATCTGAAAAAAAATTGCACCTAATAGCTCAAACTACTTTTAGCATTACCCAGAAACAACGGCGTGGAGGTTGTAGTTGTATGTTTGCCTCCCACAATTAAAATGCACCCCAAAGGAAATATACAACTACAACGTCCACGCCGTTGTTTCTGGGTAATGCTAAAAGTAGTTTTAGTTATTAGGTGCAACTTTTTTTCAGATATTTAAGTTCGTTGATAAATCTTACAGCGCCCTCCACCGAGAGAAGAAAGCATTTTTAAGAAAAAAATGTTCTACTAAAGATACTAATTTTTTTACGTAAAATACGAATATGCAATAAAATATAGGTTTTTATTTAAAAAACCAAAGTTGACCTTTATTGACCTTGAAAAATGGTTTGAAGGTAACCACAAGGTCACCATTGTTTGGCCCCCTTGAAACCAAGCAACTTTTATTTGAAACGTTTTTCTCAATTTCGCTTACTTTTCGAGATATTTGACTGCGTTGATTAAAATGTCTCACTCTGTATAGGTGAATTGAGAACCTCTTCCTTTTTTGATGTCTGTTAAAAATAAAACGAAGCTTATATAATTTAATTATCGATTTTAAAGATTAATATAATAAATATATACTGAGAAAAAAAAATACAAAACTTGTAGAGGAGCGTTCATTAATTAGGTAAGGCTTTTTTCTAATTAATTATATTAAAATACATAATTGAAACCAATATCGGCTTTTCATAATAATTATATTAAGTCAATTAAATTTTTTTAGTCAATGTACTTTGTTACTGCTGTACAAATATATAAAAACAACAACCTAACGTTTGAAGAGGGGGTGACCTTATATTTACGAATACTTACAAGGGTAAGGTGGTGGTGGAATATTTCTAAAATCATACTAACGTATATATATGCATACAAAGTATACTTAAAATATTGTCTTCGAATTTTTGTTTAAAACAGAGAATTTATTGTAATATTATAAATGCTAAAGCAACTATGTTTGTTACCTTTTCACGTCTAAACCGATCGTGATGAAAGTTGGCAGGGAGATAGCTTGTATCCTGAGGAAGGACATATGTATCCCGAAAAATTGATTAGATAAAAAAAATCAAATTCCACGCGGACGAAGCCGCGGGTAACAATTAGTTATAATAGTTATAATATAGTTGAAATAGTTTGGAAAGAAGGGAAGAAAAACTAAAAAAACTCAACGCAATGGAGCAATTTTTATTGCTCGATTTACGCGCTGTTTTCTTGGAACCAATTAACCGCGTAAATAATGGGATAAGGTACTGTATTACTTATATTAAAGTTTGATTCTGTGTTATTTATAGACATTCCCTGAGTTTAAGGGTGTACCGGAATTCCGGTCCGGATTGAAATCCGGCCGGAATTCAGGATTTTATTCCAGTCGGAACTAATAAATTCCAGCCGGATTTTACCGGAATTTAAAAATTATATTACTACTTTCTACTAAGAAATTCATAATGAATATACATTATTTTTGTTTAAAAAATTAAAATAAATATAGTAAATTAATTATGAACTAATAACATTTTATTAACAAAAATTTTAATGGAAACAATCGTTTCATAACACAAATGCAGTTTTTTAACATTTTGTTTAGCATATGCATAGACATAGAGCATGGACAGTGCATTCTGTATTAACACAATGGTGTAACATTTGTTCAAAAGGTGAGATAGAGATGCAGTGTAGTTTGGAATATATATATATATGAGCATTTCCAGTAGTTTTTTAAAAAACAGGGCGCACGTATGTCACCGATTTTGCTCCCATTTTTTTTTCTCAAAGTACATATCAAAAAAACACATTTCCCAAAATATTTTCTCCCCGCCCCCTTTTTTGGCCGAATTACGATTTTTTAAACTTTTGAAATCGAGCGAAATTAGACTTTTTTCGATAGTACCTTATTTTTCAAAATGTCCCTTATTATGCATGTTATAGGGCTCATTTTCTTCGTTTTTTGTTGATCTTTCATTTTAAATCGGTTTCAGATCCGAATATTCAATTTTGGCCGAATGCGGTACCAAAACATTAAGTTTATTTTTTGTAAAAATAGTCGATTTTGAAATTGCCGCCAAATATTTTGGTTTCAACCAAAATACTTCCGGTATAGGTCATTTTATTCTACTTTTTATGTAGTTTCCAAATATTTATACATTTTTTAATTTGGTCAAAAACTTTTAAAGTTACACTTGTTTTTAGATGTCTTATTTTCCAAAAAACGCTATATTCACACCATTAAAACTTTTTTCTCTATACTCAAAATTGCATCAAATTTTGGCAAAAGTTTCCCTTTTTTATCTTTAAAACAACCCGCAGAAAACATTTTTTCATATTGAGCTCCTAAGTGAGATATAATTTTTATAAAACACCTAATTACTCGTGTATTAAAGTTAAGAATTTACAGGAATTTTCAGTGTTTCTGAAATATCGGGGCTCCTGATAATCGAATCAAAAATATACCACCTAATTCGTTATGAAATTCCCTACAAATCTACATAAGTTTAATTTTTTTAGATTAATTACAAAACCTATAAAAAAATAAAAACCGAGCGAGCGCAAGCGAGCCAGTCTTAAAAATCAGTACATATTAAACAATGATGTTATGAGACACTATTCATTACATTTAAAGTTGTTATTAAATAAATACGAAATCGATGTACAAAGTTCTTATTTATTTGTAGGTTTTGTAATTAATCTAAAAAAAATAAACTTATGTACGTTTGTAGGGAATTTCATAACGAATTAAGTGGTATATTTTTCATTCGATTATCAGGAGCCCCGATATTTCAGAAACACTGAAATTTCCTGTAAATTCTTAACTTTAATACACGAGTAATTAGGTGTTTTATAAAAATTATATCTCACTTAGGAGCTCAATATGAAAAAATGTTTTCTGCGGGTTGTTTTAAAGATAAAAAAGGGAAACTTTTGCCAAAATTTGATGCAATTTGGAGTATAGAGAAAAAAGTTTTAATGGTGTGAATATAGCGTTTTTTGGAAAATAAGACATCTAAAAACAAGTGTAACTTTAAAGGTTTTTGACCAAATTAAAAAATGTATAAATATTTGTAAACTACATAAAAAATAGAATAAAATGACCTATACCGGAAGTATTTTGGTTGAAACCAAAATATTTGGTGGAAATTTCAAAATCGACTATTTTTACAAAAAATTAAACTTAATGTTTTGGTACCGCATTCGGCCAAAATTGAATATTCGGATCTGAAACCGATTTAAAATGAAAGATCAACAAAAAACGAAGAAAATGAGCCATATAACATGCATAATAAGTATTACTGTCCGATATATTTTTGTATATCTTGTGATTTTTGTGCAATAAGTTTGTTATTAGAAAAGTAAATAATATAAACAATAAACATACAATAGTGGTACATATTTCATCGAGGAAATTAAAAAAAAAAATCAATTGATCTGATTGAAATTTGCAAAATTATGAACGGATATTTCGGGAAAATAACATTTTTGCTACCAAAAATATTAAATATACTATATATTAATAAAACATAGTTTTAAATCAATTTCCATGTGGTTACTACAAAATGAAAAGGTAGATTGCACTTACAAACAGCACATACAAGATTTATTTAACAAAATTTTAAATATTTTTTTTGATATTAGGTTACTTTACGAAGCTACGAAAAAAGAACAAGATATTAAAATTGGGTCAAAAAATTCGAAACTATTATTATTTAGAAATCAATAATCGTTTTTTTTTTAATAAAATTTTTTTATAACGTTATAATTATTTTTTGTTTTTTAACCTCTTTATATAGGTACATATATATCTATGAATACTTTTAATGTTCGGGACCAAGAATAAAATGGTTACACACCTGTTTAAAAAAAGGACAAGTATATTCTAAACCTGTTTCTATTTCTTTCTTTTGACACGGCTCTGTTTTCGAGTCAGATGCGTGGTCCATGCTCTATGTATATGAGCATATGGTTGAAATTATAACATTAATTGTCCTTAAAATAAATAAGTAAGACTTTTTATAATAATATATTATAATTCCGGTCGGATTTTTTGGTGAATTCCGGCGATTCCGATTCTGATCGGAATTGAAAATTCGAGTTCCGGTACTCCTCTACCTGTGTTAGTTTTAAAACTTATTCCATGATAAATTTTTCGACTATTCTTGTGTGTTTAGAAAATATTTAAAAAACATTTTTCTTTTTAAATGTTTTTTTAGGGTAATCGTTCAATTCACGCTTTATGTGTTTTTACAAAATATCGTTAAATTTATGTTTTAATAAAGTCTGTAACATATAATTTATAAAATTAATATACGGTACATAATAAGAGAGAAATTCCCTGGCCACACACGAGGTTTATTTAAAGAAGGATATGATATTTGAACACATTATCGAATCACACGTTACTCTGTTTCATTGCATGGTTTCTAATTACGAATTGTAATTTGTCCGTCTGGCTTTGTGATCAAAAATTAATTCTCTTTTAGCTGCCGGCCGTGTATTATATTTTATCCACTAGATTTCATTTATTCCCACATTCATTTATACTAATCCACTTCATTATTATCAACATTCGTGTTCAAAATTTTTGTATACTAGAACAATCCAAGCTGCTTGATTATAAAAACCAGATCCGTTTTATTATTATGCATTTTTATTATCAAATATCAATTGTAATTTTACTTGATAAGGGCCTGCTATAATTCAATTATTATATCACTTTGTAACAGAAGAAACTCTAATTAAATTCGGTTTAGTCGATTAAGACGAACATACAAATATTTTTAACAAGCCGTGGGTTGGGGTGAGACCTTTTAGGTCCACACAATCAACTTTCCAACATTGTATTACTATATTTTTTTTAATATGTACTTAAATAATTTAAAATTATTTTTCTATTATTCCTAATGTCAGTAATATAATACACATTTTGAGAATAACTACTCTCAAAATTTGAATTTAATTGCGTTTGTTTCCAAGGAAACATTAAATAGTAAATGTATTTATTATTTAAAATTCAAATTTTGAAGGTGATTTTCACCCCTTCAATAGCTGTTTAGGCACGTATAAAAAATAGTGAAATACATGTTTCATTGTATTGTAGAATAGTTATGCTAAGTTTCAAGTAAATCCGACCAAAAAAAACCTTGACACTCCTTTTTACCCCCGTAGGGGTTTAATTTCGACAAGACGCTTCGATGGGCATCCCAACGAAGTCAATAGCATTTTTTATTTGCGAGATTTCGTGCACGTAAAAATGACACGCACAACGTACATACACACACACACACAGCCACACATACATCTTTCTGAAAATAGTGTAAATAATATACTATATATGTATATAATATGTATATAAATATAAATACACTTGAAACATATAATATGTTGACATTTTTTAATTTGATTTTCAGACTGATTACATTAACTTCCTAATGAGAAGTTAAAAAGTGGTGTGTGCCTACCTCACTTACATAATCGCACAGTTGAAGTTAAACTCATTTTGTCTTCATTAACCATGCTAATTATTTAAATTAAGTCAACGATTAATGAATTAATAATCAAACGTATTATTTTAACACAAAAACCGTATACAAAACACGTAGCTTAACCACAACGTAAACTGACTTGTGCGTATTCATCCATATTTCATTTATACATTTACTCATCTCTCTCTCTCACGCATAATCGACGTAAAGTGACTTGTACTCACGCATATGTACATTCTTTTATCTTTTCAAAACGTGTCGAATTTTAAAATTTGTGACGAACGCACAAAAGAGCTTCGCTAATAGAATATCATTTTAACGCAACTTTTTGAAATAAAATATCTGCTGGTATAAGCTGACCAGCCCACTCTCCCCTTCCTGAAATACTGAGAAAGTAAAATTTTACTAATTCCTATTATACTAATCCATAAAAATAATATCAATTCTTAGTACAAAGTTAGCAGAATAATTAATATTTAATTATCAAGATCCTTCTCTGTACAAAAAGGACGGATTTTATCGATTAATAGATAAATTATTAAGAAGCAAATACTGTAGAAGGTGCAGTATAAAATTACGATATTGAAACAGCTAGTGTTTCATAACTGTGTATCAAATTTTGCAGAGCGATTAATCGATTTTTAATTGCTGACTTATAATATACTTTATAAGATTTGACCGATTTATTTCGATAATAAATAATAAACATTAATTAGGCCACAGAACAGTTGGTCCAAATTATACAGTTATTATTATGTAATTTGTGTTTGTAAATAACGACACATGAATTTTTAATAATTATAAGTAAAAGTATAAATAATTAAACGAATTTAAAATATAAATAAGTATAATATTTTAACTTAAAATAAGTGTGTTTTTTTTTAATAAGGAGCAATTTTTTTCATTAGCTTGCATCACAGGGAGTACGTAAGGCAATTTTTTGGGGCCTTTTTGAAAAAATACGAATTTTTTTACGATTTTTTTTAATATCCAATTCTTTTGATCAGATTGCGTATATTTTTTTAAATTTAATTACTTTCTAGTGACTTGAGTTGACTAAAATGACTCATTTTTCATTATATACACTACCTATTTAAGTCAAAATTTTATGGGTCTTATATAAATTTCGAACTTTTTATGATTATATTGGTTTACATCAAAAAAATTATTTCATATGAATAAAAAACATTTTTTTAGTTGTACGAGTATGTACGTCACAGCTGAGTTAAGAAAATATATATATTATAGGCCCTAACCGTACTGTCCCCCTATTTTTTTCTATTTTGAAAACCTCCACGGGATGTGATACGTTTTTTGGCCAAATCTAATGAATGAATTTTGAAGTTAAGATTTTTCTTTTCAATTTGCTTTTTTGGTATTGCTCTATATCCATTTTTCACCGAGTTATGAAGAAAAAACTGTCAGGTTTTTTTCATTTGTTCCTAGTTATAAACGTCAAAGTTAAAAATATGGTTTTTGCTTTGATCGCAAATAAATTGGTTAAAAATGGTAGTAAAGCGGTACAAAAAAAAATTTAAGAGAAAAGAATGTTCTACAAAATATATACATAAATTAGATTTACTCAAAACAATTTATTACGCCCCGTAGAGGTTCACAAAATTGATCGATTTTTTTGTAGGCCTGTATTATTTAATCACAAATTTTTATTACATGTTTCTACTTTCCAAATCCAAATAAAAACACAAAAAAATGTAAAAAAGCATATCAATATTTGCAATCTATAGATGTTTATGTAGTAGTGCCTAATTGTATTGGCTCTCTAATGTACCCACTGAGATAACTGGATCTGTCAAAGAGAATGATTAAAACATCAACAAATTGAGTTCTATCAGCTACCGGTATGTTGTGACAAAACTTGTTTTCAATTAAATAACACGCGGCCATTTCGAGTGCTACTTTATTGAATAGGTTAATAACATGTACACGAATTACTTAATAGACTCTCTATTGTAAACATATCATGTGTCTTACCTACACACTCAATACTTACTTACTTAAGCTTATTGCTTTGTCACTTTTTGTCGATTTTAATGTCAATAGATCATTCATCTCAGAGCAAATGCATATTTGTCAATCAATTCTTGTTAACTCATACTTACTGGGTAGCTAAAATTGTATTTTCATAAATCTATTTATTGATTTTTATCTATATATATTATAAAACGCAACGTTTACCTGTCTGTCTGTTGTCCGTTAGTGCGCTTATCACTCAAGAACCACTTATCCGAATTACGTGTTTTTTTTTATTCAGGTTTTAGTATATATTTTGTTACATTAGGTAACATAAGGAATACGCAGTGACGATATACAATAGTAAATCAAGTCGGAAAAGATTTGTCGCCAGCGCGCTCTTTTGAAATACACTGCCTAAACCGTTTATTGGACAATATAATGTAGTAAAGAATTGTGTAGAATAAAACTATCTAAAATAATTCAACTAGATTTTTCAAAAATCCTAAACAATAATTCCGTAGTCCACGCGAGCGAAGCACAGCCAGTATAAAATAAAAAAATATAAAATAAAATAAATATAGTATAAATATAGTATAAAATAAAGTTCCTCGCTGCGTCTGTCTGTGCACGATTTTCTACTGACCGGATTTTATATGAACCGCCATTGGTTAGCCATTTAATTTTTATACAGTTTTATTGAAAAATATTTATTCGACACTTTTGTTAATACGCGCTTGAATATTTTTTTTGTATATTTATGACATTATTTGTAATTTTTGACAATTTCAATCTAAATCTAAATTTCCTGCTGTCAAAATGATATTTAATATGTCAATGTAAATAGCAATTATAAAAAACAAGCAAATTGAGATAAATCTTTGTAAGGGGATATTTTATAACAATTATACACCTTATTATAGGAAATTGAATGCTCTACAGAAAATCTATAAAATTGTCACGTAACAAATATCGTTCTTGAAATATCTTGAAAAAATTAATATTTTGTGATGTTACCCCTCCCCCTAACACATAATTTTAATGATTTTGAAATGGGGCCATTCTCAGGCCCGACTCAACCACCCAACCAAGTTTAATTAATATCAGTTCAGTGGTTCATGAGTTATACGTGTGACAAAGATTTACTCGACACACAGAAACACATACACAGACAGATACGGAACGAAAAGTGTTTGTCTTGACCTGAAACAGAAAAATCAAGTTAAAATTTTGAAATCGGAGAATAATTTCATTCTCTCATTTTAAAATGATCACAAAACTTCTCGTATCTTCGATACAGCGAAGAAACAAAAACAACAATTTATTTAATTATCTTTGATTACATTGTTAAGGTGTTAATGCTTTATTTTCTTTATAAAGTTGTAAAATGTAATTGGAATGAGTATTTTTAATCAAATCAATTAGCTTGTGGTATGGACGACATTTACATACCAGATTAGAAGAGTTACATCTAGATTGTTTTCTTTTTTTATACAAATAAGCAATTAGACGGTGACATTTCAGTAGCTGTGTTTTGAGATTCAGCTCGCGAGATAACCCGTTACTAACTAGTTTCTCTGTGATAGCATTATGTCAAATACACGCTATCTTATTTAGATAAAAGCAGTTTTGTCTCGTAGATTGTTAAATCTAGTCTATATGTATACTATACAGACTATACACTATTTACGTATTACTTACATGACCGATTTCTCACGTAGACTATGGGGCTTCATGTATGTATGTGTCTCGTCTCGCTTTCTTATTTCACAAATAACAGTCTCGTCTCGAGATGAGATCGAGATCGAATCTAAGAAATTATCGTGTGAATTTTTTAACAAAAAACATCTGCCAAGCACAGTGCTTCCTCGTGCTAAATTCACCAAAGGTAGTTAATTATTCAACAATTTAAATAAAAACCGATAATGTTTATATAAATTGCCTGGTATTGGTTAACCATTTAATTTTTATACAATTTTACTAAAAAATATTAGTTCAAAATTTTTCATAAAACGCACCTGAATATTTTTTCATATATTTTTAATTTTTTGACAATTTCAGTCTAAATCTAAATTTATGCAAATGTCAAAATGACATTTAAAACGCCAAAATGACATTTAAAACGTCAAAATGACATTTAATATGTCCAAGCAAATACCAATTTACAAAAACAAAACACGAATTTTAAATAAAATTGAGATAAATCTTTGTAAGGGAATATTTTACAACAAACGTTGTAGACCCATATTATAGGAAATTTAATGCTCTATAAAAAATATTCTATAAAATGTTCACGTAACATGGTCGTTCTTGAGATATTTTGAAAAAATAAATATTTTGGGCTGTCACTCCTTCCCCTTACACACGATTTTGATGATTTTGAAATGGGACCGCCCTAAAGCCAGACCCAACCATCCGACCAAGTTTCAATAATATCGGTTCAGTGGTTCATGAGTTATGCGTGTGACATGGATTCAGGGGACAGACGGACACACGAACGGACGGACACACGGACGGACGGACAGACGGACAGACAGACGGACAGACACGGAACGAAAAGTGTTTGTCTTGACGTAAACGGAAAGATAAATTTAACATTTTGAAATCGGAGAACTTTTTTTTTGTCTCAAAGCTTCTCATATCGTCGATATTGCGAGGAAGCAAAATTATTTTACTTTAGTTATTCATTTACAAAAATATATTAGGTACTGGCATCAATGCTTTAAGAGGAAGTATACAATTTTTTGAGATTGATGGCCTTCTTTTTTTAAATTTCATAAGCTCATGTTACTAATAAAACAAGTAACTCTTCATCCGCAAAAAAAAGTTTTGTTTTTTAAATTATAGCCTATTATTTTGTTTATATTTTTTCCAGTAAGGGATACTTGCTAATGGTTACAAAAAGTTATAAAATAAAGAATCGTATTTGTAACAATGTAAAGCAGATGCTTTAATAATTAATAATTATATAAATTAAACTAATAATAAGTTTAAATGTCTGCCATTCCGACACCCATTAGCCGATTGTCATCAAAGTATCTATAGATAATGATTCAGTAATGACAGTAATCAAATATCAACACATATTTCTAATTTAGTACATTTAATTAAACAAGTTTTCAACATTGGGGTATTGTCCAAGACTGGTGCCAGTACTTTATATACAGCAATAGCGTGATGATTCGATTGTTCATATGATAAAAATAAAACGGCCAAGTACATGATAGGGTTCCGTAGTCATTCTCACTACGATTTATAAAAGAGTTATTTCAAAATGTTTCATAAACTATTTTTGCTGTAATGTTCGTTATTACTTTCAGTGAAAGTACTAATTAAGAAGGGGGGGGGGGCGCTCTGATAACGACATCTAAAAGACAATATATAAAAAAATTTTATTGCATTTTAGGAGACCTATCTAAAGACACTCTACTTGATGGATTGAGTGAAATTTTTTTTTAATTTACTTTTCAGTCTACGAAAAGGAGAGTCCAAAAAACCATTTCTATTTTTTGGTTATCAGTATTCGTCCGTATACCTAATTTCATTTTAATCGGTTTAACATTTTTGAGGACGGACGGACATAGCGAAACTATAAGGGTTCATAGTTTTCTACGGAACCTTCAAAATGAATCAATTGAAACACAATTCCTTAAAAATATCTTGAAACTTATTTTATTATTCATAATCATAAATGTCTAGTTACTTTAAGAGCACTTTAATATGTGAATTTTTCTTAAAATCGATAATTGAAAGCAAACAAAAAAACCAATTGTATTCTCATCTTGTTAGTTAAAAAGAGTTGAATCCTTTAATTATATTTGAAATCCTTTCAAATAACATGAATAATTAAATAATTTCAATTCTTTATTAGCATTTCCAAGCAGTTTGCTTGAAGCAACTTAACAAATAAGTACTTACCTAGCTATAGATTTTCCGATAATTTATGTTTCACCAAAGAAAAAATAAAAGAAAACGGTTTATTTAATTTTACACTTTCTAAATCATTGACGGGTACAGCTAGTTTTTCAGAGGGTTTTTTTTATAAATATTCCTTAAATTTTTTTGCAACTTCGTATTTTAATATCCTTTTAAGTATGTACTTTTAAGTATTGTGGAACCGATTTTTATCGAATTTTGATGGGAATATCAGTTTTGACATTTCTTGAATTCATTCTGACTATTTTCGCCATGACGTCTGTCTGTAAACGCTGTAACTCAAATGAATTAAATTTTATTTAGAATTAATATTCGTCTGAAATGAAAATCTCCATTTTTGGATACGGTCATACTTTGCAATGTTTTGAAAATATGTTTATATTTTTTCAAATTCAATTTTATTATATTAATAAAATGAACTGCAAGCTTAACACTCTTTACACACTAGCGACTTTTAGTAGTATGATGTATGCAGCGCGACTATCGCCAGTGTGTATGGGTTTTGCGATTTACATGTAAAATGAATGTACGCGAAAAAAATTCATTTATGTATTATTTTTAGCAAGCATAAAAAATTAAAATCAAAATTAAAAATAATGCAATAATATAGATAAAATAATATTGATTGATAAAATCACAAAATACCACTCTGATTAAGACTTAACTTACTACAATCAATCAGAAAATGATTTGAGTTGTCAGAACTCTTGCTTTGAATATCTCTACTTTCCCTCTATGGATGCGCACTTGTTTTAGATTCAAAGTGTAGAATTCCACAGTAAGCTTCGCTGTGCTTTTTTGAAATGTAAATGTGATTTTAAGTCACTTATTTTTTACGCTGTATCATTTGGTATTCTAATCCATCCATTCGTATAACGCTTTCTCTACAGAAGAATAGACAAAATATCATGACGGAATACAAATCAATGTTACGTTGAAAAAAAACCAGAGTTTTAATATCAGACGCTTTGTTTTTACGAGAAATAAAAAAAGTTATTTCGTTTCAAGGAATAAAAATGATATTATTATTTTAAGATTCTTTATTATTAAATATCCAATTCGGAGAAGTTCATTTTAAAATATCAATTGTTTGATATTAAATGATCTTTGTATATTTTGCAATTTCATTGTTTGCCATCAAGTACAAAGGTAAAAAATTGACTAGTGACAGGAAATCCTTATTTTATATACAGAGTGAGTCATATCAGGTGGAGCAAACTTGAACAGTTGATAAAGAAAAATATTACAAAAAAAAAGTTCATTTAAACATGTGTCCGGAAATTATTCGTGAGGGAACTACAGATCTCCAAAGATTTATCCTAAAATTAGTTTTAAAATTTTGAGAAGCCATTGTGATACAGTTATTAGACCCCTTACATATAGTGACTTTTAGTAGCTCAGTTATCGCGCTGCTGAGGGGAGCGGGGGTGTTTCAATTGCACATGAGATTTAGCAGCACGGCTACCGCGCTGCTAAAAGTTGCTAGTGTGTAAGGGGTCTTAAACTTTATAATCGGTTTAGTATTAAACACGTATTAATACTAAACCGATTATAAAATTTTTGTTTATCTTATTTTGTTAATGTATAACAGCAATGCTGGCTTTAAGGGATGGGCGCTAGGCGACCGCTCGGGGTGCTATTTCATAAGGGGCGGCGGAGGGCCACATGGAAAAAAACTTAGATTAAATTCTAGTATTTTTTTTTCTCTTTAAAAAACGATAACAAAGCTTCTCTTATCTTCGATATGACGAAGAAGTAAAATTAATAAATTCGAATCATTTTTAAAGTTAAGCATAATAACTGTAAGATGAAAATTTATTTTTATTTTTATAGTATTCATAGAATATTTTGTGTAATTTGTAGCATCCGTATTAAGTCAAAATCTGCAATACTATATTTATAATCGTATTTCTCGTAAACGGTTGATCTTATGACAAATTGACAAAATATATTTCTGTATATTTTGTGTCATATGACCTTATAAAAATGCCAAACATAGGAAAAAAAAACTAGATAAAACTCAGAGCCTACTGGCCCCAAACATCCTTGGTCTAAATAATCATTGAACTACTGGAAATCGGTAACACGTATTAATTTTAAACCGGGTATCAAATTTATTTACTGTATCACAATGGGTTCTCCAAATATTAAATAAAAATTAATTTTAGATAAAATCTATGAGAGTCGTTTGTAACTTCCTCACGAAAAGTTTCATTACATGTTCATTATATAATCTCTTTTGCTTGAAATATTTTTCTCAATTAAGTGTTCATGTTTTAAATGTGTAGAATTTTGTTTTCTACACTTTTTTCATTAATGAAAAAACAAAATAAGTAATTACTTATTTTTAAGGTTGCATTATGGTTTTTGAAATACAACGAAAAAATGTTTTTTTGCAATGTTTCGTGAGCTATGACAGCAAACTATAGGTTTTCTGAAATGATGGCTGTGAGAAAAAATATTGAAAAGTGATAGTTCTAAAAGATTGCTATTTAAGTTTTTTCAATTAACTCGCTTCTTTATGAGACAAATGCAAAAAATCGGTTTTTGTTAACTTCCTTGCATTATATCTCGTTACCAATTGATGGTAGATAATAATTAGACATGTGAATAAATTTGTAAATTCAAATTTGTTGAACAAAAAATGTGCTGACTAATTTTATCGTAGGATCAACGATTTACGAAATAATTAAGTTTAAAGTTTTCGCGCTTATAGCGAACAACGTTCAAGGTCATAGACCACACCATCTTAATGTAGTACTCAGAACATACCCCCCAACAATTTAAAACAAAAAAAATGACTGTAGAACAATGTCTTACTTTATTTTGATAATTTGATTGGATTATTTGTTCCTCCCGATATTATTCAGCCTGTTTAACGAAAAAAAATTTTTTAATATTTTTTTAATAATTATAAGCAACATATCTACTCTTAATCCAACTATATTACTGTTTCGTCCAGCAATAATATAGTTGGATTAAGATGAAACTGAATTGCATAAAGAATTTATTTAATTAATTTTTCGATTAAGGAGATTGGCTACAGTCTTTAAGGAGCAGGTGGTAAATGGGGTTTGTCTATGTTTATTACGTGATTCAGTGACAATTCCCCAATGTTCAAAAACAAATTAAATATAGTACTGGTGGGTTAGATCTTTTATAAAAATATTTCTAATCATTTTTTTTATCATCATAAATTTCACGAGTCTTTTTTTTGTAATATATTTAATACAGAGGTTATTTTAGTGTGCAGCTCTAGCTTGAATATTTTACTGTACTATGTGGCTGTAGACCTTAGTATTTTATATTAATTTCAACTGAGAATAAGGGTCTTGACAGATAGATCCTAATAAAAATAATTTAGTTTTTTTAAATATTTCATTTTAAGGTAGTTTTACTGTAACAAAAGTTAATTTGTTACATATCATTTTAAAGATATTTAGTTACTCTTCAAACTAAATCAAACCACATTTGAATATCTGTCCCCATTATCGAGATATACGATTCTTAATATGGACTGTATTTTTAAGGGGCGTCGCATATTATCTTAGAGCGCCAGCCCTGTACATTGCGCGTTCATTGCCCGCCGATACAGATTGTACTGCAGACTTGTGACGTGTCACCTGACCTACTCACACTCGCAAACACACACACACACATACACATTATTTTACCTTTGGATCGATTATTGCGTTTCCATATACACCTTGTTTTATCGAATTAAATGCATTTACATTTTAATAATAAACGGGTAGTTGGTTTGACGCAAAACCACGCGTTTTTGTTGTCAACTGGAGTGAATGGTCGTATTCCTGCCATGGTCTGAATGTGACCATACTGTAATGTATTTTGTTTTATCCATACTATCTATACTAATATTACAAATCCGGAAATAATTCTATCTGTCTGTCTGTATATATAGCACCTGTATATATATGTAAATTTTTTGTCCATTTAAAGAAAGATATGATAATCTCGAATGAATCATTACTAGAGATTGGAAAAATAGTTGTTATTTTCAATGAAATAGTTACTAGTTGAATTTTATATAGTTGGTAAATAGTTTTTTTTTTACGATTTGATAATAATAATTAGTGCAAACGAAGCAATAAGAACTGTCGCAAATAGTTTTAAAATAGTTGGAAAGGTAGTTGAAAATAGTTGATTTCAAATCGTCTTCAATCAAACCAGTTTTCTGAAAACGGTGGAGATATGTAATAAAAAATACAATACATGCATTTTTACGCAATAGTTGGAAAACTATTTTTCCAATCTCTAATCATTACTCATCTATGCACAAGTGAGGTATCAAAATACACGTCTTATTGATTTGTTTTCAAAAGTATGTTCATATTATACATTTAAAAAAACGCCCACGAATAGAGATAGAATCTATGTAAATTTTGCAGAAATGTAAACTTCGAAATTAATTGGTGAAAAAAAAAAAAATAATTGATAATTTTTATTTAATTAAATAAAATAATTCATAAATTAGAGTAATAATTGCGACGCTTTGCTTCGTTTGCACTAATTATTATTAAATTGTAAAAAAACTTTTTACCAACTATTTTCCGAAAAAAAATTCAACTAGTAACTATTTCATTGAAAATAACAACTATTTTTCCAATCTCTATTTTTTCATATTTGTATAAAAAAGTAAAAATAGTTTCATTCATATCGGTTAATATTGACAGAACCCGCACATTTTGTAAACGATCATACACTTGACTGATTATTTGTTTATTTACCAAGAAGTTTGTTATTTATTTATATCTTAAAAATATATTATTAATTTTATTTATTTCTGTTACAGGTAAGCCCACTAGCAGATAAGTGAGTGGTGAGTAATATTAAATATACATATCTTTACTGTGCCAAGAAAATTACGTAACAAAAAAAACACCGCATTTCATCTTAATATACCGGGCGGTCTATTTAAATTGAGACAAGAAAATATCTAGAAAACTAAGGTTTTTCAGGGAAAATGTTTGGTACAAAAGTTTCAGGGTTAAGAGAGGGAAAATCAATGGTTGTAAAGTTTGAGGTTTAAAAGTCTTTTTGAGGGCAAGTAATTTTTTTTAATGGAAACCTATTTCTTTTTTACATATTCGTATTTTACAATAAAAGGAACAGCTTTGTCTGGAAAGTTTTTTTTTGAAAGGAAGGAATTTTTTTTAATTTTAGGATTTTTTAATGGAAAAGAATTTTTAAATGTTAATTTTTTATAAAAATAAACTGCCCTGGTCGGCACAAGACTTTTTTATACATCATGATACATAAGAAATTACATGTTTTTGTTAATGTTTGAAATATATTTTAATTCTATTCTGTGATTTTATTTCAAATGTTTTTATTATAAATCGTTATAATAATTTATAATACTTTTATAATACTTTGTCCATTTGACATGGGATTAGAGGTGTACTGGAATTCCGGCCGGTATTCACGATTTTATTCCGGTTCCGGTTCCGTTATTTTTTTTTTAAATCAAACATAAATATAATAATTATGATATAACAAAAATTTTAATGGAAACAATCATTTCAAAACACAAATGTGCAATTTTTTTGTATTTTTATAATTAAAATTTTTTTTACTTAAAAACGGATAAAATGTCAAAAAATATTGTTTTTTTGTGAAAAAAAAAACTAAAAATAATTCAATCCGCTACGGTAAGTACATTCGGAGATAAGATTATTATAAATATAAATGCACAATGCACATGCGTCATTTATTCAAAAATTAAAATACGCGTCATTCTCAAATAACACAAAAGTTTGACAAATGACGAATAAAACTTACAATTAGTTTAACAACATATGTAAATATTATGAAAATTCGTAGAAGTAGCATTTTTCTCTGATATAGTTAACTAATAATGTCCCTTATTTATTTAACTGAAGAGTATTTATAAATGTATAGTAAATTTTTTCAGCTTTTTAAAAATCCTTACGGAGGATCATATTTACAACCACTGAGTAAAATCAATTTTCAAGGATCTTTTAATTTGTTATCATCAAATATGGACAGATTTAAAAAGAGTATAATAATAATATTACATTTGTATAAGGGTGATGTGCGTGTCAAACTTTAACAGTAGATTGAGGAAGTTATTTTTAGCAAAAAACTTTATATGAACATGTGTCCGGGAATTTTTGTGAAAGAGTTACATGTTACAATCCTCCAAAGATTTTACCCAAAATTAGTTTTTATTTGATATCTAGAGAACCTTAGGTCAGTCCCCAGAGCAAAATAAAAAAGCGTTAATTCATACAACACAAATTATTGGATAAATGGGTTTATTAAGGCTTAAAACTTAATACATCCCAGATGTTTTTTAAGTTGAATTTATTTTATATTTTTTAAGATTTTTTATTTTTCCTTTTTGAGTGACGTATTCCGAAGTCCATGATCAGATTCTGATAAAATTTATATGGGGCCATCTCGATAGTATACACTTTGAAACAAAATATTGTGGAATTGAGAACCTCCCCCCTTTTTGAAGTTGTTTAAAATTTATACTAACCAATTATTGAATTATCTATATCAATTGTTTTTCAATTCAAAGATTAACAAATTAGATAAAGGACGCATAATAGGCATGATGCTAGTAACAAAGTATCACTGAAATTGTGATTTTAAATAATGAAATAAGTTAAAAAGATTCTAAAAAATGTATTTATTTTTATATTAAAAGCGAGATTAATATGATTTTTGTTAAAATAAAAACATAAAATACAGCAATCCGCCATGTTTGATAAAACACCAGTCACAGTGGATGTCGTCACGGCTACGTAAACGTCATTTTTGTTTCATTAATATCTGCATTGTTTATAAATTATTTTGTGGTTTTAAATTATCAATTTGCTCAGATTTATATTACCAAAAGTAAAACATAGAAACATTAGTGATGGAACAAGGATTAATTATAGTTGACAAGGAGTGTTTACATAGGCGTGACGTCAAAAATGCGCCATGACACTTGCGAGCGTTTTTGCGTCAAATTCAAAATTCGTTTTAAAAGGGTCAATTTTTGTGATTAAACCTTTATTTTCTGCAGAAATAAGCATTTTTTTGGAAATAAGAGACACGTAAGATCATTATAAAATATTTTTTTTAAATTAGGCATCATGCCTATTATTGAATTATCTATATCAATTGTTTTTCAATTAAAAGATTAACAAATTAGATAAAGGACGCATAATTATGTACTTATTAAAATAATCATGTCCTTTATCCCTTGGCTATATTAATTTAGTTGGTAGACATTATAGTTGATGAAAGCAGCCCCGTAGGTCAACGCACGACTCAGTAATTCAATAAGTTGTACCGCAGAGCATCCGTAGCGGTTAACGCGGTCGCCTTTATCGTACTAGCGCACACCTTGCACTGTACCAACACATATAACTTGCGGTCTGTTAGTTGCCTGTCTTATATATCTATAATATTTCGCTGTATAAGGGATGTAAATTAACACTATTTATAACTATGGCATGCAAGAAGAGATCTGAAGTCTCGGCTTTTTCAGTCCCGGGACTCGAGACATGATAATTTGATGGTCCCTGGACCCGAGACTTTTGTTTGCTCATCAATAAAATTATAGAAAAAAAATTTTTTTTGATAAATATTTGTATGTATTGCGTGTTTAAAAAAGCCACAATGTTCATTTACTAAAACAAAAATTATGTAAATAGAAATATATTAACTTATTTTTAGGGTTCCGAAGAAACCCTATTAATCTCATTTTGTCGTCCGTCCGTCCGTCCGTCCTTTTCACTCAAACCTAAATAGCTCGTAAACTATATAAGCTAGAAACTTGAAATTTTTACTGAACATGTAAAATGACACCCTCTAGTAAAAGATGTATAAATTTATTGAATAAATAATTTTTCAGGGTGGGGGGCAATAAGGAGCTAAAGCTAGGTAAAAAAAAAATTTTTTTATACCAAGGCATGTGGCACGTAAAAATGTATAACCAAACAAGCGGAATTTGACCTATTCTATTTTTTTTCTAAATCAAAAATGGTGCATGTAGGGGGCTTTAAAGCAAATAAAAAAAAAATTGTATACCAAGACGCATGTCAAAATGTACATCTCAATTAGTAGAATTTGACAATATATTTTTTTTCTAACTTAAAAATGGCACCTGTAAGGGGCTAAAAGCAGTATTTTATTTTGTCCCCCCACCTCTAACTCTGTAACTACCGGCTCAAAAAATCTGGAAAAAAAAATTCGTTATGAAGTTTTGGTGGGACTACCAACGACAAATACTAAAGTGAAGAATATAATTTTAAATTTTGGAATAATAGGTAGGCGCGTCATAATTTTTTTTATTTTGATATCTAAGCAAGTGGGGTGTCAAAATATAGATTTCAATTAGTAGAACTTAACACTTTTTTTATATTTTTTTCTAACGGGGTTGAATGTAAAGAAATGCTTAAATACGTGTTTCATTATTTGTATTGTAGAGTATTTATTTTAAATTTCAAGTAAATCCGATCAAAAAAAAAAAAAAATTTCCCATACAAACTTTTACACCCCCTTTTACCCTCGTGGGGGTTGAATTTCGAAAAATACTTTCTTAATAGATGCCTACATCGTAAAAGGAAGACAGCCCCAAAATTCCACGTTTCTAGATCCAGATGTTTTGGTTCGGCGATGATGAATCAGTCAGTCAGGACATGTTATTGTATATGTATATGTTACGGCTAAAACCCGAAGTGCGGCTACAACTAGGTGTAGCCGGCTACACCTAGTTCGGTTAGAAAACCTATTATACCATACAATACTTTTCACAAATTGAAATTTTAATCATTTTTCACGGAGTTATAAAACAAAATGCATATTTTTGGAAATTATAATAATAACAAAAATTTCACTTATGATTTTTGGGTTTTATCCCGTGTTGCACTTTTATATCACTTGACGTTTTGACCGGCATCTCGTGGTCTTCTTCAGAAGTGAAGTGTCGAGTCCAGAAGGTGTAGCTGCTTATATAATGCGTTGACATTTGCTAGAAGTGATATACTATAAAAATGCGACGCGGGATAAAATCTAAAAATCTTAAGTTTAAACTATTGAACAGTCGTATAACAACCAGCAGACATTCTACGTTATGAAGAAGAAGAAGAAGAACAGTTGCAAAAGTCTATGTTCAAAAATAATAACAAAAATGTTATTAATTTAATGAGTAATGTTTCAGAATCCTCGACAAGATAATAAACAATTTTAATTCTATTTGATGTTATTTTGTCGAAAAGGATAACAATACGTCTTATTGTTATAACTAATAACTACATAATTACTGTATATTTTATTACGTTTTCTTATTGCTACATAACTAAAGGTACCGAAAACGTTATATGTAATAAAGTCAGGTAATTACATACCATTCGAAAAGCAGTGAACTTTTATTATGTAGTATTATGCCTGGCCAACTCAAATTGCACCACGGGCCGCATTGACGACCTAAAATTTTTCGAGGGCCGGTCATGAAGGGTTGTAATTATTGATCTCATTCGATCCGGCGAGAAAGAGTGTAGGAGTTATAGGGTAAAAATTATCTCGCATTTAATAGGAACCGAGATATTTACGATTTTGTATAATCAATAAACAGCGGGAAAAAAAATCTCAAATTTTTTCCCAGTTACAGCTATAAAGGGCTGTAATTTGTCTCATTTGATACAAGGGGAAAACAAGCAAGTGTTCAATCATAGTAAATTAAAAAATAACATATTTGTATGGTTTCAAGTATTTAAAATACTTATAAATAATGGTTTTATTTATTCACAAAAATACTTGAAATTCTAATTTTTTTCCAATTTTATTACCAAAGTCCGCAAATATGTATAGTTTTTTTTTTAATTATAACCTTTTATTTTGTTTATGTTTTTTCTTCAGTAATGGAAAAAGTAAACCCAGTAATGGGCACCAAGTGATAGACACTTGTTAATGATTACTAAATGATTAGTATTACAACATAAAAGTTATAAAATAAAGAATTGTAAAATTTGAAACAATTTAAAGCAGTTGCTATGATAATATAATAATTAATAAATACATTACACTAATAATTAGTTTAAGTGTCCACCATTTTAACACCCATTGGCCCATTGTTATAAAATTAAGCTATTTTATAGTTAAGTGTCTATAGACTATGATTAAAATTTTTAATTTATTACATTTAATTAAACAAGTGTCCAACATTATTGGGGTATTGTCCGAGACTGGTGCCAGTACCTTATAGTACAAAGAACATATGTACATATATATTTGAGTGTAAAACATATATACACTATTTTTTTTATATATAAAATACGCACCGGCATTAAAAAGGTCGTAGCAAAAATATATGTTGATCCCAAAGCGGTGTTTTTATTTAATATGTACGAACTTTAAAGCTATTATATTCGTCCCTTTGTGAGCATCAACATGTTATTTAGGAGGACATTCCTTTGTGAACACCTAATTAAAAATAAAAATAAATGTTTCTATGCGCAAATAAAACATACATAAGATGTTTTTTGCTTTTATGACTTTGAAATTTTTTGTATTTATGTATTTAAACAAAAATTATCTTTTTAAAATAGATTCTCGTCGAGGTTTATACGAGATTTGATAAATACATAGTTTTTTACATTTCTTTGATCATACTGATATGGAATAAGACAAATACATAGTTTAAAATACCAACGATATTATTAAACACAGGTAAAAAATTGACTTGGGCAAAGATATCTTCGTTTTATATACAGGTGTATAATTATTATAGGACCAGGAATTTATTTCTGTAACTATTAATAATATTAAAAAAGTCCAAATAAGAAATATCTCTGGTTTCTTAATGTGAAGAGGAATATGACATCCAAAATAAACCTTCATTCGCTTCGCGCGCTCGGTAGACATATTTTTTTTATTAAATGGAATGGTACTATATAGGTATTTTTTATATCATAGAACTGTGAAACATGTTGTTCTGAATAACATTTGTATAAAACATATTTTAGAATAATAATTTAGACGTCATTTGATATTAAAAATTGAATTTATGAATTTATAGTTGATTTTATTTGCAAGTTAAATGAAGTAAACTAAAATAATAATATGCAGTTATTGTTAAAATGCATTTATAATATATGTATTTGAAAAAACACAATTATAGGTAATTTCAAATACTTTTTTACTTTCACAAATTCTAAATTAATTTAATTTCAAAAAGAAACATTTAAATTACATATAATTGTGTTTTTATAATAAATACATGCATTTCTTTTTTTAATATTAAATGACGTCTAAATTATTGCTCTAAGAAAAAAGTATTTTGTACAAAAGTTATCTAGAAGTATAGTTCTATATAAAAAATAGAAAAAACTGCATTCATGTTATAATTTTAATGCCACTTCGACATTAAGATTTCTTTTAAAAATGTTTCTTCAAGACTATATTAATAACTTTACAGGAAGTTAGTCATAAAAAATAATGCAAAGTAAAGTATATCCTATTACACAGCTTTATAATTATAAAAAGTTATTTTCTGCTTGTTTTTTATTTCTGTTTCACATTACAAGTAAAAAAATATGTTCATTTGATAATGTAATGAATAATAAGTGCATATATTATTTATTTATCACATAATCACTCATTAATAAAAAAAATTAATCAAAACCTAGAAATTAATTAAAATAAAAAAATTATTACCCTATCTAAATAAGTATATGTACTCGTATTCAGTGATGATATATACTCATATTACTCATGGACTGACAAGTCTTTGGCCTAACAATGAAAAAACGATTTTTTAATGAAAAAACTCTTTTATTCTTCGACATAATCTCCATCTAGAGTGATGCACTTGTTCCAACGGCCCTCTAACATTTCAATACCGGTCTTACAGTGGTTCGCGTCAAGTCCCTCAAAATAGGCGTTTGTTTCCAACTCAACTTCTTCATTAAAGTAAAATATTTTGCCAGAGAGCCACATATCAATTTTAGAAAAACGTAGTAGTCCCTGGGGGCGTATGTATGTGATCTCATCAGGCCTAAACCTTTGGACGTATCGAAGTCATATTCACACCATATGTTCGTTTGTGTATTTATGGTCCGATTTGGTTCAAAATTAAAATGTATGTTCATTTGATGCTCGGATAGGTTTATTCTTATATTTTTGGACCCGGTAGGTGGCACTGGAGTCGAGATATTTATGAAAATGTGCATTTATGGATCCCAAAATACTAATGATAACTTAGTTCAAGACTCGACCAAAGCTTGTCAACTAATATAGTACCAAGGCTAACCCAGAGTCTCCGCTGTACAAAATAACAAAGGGGCCATGGTTGACACAGGCTTAGACCAATGCTAGCCATCTCTGGGCCAAAATACTAATGATAAATTCGTTCAAGACTCGACCAAAGTTTGTCGACCAATATAGTACCAAAGCTGGCCTAGAGTCTCCGCTGTATAAAATAACAAAGAGGCTATGATTAACCCAGGCTTAGGTCAATGCTAGCCAATTCTGGGCCAAAATACAAATGATAACTTCGTTCAAGACTAGGCCAAAGCTTGTCGACCAATATAGTACCAAAGCTGACTCAGAGTCTTCCCAGTACAAAACAACAAAGGGGCCATCGTAGGCCCAGGCTTGCGGCAATGCTAGTCAACGTTGGGCTAAGCCTGGCACCCAACACTGGGCCAAAATACAAATTATAACTTCGTTCAAAACTCGACCAAGGCTTGTCAACCAATACAGTACCAAGGCTGGCCCAGCGTCTCTCCTGTACAAAATAACAGAGGGGCCATGGTTAACCCAAGCTTGTGCCAATGCTAGCTATCTCTGGGCCAAAATACAAATGATAACTTCGTTTAAGACTCGACCAAGACTTGTCAACCAATATGGTACCAAAGCTGGCCCAGAGTTCGAGATATTTACGAAAATGTGTATTTATGGTCTGATACTCGTATTTCAACAAATTATTTTTGATCAGAATAACGTTTGCCGGGTCAGCTAAAACAATAATTACAAGTGATAAGGGGTGAAATATTAACTCTCGTGAAAAGCTGAGATGGGTCCGCTAGTATAATTTAAAATACAAATATTCTAAAAAAAATATAAAAAAATGTTTTTTTTGTACTTAAAAGGCTGTAACTATTGAATAATTCATTTGAATGAATTGAAATTTTGATACGTAAAACTAGATAATTTAGATATTTTAATACCAGTCCGAAGTTTGTGTGATATATAGTTCCAGAGTTCTATGTAATCAAACATGAGACTTTTTTTCATATCACAATTATAATACAGGGATATTTATTTACATTAGACCATACAGGACAATTTTATTAGAGTTGAAATAAAATACGATCACGTTTCTAATATTTCATTTGAAAGTGTACAAACATAGAAATGTCAGGGGTGAATACACAGAGACAGAGAGGGAGGGAGTAACAATATCTGTGCTCCTCGCGCTTGTTTATGAATCAATTAGCAGAAATTAATTAGTCATTAACTGGGATAATGTAAATGTTATATTGCTTAACGAAGCACTGGCCATACATTTATATAATGACTTTGTTCTATGTACAAGCTATAATTACAGATAGCAGGAACTTTGTTTTTCTCCTCGCCAGTTTCAGGTTTCGTTATTTCATTCGAAATTGATTCGTGATTAAAATGAATAGGGCTTCACGTAGCTTTTTCTCAGGTTCGACAAAACCGAGACGAACTTTATTTATAAGTAACTGTGCCCGCTGCTTCGCTTGCGTTGACTACGGAATTGTTGTTTAGGATTTTTGAAAAATCAACTTGAATTATTTTAGATCTTTTTGTTTTAAACAATTCTTTACTACATTATATTGTTCAATAACTAACAGTTTAGGCAGCGTATTGCAAAAGAGCGCGCTGGAGGCAAACTTTTTTCCGACTTGATTTACTATTATCGTCACTGATTATTTCTTATGTTACCTAACTTAACAAAATATATACTAAAACCCTGACAAAGAACATATCTATGAATTAAAAAAAAAAAACACGTAAATCGGTGGTTCTCGAGTGATAACCTCACTGACGGACAGACAGACAGATGTTGCGTTTTATAATATATAGATATAAGGACCCTTAAGTGAACTATATTATGCAGTGTATCAACACACACATTTTTGAGTTATGACTGCAGTTTTAGTAAAAAAAGAAGTTTACAAAACTATTACCTACGAGCTGTTACCCGCGACTTCGTCCGCGTGGTATTACATATTTCTGTTATGATAGTCGATTAAACAGGTTTTTAGTTTCGTATTTACATGCTAGTTGTAAAAAAATATATCCTATCGCACGTATAAAAAAAGTACACTCCTTCATTTTGTTATCTAATCGATTTTTCGGGGTACAAAATAGCCTATGTTCTTCCTCAGGATGCAAGCTATCTCTCTGACAAATTTTATCAAGATCGGTTCAGCAGTTTAGCAGTGAAAAGGTTACAGACAGACAGATAGAGTTATTTTCGCATTTATAAAATTAGTATGGATAGCGTGTGGTTATTAAAATTTTATTGAAATTATAATTTAACAAAAACACTTTCTGCAAAAAACACTTTTTGGTTTGGTTGAAAAGAGAATGATTATAAAAAAACGATATTTTTACAATTTTATTAGAAGATGTATCTAATTAACCAACCAAACGCTAAAGTAGGTACTATTTTTCAATAAAAAGAAATGTAACGAAATCATAAATATATTTTTCTTGGTGCACATTAAAAACGTTGATAACTCGAAATGAGCTATATGTGGGTTGATACATTATTGCATAACAATGTCCAAGTATGCAATGTTAGGTCCTGG
This sequence comes from Sialis fuliginosa, assembly GCA_961205875.1. NCBI lineage: Eukaryota > Metazoa > Arthropoda > Insecta > Megaloptera > Sialidae > Sialis > Sialis fuliginosa. The sequence continues at coordinate 32,079,667 of OY540812.1, forward strand.
TGGATTCAATAAGATTTTTCGTTCGATTAAAAATTATTTCGTGTATTTTTAAAAAAGTTGTATTTAATAAAAGACAGAACTATACCTTTTCAATTTCAAATTGAGACTAATCAATTTCAAATTCGAAATAATCAATTTCAAATTGGGAATAATCAATTTCAAATTGAGACTAAACAATTTCAAATTAGGAATAATCAAGTTCAATTTGAGACTAATCAATTTCAAATTTGGAATTGTAAATTTCACATTTGAGATAAAAATAAATAAATTATTTATTTCAATATAATATAATGTATTATAATACAAAATATATTTGTAATGGCTACAATTTAACCCCCCACATCCTATCACGGGACCCCAGACTGGAATTGTTGGAGGATTCCTAAGAAATATTTTCTCGACTTCAATAAGAAAAAAAATCTCATAGGTATATTTGAATGGCCTTTTTTATTTTTTAAATTTTATTTAAAATCGGACCCCCTATAATTTACAATCATCCAAATTAATAAGGTATATTTAATGCATCAGATATGCATCTTTGAAGGTGAGCGACATGTTGGGTATAATTAGCAACAATAATTTTCGTGATATTTTCTCATTCAATATTTTTTAGCCGTTGTAATCGAAATACAGTTTGAGTCATATTTACTGTCTTCAAACACTAAATAAATATGTGGTATTTCAATTCCAAACTCAATGTTAACACTAGCTTTTAAACTTAACAAATTTAATATTGATAATTCCCAATTTGATATTGATTGGTCCCAATTTGCAATTGATTAGTTTCTATTTGAAAATGATTATTCCCAATTTGAAATTGATTAGTCTCAATTTGAAAATGATTATTCCCAATTTGAAATTGATTAGTCCCAATCTGAACTTGAAAAAGTATAGTTTTTCGATTCGGGTATATTTTTCCGTTTTTTGATCAATATTAAAAAGGTTATGTTCTTAATTATCTTTGCTAAAATGCAATATTAATTAATTAATGAAAGTTATCTGCTTTTTTACTTTTTTCAATGTATTGATTCTGGTGGGGAAAGGATTCGACAGAAATGTTGAATGTAATTAATTTCCGCATTTCAACGTAATACAAAATTATAAAATCAATAAGCAATTTTTGTTTAAAAAATTGACAAAATCGACTTTTTTCAGTATTAAAACTACCAGTCCGCGTTCCCCATTGTTGTTATCACTCCAGCGATATTATATCTTAGAAAAGTTATCTATCAATATTTTCAACCCCATGTCAAAATTCCTATTCCTATAACTTTGTGAAAAATCAATAAAATTGAGATATTCGAGAGGAATTGAAAAATAGAGATTGGTGTGTAATAAATTGCTTTTTTTATCTCATTCCGACACTTTTGGTTGAGGTTACAGAGTTTTAAATATTACTTCAATAATAATAATAATAATAATATCTAATCTTAAGTAAGGTACTGTCACCAGTCTTGGATAATACCACAGTATTGGATTCTTACTTAAATTAGAAATATTTGTTGATAATTTGTTTACTTAACTGTAAAACAGCTTAATTTGATGACAATTAGCCAATAGGTGTCAAAATGGTGGATATTTAAACTAATTATTAGTGTAATTTATTTATTAATTATTATATTACAAGCGGCTTTTTGTATACTGCGACCCTCGTATGTATAAAATGTATATATTATATTACCATTATTTTTAATATAATATTAGATCGTTGTGAACATGGTTAAAGGTAATTTTTATAAAATTTTATTAGAAAATGGTAATTGTAATTTTTGATAGTAACATTTTTGTATGTCAAACACATACTTGCAGTTTGTAGAAATAAACAACTAATTCCAATCGTTTTAAATGTCATTATTTAATTTTTACTCTTATAGACACTATAAATTCAAAAGATACCTACCTACCTATAGATAGATTATATATAAAATAATCTATCCGATTCATACGTATTGTTCACTTAATAAAAACTACTTCGATTTCATTATAAATGAAAATGAAGTACATTCTTTGTAACGTAATGGTGTAAATGACTTCAGATTCAATAAAACGTTTAAATCATGTTTCAAAAATGTTATTTGTTTATGAATTGTTTACATATACAATTTAAAATTTTTGAGGTACGAAAAATTTCAAGTTTTTTTTCTGTACCTACATTCGTGCGTAAGATGACATACTTAGCTTACTATTATATGTTATGTCAACAATAGCATTTGCTTTACATTGTTTCAAATTTTACATATCTTTATTTTTAACTTTTGTGTTGAAGTAGGTACTTATCATTTTGTAATCATTAACAAGTGTCCATCACTCAGTACTCCTTATTGGTTTTACTTTGTCCATTACTGGAGTCAAAACATAAACAAAATAAAAGTCTATACATAATTTAAAAAAAAAAACTATATTTGCAGACTTTGGTAATTAAATTGATATAATAAAGAGTTACTTGTTTTATTAGTAACATGAGTTAATGATAATTACAAAAAAGAAGCCCTTCAATCCCAAAAAAAAAACAGTACACCTTGCTCTTAAAGCGTCCAAGACTGGTGCCAGTACCTTATATACGTACAACAGAGACTTACCCTAAACCATGTGTAAACTTTCTTACCCAGCAATCATGCATGTAAATATGCATATATGCTATTTGATCGAGACTTCCTCCGCTCCACCGTTGTTGAAGACAACTAGCGCGGCGCACAGAGATACTGGCACAGACTCCGCGCGCTAGCTTGCACCGGTTGTCAGTTTACGCGACTCCGCCGATCAGAGCGGACGTGGTACCCCCGGTACTTCTACATACGAACTCACGCGCACTCGCAAGCGAAGCTCGCACATTCGCCGGTTTTTATAACGTATACATTGAAACACTGATCCATATTGAATATTTAGTGCGCTACTGAAATCTGCGTAACGTAATGTAACGCATGCTAAATGAATATATGTGAATTTCAAACGGACTGTTATATTATATTGAAACTTTAGTGAACTTCTGGACTCTACGTTACGTTTTGTAACGTAACGCATACGCCGTTTTTTTTATATACGTGCATTTTAAATTATAAACGGACTGGTATATTAAATTGAATCTTTTAGTGAATTTCTGAACTCAATGTAACGTATACGTATTGTGTAACACGTGAAAATAGCATACTTACTGTGTAACGTGTAAGAATTAAATACGTCAGATTGTATTTCAAATTTTAAACGAACTGGTATATTATATTAAAACTTTTAGTGATTTCTGGACTAAGCGTGACATAGCGTAACATAACGTATATCTAATGTGTGACGCATGAAAATCATATAGATCATTTTTATATACGTGAATTACAAATTACAAACGGACTGGTATATTTAATTGAATCATTTAGTGCGCTGTTGGATTCTTCGTAACGTAACGTAACGCATATTTACTGTGTAACGTATAAGAATTGAATACGTCAGTTTGTATATTTATCTGTATTACAAATTTCAAACGGACTGGTATATTATATATTCAAACTTTTAGTGAATTCTGGACTAAGCGCGACATAGCATAACGTAACGTTTATCTAATGTGTGACGCATGAAAATCATATAGATCGTTTTTTATATACGTGCATTATAAATTACAAACGGACTGATATATTTAATTGAATCTTTTAGTGCGCTGTTGGATTCTTCGTAACGTAACGTAACGTATACTTACTGTGTAACGTATAAGAATTGAATACATCAGATTTTATATATATCTGCATTTCAAATTTCAAACGGACTGGTATATTATATTAAAACTTTTAATGAATTCTGAATTAAGCGTAACATAGCGTAACGTAACGTATAAGTTTTGTGTAACTCATGAAAATAGCATATGTTTTCATATGTAAATTTCAAACGGACTGGTATTTTATATTGAATATTTTCGTGCGCTCTTGGACTCTGTGTAACGTAACGTAACGCATACTTGTAGCATAACGGACAAGTATTGAATGAATCGGTTTTTATACACGCGCATTTCAATTTTCAAATAGACTGGTATATATGTATTATATTTATGTAGTTATGCGTAACGTAATGTAACGCAAATTTTTACGAGAATAACACACATCTGTTTTTTTATATATAGGTATTAGAGATGGGAAAAATTAGTCTTTTTAGTGACTCGAGTCATTTGAATCAATTCAGTAATAAGAATCGTTCTTATTGATTCGTTCAGTGAGTCGTTCATATGCAAAAAGAAAAATTGAAGACTTTTTTTTAACTTACGAACTAGAACTTATTAAAAAAAGTCAAAATCAAATAATTAATAATTTACCTTTTTTTTCTCCTAACTTATAAAATTTTTATACTTTTTTTTACTCACATAAAATTTTTTTTTATATATCTATTGTAATTATTGTAATTTATTATTTTTTAATATACTGACTCGAGTCGATTCGTTCACCGAAAAGAATCGTTCCAAAAGAACAAATCGTTCATAAATTACACATATCTAATTGAAACTGATTGTTAAATTGAATATCTTGGAATATTATTGATTTTTAATTTTTGAAGAACGTAACACACAAAAAACTGTACTTATTGATTATTATTGATATTTTTTTATATATATTTGTAAAATATATAATATAATATTTGTAAAAAAATGATATTGTGATAAATGTTTGAGAAACACTGTATAAATAAATGTAGATACATTATATTATAAAACGACAATTTTTAATTTTTATGATAACTCTGACGACGCGACATTTGCTTTTAATAGAAAGACACTTTGATATTATGAGAATGCTTTTATAAACGTTATCAAATTATATCAAAGGAAATGTAGAATCTCAAGGAAGTTATTGCAGCTATAAATAATTTATTAGATTTTAATTGTCAAACATTAATAATTTAAAGACCATTAAGCTATTATAATAAATGTATAATAATAACCCTTGTTTTGTCCGAATTTCTTTGTAAAATATAAATTAAATTCTTTTATTGTAATTATTTATGAAATTTAAATTGCCAATCGGGCTTGGGATCCCCTAATTAATATTTAAACACCATTAATCAGTTATAAATGTATAATTAAAAACTGTCATGGTCGAATTTGAATTGGTTTTAATTTTAACCTTATTTTTTGCACTTTTTGAGATAATAAAAAAAATACATATTATTTATTGTGTCAAAAATATATATTTTAATTAAGTTTTTTTAAACAGTCATCAAAATGACTGACAATAATTAAATAAGGTGCTGGCACCAATTATAGCCGCAAGGTTTACTGTTTTTGAGATTGATGGGCTTCTTTTTTGTAATTCTCATGAACTCAGGTTACTAATAAAATAAGGAACTCTTTATTTAATCAATTTAATTACCAAAGTCCACAAATATAGTTTTTTTAAATTATAGTCTTTTATTTTTGTTTTTTCTCCAGTAATGAATAAAGTAAAACCAATAATGAGCATACAGTGATGGACACTTGTTAATGATTACAAGAATCGTCAAAATTGAAACAATGTAATGCAGTTGTTATGAGAATTATAATAATTAATAAATAAATTATACTAATAATTAGTTTAAATGTCCACCATTTTGACACTGATCATCATCAAATCATGCTGTAAGACATTTAAATGCATATAGATTAATATTTAGAAATTGTAGTAATCAAATGTCAACAAATACTTCTAATTCAGTACAATTAATTTAAAAATAGCCATTACTGGGGTCATATCCAAGACTGGTGCCAGTACCTATAGTTGGTTGATTACTTTCTAGAATACAAAAAAAAAATAAAAAGTACTGTTTGAAAATGTAAAAATTTTAACCTGGTTTTGAAATCATTTTTCATTTATTCAAATAATAATATTTTAATTTTGACGAGATTGCACATTTTTAGAGTGATACTGGTAATAATATAAATACTTTTGTGAAAAGGGTTATTTGACAGTTTTGGTAATTATTTTCAATCAGTCCAGCGTGTGTGGTATATTCGCATGTTATCGATATTGCAGTATTTGATCGTTTGGGCATATTGTAATACATTTTATACACCCATTGGTTTTGTTTTAGTATACTTTATTGAATTTACAAAAAAAAATATAGTCCAATAAAATTGGAAAATTATTTATTACATTTGCTACAAATAGAAATAATATTCGCGTCGATTATTTTAGACACAATCGATGGTAATATAAAATATTTAAAATGCATGTCTGTAAACTCACTAGAAATACACAAAAAATGATATGCGGTTATGCTTAAATCATCGATGCGGCGAAAACCGTGTAAAATAGAGCAAATATGAAGAAGAACAATTTTACAGGTAATAAAATTTCCTATAAGAAAGGTATTTCCGCTATAATAGTTCAAGAGTGCGATTTGTTCAAAATTACAAAACTAAAATGTTGCTTTTTGAAAATATATGCCTCGGTCATCTGCAAAATGTAATATCGGTATTCAACAATTCATAAAAATTTCCAAAAAAAATCACGGTTTAACTTGACACTATTGGGAAGCTACTCACAAGTCCAAAACTACTTTTTACTTTAATGGTCGATCTAGACTATCGTGCCGGTCTCGGTCCAGTCACGCTCCAATACAGTATTATTATAATGAATATTTGACTGGAGCGAGATTGGACCGAAACCGGCACGATAGTCTATATCGAACCTAATTGTAACTATAGGGGTTTAACTAAAAGCTAATTTATTTTATTTTATATTTTATGTTAATTTTTCATATAATAAATATCTGATATTTATTAAAGATAATTTTTAAAATAACGAATTTGGTCAAATTAAAATAATATTAATAGAAAGATTACTGGCATCAGTTTTGAACGCTGTGCTTTTTTTTGTAATTCTCATGTAACTAATAAAACAATTACCTCTTTATTAATTAAATCTATTGAATTACCAAGTCCGCAAATATAGTTTTTTTTTTAATAAAAACTTGAATTTTGTTAATGTTTTTTCTCCAGTAAAACTTGCTAATGATTACAAAGTGACAAGTTCTACGACACAAAAATTATAAAATAAAGAATCGTATTTGAAATAATGAAAAGCAGATGCTATGAATAATAATTAATATAAAGATTACCCTAATAATTAGTTTAAATGTCCACCATTTTGACACTCATTTACCAATTGTCGAATTAAGAAATATTTATAATTTAGTACATTTAATTAAACAAGTGTCCAACACTGGGGTATTGTTCAAGACTAGTGCCAGCACCTTATTGCATCAATTTCAAGTGTATCGTTTGTCTCCCTCTGTGGTGTCCATAACATGGATAAATCAATTTTTTATTATTCAATATTGATATTTACAAAAATGTCTATTTTAATAACTTTTTATTTAAATCCGCCCCTGTTGTATATATGTGTATATTAAGAATACGTTCTTCTAAAAATAATATTCTATATTAACATCTATCGATGACAGAAACACCGACACACAAGTAAGTTGACATATGAATGATATTACATAAAACAATTTAGATTCCTGTTAGATATCTTATCTAAAAATTTACAACTTGCCAAACTAACGGACTGCAAACAAAATATATGACGATATGAGTACAACATATGGCAGACTTAAAAACCAGTATCTATCTACATAGAGTACATATGTAACATATAAAGGATAGGTGTCATACATGTTGACAAATTAAGTGCTAAAATTATATAAAAAATGATTATAATTTAAAAACAATGTTTTTGTCTACGCGACCTAAGTAAAATTGCACTGGATTTTGTAGCTGTCATAAACGCGCCCGCACGGGGTATGTACGCTTTTGGATGCCTATAACGGGCACGAACACAAGATTATACTAACTGCTTGTTGTGGGTGGGTAAAAGCAACGGACTCCGTGCAGACGTGTGTATAATATCAACGAAATTCAGTGTTTTTTTTTTAATTAATGAGAACCCCTTTAATTTAAACTATTTAAGTGCTCACCGTTTAATTTTAATCGATTTTTACATGGTTAAACAATGATCGCACAACTTCCCGTATCTTTCAGATCGTTAAATGGGCTTAATTAATCATTTTGGCTTTGAAATGATTCAAGTATATAAAACACAAATTTTAAGTAGATATATATTTATCTATTTTATCAAGCGAGTCAACATTTTTTTAGCCTTATTTTGCTCTATAGGACCTTATTAACACTATAAATTTGCAATCCTCTTTAACCTGTCTTCAAAAAAAGAGAGAGAAAAACTAATAAAAAACAATCTTTTCACGAAAAGAATGCCTTCATAATTTTCAATAAAAAAATAGTTCCGTACTCCTCTGTTGAAGATAATTCATAAATTCTGATAAAATAGTCTATTTTCTACCAGAATCTATGGGTTATTTTTAACAGGGCTTATGAGATGTGTCTTAATCTAACTTCATTTATTTTCTTTCGGTATCTTTATCTATATTTTCAACTAGGTCATTAAAATTTTTAAATTGGATACAAAAATGTATAAGTTTGACGACATAGTACTCTGAAACTATACATCACACAAACTTCTGGTTGGTTTTAAAATGTCCATCATATTATCTAGTTTTATGTATACAAATTTCAAATAATTAATTAATTAATAAATGTTTTTAACTGTTGTGCTAAAAACGATTTTCACATTTCCCTTTATGTAAATGTTATGGGTATAAAATGCGTCAATTTGTTCATTAGAGCATTTTTAAAGAGCCCTGAAGATGTTCACTTGAAACGTTGGTCGAAAGATTTATTTTAAGGTCACCGCGGAAACCTGAACTTTATATAATAAGTAATGTAACAAAAATAATAAAACAAAATAAATTAAAAATATTTTTCTTGTTACGTTACTTAAAGGGCTGTAACTATTGAAAAATTAAACAAAATGATTTGTAATTTTAATACGTTAAACTAGACTAAAAAACGGACATTTTATGACTTATCTGAAGTTTGTATGATTTAAAATTCCAAAGTTCTATGTCATTAAACTTTTACATATTTTTAATTCGTTCAACCCAGTAGTAGGGTAATGGTACCTATTTCATATGTATGTATGTGAGTAGTACATTTTTTGTTGAAATCGACTAGGGATATTCTCGAATCGCTGCTTTCATTGTCTTCAATCGAACGTGATCGAAATAACAATTTGATCCATTTTGTATAAATTACACTGTCTGCACATCTAGTCTCAAGTGGATCCCCTCGAAAGCATAATATCACAAGCAAATGCCTGTTTGTAGATCGGACAAATAGATCATTCCACATTTTTATTTGTTTTTTGAATTATTGAAGAATACGTGCGAAAATAAAAATAATTTATAACCTGACAAAATTTGTATTGAGTTTAAAATCTTTAAAAAATACAACGTTTACTAGATTTTTTATGATGAACTGATTTTTATGTATAGTAATACCTCGTTTATCGCTGGGGTTACGTTCCAGAGAAATATTGAGAACAGTGAATTAAATAAACTTAAACAATTGCTATTTTGTTGCAAAGAGAAAAAAATTTTGAAAGAAACACTTTTCATTTCGTGTATGTCTGTCTGTCAGTCTCACTGTGACTCCAGGTCTTGTTACTAATAAATGGGCCCATATAAAATTCATAAAAATTTTACAAATTATCTCAAATGTAGGTATGTATGTATCTTTCGGAAAAAATAAACACTTTTCATTCCGTGTATGTCTGTCTGTCAGTCTCGCTGTCCCGTGACTCTAGTCTAGATAGATGGGCCTATATACAAATCATTAATTAATTTCAAATTATCTCAAATACGGCTCATGTAACACGAAAATTATATGGAATCTTTTTTGTAGAGCATTAAATTTTCTATAAAAAGGGTCATTATAACTTTCGTAGTAAAATGTTCTTTTACAAAGAAATTACATAATTTAGCACGAGTAAGAATGTTTTTAGATAATAAAACAACTGTAATTTATAAACAAAATAAAATATTTTACATATATGCAATACGTGCGTCAATATTAGATTCAAATATGTATACGCTTTGTAATAATACATAATTTATTACTAATATATTGCGATTCTTAACGATAAAATCTATGTATGTTAACATTGATTAATGTTCCATAACAGAATTAAAAATGATAAACAATGGTGCCAAATTAATTGTCGTAATTTTATCAATTTAGATCCGTCGGGTGGGTTATACCAGTATTTCTTAAACAATGTGCCATGTAGTTAAAATAAATATGTGTAATAAAATGGATGATTATGTGTCTCGATCATAGACATAGAGAATGGACAGTGCATTCTGTATTGACACAATCTGTTCAAAAAGTGAGAGAGAGAGAGATGCAATGTAGTTTGGAATATATCTGTCTCTTTTTCTAAGAATCTAATTGGTAGCTTACTACAGTTCAGGGTAGTATTTCTGTCCGATATATTTTTGTATATCTATCTTGTGATTTTAGTGCAATAAGTTTTTTTTTAGAAAAGTAAATTATATAAACAATAAACATAAAATAATAAAATAATAAAAAAATAACATTTTTGCTACACAAAAAAGGAAGAACAAGATATTAAAATTGGGTCAAAAAATTCGAAACTTATATTATTTAGAAATCAATAATTGTTTTTTTTAAATAAAATTTTTTTATAACGTTAATTATTTTTTGTTTTTTAACCTCTTTATATACAGGGTGAGTCATATCAGGTGGAACAAACTTGAACCGTGGATTGAGAAAAATATTTTAAGCAAAAAAGTTTATATGAACATGTGTCCGGAAATTCTTCGTGAGGGAACTACAGACCTTCGAAGATTTAACCCAAAATTAGTTTTTATTTAATTTCTAGAGAACCCATTATGCTACAGTTATGAAATTTGATACAGGCTTTGATATGAATAAATGTTATCGATTTCCAGTATCAAATAATAATAATTTAGACCAGGGGTGTATGGAGCCCGTGGACCCACCGATTTTTATCAAGTATTTTTTTGTTCATGAATTTTTTCCTGAGTTGGGTTCTTGTAGAAGATTACATGATACAAAATACACAAAAATATACATTGTTTATTTATCATACGATCAACCGTTTTCGAAAAATATCGAAAAAAGAAAATACTGTAGAATTTTACTTTATACGGATGCTTCAAATTACATAAAATAAGTTTATATTCTTGTTCTATAATTAAAAATAAGATAAAAAGTTAATATAAATATACCTCCTAATACTTATCATCATAGAGTTATAGCCAGTTGTATTACTGTTACACGTATTTTGCTAACCTGATTAAAAAACGAAACTATAAATGGCTGTTTGTTGTTAAAAATGCAGTTTTGGGGGTATATTTATATTAACTTTTCATCTTATTTTTAATTATAGAACAAGAATATAAATTTATTTTGTGTAATTTGAAGCATCCGTATTAAGTAAAATTCTGCAGTACTTTCTTTTTTTCGATATTTTTCGAAAACGGTTGTTCGTATGACAAATTTTTTTTTTTTTTTTTTTTTTTTTTTTTAAATAAAGTACTTTTCAGTACTTTATATCATTGCGATCTAGTCACATAGACTAATAAACAATTTTATTCTATCCTAAATTAATAAAAGTAACTTAATTCTAAGAGTTCACTCATTAGTGTCTCTCAGTTTCTCTTGTTGACGTGAACACATTTTTCTTGTGCACTAAGTCTGCATTTAACACTAACACATACATTAGCACTTACTCTGCTTTTCACTAACGATTAAACTAACTCAAATGGTTTTTTCCTTTTGAGTCTGCGCACTATGCCTGTGTTGTCCAGGAGTTGGGTGGCCTCAACGTTCTCATGATGTCGAAGTCTTTCTTCATGTTTTTGTGCAAATCTCTGGATTTCGCTAGCTACAGCTTCCACTCCTAGGTCCTTATGGAGGTCGTTGTTTCTTATGTACCAAGGTGCGTCGACAATATTCCTTAGTACTTTATTCTGAAATCGTTGTATTATATTTATATTACTTTCTTTGGTACAACCCCAAAGTTGTATACCGTATGTCCAAACAGGTTTAAGTGTTTGTTTGTACAATAGAAGCTTGTTATATATTGACAATGAGGAGCCTCTTCCTATCAGCCAATACATTTTTCTATATCTAAGTTCTAACTCTTCTCTTTTCTTTTTGACGTGAGTTTTCCATCGAAGCTTGGTGTCTAACGTCATGCCAAGGTATTTGGCTGTATTTGAATACGGTACTATCTGATTGTTGAGAGTAACCGGGATATATTCAACGCGTCTGTTGGTAAAGTTAATATGAATCGATTTAGATTCATTTAGCTTGATTCGCCATCTTTTAGTCCAGTTTTGTATTTTGATGATAGCTGATTGTAGTTTCTCTGTAGATTCCTCATTACTGTTGCCTACTGCTAATATTGCAGTGTCATCAGCAAAAGTTGCTACTGTGTTATTTTCTAAGTCTGGGAGGTCACTGGTATATAGTAGGTACAGGACAGGTCCTAACACACTTCCTTGAGGTACTCCTGCTTTAATTTCTATTAGTTCAGAATACGCGTCTTCTTGCTTAATTCTAAAGAATCTCTCAGATAGATACGATTCCAGAATATCGGTGTATTGTTTCGGGAGCATAGTTTTTAGTTTGTAGTTTAATCCCTCATGCCAAACTTTATCAAACGCTTGCGCCACGTCCAAGAAGATCGTAGAACAAACTTTTTTTTCTTCTAATGTTTTTTCAATCGTATTTATTATTCTGTGCACCTGATCAATCGTAGAGTGCTTGGACCGGAAACCAAACTGGTGGTTAGGGATCAGAGATTTCCTCTCAATAATCAGTTTTAATCTTTTTAGTAATAATTTTTCAAAAAGTTTTGATAAAACAGGCAGTAACGAGATTGGCCTATAAGATGTAACTTCGTGCGGTGGTTTTCCTGGCTTTGGTATCATAATAACCTCCGCCACTTTCCATAGTTTGGGTACGTATTTAAGTTTAAATGCAGAATTGATAATGTTCGTGACTTTAACAATTGCTTTTTTTGGAAGATGTTGTAGGACTTTTCCGGTTATTAGATCAAAACCCGGGGCTTTTTTAGGGTTTATGTTGTTCATAATCTCATCCTTGACCTCAGTTGGTGTAACAAATTTGATCTCTTCGTTTTCTTGGATGATTTCTTCTATTGTTATTTCCTGTTCCTGTCTTCCGTGTGGTTGAAATATGTTTTCAAGATGTTCGGCAAATCTTTGAGCTTTTTGTTCATTATTTCGGGCCCACTTATCGTCAGTTTTCCTGATTGGTGGAATCTGCATAATAGGCCTTTTTATTTTTTTGGTAGCCTTCCAGAGAGAATAGTCAGTACGGTTATCATTGGTTAATTCACTTAGGTACATACTGATTGTATCGTTTTTTAGTTCATTAATTTCTCTTCTCAGTTGTTGGGTGAGATTGTTCAGTTCTGTTTTGTCTTGTGGAGCTCTTGTCTGATGCCATTTCCTTCTTGCTTTTCTTTTCTCAGCTATTAGGTTTCTTATCTCCGTTGGGTAGTTATTTCCTTTAATTCTTCTCTTAATTTCGGGAGTATTCTCCCATGCTGATTGCTGTATATCAATTAAGAATTTTTCTACTTCTCTATCTAACTCTTCCTTGTTTCTTAATGGTACCATCAAGTTAATTTTTTCTTCCAGAGATTGTTCGAATTTTTCCCAGTTTGTTCTTCTATTAACGAGCACTGGGTTGTTTTCTTTCTGGATAATATTCTCACTTAATGTCAATAATATTGGAGAATGATCAGAATTTAGGTCTTGACTTTCCTCTATTTTCAGGTAATTGGTGGATATATTATTGATTATGTAGAAATCAATTAAGTCTGGAATTTTTTTAGGGTCAGTCGGCCAATAAGTTGGTTTTCCAGTTGTCAGAGCTTCGCATCCACTCTCTTGTATTGCGTTTAGTAGTTCTTTGCCTTTAGTTGTTGTAAGCCTAGATCCCCAGTGGGTGTTCTTAGCGTTAAAATCACCGCCCACTATAAATCTTTTTCCTAATTTCCCTAGAAATTCTAGGTATTTTTCTTTTTTCACTGAGTGTTTAGGGGGACAATATATTCCCGCTACAACAATTGAATAATTCCTAGTCTTTATACTTACAGCCGTACTCTGTATTTCTTCTGTTTCATATTTTGATTCTTCATGGTGTTTTATATTCTCCTTGATTATGACAGCGCTTCCTCCCTTAGCAGAGTTTTCAGGGTGGATTGTATGGTATACTTTATAGCCTTTGAATTTAATGAATGATTGTTTAGTGAAGTGTGTTTCTGATATGAGACACACGTCCACTTTTTCTATATCAAGGACTGCCTGCAGTTCTTGTTGGTGCTGCAAGAGTCCATTAGCATTCCATGCCATAATTCTAAGCGTATTATACATTTTTATTTCGTTTTAGGTATAGCTCCTTTAGTGCTGTGTTCTAATTTTTTTATTCGCTCATCAAATGTAGTAATGAGTGCTTCTTGCTTATTAAGTTTTGCTAATATCAGCTGCAGTGTCTGTTTAATATCATCATCTTGATGTTTATTATCTTGAATTTTAGAGTTGGTTAATGCTTTCGCATAAGTCTTTTTCTCATTTGTCTTTTGAGGGATACCAATATTTTGATCTTTCATTTCTTTAGTGTTATTTTGTTGTTCTGTGTTCGTTTCTTGACGTCGAGAAAATTTTGGATTTTTCGTATTCATATTTTTATTTTTTATTTTTTGCAACTCTATGGCCACGCTACATCCTCGGTAGTTAGCCGGATGTTCTCCTCCGCAATGGACGCATTTCGGTTTTATGTTGTCAGGTTTTTTACAATCTCTGGTATGATGCTTTCCTACACATTTAACACATCTTGGGTCTTTGTTGCAGTATTTCTGAGTGTGTCCATATGCTTGGCATTGTTTACATTGTGGTACTAGCTTGGTTTTTCTGAGCGGTTGGATTTCCACTTTACAACTCAATATGCTTGTGATTTCATATATCTTACTTATACTTTCCTCAGAACTGAATGTCAAAATGAACATATCGAGAGGTTCTTTGCTTCTCCATTTTAACTTATTTACAGCATCGACTGCTTTATAACCTTTTGTTCTTAAGTCGTTAACAATTTTATCAGGACTGCACGAGTGGTGCAAATTTTTAGCCATAACTCTAATTGGTCTGGTCTGTTTATTTTCAAACGAGTGCCAGATATATTTCCCTTTTTTTAACATATCTGTTACTGTTCTATATGTATCTCCATCGACTACATTTAATTTAATAATATTTCCGTTCAACAGTTTTGTGCTGTATTTATCTGTTGACAGAATTTCATCTATTTTATCATAAAATGCATTATAGTTTTTAATGTCATCCACTATTATCGGTGGAGGGGCTGGAACTTTTTTTGGCTTTGGTTGTGATTGATTTAAGTTAGAGTAAGAGTTAGAATTAAAGTTAGGAACTGCCCGTTGATATTGGGGTGGAGTAAGTGATGTATCCATTTTCCTTTTTTTATTTTTATTAATATAAATATACCTCCTAATACTTATCATCATAGAGTTATAGCCAGTTGTATTACTGTTACACGTATTTTGCTAACCTGATTAAAAAACGAAACTATAAATGGCTGTTTGTTGTTAAAAATGCAGTTTTGGGGGTATATTTATATTAACTTTTCATCTTATTTTTAATTATAGAACAAGAATATAAATTTATTTTGTGTAATTTGAAGCATCCGTATTAAGTAAAATTCTGCAGTACTTTCTTTTTTTCGATATTTTTCGAAAACGGTTGTTCGTATGACAAATGAACAAAGTATATTTCTGTATATTTTGTATCATATAATCTTCTACAAGAACCCAACTCAGGAAAAAATTCATGAACAAAAAAATACTTGATAAAAATCGGTGGGTCCACGGGCTCCATACACCCCTGGTCTAAATTATTATTATTTGATACTGGAAATCGATAACATTTATTAATATCAAAGCCTGTATCAAATTTCATAACTGTAGCATAATGGGTTCTCTAGAAATTAAATAAAAACTAATTTTGGGTTAAATCTTCGAAGGTCTGTAGCTCCCTCACGAAGAATTTCCGGACACATGTTCATATAAACTTTTTTGCTTAAAATATTTTTCTCAATCCACGGTTCAAGTTTGTTCCTCCTGATATGACTCATATATATCTATGAATATTTTTAATGTTCAGGGCCAAGAATGAAATAGTTACACTCCTGTTTAAAAAAAGGGCAAGTATAGTCCAAACCTGTTTCTATCTCTTTCTTTTAACACGACTCTGTTTTCGAGTCAGATACGTGGTCCATTCTCTATGTCTATGGTCTCGATCAGATACATATAAAAGAATATACTACTGAGCATAGAAAGAGAGGTGTCGGTCTCACACTGGAAGATAGAAGATGTTTTTTTAATTTTTATTTTATTAAGATAGAAGATGTTAAATGAGATGGTGTGATTTGCGCATGTTCTTTAATACTTGAGCATGATTGGTTGTTTTGCTGCATATGGCGTTATAATCCTATAGTGAAATATAGTGAAAAAGAACATAATTGATGAGAAAATGAAACAAACATTCATAAATTAAAGAAAAATTGAAAATAATAAGCGGCTATTTTAAAATAAGTAACGTGAATTGTTTATGAATATTATATTTATAAACATTTTGAATTAACTGCGGAAATTTCTTAACTTATGAGACAGATATACATACTTTTTTCCAATAATGCTATCACCTAGTCATGGAGACATGTTTATATCATTGCTTGTATGGGGAATGCGCGATGTAGTCTTATTATATGGTCTCGATGGTAGTGATGCGTTCAGTGGTAAACATTGAAACTAACTCAAACCTAACTTAACCAGTGTTTAGTAAACAATTAAATCTGTGATTATATAAGTAATTTTAATAATTAGAGTATTTAATTTATTTTATAAAGAAAATAAATATAACTAATGAAAAATATGAAAAATACCTCGGAAATGGCTGGTGCATGGTTTTCTTCAAAAAAATCTACAAATAAAATAAACTGTTGCGTATAGGTAAAGTTATTTCTTATTTTATTAAATTAAAAGCCTAATTAGTAAAACGCTTAAGAATATTATTCATGCATAAAAATAAATATACACTATTTTCAATAAATAAGTGAATTTACAATAATATTGATTTCAGTTTGAAGTGCTTACAACAGTAGAAACAATCAAAAACTACAGCTGAAGAAAATCTCTAAAGTCCTTTAGTTTCATAATAAAAGAGAACTTGTGACATAAAAATATCGAATAAATTAATTAAACACGTTCTTAAAACTATTAACTGACAGCTAACCCGGTAGGAATAGTTCATTTTTTCACTACATGGTGGCGTACGATCCAATAACAAAATAAATAGGGTTGCACGCTAAGACGATACTTTTGTTTGTTTATTACACACGAATAAACGGAAAAAATATTTTATAAAAAAGACGATACTTCAGTTCTGAAACCCCAGAAGATACAAGGCTCTCCTAACTCTTGTTTCATGTGCAGCCCTAGAAATAAATAAAATAAGAAATATTGAACAAAAAAATATTTCGGATAAAAGATTTTTATTTTTTCACGTAGAATCAAATTCTTAAAATAAAATATCTGCCATGGGAACATGGGACTTTCTTATACGTAATCCTGACAGTGAACAGTGTACGTGATTCTTAAATTATTAAAACAAATTTCTGACAAAGTAATAAAAGATAAAATAAAATGAATGGGACATAAACTGTAGATAATATTATTCTCTACATTATGTTTCAAATGATTTTTTGCCGAAAACGGATGTTCACTTTTGTCAATTTTTGAATTTTCGAATTATTTTTGAAGTAAAAAAATTTGTTTTAGATAAAAAATGTCGAGTATGTTATTATCACATTTATGATTTAGTCAGAAAGAATTTTTTTAAATAATTATTTAGAATCATCCACACTATTCACTCTCAGTATTACGTATAACAAAGTCTTCTCTATTATGAACCATTAGAATTATAGTAAAATTTGTTTTTCCGAAAAAACGAATAGAACATAAATTATAGATAATAACAGATAATACCTACAATTTTTAACTGGATCATTTTTCTCTAATTCGCAATGTTTCAAAGTAATTCGAAAAATTTAAAAATCGACGTAGGTAAACATCCGTATCCGGTTCAAAAATCGTTTTAAAAATAGGACGTTTTCTTCCCAGACAAAAATTAATCTTAAATATAAAATTTCACCCTTCTACGATTTGTCGTATTTGAGTTACAGCGCTTACAGACCAACCGACAGACGGACACAAAAATCATGGTGAAAATAGTCAGAACGGATTCAGGGAAGGTCAAAACGGATAATTCCATCAAAATCCGAATTTTGAAAAAAATCGGCTTCACTATACTATAATATTGTATATTTCATATGCACGGTATAAGAAAGTAAAATGAAGGTTCTCATTTTTTTAAATACAAAAAAAAAACTCCTATATAAATAATCATATTACCCCTCCAAACTTTTCGTAAAAAAAATTGTTTTATTTTGAACACCCAATTTATGTGATTGAAATCTTAATTAATTTGCATTACTGTCTTATTTAGTAGATACACACTAAATTACTGTAACTGTGGCCACAGTAAATTTTACGACGATAGCCTAATCTCAATTTTGCATCATCACGAAATGTAATTTATATGTAAACTGGTCACAATTTAAGAAAGACTCCGATCTTAAGATAGCCGAGATTACAATTTTACTGCGTCTCTATTAGTTGTGCAAATAATAAAAAAAGAGTATTAAAAAATACTTATTTGCAGCTTAAATTTTTTTTATATCTACAACTAATGTCTGATACAATAATACAAAAATTAATAAAACTTGTAAGCTAACTTGAACGTGGTATCAAACTTAAATGACAGTTTCATGACATTTATTTAAAAAAAAAATACTGAAAAGTATATAATAATTAAATTTAACAGTTTTTGAAGTCGGTTTTATTTTTTCTTTCTTAAAAAGATTTCTATTGGCTTGGCACCGACTTCATAAATTGTTAAATTAACTTTTTATATACTTTTCAGTTATTTTTGTGTTTTATTTTTTCTTAATTTTAATTTTTAATTTTGAGTGGCGTATCTTTGAAGTCCATGGTCAGATTCTGATAAAATTTAAATGGGACCACCTCGAGAGTACACTCTTTCAAATAAACAAAAATCATCCAAATCGGTTTATATTTTTACGAACATATGTACGTAAAAAATATATATTGTTGAATTGAGAATCTTCTCCTTTTTTGAAGTCGGTTAAAAATGACAAATGTCATCAAGTATGTTTTAGTAATTAAAAAAAATCATATCACAGAATTAACTCAAATTATTTCAATGTGTTTGTTAACTAACAGATTTTATTAAATTTCTTTTTAATACTATAACATACGAACGATTAACATTTCTAAATCAACGGGATGCGGTAGTTTTGACCGCATATAAAAAATAGGTCTTATCGTAAATGGAATATATCGATAAACTAATAATTAATTTTTTATTTAATCAAATAATATTATTAATATTTCCATATAGGGTGAACGAAAACGAACGTATTAATGCCATGGTCGAAATGTGGTTATATTATAATGTATTTTGTTTTATGTAAATAATTCTGATGCAAATAAAAACACGAATTAATGATATTATTTGAAAGATGTAAGTTTTTTTTAGATTGCAGACAATTTAATCCAATTAAACATTTGTTCAATTTCATGCGATAAACAGTAAAATATTTTTATATTATTCATGAAATAGAATATCTATAAAATTAATGGCTATTTTGATATATATTTTTATTGATATTTTATTGAAATTTCTGCAATATTTTTAATATAAAATTCCTCTTTATGGGCAACGTTACAGTCATGAAAAAAAATCCGGTTTTTAAATCAATTAATAATATGTCTTTTATGATTCCTTTTTGTTTACAGTTCTTTGACATAGTTACTATAAAATAAACATTACTGGAAAATGGAGAAACTGTGATTTCTTAGTCACAAAACTAAAATTGTTAATATTAGGCTCCTGATGAGGACTCCTTATGAAGTCGAAACACGTGTCGAGTGACATTGTTTTATTGTGATTAAGGTGTATGTTTATATTTATAGTTAAAATAAAAATAGCATTTAATTGTCGATTTTAATATAAAAAATCTCTTATGCCCGATATTATAAAGAATTTGTTTGAGTGCAAAAACAAATTAACTTCCAGCTAACGCTATCTGCTAGATGTCAAATTGTTATGAAATTGCTCGATATTTTAAAACAGTGGTAATAAATGTATAATAATTTAAATGCTATGCATTTTATGAAGTATACTTGGCAACACTTATTTTAAGTCACTGATTGTAGTTATCACGCATGCATCAAGGTTATCATATGTACGATTTCATTCGCTACACTTATGAGTGTGTTGTCATTTATATTCAGTGCATAGCAAATAATGTTAGTGGCCTAAGTGCAGGAGCCTCCCCCCCCCCAATCTATATCATGAACTCATGTTACTAATAAAACAACTACCTATTTATTAAATAATTAAGAAAGTACACTTTTTTGATAGTCTGCTGTTTATTTGTCCACTATTTTTAAACAAAATGATCAATTATAATCAAGTTACACTGTAAGACAGTTAAATGTATATTTAGATTAATATCTAGTTACGACAGTAATCAAACATCAACGGATATTTCTATTTCTGTACATTTAATTTTAAAATGTTCACCATTGGGGTGTTGTCCCAGACTGGTGCCAGTAACTTATTTAAATGTTGTATTAAACATAGTTTAGGTATGTTAAAGTAATAGGAACTAATAAAAATTAAAAAAGATTAAAGAAATATCTTGGAAATATTATTTAAAACAAAGAACTTATTTATTAAATGCATGAAAAATAAAATAATTGGTTTAAAATTTCATTCTAATATTATTATATTATAGTTACCATCTAAACACCATAAAAAATACACAATAAAAATAAAAAATATCATTTTTTCCCCCTCTCTCCAAACTGACATGAGTAACTTTTGTCTGAAAAGTTTTTCTGTAAATAGCTTACTTTTCGAAATAAAATTAAAAATTAAAAATATTATGATATTTCTCCCTCCCCCTTCCAAACTGAGTATTTTTTGTTTAAAAAGTTTTTCTGTGGGCAGCTTACTTTTCGAAATAAAAATTGGTAACGTTTCATTAAGAACACTCGGTGTTTTGACCCAATGCAATTTTTGTTCTTTTTAATTAATAATTGAATAATAAGTAAAATATTATTTTCTTTGTTTTTCTGAAAATTACCCCACTAATGAAGTATTCTGGTACCAAAATTACCTAATCGACCGAAAATTGGATTCTATTGTTCACTTAATGGCACTTCTACGAGTTTTATGTTAAAATTACTTGATACAAAATTCATACAATGTTTGCTCGTTTTATTATAATGCAATTTACATTGACCGTGAGAATTAAATAACGAATATACAGGATGATTCAAAACGTAAGGTACTACATTCGAGTGATAGTAGAAAGAAATAAGACAGTTTTTAGGGTTTCGAAGAAACCCTATTAATCTCACTTTGTCGTTCGTCCTTTTCACTCAAAGCTAAATAGCTCGTAAACTATACAAGCTAGAAACTTGAAATTTTTACTGAACATGTAAAATGACACCCTCTAGTAAAAGATGTACAAATTTATTGAATAAATAATTTTTCAGGAGAGGGCAAAAAAAATATTTTTTTTATACCAAGGCATGTGGCACGTTAAAATGTATAACCAAACAAGCGGAATTTGACCCTTTTTTTATTTTTTTTCTAAATCAAAAATGGTACCTGTAGGGGGCTTTAAAGCAAATCCAAAAAAACAAAAAAATTGTATACCAGTCAAAATGTACATCTCAATTAGTAGAATTTGACCATATTTTTAATTTTTTTTCTAACTCAAAAATGGCCACATAATATTATTTAAACGCCATGATTGATTATCAAGCGATTAAAAAAAAAAGATTTTTTGGGAGATTCTCATCTTCTTTTTCTATAAATTAAGTGTACAATTTTTTTTAACTGTCAAGATTTAAAAATTGATCTTGGCTTCTGGATGTAAGCCGCGTCGATTTGGTCGTTTTTTTGGGGGTACTAGAAAGATTTTTTTAGGAGGTGTGCTAGGTAGTTTTTTTTTGGGGGGGGGGGGGTAATTTTATTTATTTTATTTTGTTTTAATAATAATAAGTTTATTGCAATTAAAACATTTTTTTAATTAAAAAAATTATTAAATTAATTTTATAATGTTCATTAATAACTTTTCACTGGTCTATCTACATTATTTGTCAAATAAAGTTTGAACACCATGTGTGGATGATCTATATATTTAAGATATTCACAAACATAACAAATATTTGTCATATCTACATCACCAAAACGCATCACCATGTGAAGTGCCGCCTTAATGCTCGTACATACATAAGTAGATACACATACCCATTTTTTATGCAGATAATCATTTTTATAATTTTTTAAATTTTCATTTCTTTACGTAATGTTTTGAACCATCCTATATATAAATACGTATTTATAAACATAGAAATTTTGGGGGTAAATACGATGTTAAAATAAATATAAATAACAGATTGGTGGCGGTATTTGTTTGCATTATAATGCGGAACGAACGATGAAAAAGCTGTCATTCAGTAAATTAAATTCTTGTCCACATCTTATTCATTATTCATCCAGCATCCGCTCACGTCTCAACTAAACGACTCAACTAACCTATATATAAATAGGGACGTGCTACGTTTTAAACAACACACTTCAATTAAACGATATAATATGTTCATTATAAATATTATTTATACATATTTGCTTTTTTATGTATCATTATAATTATATACCACATTAATTTAAAATAATAATTTTTTATATTAATATCAACTACAAAACCCACATTTCAGAATTTATATTTTCATGTAATAAGGTACCGGCACTAGTCTTGGCCACTAAGAGTTGGGATTGATGGGCTTCTTTTTTGTAATTCTCATGTAGGTACTGTTCTTACAAAACGAGTACCTCTTTATTAAATCAATTTAATTACGAAAGTCCACAATTAAAGTTTGTTCTTTAAATATTAGCCTTTTATTTTGGTTATGTTTTTTCTCCAGTAATGGACAAAGTAAAACCAGTAATTGACATTCAGTGATGGATACTTGCCAATGATTACAAAAGTACTACGACACAAAAGTTATAAAATAAAGAATCGTAAAATTTGAGATAATATAAAGTAGATGCTATGATATTATAATATTATAGACCGACAAAAAATATTTTTGTTCTATTGTCTCTACTTCAATAAGTGAATTGCTCCATCACGTCAGATTTTTGTGATAACCTAATCTAAAAGTGCCAAAATAGCGGTCTGGCAATGTTTAAGAATTTATTACCAAGTAGGTAATTTTTATTAAAGTTTTCGGTCACGGTAAAAAATAATACTATCTTATTATTAGTTTAAATGCCCACCATTTTGGCACCCATTGGCCGATTACCATCAAATTAAATTGTTTTACAGTTAAATGTCTATAGTTTATGATTGATTAATGGCAGTAATCAAATATCAACAAATATTTATAATTTAGTACATTTAATTAAACATGTATCCAACAATGGAGTATTGTCCAAGACTGATGCCAGTACCTTATAAAAATATCCATTCTGGAGTTCCATCAATGTATTGTCTATTTTCATCATGACGTGTGTCTATCTTGAAATACTGCAACTCAAAAACGACAGCACAAAGAAGGGTAAACTTTAATATTTAATGCATAGAATTTGTATAAGCTTCAGAAGAAAACAAAAATTGTTCTTATTTTTTTTAAAACAAAAAAAGAATCGATTTTTAAATTATATTTAACATAGTTCTTAATAAAAAAAAACATCTGCCAAGTAAATGCAGTGCTTCCTCGTGCTAAATTCACCAAAGTGTTCAGATAAATTATCTGGCATTCGTTAATGGTTTAATTTTATACAATTTTACAAAAAAATATATTTTAGTATTTTTCATAAGACGCACCTGATTATTTTTTCGTATATTTTTAATTTTTTGACAAACGTTAAAATAACATTTCAAACGTAAGAATGATATTTAAGATGTCAAAATAAATAGTAATTAAAAACAACAACAAATGGCGGTTTTTAAATTGAGATAAATATTTGTAAGGGAACATTTTACAACAAACGTAGGTAACCTATATTATAGGAAATTGAATGCTCTACAAAAAAAATTCTATAATATATCTTGCTATATCTTGAAATATCAATATCAATATATCTAATATATCTTGAGATATCTTGAAACAATAAATATTTTTGGATGTCATCCCTCCCTCCCCTCTACACACGATTTTGATGATTTTGAAATGGGACCGTACTCAAGCCAGTTCCAACCATCCAACAAAGTTTCATTAATATCGGTTCAGTGGTTCATGAGTTATGTGTGTTACGAGTATTCACTCGACAGACACACAAACAGACAGACACGGAACGAAAAGTGTTTGTCTTAACCTGAAACGGAAATATCAAGTTAAAATTTTGAAATCGAAGAACAATTTTTTTCACAAAGCTTCTTCGATATTGCGAGGAAGTAAAAAATTTCAGAATAAATGTGCAGAGAGCGTTATTGTCTATGATTTATGTTCCATTCATTTTTTCGTATCTCTATAATAATTTAGAAAGATTGTATTTCTAGGTATAAATAATTTACACACACTACGTATAAGAAAGTTCCATGGTACTCCCAAGAAATTAAGGCATTACATCTTCACCATCTTCGATGATGGTTTAATAATATCGCAATTTCATTTTTATACAATTTAATTAGAAAATATCATTTATAATTTTTTTAAATACGTGTCTGACCTAATTAGCCGATTTTAATTGATAGTTTAAGTACGTCAATATCACCACTTCCTTTGATATTTTTATTGTATATTTTATTACAAAATATCAATTTTAAATTATCAATGAAAGTATTTAACTAATTAGGTATATTTGATGTCTTAAAAATTTTGTAAATATAAAAAATGACTTTCTTATAAGTAGTATTGAGAGTGAACAGTGTACGTTTTTCTAATTTTATTAAAATAATATATTTCTGGTGAACTATAAAAAAAATGAATGAAACATAAATTATACGTAGACAATAATACTTTCTATAACTTATATCTGTAGTAGTTATTGCTTGTTCGCACCGATTCAAAAATTATTTCGAAAATTTCACTTTTCTATGATTTGTTCTTGTTGAGTTACAAAGTCTACAGACCAACAGACAGACACACAGACATTATAGTGATAATAGAATGGATTCTGAGAACATCAAAAAGTTAATTTTCATAGAAACTCAAATTAAAAAAATTATGACAGTAAAAGAAAGTAAAAATTTAATTCAGTTAGTAAGTAAATGCACAGTGTTTCCTCGTGCTAAATTCACCAAAGGTAGTTAATTATCGAACAATTTTAATAAATACCGATAAAGTGATCAAATAAACTACCTGCCATTGGTTAACGTTAACCATTTAATTTTTATACAATTTTATTTAAAAATATTTATTTCACATTTTTCTTATAATTTATTTATTCGTATATTTTTAATTGTTTGACAATTTTAATCTAAATATAAATTTTTCTACTATGCAAACGTCAAAATGACATTTTATATGTCAAAGTAAATAGCGATAAATCTTTGTAAGAGATTACATATAGAAACAAAACAAATTATTAATATAATATTTGTACATTATACATACAGCTTATAACATTAATTTTTATACCGTTTTGAAACAAATTTCACGAAATAACAATTCATACATTTAAACAAAGAAAAATAATAGCGGACAGTTAAAAAAAGGATAATACCGTTAACAATGTGTGCATAGTAAAAACAAACCATTATTCCATTGTTTACACGTGTATATATACAATATACATACGTCTGTCTACAAAATGTGTAATCGGGACCAGTGAGGCCATGAACGGTGATGACATTGCTAACACTTTGGAAAGTGGCGGGGGAAACGTTAACAAAAACGGGGCAAAGTTATCAAGTGAAGTCGACAGTACAGATACAGAAAAAAATTGTGAAAGTGGCGAACAAAATGGCAAAAAAAGTGGCGAGAATCAAATAAGTGGCAAAAAAGAAATTTGTGATAGTGATGAAATACAGAGTGAAAATACAGGCAGAATTTGCGAAAGTGACCAAGGACAGATAAGTGGCAAAAAAATCAGTGGCGAAGTAGGTAATCTGAGGTTAGATGAGTTAAGTAGTGATGTTAATGTGTTTAAAGATTTGGTCCATAAGTGCCACAGTGATCCTGGAGGCGATGTTACCGGACAATTGGCTGGACCCTCTTGTAAAACCGTTAGACAGTATCGCTCGGGTGGCGGACATACCCGCAAATGCGTCCTCACTTTAGATGGATATTCGTATGTTATTGGTGAGTTTATATTATTTAGTTTATAATAATATCCAATTATAACATATATGTACATTATAATTATGAGGAGGTGAGTTCCAACACTTGTTCGTTGCATTTTAAAAAATAATCGAAATGTAGTGGATTATAAAAGAATTTTTGGCATTTTTTTCATATTATAATGTCAGTTTTGAGCATAACTCACTCAATTATAATATGATTGAGCGAGTTTTACTAAAAACTGACATTACAATATGAAAAAATGGCAAAAATTCTTTCAAAATCCACTGCATCTCGATTATTTTTTAAAATGGAACGAACGAGTTTTGTAATTCACCTGCTCAGATCTACTATGTGGTTTTTAATTAACCTGTTTTTTACGGGAGGGGCCGGGGAGTCGTTCAGTGCAAGGTAGACCGAATTATATTCATATTATTATTTTTGAATCCCAAGTTTTGATATCTGTATATTTAATAACATTCATAGCTAGTTCCAGGGGTAATTTTAGTGTGTAGTTGTAACTTGTTTCTGCAGTTCCAAAAATGAAAACTGAAGTTGTAAAAGCTAATTTCTCTAGTGGAAGTAGAAATAAAAATATAAAAAAGTGTAATGCCCGGTATTATAAACGAGCTAGCAAAACTTGCTAGCTAGCAAGCACTTTTAAATGATGTTTTTAACCTATCTGACAGTTCTCTTGTAGTTTCATTAAGTGTTTGATAATTTTCGCGCACCCGTGGTATGTAAACACCAACGGTATTAAAACAGTGGCAATATTATGAAAATTATTGCGCTAAATTCCATAGCTAATCCATAGATACTGTAACAGAATTAATACCCCATTTTAAAATGCTTGCTAGCTTCTTTATAATACCGTAGCGCAAAAAAGGTCACTTTAAGTTGTAAGAAAGAAATATAAAAAATGTGGAACAAAAAAGCAAAAAAAGGTATTTGCAGATGAAAAATTTCCTTAAAATAACCCCTGGCTAGTTCGGGAAAATAAAAGGTATAATATTTATTATATATAAAACTGCTATAACTGTTTTTATAATTATATCTAGTGAAAAATTGATTAATTCTAAGTTAAATAGATCTAAATCCGTTGATCCGTTTTCCAGATACCGTTGAACAAAACGTGAAAATTAGTTTACTGTGTATAGTGTTCTTCTTTCCCTATTGATTGGTATATTTGAAATTTTGATATCTCATAAAATTCGTGTTTTACACCTAATATTTTTAAAAAACTTTCTGTAAAAAATGTTATAGGAAACTTTTAATAATTTTGTTATTCTTATGTTCGGTGTTATAAAATGAGCTATCAAAATTTTCAACGGAGTATTAATTCTGTGGCAGTATCTATGCATTTATTTTGGAATTTAGAGCAGTGATACTTCAACTTAATATAACACAGTTGATGAGTCTGATCGTAGAAAACTATGTTGGTAGTTACTCTACTTACCACGCATGCGAGAAACTTGTCAAACACTTCATGAAACTTCAAGAAAACTGTTAGATAGGTTTGATGACCCATTTGAAAGTGCTTGTAAGCTAACAAATATTGTATGCTCGTTTATAATACTGGACATTAAATGAGAAAATACGAACTTTAAGCATTTTTCTTTCTTCAATCAGATTATTACACAAATCGAAAAGTTATAATTGTTCTTTTTTTCAAAATTGTGTCATATAGTTTCTTGCTCGTACAGTAAAGACGTTTTTTGTTCTTTACGTTAATTAAATTTGCAACCATCGATAAATACATCACTTTATTTAAAATACTATTTAAGAAAGAAATAATTATTATATAAAACCTATATTATAATTAAATTTAACAATTTTTGAAATCGGTTTTATTTCTTTCTTTTTTAAAATGTTTTTTTATTGGTTTGGCACCGATTTTTCAGTGGTTTTAAGTTTTTTTTAAGTCAGTTTTATTTTTATTTTTTAAGTTTTTTATTTTTTCTCTTTTGAGTGGCGTATCTTAGAAATGTCCATAGTCAAATTCCAATAAAATTTATATGAGAAAAAAATATCCAAATCGGTGCATATTTGTCGGAGTTATGCCCGAACATACATACAAAATATATATCGTCGAATTGAGAACCTCCTCCATTTTTGAAATCTGCTAAAAATAGTTAAATATGGTTTGCGGGTCTCAAAACGAAGACATCTAATAAAAAGACTTTACGAGCGAAAAATTAAAAAGTGTGAAAGTTGTAAAATAATTTGTACCAAAAGTTGCATATCTGCGGTAATATCGGTGTATTTATGTAGGTAATATCACAAATACCACAGACTAGCAGCTGTGAAAACACGGAGGCGAACGTTAAACGGCGTTACAAACTAAAACTCACGTCCTACGAGCTTTAAATGTACTTTCTGTATCAACTGTAATAAATATACCACAAAGTCAAACGAAAAATACAACCGTTTCAACTTTTAAGCAATTTGTAACTACATACAGTATTATGTAAATTAATGGAATCATTCTGTTGTTTTGCTTTTTCTAAAATATAATGTTTTGGCGGTGTTTTTCATACAGAGGGGTTGGATCTTTGGTGTCAATCGAAGGAATGATGAACAGCCAAAAATAGAACTTGAAAAGTGCTAACCCCAAAGAGGAGTAATTCTTCATCAAGACTCTGCTCCATGCCACAAGTTGAAGGAAATGTTGAAATATTTCCAGGATAAGGAGATAACTGTTCTAGATTGGCCCGGGAATTCACCTGATCTGAACCCTATTGTGAATTTATAGGCCATTTGTAAAGCTAGACTGTGCAAAATCGACTGCACTATAAAAACAAAGATGATAGAAGCGGTCATTCAGGTTTGGTATCGGGATGAGAGGATCTCTGAAAATTGTCAAAAACTAGTAGAGTCCATGCCAAAACGAGTAAAAGCAATTATTAAAGCCAAAGGGGGACATATTTTCTTTTAATTAGCGTAATGGTAGTTGTATTATTTTGTAAAAATATTATTTTACAAGCAATAAACGGTTTTACCATAATTGCCTCTGATTCCATTAATATGCATAATACTGTACGTACGTGGCCACAATATGACTTTTTACATTTTTATGCATACAGTAATCCTTCAATTTACACGGTCGAACTTTTTTTTATATGTTCACTAATCTACTAGACAGTATTCATCAAACTTTGAATCTTCATGAACTGTATTTATTCCGTAACCTATTTGGGTAAATTTATAGTAAACATATGTAACAGTGAACATTAAAATTTGATTTATTTTGAAAAAAAAACATAACAATTAGATAACATATTTTTATGATAGTTAATCATTTATTTTTGTCAGGAACCTGTTAAATATTTTTAAAAATTATATTTCACCAAGAGTAAAATATTTAAGAATATGGAACAGATACCTATTTTTATACGGCTTTCTATTGCTCCATTTACGCGTGCTGTACGCACTGTTTGCATGGAACCAATTAACCATGTAAAAAGAGGGATTACTGTACATACATGTAATATACTATACAGAATGATTTACAACTAGTGTAAAAAATTAACAGTAGATCGAGAATGTTATTTCAAGGATTTCAAGTAAAAAACTTCATATAAACAAATATGTATCCGAAAATTCTTCGTGTGGAAGCTAAAGCCTTCCAAAAATGTTACCTAAAATTGGTGTTTATTAAATATCTAGAGAACACATTGTGATACAATTATGAAATTTAATAACCGGTTTATTATTAACAAGTGTCATCGATTTATAGTATCACACAACAATAATTAAGACCAGGGATGTATGTATTTTGTGTGTAAGTATTTTTTTGTTTTTTATTTTTTTCCCGAGTTGGGTTCTTGTAAAATATTATATGACACAAAATACATTAAAATATACTTTGTACATTTGTCATAGGATTAACCGTTTTCGATAAATATCGATAAAAAGAAAGTATTACAGAATTTTACTTAATACGGATGCTTCAAATTATACAAAATATTATTGTTCTATGATTAAAAATGGCATAAAAAGTTTGTATAAATATACCTCCAAAATTGCATTTTTATCAACAAATAGCCATTTAGACTTTGGTTTAGTCTTGTTAGTAAAGTTTGTGTAACAGTAATACAACTTACTATAAGTCTATGATGACAAGTATTAGGTGGTATATTTATATTAACTTGTTATCTTATTTTTAATCATAGAACAAGAATATAAGTTTATTTTGTGTAATTTGAAGCATCCGTATTAAGTAAATATTCTGCAATACTTTCTTTTTATCGATATTTGTCAAAAACGGTTGATCCTATGACAAATGGACAAAGTATATTTTAAAGTTGGTATTTTATGTCATATAATCTTTTACAAGAACCCAACTCGGGAAAAAAATTAAAAAACAAAAAAATACTTACACACAGAATACATACATCCCTGGTCTTTATTATTATTGTTTGATACTGGAAATCGATAACACTTATTAATAATAAACCGGTTATTAAATTTCATAACTGTACCACAATGGGTTCTCTAGATATTAAATAAACACTCATTTTACGTAAAATTTTTGGAAGGCTGTAGCTCCTTCACGAAGAATTTCCTAATACATGTTTACATGATGTTTTTTAAGTTACATTAGAATTACATCCTCGATCTAATATTGAATTCTGTAAAATAGTTGTAAATCACTCTGTATATATTATAGTAAGACCGTCCATTAATAAAGTAAGGATTATTTTTCAAGATTCGACCCCTCGATTTCTTACTTAAAGATAATATAAATTATTTTTAATGTATGTGTATATTGGGCATAATTAAAAACAAAAACACATAGCAGTAGAAAAGTGGATTAATTTATTAATACATATCATAATTTATAATTACAATAATATATTGAAAAAATCAATCGATATTGATGAATAAAAAACGTTTGTTGAAATTTTAACTAAAAATGTGCAGTAATTAATATTTGGCAAATAACGCAGCGCTGTAACATCATCGTGTCGACCTTGAGAATACAAAACATGTTAATACATGAGACTGGTACGTTTATTTAGTTTTTATTTAAACGGTTTGAATTTTCAAGGTCTACGCGGCGATATTACAGCGCTGTCTTATTTTACATGGTGTTAATATTCTATACAATTTGTTATGTGAGTAGGAACTGTGATGGGTTCTTAACTCATGCTAAACGCCAAGTTAATATTGTTTAGCTCGTTACTGTTATTTTTAAATAATTTTATTTATTTAAATATCCAATTCACAAAAATTATGTATAATGTGTATATGTAACTTATATCTATAATGTATAATGTATTTTTTGTATAATGTATATGTATTGTATCAATGAATATGTTGTTGGTATGAAAATTGAACTTGCACTTGCATTATGTATTAATGAATATGTTGTTCGTATGAACACTGAATTTGCACTTGTATGATGAATATGTATTATGTATTGTGAATATGTTGTTCGTATGAACACTAAAAACATACTTGAATAATGAATATGTATTATGTATTATGTATTAATGAATATGTTGTTCGTATGAACACTGAACACATACTTGAATAATGTATTTGTATTATGTATTATGAATATGTTGTTCGTATGAACATTGAACACATACCTGAAGAATGAATATGTATTATGTATTATGAATATGTTGTTCGTATGAACATTGAAAACATACTTGAATAATGAATATGTATTATGTATTATGAATATGTTGTTCGTATGAACATTGAAAACATACTACTTAAAATTTGTAAAATTCGAAAACTCCTAAAATTCTAATTGAAAAAAATAAAGGGCGGAGTTTGAAATTAGTTAGTTTGATTGGTGAAAAAAAGATAGTGGACAGGGGTTACTTGCAGTGGGAGAAAGGGACTTGCAGTAAGAAAGGGTTCCAGGTAGCGGGAAAATACGTCGGGTCTGTGACGCATCTGGAGCAATGTACGTAAATTTGAAGATCTGTTTAAGCAGGAAATAGTCATAAATGTTAAACACTAGACAATTAGCAGTGTATTGAAATTCTTGGAAAAGTAAACCCTAGAAAGGTTTTGAACGTTGCAGTAAAATAGATAAATTCTTGGAAATATGATACACATAACATTAACTAAATCCTTAAAACTACAGTAAATATATAGTAATAAAAATAATAATATATATGATAATAAGACTGAATAAATGAACAAAATAATAATAAATAATAAAAAATAAACAATTGTGACGGCGTTGTTCAACGACGTAACATGCCGCCCGCCATTGATTGCGTGCAATCAATAATTAATGTCAATTATTTGAATTATCAATTGGAAATAAGATCACTTTTTTTTATAGAGCGTTTATATTCACCACTTAATGTCTTTACACTTATAACACGAATCACACCATCGTTGCCAGGATGAATTTGTGTGATGCGTTCCATGATCCATTGCAGAGGTGGAAGGTTGTCTTCCTTCAATAGGACAGGTGCCCCATTTGTAATTGATGTTGAATCTGAATTCAGCTGATTGAGGTACTCCTTGTGCCATCTTTTCCAAAAATGCTGTTGTAATTGTTGGAGGTGTTGCCAGTTTGATGCTCGATTACTCGGAATATTGGACAAGTCAACATCAGGCAAGCTTGTTAATGAGTCATTTATAAAAAAATGGTTAGGAATTAAGGCAATAGAGTACTTAGGATCATTTGATAGTGGTGTGAATGGACGTGAATTAAGAATGGCTTTTATTTCAATAAAATGTGTATTGAACTCTTCAAATGTCAATAATGTGTTGCCTATATCAGAGTAAATGTTTTTATTTTTTCCTCTACGAGAGAAAAATCTTTTTAGTGAACTTAAAAATGCATCTGTTTTTAAATTGTAAACGACTTCTAAATTAATTGCCTTGATTACGAAGCATATGAATTTTGCTGCATAAACCTTACTTTTCTTACGTTTCGCAACAATGAGATATCTGTTAAATGAAATTTCGCTCAAGAGTGGCAACTGATTTTTGTAATGACTCCAATGAGAATTGATATCAAGATGAACCGATTCATCCCAGTAAATTTGTAATTTACATAAATGTTGTATAATTAATTTTGTTTTAACAATGATAGGACCCAATAAACCTATAGGTTTAAAGAGTTTCGCGATGCTTGAAAAACTTAAACGTTTTGTAATTCGTTTTTGTAATTCTGAATCATTGTTGTATCTATATATCAATAAATCGCGTCGCGAATTCCACTGAATGCCTAAAGTTTTGATCTCTTGAGATGGATCATCGAATAAACCTGTGTTAGTTAATTTGTTTGGTAATAAATTGATTAAATTTGAATCATTAGATGACCATTTGCGCAAGATAAAACCACCTAAGTTAAGTAATTGAATTATTTTATCTCTAATTGTAAGTTGTAATGTATTATGAAATGAATTGCTTCTAGTTAACAAATCATCGACGTAAAAATCGCGTTTTGCAACCCTTGAAAGTAATTGAAAATTATGCTGGTTATCATCAGCGAGTTTGTGTATCGTACGTACAGCTAAAAAGGGAGCAGAAGCTGTACCGTATGTAATTGTATCGTTTGGATTTTGATCGTCTAAAATTTGTCTGTACATTTTTTCAATGTCAGCATTAAAGACATAAATGTGAGTGCGATATTGAATGAATAATGAAAAAATGTCGTCTTGGATTGTGTGACTGACCTTAAGAATATTATTTAATGAAATACTTGTGCTTGATTTCGCTGAACCATCAAACACAACTCGAACCTTTGTTGTAGTGTTTTTTACAAAATGTTTTTCTACCGTTGCTTCATCGGCGGATAAAAATTTTGTCTTTGGAACTTCCTCATGTTCCCAAAAATTTGGTAATTGATTTGTTAATGAATTAAGTGCAAGATTACAAGAAATTGTATTAGATTGAAAGTTTTGATTTGTAATATGACCGGCAATTATCCACCCGAATTTAGTTTTCTGCAAAATAGCTAATTGATTATCAATGTTAATTTGACCTATGCATAATATTCTGTAGAAAATATCTGCGCCTATCAACGCATCAATTTCTGCTGTTTTGTGAAATGTTGGGTCTGCTAACGGTATATTTTTAGATATATTTAACTGTTGTAGATTTATTTGTTGTGAAGGTAATGGATTTGTAATTGTTGGTACCACTAGAAGTGAAATATTTTCTTCAAAATTCCCTTGTAATGATGATATTTTAGTTGATACCTCGTGTTTAATATTAGCTTCTAATTGATTCAAAGCTCTTACTGAAATATTAATTTTTGTGTGTTTTAATTGAAGCAATTTAGCGAACTTTTCAGTTATAAAATGAGGTTGCGCACCGCCATCTAATACAACGCGAGCTACTTGTTTTTTATTATTAATGTCAAAGAATGCTACTTGAGCCGTAGCTAATAATACTTGACTTGAATGATTCGCTTGTATGTTATTGACTGATATACTCGTAGATGGTTGAGGTTCCTTGTTATTATGAATTTCGATATGTAAAAGTGTATTATGTTTTTTACCGCATTTTTTACAAGGTCCGCAAATACATGTAGCCGAATTATGTCTTTTTCTTAAGCAGTTGAGACAAAGTGCCTCTTTTTTGACTGCATCGATTCTCTCGGAAATAGACAGTTTCAAGAATTTTTCGCAATGAAATATTTTGTGTGACTCGTTGCAAAAGTTACAATGTTCTGTATTTTGTGTTACGGTAAAAACGTGTTTTTTATTTGTACTTGTGTTGTATTTTGAATTATGTGAATTATTGTTAAATGTTGATTTAACATGATTATGCGTATTACGAATACTTGTAGCCTCTAAAATTTGACACCGCTGTGTTAAAAAAGTTATAAATTGTTTTAACGTTGGTAAAACCTTGGACGTTATGGATTTTTCCCACTCTTGGTGAGTGACTCGATCAAGTTTGGCCGTCATACAATGAATTAATATTGAGTCCCATTTATCTACTTCTTGCCCTAATGCCTGTAGTGATCTCGTGTGTGTATTAATACTGTCTAAAATTTGTCTAAGACCTGTGACACTTTCTCGTGTGCACGGTGGCTGGTCAAGAAGAGCTTTTAAATGATTTTGAATAATAACGCGTACATTTAGATATCGTTCTTCCAATAAAGACCACGCAATGTCATAATTAACCGCGGACGTTTCTAAAGACTGAATGACCGTTGCAGCTTCTCCTTTCAAACACGATCGCAGATAATGTAATTTTTCAATTTTTGAAAGTTGTGCTTTGTTATGCACCATAGATTTAAATGAATCAGAAAAAAACATCCATTTATCATATGATCCGTTAAAAAAAGGCAAATCAATTTTAGGAAGCTGCACGTTTGAATTTAAATTTATTGTGTTATTTGTATTTACTTGACTACTTGGTAATGACGCATTGTCATTTAGAAATTTACGCGCTAATCTTATTGTATTATAATATGTTGTCTCGAATTCATCTCTATAGATAAGATGATCCTCACTATCGTCTAATAATTCAATTTCTATGTGAATTTCATGAAATTTATCTAAAAACTCTACTATTTTATTGAATCGAAAACTTATTTCGTCAATCTGAGTAGGTTCCGCTGTAGTTAAGAATGTATTGAATATTGTTAATTGTCTTTTCAAATTTGCGCGTTGACTCTTTAATCTAGGAAGTTCTGACATTTTGAAGCCGTACTTAATTCAATGAAGGAAATGAAATGATAAAGGATTGAAATGACTCACAACAAACTTACCAGATAATTCTCTCCAAGTTTGATGTTGATGGCCTGATGCACTCGTGTAGATGAGGGTTGATGGGACCTCGGTGTTTGAAGTTGAATTGAATGTTGTATTGAAGTTGTATTGAATCTTGTATTGCAGTTGTATTATGCCTGTAGGCTCGATGATTGAAGTTGAATTCTTCTTGATGAATGATGTAGAATGTGTACTTGAATGTATTTTGTATTATTATCGTCAAACGATAAATGATGCACAAAAATGATTTTGTATTTCACTTTATGATGCACTGAATCTTGATGTGTTAATTTTTGTGAATTTTCTTGAACTGTTGCTGTATCCGACTCCGAAGGACCAAATGTTATGTGAGTAGGAACTGTGATGGGTTCTTAACTCATGCTAAACGCCAAGTTAATATTGTTTAGCTCGTTACTGTTATTTTTAAATAATTTTATTTATTTAAATATCCAATTCACAAAAATTATGTATAATGTGTATATGTAACTTATATCTATAATGTATAATGTATTTTTTGTATAATGTATATGTATTGTATCAATGAATATGTTGTTGGTATGAAAATTGAACTTGCACTTGCATTATGTATTAATGAATATGTTGTTCGTATGAACACTGAATTTGCACTTGTATGATGAATATGTATTATGTATTGTGAATATGTTGTTCGTATGAACACTAAAAACATACTTGAATAATGAATATGTATTATGTATTATGTATTAATGAATATGTTGTTCGTATGAACACTGAACACATACTTGAATAATGTATTTGTATTATGTATTATGAATATGTTGTTCGTATGAACATTGAACACATACCTGAAGAATGAATATGTATTATGTATTATGAATATGTTGTTCGTATGAACATTGAAAACATACTTGAATAATGAATATGTATTATGTATTATGAATATGTTGTTCGTATGAACATTGAAAACATACTACTTAAAATTTGTAAAATTCGAAAACTCCTAAAATTCTAATTGAAAAAAATAAAGGGCGGAGTTTGAAATTAGTTAGTTTGATTGGTGAAAAAAAGATAGTGGACAGGGGTTACTTGCAGTGGGAGAAAGGGACTTGCAGTAAGAAAGGGTTCCAGGTAGCGGGAAAATACGTCGGGTCTGTGACGCATCTGGAGCAATGTACGTAAATTTGAAGATCTGTTTAAGCAGGAAATAGTCATAAATGTTAAACACTAGACAATTAGCAGTGTATTGAAATTCTTGGAAAAGTAAACCCTAGAAAGGTTTTGAACGTTGCAGTAAAATAGATAAATTCTTGGAAATATGATACACATAACATTAACTAAATCCTTAAAACTACAGTAAATATATAGTAATAAAAATAATAATATATATGATAATAAGACTGAATAAATGAACAAAATAATAATAAATAATAAAAAATAAACAATTGTGACGGCGTTGTTCAACGACGTAACACAATTAATAATATATATTATAGTCCACATTACAAATAACCAAGTAAACATTAAGCACAATAGGGTATCTTTTTATACGGATTTGAAATTACGCAGTGGGATTTTTCATGCAAATTCAGGGATTCCTCGTGTCGGCGAGTGGAATATCAAATGGAAGCTGACAATTCAAGGAATTTAAATATGTAAACGTTTTATTATTATTAATTTTATTGTTTTATAATATTTCGCACTGGTTTCTAAACGGTACCGAGTTGTATTTTTAGATAGTGACGATAATTCTGAAAAAATATTGTTACTTTCCAATAAAATAAAATTGAAAAACAAACTCATTTTATTTTAAGTTTTACATCAATTTATTTATATAAGATTTTCGAAATAATTTTCTTTGTGTTTTTTTAGACATTCTTAATTTGATGAATTTATATAAAAATTTTTACGCGACTTTCGGCCTATTTTAATTTAGTTTTACACAGTTTTAGAAAATTATGGAACATGATTTAAATTGTAAAATCTTTAAGATTTATTATATCCGGTTTTCTGTGGAACGTAACTACCGCGTAAAAAGAGACCCTAATGTATATATGATTTAACGAAACTTTGATTACTTATTTTTAATAATAATGTTTTCCCCTTATAATTTAAACTTTAATCTTGTTTGTATGGTGTAATTGAAAGTAGAATTATCGGTACATAAATCAAAATCTAATTATCAAGAAGACAGTAAATTATAAAACTTAAATTATTATTACAAACGCAAGTTTTTGCATATGCTGTAATATGAATCAGAATTAGGGTCAATATTGATATAGGACAAAACGTGCAGCCAAGCGAAAAATCATCGGCTGTGGTTTCAAACATTGCAGCTCTATTATATCGGGTGGATTGAAAAAAGTCTCTTGTTTGGCGACGTATTGCTCTGTAACTATAAATCACACAGACTTCTGGATGGTCTTAAAATGTTCCATATATAGTCTAGTTCTACATCTTAAGGTTTCAAATAATTTAGATAATTATTTTAATAGTTATAGCCGTTTAAGTAAATGACATTTTTTTCTTCGTTTTATTGATTTCTGGTATAACAATATTTTAAATTCATTCAATCGAGAATAAATGATTGGAATTCCACTCTTCAGATTTTATGGACTCAAAAACAAATTAAATTAGCCAGATACGCAAATTTATTTAATTAAAGTGTTGTAACTAATAAAGTAATTACTTGAGTGATTTGAAATTTTAAAACAGGATACAATACTATATTATAACGAACATTTTAAGATCAATCCGAAATTTGTGTTTTGATTTGAGAGACGTTATTTCAGTCCACCCTATATATTTACATAATATTAATAGAAAGTGATCACACCTACTCTTGAAGGAAAATGCCTTCTCATAAATTCAATAAATTTATGCTCTTGTATAGGTAGTTATAATGTTCTTGCTCTAGATATTTATACAATAAAAATATCGAAAGGATTTTCTTATATGTATATCTAGAAATCGTTAAAATTTTGATTTCCTTGACTTGAAATTCTTATATTTTGTTAATTTATACCTAGTATTCAGCTAGCTTATTCATGAATAAAGCAAC
This sequence comes from Sialis fuliginosa, assembly GCA_961205875.1. Taxonomy (NCBI): domain Eukaryota; kingdom Metazoa; phylum Arthropoda; class Insecta; order Megaloptera; family Sialidae; genus Sialis; species Sialis fuliginosa. The sequence goes on from OY540812.1 coordinate 32,118,819, forward strand.
TGCTATATATCTGTCACCAGTTTAAGGTTAACTGTAGATACCTGTCTTCCGTGAATCCAAGGTTAAAGTTGACACGTAATTAATAAAAGGATTAGTTCTCACTTATTCACTGACTGACTGACTCATCAAAGTACAGCAAAAACCCTTAGACATAGAAACGTGAATTTATGATCTTAGTACCCACTAAGGCATTTTCTGAAATCCAGCCCCTAATATTAATTTTTATTCTGATACGTTTATCTGCATATGTTCTTAGATGAATTTCAGGCAAAATAAACTTCTATTAAAATTTTAAAAAAACAAACTTAAAAAATATAGGTATATATAAATAAAACCGACAAAAAAACAACTAAAAACACTGAAAATAATATAATGATTGAATTTAACAGTTTTGAAAGTCGGTTTTATTGTTCCTTCCTCTTTACTGGCTTTGCACTAACATCAAAAACAGTTAAATAAAATTTTTATATACATACATATGTACTTTTCAGTGTTTTAGGGTTTTTTTGAAGTCAGTTTTATTTTTTCATAAAAATATTTTTATATTTTCCTTTTAAGTAGCACATTTTCAAAGCCTATGGCCAAATTCTGATAAAATTTATATGGGAACATTTCGAGAGTATTCCCTTTCAAACAAACAAAAAAACATCCAAATGGGTGCATATTTATCGGAATTACGCCCGAACATAAATAAATAAAAAATATATATTGTCGAATTTTCCTTCTTTTTTGAAATCGGTTAAAAACTAATACAATGTGTCTAATTCCGCTAGTACGTCTAGAAAAAAGTGACATATTTTGATAGTTTTCAAAATAAAATAATAATATTCATCCGGTAGTCTTAGATACATAGTTGAATATATGTATTTTAACTAAAAGTATCTCTAATCAATCAATATCTTAAAAATAAGAGGAAAACTCTACTCTGATATGATGGAATGACTTACTGCGATCCATCATTTTCAAGAATGAAATTTGCAAATGCCAGTGCTTTCCAAAAGCTTATGAATGTGATTGACCTTTCATATTCTGGCCAAATAAACTATTCTTAAATGTATACTTCCCCTCTACCCTCACATACTTAATAAAAAATAATCAATTTAGTATGGTATTATAAAGAATTTGCTCCAGAGCAAAATCAAAGTTAACGCTATCTGCGAGGTATAAAATCAATATGAATTTGCTCGGGATTTTAGAGCACTGATTTTCTCTTAACGTGCATGCAGTAAGGTTGTTCATATGTACCATACTATTGATTACAATTGTCACTGAGTTGTCATTCATACTAAATACCCCGGCGTTAACTTAACATTTGATCAGAGCAAATTCTTTATAATATCAGACATTAAACTTACATGTGACAGTACAATTCAAAGTTAAACTAATTAGTGGCGGAAAAGGGGGGGGGGGGGGAGAAAACGCCTAGTTCAGACTAAGCTTGTGGTTTAATCAAGTGGCGAGTAATTTAAAAACTAAACGTAAATAAACACAGACAAAAGTCGAGTAATTTAGTAAAACTATTTAGTCGAGCCAATCCATTTTGTTCTATTTTTTTGGTAGAGTAGCTACCCCCCCCCCCCCCCCCCCACTCACCTCTCACTAAATTCTAAATAAGCTATTAGACAAATGTGACCACGATATCTTTAGGTTCATTAGTTGTTGCAAAAATTAAAACAACTCTCCGTAATTCTTTGGGATCTTCTTATTCTAATTCCTTAAGAAGGACATTTGTAGCTCCTAGTGCATCTCTCCATTGATCCATTCTCTTTTTTCTTTTATCTCGTTAATTTTTTCCTTCACTTCTTCTAATATAGCAATTATATATTTTATTTATTTTTACTTTGTTACGCTGTGCTCTGCTCATCTTGACGTGCGCCATTTATTAATGCACTGTTCTGTAGTCAGGACACTTTTCAATTACTAAAGCATTTAGTCGTAAGTAAATCACTCGCCACTTAGACGCGTGGGTCAAGGGATCATGACCTTCCCCCCAAGAATTAGAAAAATACACTAGATATTAAGAAATCCTAAAGTTATATATTTAAAGTGTATAGTCAGATGAGTTTAAATCACTATGAATTAATAAATTTTCAACTACAAAATCATTTGAATAAAAAATTTATATTTTGATAATTAGCTCCTTGGCACGTAGAAATGAAGATAGATATACTATTTTTAATATTCCTAATTAGTAATTATTTTATATATGAGTTATAGAAAATTGTTTTGACTTCATTTCTAGTTGTCATATTGTGCTGTGCGATTTCAAATTATAATTTGGGTACATATTTTTGGTTTGTTTTATTTGAGTTTCCGACGCTGATCCATATTATTATGTTGTATGTACGTTGGCGTCGGAAACAATAAAAAATGTTAGGAAAACAATTGATTTTTCAGAATATATATTGAATTTTCAATGAGTGTATATTGAATTTTCAAATAGTGTATATTGAATTCTCCAAGTGTACATATAAATTTATAAAGTGTATATATAATTGTAATAAAAGGGTAAATACAATTAGAAGAGTTTTTTATTGTCTACATTAGACTGGTCCACTGAAAATCGAAGGAATCAATACTTGATTTATTAAGAATCCTACATGGTCCTTCGAGCCGGATTAAAACCAAGACTGGATATTATCAAGTATTGAAAAGATTCATCATTATTGTGCAAGATCAACGTCGCCAACATATACAAGTGTAAATCATATGTTGGGTGAATAGAAGATCACGAAATAATCGTACAAGATCAGCTGTACCTTTGAAGATAGTTTCGTGAAGTTGAGTTGCAGCAAGTGAGACAACGATATTAAGTACAACAAGCGTAACAGTGTGACAAAGTGAGTACATATCTTTGTTTAAAAAACACATGGTGTTTGTTATTGTTGTACTGTCAGATGGAAAAATGCACAACAATTGATATTATAAATGTTGTATACATATCAAGTATTTATAAATATTTACATTTATATCAATGGTTGGTTCATTTAAAATTTTGTTAATTATGTCATAATCTCAGTGGAGATTTTTTATATTGTTTATGTTAGTAACAACATTTTTGGGGTTAAAATTTATCCAAATATTTATCCAAATATTTATTTTGTATCGAATGTTGTTGAACATTCGTTAGATAAGAGTTTTGTATTACTGTGTAAACACAAAACTACTGTCTTAAGTTATTATTATTACTCTTAATTTTATTTGTATGTAAATATTGTTAAAATGGCGAAAAGTGTAGAAAAACTACTCAATAAGAGAGAGTATTATCAGAGTAGAATCACAAATATATCAGATTCGTTAGGTGACATTGAGTTATGTACGCAGATCACTGAGTTAGAAAGTGCGTTGGATAGACTTAATGACATTTTTACTAAATTTGAAGAGAGCCAAATAGAGCTAGAAATAACTGATAAGAGTAAATACAAGGCTGAAGGTCTCGCAGTGGAAAATGAGTACTTGGAGTTACGTAATAATATTAAACTTAATATTAAAAAGTTGAAGAAATCAGAAAATGCTTCTGTTAAAAATGAAAATTATAAACGAGTTGAATCGAGCGCTCATCTTTCACTGCCGAAAATAAAGTTACCTGAGTTTGCAGGAGATATAAGCTGTTGGCTTAATTTTAAGGATGTCTTTGAGAACTTAATTCACAAAAACAACGAATTAGGTAATATACAAAAATTTTACTATCTTAAAAGTGTAGTAAAGGGGAGTGCTCTTTCATTAATAGAAAGCATTCAATCCTCAGACGAAAATTACGATATAGCTTGGCGTATTCTTGTTGAACGTTTTGACAACAAAACTTTAATATCAAACAGTCATTTAAATGCAATTTTTGAGTTGCCTAAGGTAACAAAAAATTCGGGAAATAGTTTGAGAGCTATGTTAAATTCGTTCACGCAACATTATAATTCTCTAGAGGCGCTCCATTTACCAAATTTGCTTGATAGTTTTTTAATATTTTTTATATCTCAAAAATTAGACTATGACACTCGTAAAGAGTTTGAGCTTCAGCGGAAGGCTGGAGAATTTCCTACTCTTAAGGAATACATCGATTACTTGAACCATAGATGTCAAGCTTGGGAAATATTGCATCATAGCGATTCGGTCAGCAGCGTTAAGCCCGATAGGCGAAATATACATTGTAATGCTGCGGAAGTCGCAACTAATAATCATAATTGTCCGTTGTGCAATAATAATCATCGTCTTTCAAAGTGTGGAAAGTTTTACAAGCTATCTGTTACCGAGAAACGTAAATTTGTTGAGGGCAATAAGTTATGTTTTGTATGCCTTGGTACAGGGCATATGTATTCAAATTGTTCGGCAAATCTATGCAGTAAATGTAATCAAAAACATCACAAAATGTTACACGCTAGTTATGAAACTAATGGCGGTTATAAACAAAGTTCACAGACTACTAGTGTCATTAATGAAAATTAAACTAGCGTTCAAAAGGTGAGCGTTGTAGCAAATGCGTCATCTTCCTTCAATAAGGACCAGATGGACGCTTCTATATCGAAATTTGGTAGTGATTGCAGCTTAGTACTTATGAGTACTGCAATTGTTAATGTCACAGACGAAAATGGGAATAAGCATTCTTGTCGAGCATTGCTTGATAGCGCTAGCGAGCGTAATTTCATCACGTCTAAATTTGCGACAAAATTAAATACCAGCTGTACTCAAGCCAATTGGCAAGTTTCTGGAGTTGGTGGTCTCACATCTCCAGTTGATATGGTATTATCAATAACGGTGGGATCGCGAATTAACGATTTTTGTTTTAAAAATAATTTTGGGGTTATAAAGTGTATAACAAATGGCCTTCCAAAAGTCAGTTTTAGCAACAAATTATTGAAGTGGCCGAGATTTGTGAAATTGGCAGACCCTCAATTTAATATACATGGGGATATTGATATGCTCATAGGAGCAGAAGTGTATTATTCATTATTACTACAAGGTAAAATTGAATTAGGAAATGACAAGCCTTCATTACACAATACTCGTTTAGGATGGGTATTTGGTGGTAATTTAAAAGGAAATATAAACCTGACAGAGAGTTCAGTCTGTAATGCGGTTACAGTTACTTCATGCGGTGAAGATATAGGTGATTTAATCACAAATTTTTGGCGTTTAGAAGAATATTCGGCCAAAAGTTTTCTCTCTGCCGAGGAAATGCGCTGTGAGAAGTTATATCTCGACACGGTGTCAAGAGATAATGAGGGTAGATATGAAGTCGATCTGCCTATGATCGAAGAGAAGTTATCTAGTTTAGGCGATTCATACTCATATGCGCTGAGGTGTTTTTTGAGTTTAGAAAAAAAGTTTAAAAATAATCTAGAATTTTTTGAACGTTACAAAAAATTTATCCAAGAATTTGTGGATCTTGGTCATGCTTGCGAGGTTCCTCATATTTCGTCAAATAAGACTATTCAGACGTTGGACTATTATATGCCTCATCACGCAGTCGTGAGGGAGGATAAGTCGTCAACGAAGTTAAGAGTCGTATTTAATGCATCTGCGCCATCTAGCACAGGTGTATCATTGAATGAATTAATGCTGGTAGGGCCGATAGTTCAACCAGATTTATTTTCAGTCTTAATCAGATTTCGCAGTTATAAATATGCTATTATAACAGACATTACGATGATGTACCGTATGATAAAGATCAAAGAAAAGTATCAACCACTGCAAAAGATTTTGTGGAGAGATTCTCCTCAGGAAGAAATAAAATGTCTACAGTTAAATCGCGTTACATACGGAACTGCATCCGCAAGTTATCTTGCGACTCGAAGTTTATTACAATTAGTTAAAGACGAAGGTATCCATTATCCATTAGCTTGTCGTGCTTTAAAATGTAATACATATATGGATGATATAATAACTGGTGCGTCTGATTATCCGTCAGCCATCCGTCTGCGAGACGAATTGATAGAATTACTTGGAAAAGGCAAATTCAATTTGCACAAGTGGTATTCAAACAATGAAGATTTACTTCAGGATATCCCTGAAGATAAACGAGAGAAATGTAGTTTTAAACTTAAGGATGGCAGTGACTCTTTAAAAGCCCTTGGAATGATTTGGGATCCAAAAAGGGATTCATTTTTAATATCGTACTCGAAATCGAGCGATAGTGAGTCAAATACAAAGCGTACGATTTTATCGGAAATAGCCAAAATTTTTGATCCATTAGGTATAATTTCTCCAGTTTGTATTATAGGCAAATTGATTATGCAAATGATATGGAAAGAAAATTTGGGTTGGGATAATGTCGTTTCTTCTCATATTTTGGATGCTTGGTTATTATTTAAGGAAAATATGCAATATATTGAAAATATTTTTGTTCCGCGTTTGTTAATAGGCAATGATGCCTTAAGTTTCCAGTTACACGGGTTTGCTGATAGTTCCTTGAAGGCTTACGGTTGTGCGATTTATTTACGATCAAGAGACCGTTATGATAATTATACTGTTAATTTGGTTTGTTCTAAATCTAGAGTTGCACCTATCAAAACTGTAACATTGCCACGTCTGGAGTTATGTGCCGCATTACTTTTAGCTAGATTTATGTCTTGTGTTCAGCGAACATGCGATATAAATTTCGAAAAATGTTCTTATTGGACCGATTCAATGATTACTATTGCGTGGATTAAATCCGACGCAAGTAAATGGAACATGTTTGTTGCTAACCGTGTTGCAGAGATTCAGGAATTATCTCCTAAGGAAAATTGGAATCATGTAAGATCTGCTGAAAATCCAGCTGATATTGTTTCTAGGGGTATGGAACCTCAGTTATTAATGGATTCCACTTTATGGTTTAATGGTCCTGAATTTCTGAAACGTGGCGATGCAGAGTGGAGCATAAATGATGTTTCTTTGGGAAACGATATACCTGAATGTAAAATAGTCTCGAATGCTGTTAATGTTCAAAGCAATAATTCAAACGAATTATATGAATTATTTAAAAGGTTTTCTTCGTTTTCAAAATTGTTGAGGACAATTGCGTATTTACAAAGATTTACGTTTAATTGTCGATTCAACATTAAAAGAAAAGGTTATTTAACACCTGATGAATTAACTTTAGCTTTGAGTTTGATTGTGCGAACGTGTCAACAGGTACATTTCGAAAACGAAATCAAAGTTATTAAAGAAAATATAATTTCCAAAGAGAATTTTTCTAAATCAAAATTGAAATTTTTATCGCCTTTCCTCGATTGCGATGGACTCTTAAGAGTAGGAGGTAGGCTTAAATATGCTCCTCATATTACGGAGGCTCAAAGACATCCTTTGATTTTGCCGTATGCGTCTCATATAACAGATTTATTAATTCGTCAAGAGCATGAAAGATTGTTGCACGCCGGTGCACAATCTACACTGTCATCGCTAAGACAGAAATTTTGGATAATAAATGGACGAAATGCCGTCAGATTTATTATTCATAAATGCAATCTATGTTATCGTTATCGTGCTTCTGCAGCGATTCAAATAATGGCAGATTTGCCTAAAGTTCGTGTTACCTCTACTAGACCGTTTCTTTCGGTAGGTGTAGATTACGCAGGGCCTATCGAGATAAAACAGTCTCGTATTCGTAGATCTATTATAACTAAAGGTTATATATGTTTATTTATATGTATGTCAACTAAGGCTATTCACGTCGAGCTTGTATCTGATATGACTACTAAAAATTTTATTGCTGCCTTTAAACGATTAGTATCCCGCCGCGGAAAAGTTTTGAAGGTGTACAGTGATAATGGCACTACTTTTAAGGGTGCAAATAATGAGTTAAATGCTTTATATAGAATGTTTCATTCAGAAAACAGCGATAGCGTACTAGATTCAATGTCACTAGAAGGAGTAGACTGGAATTTTATTCCTAGTTATTCACCTCATTGGAGAGGTATATGGGAAAATGGAGTGAAATTGTGCATCTCTGTCTACTACCGTTTATTGCAAAATTCGAATTTGTAAAATAAACAATTAAATAATTTACAGTCAAGAAAATGTTTGTTAACTAATATCTCAAAAACAACAGCTCTAAATAAATTTTGATTTATAGCGAATTTTTCTGTATACTGTTCTGGAATATTTTTTTTTTACAAATACCAAACAATAAAATTTTTTTGAGATTTATTAACGGTTATTTCAAATATATGTATATGCTGCTATTAGAAAGTTAAATTTATAATTTTTTTCTGTACGACCCCCTCCTAGAAGTGACACTCGACTAAAATACTAGCTTACAATTAGTCTAGACTAGGCTTTAGGGAGTTTTATACGTATAGAGAAAATACTTTAAGTATTATAAGGTTGTACCGTATATGTTTTATTTATAAACCGTAAAAAATTGAAGTATGTACACATATTGGCACGGTCACGTACAATTTAACGCATGTAAACGCAATAATTACTTTATGTGCCATGTGTAATTCTGCATATTATTTTTTTTAGAATACCATATCGAAAAAAAAATTAACTTATGTAGAATAAGTCTGTCTGTTACGATTCTATTTTTTTTAAATCATTTAAATTACCAAACAACATACTTAAAATTTTTACAAAAATGGAGTTTTTGGTGAAATTTGGGAATACAAAAAAAAATTTCACGCCAGTAAGTGGGGTATCAAATGAAAGCTAATAGGAGCTGTCAGAAAAGGAGAAAATCCACTTGACACAAAATCCATGAAAAAGAAGAAGAAGAAGAAAGCTACTAAATTGTGGAACTAAAACATATAAGGTACTGGCACCAGTCTTGAATCAAACCCCAATGTTAGATTCTTGTTTAATTAAATTAATGTACTAAATTATAAATATTTATTGATATTTGATTACTGCCATTACTAAATCATAATTTATAGACATTTAACTGTAAAACAGCTTAATTTTATGACAACCGGCCAATGGGTGTCAAAATGGTGGACATTTAAACTTATGATTAGTGTAACCTATTTATAAATTATATTATTATTATATTATCATAGCATCTGCTTTACATTGTTTCAAATTTTACAATTCTTTATTTTATAACTTATATGTCGTAGGACTTATTATTTTGTAATCATTAGCAAGTATCCATCATTGGGTGTCCATTACTGGTTTTACTTTTTCTATTACTGGAGAAAAAACATAAACAAAATAAAAGGCTATAATTTAAAAAACAAACTATACTTGCGGACTTTAATAAAAAGGTAATTGTTTTATTAGTAACATGAGTTCATGAGAGTTAAAAAAAAGAATCCCATCAATCCCAAAAAAACTGTATATCTTTCTTTTAATGAGGCCAAGACTGGTTGCCAGCACCTTATATGAATGAACAGTATTTTTATACCATGCACTGAAAAAATATAATAATAATAATATTAATATAATAATTGTCAATTCTTTGATGAATTTTTATTAAAAATTTCTAAGACTTACTTTAAAATAAGTTTCCAAAAACTATCAAAAAATGTTCTTCCATAAAACTTTATGTGCTAACTTTTGCAAAATTTTCGTAAAATAAATTAAGAATTCAATTAACTGTAACTTTGTGTTAATTTTGAAGCTCCATAAAGGTTTGGTTGTATTTGATTTAAAACGTACCTCATATTTATTATGTATGTCTTCTTACAGAATACAAAATTAATTATCGGCACTTCATTAACTTCACTGTTTACATTTATTAGACTTCATCATTGAAATATTCTGCTTTAATTATTCTGAAATGCAATCGCTTTGTTCTACATACAAAAATAAGTTTCCTTGTATGTATATATACTCGTATGTATGTATATTGTGTATATTATATATGAATTACTGTACTAATTGAATTGATTTGATATTTTGATAGCTTGAACAGCTAGTTTAATATAACATCATAGTATGAAGTAGGTTTGTGTTAACAACTTGGTACCCATCAGTTAGTTAGTAGGGGAGATCTGCAATGAAACGGACAATGTCTGTTCTATCAAAAATATCCGAACAAATCGTCATTTCGGAAAATGAAACTTCTCTTTTTTTTCATAATAAAAAAAGCAATCAAATGAAATTTGAAAGTTTTATTGTACATGCCTCTAAACATACAAAACATTTTTTTTAATGAAATATAAAACAAAAAGGTGACTTTAGCGTTATTATACTGAGTTACATGAGTTTTTCCATCGAAGTATGCACGATTATTAAAAAATATCAATTTTTGCAAATTTGGTATCACTTTGAATAAAGAATCGCGTTTTTGACGAAAAAAAAACGACCTTAAATTGTTTATAAAAACCGTAATTCGTAAATCGTATCTACTTCGATGTAAAATCTATCTAAGAAATTACAGTTAAAATTTCAAGTCGATCGGATGGAAAATGGCCAAGATACGTTTTCCGCAGTTTTTAAAAACGTGGTTTCGATAAAAATGAGTTTAAAGTTTGAAGTTGTTTTACTACATGCAAACATCGACGTTAGTTCCGACTTTTGTCGGTTTGGCGGTTTTCGGTTGCTTATTTTGCTTCTGTTTTGGCTTAAGACCGAATTACGGTGCCCCTTTATATTACCATATATTTATTTATTATTACTCATTTTTCATCACTTTCACCATCTAGGTTGTTTCGTTCGTTCAAAGACACCTTGAAATGTGAGCTGTTAAAAAAATATTTGTTTTGTTTATAATTCCTTTTGAATATCATTTTTAAGATGTTTGTATATCATTTAAGCCAATAAAAAATTGTCAATAATTAATTAATACATTAGATGTAACCCCTTAATTCAAATGTTGTTAGTAACACTAAACTCCATAGACCATACCACAAAAATGGCATTTACCATGTGTTATATTTGTATTGACAATATAAGTTTTCGTCGTAAAAAACTAAAAAAATATATATAGTTTTTTGAAAAAGATTTCAAAGGTGAGAAATTATTCGAGTCAAAAATTAATGGTAAGTTACTTTTCAAATCTTATTTCTGTGTAAATGAAGTTTACCAAATAATTTTACAGGTTACTTACGCATTGAATCGGACAGATGCATTAAAACGAGCGTTTTTTAAATAGGTAGTATATAACATAGGTGTCCAACCTTTTCAACCGTGTGGGCCGCATAGCAGAAATTTTATTCAATTTAATTTGCCAAGGGCCGCAGGCCAGAATATAAAACTGATAACCTTCTTTTTTTTTTTTAGTCGCGTCAATTTCAATTCCTAATTTTTTGCGAGTTACATTAGAATAAATAAAAACCTGGTGACCTTTTTTTTTTTTTAATCATACTATGTAATTTAAATGTAAATTTATTACTATATAATTTTTTTTTTTATTATCCTCGCGGGCCGCACCAAGGCTCCTCGAGGGCCGCATGTGGCCCGCGAGCCGCGGGTTGAACAAGCTTGATATATAACATTGATTGTAAAAATTAAATAGTATTGTTGATTGGTTAAAATGTCTAAAAGGTAATAAATATGCTCGTGTTAGAGAACTGCAGAACTCCTTTTTCAATAAATGTAATTAAATAAATAATTAACTTGATATACCCAAATTTTCGAATTAAGTACTAAATTAATAATACAAATACTAGATTAAAAATGGTTACAGATCTCAAAATATATCTAATTAAAATTTTGTTTAATTTGAATTAAATTATATTTGATAGGTACCACTTATGTACCTCAGTCCATTTTATCATACACACTGTCCTTTTCAATGCGAATAGTGTCGTAAAACAGACAAAAATAACTTTTTTTAAACATATCATTTAATTATTTTTTATTATTTTTGTGGTAAATAATAATTAAGTTTAAAAAACTCAATTAATTAGAGATAACATATGCAAAAAGTAGATGATTTTTTCATAATGTTTGCAGTTTTAATCAAAAAAATGCGTCAATCTCAAATGTCCGTTTCATTGGGTTTCTCCCCTGTAGGCTTTTATTGGTCCATTTGCAGATTTGCAAGTCTGTTAGAAATAATATACTTTTGTGAATACGTAATTCGCACACGGATATTCAATAGTAATGGAGTGTTTTGTGAGAATTTCTTTTGAAAATATCAACATTCGCTTCAATAACTGTAAATACGAAGATATGTTTTGAAATTTAAATAATAGAAAGGTTATTATTTTGTCTACATTCTAAAAAATATTTTTTTTTCGTAGTAAAAGTGACACAAATGTTATTATCCACCTATAATTAATTATAAAGCACTAAGGACCTTCACACGGTTTGTTAAATGATGAAAAATATGATAAAAATTAATGTTTGTACATATTTGATATAATTTATAAAAAATTTAATAGTTTCTTTATGAAACTAGATATTTTTTCTGAATATTTGATATTTTTTAGAATTACTATATAGCTATAGCTAATAGGTCTCAATTTAATTTAAAAACTGAAAATATAAGGTAGTTTCTTTCTCTAATATTTTGAAAATTAAAGTATAGTAGAACCTCGTTATTACGTTTGTGAGGGGAGTGGGGGAAAATTCAGGGGTTTAAGTATGTTATAAGAGGGAAAGTCAAGTTTCATTAGACCAAAATAAACATTTTTTGTATTTTGTTTTTTTCTTCTCTAAAGCTGATGATTTCTACGTGAAACATCTTGAATGTTCAAAATCTCGAAATTATTTTGTTAGATATCTTATAAAGTTTAAGTCGTTCAAAAAAAATTTTTCAATGAAAGATTCGTGTTTTTTCTATAATATAATATCATTTATAAAAAACTGAGGCAAATCCGTCCGGAATTTACTAGTTCTCACCGGAACCGAAATAAAATCGTGAATTCCGTCGGACCGGAATTCTGGTATACTCTTATAAATTATTTAATAATAATAAACAATACATATAATATATTGGTTTCTTACTCAGGTTTTAATTTATTTGATTTCTCCCTTAGGTGCTCGTAACTACCCCACTCTCCCCTAAATAATATATAGATAATAATTTAAATAGTAGAAATTAATATTTTTTTCATATGCAAAAAATATATTTAATTCAAACAATACTAATTATTAATAAACACGAGTTGGGGGTAGGAAGGGGATGACTGGAATGAAATGATGAAACCAGCAAATAATTTGATAAGAATCTGGATAATTTATTAGGTTAATGTTTATGGTGCATTGGGGGCAATTGCGTGACTGAAATGATTATGTTGTAGGTACCTACAGTATACAGTGATACATTACCCACAGTCCATGCGCTATTTGCACTCTATTGTTGCACTTTATACAACGTTTATTGATCTCAAATGTTCCCAACTACGCATGGTTTTGTGCGAATATAACTAGAACTTGATACAACTCAAGATATTATCAACTCGCCGACTTTACTCGGGGATATATAATATTTTAAGAACTTTAATTATTTAATCATTTTTAAAGGTATGTTTTTTTAAACAACTCAACAACATGCGTATTTTGATACCCCATTTGTAATATTATCAAGAAAAAATTATTTTAAATCGCACTAAATAGTTCATATTTTTCCCGTGATTGGCAGGCAATTTTATATACGAGTATAAACACACTTTTCAATTCAATTAATGATAGTTCTTGAGTTATATACTGCGGGCGAATGGAAAGACAAGAAAAGAGCTTTACCTATTATTTTTAGGTTTCCGTAGAAAATTAGGAAACTTTATAGTTTCTCCATGTCCTCAAAAATTGCATTTAAATGTCGTTATCGGAGCGTCCCCCCACCCTAATTTCTAAACTATCAATTAAAAAAATCTGAAAAAAAATTCAGAATGTAGCTTTTAATTAATTCTTTCACTGAAAATTGTAACGAATACTGTCAAAATTATTTTGGACCCCTCCCATAGAATGAAAATTGTACTCAAAATTTTTTTCATTTACCCCATTGAGTGGGGTATCTTTAGATAGGTCTCCTAAAATGCAACAAAATATATTTACATTTAAATGTCGTTATCAGAGCGTCCGTTGAAAAAACTCTTGTTTATAAATTGTAATGAGTACGGAAATCTATCATGTGCGTGCCCAACACGCACTTGGCCGTTTTATTTTCGTTAATTCTATGTATATCAAAACAAAAAATATTTAAATGTTTTACTTTTATTGGAGATTCATAATCCTAAACCTTATCTGGAAAATACAGAATATTATTTATAAATAAACCTCGTCCAAATCGGTTCAGCAGTTCTTTTGCAGGAAGCAAATATAGATAGAAAGAAACTTTAAAAAATAAATAAAAAATAAAAACACTGAAAAATAGAAACCTAATAATTAAATATAACAATTTTTGAAATCGATTTTCTTTTTTAAGATTTTTTTTGTAGGCTTGGCACCGACTTCAAAAACTGTTCGACCCTGCAGTATAAGACACACACTAGCGACTATCGCGCTACTGAGTCGCGACCCCTTATAAAATAGCGATTTTTAGTAACACAACTAAAGGGGGTTTAAATTTAATTTTTATATACTTTTCAATATTTTCAGATTTTTTTTGGTTTATTATTTTCTTAAAAAGTTTTTTATTTTTGAACTTCATGGTCAGATCCTGATAAAATTTATATGGGACCATCTTGGGAGTATACTCTTTCAAACAAATAAATCGGTGCATATTTGTCGGTGTTATGCCCGAACATATGTATGCATATAAAAAATATATACAGTCGAATTGAGTACCTCCACCTTTTTTTAGGTCTGTTCGTTTTTTTGTTCTTCTGCCCCCCCCCCCCCCTTCGTACTTACATCTTATATAGTATTTTTTATAATATATGTATAAGTAAAGTGTTAATCAATTTTCATCCTTTGTATAAAATCAATATAATTATCGGAATAATTACTTATCAAATATGATAGGTACCTGCCTACTAATACTACCTATATATACCACATTTGGAATACAAATGAGTATATCGAGAATGACATGGGGGTATGTCGCGGTCGCGTTGTTAACATCGCCATGCGGTAATGTTGCCGCTAGCTCAGTTGATAATCAGGATCACGGCTTGACGTCAACGTCCCGCTGTTCTGCCGATAATATTGGGTGCTTTCGTACCGACACTAACAATTTGTATGTTTTTTATTGCACATACATTATATATGTATGTACTGTTGTCAATCCAAATAGAATTTACTGCTGCATTTATTGTGTTTGTAAACAATCCGTGGGGAGCATTTGTTTGTTCTTTATTTAATTAAAACGATATATAATAAGTAAATAAGATATTTATTGAAATGCGAGCTGGGAAAATAAATATTAAATTAAATTAAATTAAAAATTGAACAATTTTAATAAATACCAATAACTATTCTAATGATATTTTCCTATATAGACATATTTTGATTCCTCGCAATATCGAAGATACGAGAAACTTAGAGTAAAAAATCTTTCTCCGATTTCAAAATTTTAAATTGATCTTTTCGTTCCATGTCTGTGTGTCTGTCGAGTAAATTCTTGTCACACGCATAACTCATGAACCACTGAACCGATATTAATGAAATTTGGTTGGATGGTTGGATCTGGCTTGAGGAAAATTCCATTTAGAAAAAAAATCCAGAGAATTGTGTGTAAGAGGGAGGGGTGACTTCTCAAAATATTTATTTTTTCAATATATCTTAAGAACGAAACATACATATTACGTGAAAATTTGATAGAATTTTTTTGTAGAGCATTCAATTTCCTATAATATAGGTTACAACGTTTGTTGTAAAATATTCCTTTACAAAGATTTATCTCAATTTGCTTTAAAAATCGTCATTTGAATAAATTTAGATTTAGATTGAAATTGTTAAAAAATTAAAAATATACGAAAAAATAACCAGGTGCGCCTTAAGAAAAATTTCGAACTAATATTTTTTAGTGAAATTGTATAAAAATTATTTGGTAAGGCCAGATTCTAATAAAATTTATGTGGGGCCACTTCGGAAGTATACACTTTAAAACAATAAAAAATCTTCTAAATGGTACATATTTGTCATGTACATATGTTATGCCCGAACATATATAAAAAAAATTTTTTTTGAACTCGGTTGAAAATTAATTAATAATAGTTGTTTTAAATTTGAGCAGATGAATTCCAACTCATTCGTTCCATTTAAAAAAAATCAAGAAGTCAGTGGATTTTAAAAGAATTTTTGGCATTATTAAAAAAATTAAACAAATTAAAAAAAATTGCTAAACATTTAATATGATGACTTTTTTATAAACAATAGAACATATTCTTATAAAAGCCTTTATAACATATTGTAAATTCATGAAAATCTTCGAGATTGACCTGAAAAGTGATTTTTTATTTATGGAATGACCCATGATAATGTCACTATTGAGCAAGTCATTCAATTATAATATGATTTTGCTCAAAACTAATATTACAAAATGAAAAAAAAATCTTTCAAAACCCACTGACATCTCGACTTTTTTTTAAATGGAACGAACGAGTTTGAGAACTCGCCTCCTCATTTACTTTAAAAGTATTTCAATGACAAATAATTTCCCTATTTTATTATTCAAGTTTCTCGAATATGACTTACAATTAGCGTCTTTGAGACTTGAAATGCGGCACTGGGTGATCGTGAGTCACACCTGTGATCTATGAATACACAAGTATTTATGTACGTTCATAATTGAAATACCAAACATATCGACAACTTAATCCAGCGAGATGTCGCTCCTCTCGAGATTTACCGGTTCAACAAACATAGGCGCACTCATTACATTTCTCTTGGGGAGATAAAGTACTGGCACCAGTCTTGGCCGCATTAAGAGCAAGGTATACTGCATCTTGGGATTCATGGGCTCCTTTTTTGTAATTATCATGAATTCATGTTACTAATAAAACAAGTACCTCTTTATTAATCAATTTAATTCTGCAAAAATAGTTTTTTTTTTAAATACACCCTTTAATTTTATTTAAGTTTTTTCTCCAGTAATTGACAATGTAAACTCAGTAATAGGCACCCAGTGATGTATGGTATGTAAATGAAAAAGTATTACGACACAAAAGTTATAAAATAAAGAATCGTGAATTTGTAAACAATGTAAAGCAGATGTTATGATAATATAATAATTAATAAATAGATTATACTAATAATTAGTTTAAATGTCCTCCATTTTGACACTCATTGGCCAATTGCCATCAAATTAAGCTGTTTTACAGTTAAGTATCTATAAATTATGATTCAGTAATTTATTTAAACAAGTGTCCAACATTTGGTTATGATACAATTCTGGTACCTTAAAAGAAAATATTAAAATTATATAAAAAATATATATAGTAATTTCAATTTTTAAGATTTGTTTTTCATAATTCACCTATTTTTCAGGTTATTTAAGAATTATTTAATGGTATCTTTTTTAACTTTTGGCCAAAGTATTTTAATAATAATTTTGAATTAATACTAAATTAAAATGCAGTACAACTATATTGTTTACTACAGTCAACAATTTGCTTGCTTTGCTCCATTATGTCGGCGCCCAGGTACATGCATCAATGGTTATAACGTATATATATTTGTATACACGTATGTATATGTACGCATAGATTAATGTTAATTAGAAACACGTCAAGATTAGATTTTCTGATTAGAAAGAACAGGGGTGTAACGATATTTATTTTGGTAGATGTTAATTATGTAATTTGGATTATTTCTTTTCAAACAATTGTTGAATGAAACTGACAGCTCTAAATATAAAGCGCTAATGATACTGCTCAGCTCTTTGATTGAATAGCGCGACGATACCTAACCTAATTTGAAGGTAGTAAGCTTTCTTTCAATAAAAAATTAATCAAAGATATAATGACATTTTTATAGAACATTTTATTTTCCAAAAAACAGTGTACACCTACAATTTCACATTCTTGATATAGTTTAAAAAAAAAAGTTAAATACTATAAGAACAATTTTGGGATAGCATTCGATTTTGATTATTTTTATATGAAACTTTCTACTAACCAGATCCAACCAAAAAACCAAGTTTAATTAATATCAGGTTAGGGTTCATTAGTTATGACTAGGATTTACGAGACAGATACACATACATGGAACAAAAAGTCTATGTTTTGACCTGGAACAAAAATATCAAGAAATTTTCAGAAATGATGAGGCAGAAATTTTTTTTTGTCTATTGAAACTAGATTTTAAAATATCAATTAATAATTTTTTATAATTTTCTTATTAAGAATCGATCTTAGGTCTGATATTATCATTAATTAATCTTCCTTATTCCATCAACAACAATTTTATAACACTGTTTGCAGATGATACCAGTATTCTATTTGAAAAACTTATGCTCGGTATTATAAAGAATTTGCTTGAGTACAAAAACAAATTAGCTTCCAGCTAACGCTATCTGCTAGGTGTCAAATTGTTATGAAATTGCTTGATATTTTAAAGCAGTGATAATAAATGTATAATAACGTAAATCCTATGCATTTTATGAGGTACACTTGACAGCACTTATTTTAAATCGCTGATTGTACTGATCGCGCATGCGTCAAGGTTATCATATGTTCGATTTTATTTGCTACATTTGGGAGTGTGTGAAAGCTAATTTATTTTTGCACTCAAGCAAATTCTTTACAGGACAAAAATGAAGTTAAACAATGAACAATTTATTTGCTACAATTTTTAAATGGTCCTTCGATAACAGTTTAATATTAAATAATTGTAAAACGATGTTCATAAAGTTCGGTAGTTACAATGACCTACCTGACTCTGACGTATTTAAGCTACAACATTTCGATAATGTCGTTATATTAAACCAAATAAAGTTGTTTTGTTATTATCATAGTTAAACACTTCAATTGAAGACAATATATAGAAATTTTAGAAAACAAAATTAGTAATCTAATAAATTTAATAAGAGTTATTTCAAAATCAGTTCCTCTATGCGTTATCCCATGTAGGAAATTACAAAGGGGCCACGGTTGGTCCAGGCTTGCATCAATGCTAACCAACACTGGGTCAAGATACAAATGATAACTTCGTTCAAGACTCAGCTAAAGCTTGTCGTACCAAGGCTGGCACAGAGTTGGCTCAATCTTGAGTAAAGAATAGGTGATCGAAGTTCAGTATCTGAAGGTTAGCCTAAACTGGGACCAATATTGAAATAGCAACGCTAGCAACCCAATATTAAGCCCATGGCTGGAATTTCCTAAATTGGATATTAAACATGCATATATACTATTCGTTAATTGAGCCTAACTTTAGATACGGGATTATCTTGTAAGGAAATTTATTTCACACCAAATATTTATTTATCCTTTAAAAAAGTGTATTAGAGCCATTCTAAATGTAAGTCCCCGAATGACATTTTTGATTCATATATTATATATTTATCAACAAACATTGCAATCTTTTTTCAAAGAATTTACCTTCCCACGCTTATGAAACCAGAAACAAAAATAATTAAACACAACATTCATTGATGGTTATACAAAAAGGTCCGATAAGTCTATTATTAATATTTATAAGAAAATACCTTCATATCTAAAAAAATCTTAATAGAATTACTTTTTGTACTTATTATTTTATTGAAATGTAATTATTATTTCTATTATTTACTTTTATAATCAATATATTCCTGTGGCTAATTTTATTACTGACATGTTCACGAAATAAAAATTATTATTATTATAGAAAGAAAGTATTACTTTTTCTTTGAGAAATAAAGTCATTACTTGTCCTTACTTTTATGCTATAAAATATAATATATGTAAAAATAAAAGGTGACTTTTGTAGCTGCTTAACATGCAAAATGAAAGTTACAGAAAAATGAGATAATAACATAATTATTGTTTTCGTAACCTTATTTCGTTCATATTATTATCATAATTTAATCGAATATATCAAATGGAAATTGCTACTTTTATTAACAAAATAAATTAACATTACTTTTACATTCACGAATTACTTTACAAGAATTCAATGGACAATATGAATAACTTTTATATCAGTTGAGTGAAGTACTGTCTATATTTTCTTTTAAGATAAGATTTTTGTTTGGAAATCATATTTTAGACAAATTGAATTTGTAAAAACTGTTCGGCCAATTGTTTTCTACAATTTAGTTATCTTAATTTTTTTATGTGACGTCATACTATAGAAAATGATTGGATTTTAATATTGTTACCGTTTGAACTGGACGACTAATGATATTTTTACATGGATGTAAGGGAGCGCCCATTATTTCAACCAATTATCGACTCCCTTTATAAGGGTTTGAGATGAACCCCCTACCATTTTACACATATTGGGTTGTCGGAAGTCATGACACATGTTTTTCAGTCATTTATTTATGAAAAGAACAGGGATCAACCAATGGTATATTGTCCGTTTTTTTGATAATCTTTTGCCATCTTTCAATGAGCTTCGTAATTTCTAGTTCATAGAAGAAACTATCTTTATCGAGGAAAAACTAAACAAGATGTTGATTTACGACCTCATCGGAATTGAACTTTATACCACGCAAGGAGTTTTGAAGTGGAAGTCTAACGATGTAAGGTCAAGCGAGTATGGTAGGTATAGCAACACATCCCATCGAAGCTCCAATAATTTTTGACGGATGATCTATTGTTATTTTTGATTTCACGATGCTGTGATGAAATACCACTTCTTTACGATAAACGAGCTCTGGACGTTTCTGGATGATGGATTCGTCTAAACTGTCCAATTGTCGATGGTAAACATTAGAATTGATTGGTTGATTGCTTGGTAGGAGCTCAAAAAACCCGACACCATTAAAATCCCATTACTTGACCGAGGAATGTCGTTGATTGAAATCAAAATCACCTGCAATAAAATTTTTTAAACCATCGTTGGCACTGGCGTTCTTGTAAATAATTATTACCGTAAACTTTACACAACTTTGCACAAGCTTGAAGTGCGTTCTCACTTTTACGAAAGTAAAACAGTAAAATATGGCGAAAAAGTACAGTGTAGTGTTCCATCTTACGTTGTAAAATCTCAATAACTCGACCAAATTCGCTTAATTTTTTTAATGAAGCTAGAACAGTCAACTGTTAGATGACAATAACATAGATGCGAATGACTCCAGTAGGTACCTCAAAAATGAACTAGTGCCATATATATACAAAAATGTGCCATGACTTTTCCGACAAACTGATAGTTTTCTTCTTTTTGATTCAATTATTTTTACTGTGTATTGGGCGTAATTTTTAGATCTATTTATTAGAATAGCTGAAAATTTATTTTCAGCTATTCTACAAATGAAAATAGAGTTGCAGTGAATTGCATTTACCACAGCGATTCGGGGTTAAGGTAGTAATAATTTTTATAAATATTGAAGATTTTAAAATTCGACACGTTTTAAAGATGAAACGCTAAGAAAAATGCATATATGTGCTAGTAGATTTATTAGAAAAATATATGAATGCGTGAGAGAGAGATGAGTAAATGTATAAGAGAAAGTCAAATTCAGGTTGGTGTCAAGCTACGTGTTTTGTAGTATGCGCTTTTAGTGTTAATATAATAAGTTTGATTAAGATCATGGAGGCAAATAAGGCCCACTATAATTAAAAATGCTATATTCCGGGTAATAAATAATTTATATTAAAAAAGCTATGTTCATGGTAAATTTTGGTTTATTATTAAACTTAAGAAGTACGAAAATCAACATTTTTTAGATGATTTTTTCATTTTTAAGACATCTTAAAAAAAGTAACTTTGGGCCTTATTAAACTATGGTGGTATAATAAGACCACTTAACTAAATTAAATATTTTCAGATAATTTTAATTTCATTTTGCATGGTAACTATGTTTTATCAACATTTGGTGTAATATTTGCTTAATTACAAAATTACAACTAATAAATAAAATTATAATTTTATTTTAATATTTATGTTTTATCCCTAACATGTTGATGCTGCATCCATAGCAGCTGCTAAACTCTCGCCATATCACGTTATTTCTTGATTGTATATGATTTTTTTATAGAACTATTAGTAAATAAAAATGACATACCAATCTAGAACAAAATATGTGATCATAAATTGTAATAAATAATAAAAAGCCCAATCTTAAATTTGTTGAGCCTTATTATCTCTAAGATACTACAGTGAATTTATTTTTATTTTATAAAAAAATTTAAGGGTCGAACTACTATCTGAACAAATAAGAAATAGAAAATACAAAAAAAATTTTATAAAAATTAAGATTATTTGTTGGTTATTTTTATAAAATTGAGCGTTTGTCACCATCTCTCGCAACAAACCCAGAGTACCGGAAAGTTAGCACGGCGAGAGACTAGTCGGTGTGTCGTTAGCTTTGTATAAGTATCTTCTATGTGTATACATAAAAACTCAGACCGATCCAATTATTTTCAAATGTATTTTTTTTCATGGGCATTATTACACTCTGAACTGCAGGTAGTACCTTATTAATTTAATAATCGTTTACTTTATTTATTTAATTCGAATATGAGAATAATGAGAACAAAAGATGTTTCACTTCAACCGTGCGCTTATGTGGGTGAGACACACCACTTTTTCAAATACGCGACTGTTATTTTTTATTTAGTAAAAGAGAAAAAAAATTACATCCAATGATACCAAATAGAACCTACACTGCTATTTAGAAAAAGGTTTCATTACGTCATTGAATAGCTATGAATTCAGGAAGACAAAAAATTGCCTGAGTTTCCCATCGAACATTTAATCGATATAACTGACAGTTACGAAAATAAATTGCGCTGTCCTTTCTTTCGATTCATCCTGTACATATGTGTAATCTAGATTTACACCCCATACGCGTCTTTTCGACAATGTCAATCTATTTTTAGTTTAGATTCTATAGAATAAATGATTTTACTTTAGAGATTCAGTTACGTTCTCTATAAAAGCATGCATTAATCGAGAACACATCACCTATGTGGATATTGTACGACGCATTATAGAACGTCTCACATAAAGTATACAGATGTAGTTAAACGTAACTATAAAAGATAAAGATCCTAGCAGCTATAAAGAGACCATTACACCTACAATAAACGTGCCTGCCTTGTCTGAGATTCTCTCGAAGGTAATGCTATAAATTACAACTTCCATTCTATTAAATGTAACAGTTTTCAAAAGAAAATCAAAATATGTAATAAAGGCGGTATTGAAGAATGCATAGATTACGATTTTTATTAACCCATTATGTATTAATATATTCTATTTTAAGAAAATATAGGTCAAGCGCCAAATCGATAGAAATTTTACAAAATTTAGAAATACAATAAAACGGCCAAGTGCGTGTTGGGTACGCACATGATAGGGTTCCGTAGTAATTCTCACTACGATTTGTAAAAAACAGTTATTTCAAAATTTTTCATAAACTATTAATGCTAAAGTATTCGTCATATATTTTATTGAAAGTACTAATTAAAAACTACATTCTGAATTTTTTCAGACTTTTTGAATCCATAGTTTAGATATTAGAGGGGAGGGGGGCTCTGACAATGCCATTTAAAAGAAAATATATAATGACTGAAGGGTTAAAATCAAAAGGTCATTTTACATTTTTTGTTGCATTTTAGGAGACTTATCTAAAGACCCTATCCCAATGGGGCAAGCGAAAAAAAATATGTGAGTACACTTTTCAGTCTATTGGAGGGGGTCCAAAAAAAAGTTTTTTTTTCAATCCTTTCTGTTTTTGGGTCATCAATCTACATCCATACCATATTTCATCTTAATAGGTATACAATTTTTATAGACAGACGTACAGAGCGAAACTATAAAGGTTCCTAGTTTTCTACGGAACTCTAAAAAAGGTTATAAGTCAGTGGCGCCAGTTTTAAGAGCAAGATATACTGTTTTTGGAATTAATGGGCATCTTTTTTGTAATTCTCATGAACTCATGTTACTAATAAAACAAGTACTTCTTTATTAAATCAGTTTAATTACCAAAGTCCGCAATTATAGTTTTTTATGTTTTTTCTCCAATAATGGACAAAGTAAAATCAGTAATGGGAACCCAGTGATGGACACTTGCTAATGATTATAAAATTATAAGTATTACAATACAAAAGATATAAAATAAGAAATCGTAAAAATTTGAAACAATCTAAAGCAGATGCTATGATAATACAATAATTAATAAATAGATTACACTTACAATTAGCTTTTATGTCCACCATTTTGTCATCCATTGGCCGATTGTCATCAAATTAAGCTGTTTTACAGTTAAGTGTCATTAGATTATGATTTACTAACGGCAGTAATTAAATATCAACATATATTTCTAATTTAGTATATTTAGTTAAACAAATGGGGTATTGTCTTAAACTGCGGTGCCAGTGCCTTATAGGTACACATTTGTGAAGTAAGAGTAAAACAAAATTCATGTTTAATTAGTAAATATTTTTGTTAAAAATTTATCATTTATTAATCAAACGCGACCCCATTAAATTAAAATCGATTTCTAATTAATTAGTATCCAAGTCTCAATTTTAATCGGCAAAAAACTTACTTTTGTCGCTTCTCCCGCCCCGAAGGGGTTGACGCCCATTTGGTGGAGGAGGGAAATTTTAGGATGTGATACCCAATTTTATTGTTTATATTCCTAAAAAATTAAGTGATATTCAAATGGCTGTAACTTTGATAAAAATGGTCGTAATTAAATTTTTCAAAAAAAGGAATTTGAAGCTTGAGATCTCTACTTTAAAATTTCTCCAAAAAAATATTTTAAAAAGTTACAAGATAATAAAATTTGCAATGAAAAAATTCCAAAAAATTTACATGTAAAAAAATGATTTATAAAAATCTCTCAACTTCAAAATACTTTTTTGACTTTTTCATTCCCATTTGAAATATCTCGAACCAGCCTTGATATTTTATGAAAATACATAACGCGGAACATCTTCAGAGCTTGTGTTTGCCTACTTGTTAGGAAGTTTTCAGTAAATAGCATTAGCATTCAGTCGGTATATAATTCTTTCTACGTAGAAATACCTCTTCACAACTTTATTTTCTCGGTAGACTGCTTTACATCCCGGTACTAATACGTATGCTACTAACAAAAACAGAGCTCAAGTATCTATACGTCCGCACAAAGTTCAAAGGTCGATATCAATCTATTCAACTGCGTATTAATCCAGTATTTGTAATTACATCAAATTTTATTTCTACAGGGTGTTTGGTTCGGCGATATGAATATTTTGAAGAAAGGTAGAATGAGTCATTTGGAAGTGATTTAAGCAAATATACCTATATACCAAAGTGCACCAGTTTTTTTTATATCGGCCATTTTATTAACTATTTGAAAAAAACTAGATTGGCAAAAGTTCAAAAGTTAAAGAGCCCATATTTTTCAAACATGATTTTTATATTACTTAAATGTTTATGCTACACTATCAGATCAAAATAAAATTTATGAATAACAAAAAAAATGGCTGCAGTTTAACATTTAAAAACTTTGATAAAATTATTTCATTAAAAAATTATTTTATAAAATCTAGCACACTTGCAGATGTTCAGATTGTTTTAAAAACTGCTCTATTTTATATCCTTTCGAAAAACCTACCATAATACCTACATGAACTGGTTATTTTTATTCAAAAAACTTACATTTATCCCAGAATAAGTAAGATTTTTATATTTTTCCAGTGATTCGATCCTAGTATGATATTCTTAATAAGTCATTAAAAACGTGATGCAATACTTTTCAAACAATTTTTTATACTCATTGGACAGTGTAACACCTACTTCTGTGCAAAAGCTTGAAAAATATGATCCTGTAAGATGAATGACGATTTTTGGTAAATTGAAGACGGCAATTCGATGAAGTGGAAGCTCATTCGTCGTCAAATGTTTAAAGGTAGATCTTCAAGTATCAATGGTACTACTTGAGGAGTTCTATAGGTAATTCTCACAATTCAATGTATTCGGAAGATAATGCGGACTACTGCGGACCAATCAGTCCAATGCCAATCACATTAGCCCACAGTGTATTTTATTCAAGTGCGGATAATGTCTTTTAACATTTCAGTAGTGGATGTTATGAAAAATTTTCGTTTCTTCTCTTGAGTAAGCACTTTGTATATAGTATGTAGATAATATAATAGTAGTGACGTTAAATATAAATAAAAACAAACTTGTTTGTTTAAACGTCAAAATTTATTAAAGAAGAGGAAACCGCAAGCTTTCGATTCACAGAATCATCGTCAGGCTAAAATATAATAAGTAACAATTAAATACAATAAATATAATGCAAAATATTGATATTTTAAAATAAAAATTCAGAAATATACCTATTAATAAAGATTTAAATTTGAGAAAGATGTCGTTATCTCAATAAAATTCATGTGACTACGGAAATGTTTGAAAAAATAACAAATCTCTTAGTAACTCAAATAGTTACTAAGGAACGAAAAAATTGATTTAAAAAAATGACAATAATTAATTATTTAAAATTGTGTTGTAAATAGTAGATAATGTGGATATGTCAGTTTTCTTGTTAATTGTATTATTGTTTCTTTTTATGTGTAACATTTCGGAAATGTAACGTTTAGCTTTATGTTTTTCATTATCTAAAATTTTAGTTTGTTTATAATCAAAAATATGCCCTGTACTATTTGTATCTACTGCTAATGCTGTGAATCGAAAGCTTGCGGTTTCCTCTTCTTTAATAAATTTTGACGTTTAAACAAACAAGTTTGTTTTTATTAGTATGTAGATATATATTTGCTTAAATCACTTCCAAATGACTCATTCTATCTTCCTTCAAAATATTCGTTCCGCCGAACCAAACACCCTGTATATATTTATTTTTATTTTTTCTATTTTCTGTTGTTTTTAAAATCTACATGGTGATTCAGAAGTAGCGTGTCAAATTTTAACAGTGGATCAAAGAAGTTAAATATTATAAGTTAAACAACATGTGTCCGGGAATTTTTCGTGAGTGAACAACAGCCCTCCAAAAATTAGTTTTTAGGATTCCGAACCTTTATGGTTTTGGTCAGTCCATCCACAACCCTTCCATTCCCCCATTTATATACCTATTAAGATGAAATTTGGTATATAGAAGTAGATTGATGACCCAAAAACAGAAATGATGAGATTTTTAGACTAAAAACTGTACTAAAAAAAACTCACTCACTCCCAATGAGTGGAGTGGCTCCTGAAATCCAATAAAAAATGTTTACGATCTTTTCATTTTAACCATTCAGTCACTGGATATTTGCTTGCAATGTTATTCTTCTAACTTCTAAACTATCGATGCAAAAAATCTGAAAAAAAATCCAGAACGTAGATATTAATAAGTACTTTCCATGAAAATTATAACAAACACTATAGCAAAAATAGTTTGTGAAAAATTTAGAAATAAGGTAAAGGCAGCAGTTATGGCCGCTATACGAGCAAGGCTTACTGTTTTTGTGATTGACGGGCTTCTTTTTTGTAATTGTCATAAACTCATGTTACTAATAAAACAAGTAACTCTTTATTTAATCAATTTAATTACCAATATCATCAAATATAGTTTGTTTTTAAAATTATAGCCTTTTATTTTGTTCATGTTTTTTCTCCAGTAATGGCAAAGGTAAAACCAGTAATGAGCACCCAGTGATGGACACTTGCTAATGTTTATAAAATAATAAGTACTACGACACAAAATATATAAAAGTAAGAATCGTCAAATTTGAAACAATGTAAACCAGTTGCTATGATAATTAATAAATAATACAAATAATTAGTTTAAAAGTCTACCATTTTGATACCTATTGGCCGATCACGCTGTAAGATAGTTATAAATGTATATAGATTAATATTAAAAAATGGTAGTAATCAAATATCAACACATATTTCTAATTCAATACATTTTATTAAAAATTTGCCATTACTCGGGTCCTTGCCAAGACTGGATCTCTTTTTTTATAAATTGTCATACTTTTTTTAAAGAGATTAAATCTTTCGTCAACAAATGATACAATTATGAAGTAGAGAATGTTAGTGACAATGGCTACATAACCGATTTAAGTGCGTGACCATCACGCACTTTGCCGTTTTGTTTTTATTTATATCACGTAGAATCTAAAATAAATGATTTTAATATTTACTTCGGAGCACACTGTATATTATGTCCATATATGATACATGGCTTTGATATCATTGAAGAAGTGAGAATAAAAAATATCTATAAATCAACATAACATGACTCGCGGTGATTCTCCCATACAAAAAAAACTGCAATAACAATATATATGTATATACATGGAAGTTATGTAATACACATATAGAGAAAGGGGGACAATCGACAGCCTATAGCCTAGGTATAGGTAATTCAATAGTCTTAAACAAGTTTACAAACTATATTGAAGTGTAATCATATCAGGATTCAATAATTAACAATTTATAATTATTTTTAAACGTCAATTTATATTTTTGGGTCTTATCCCTCGCAATATTAACCTAAATCTCTCTATCGGAAGTGAAGTATTTAAAAAAATCGATTTATTAATTATTTTAAAATAAGTGTTATTTTTTATTAATGTATTTTGTCTTTTAAAACCTTGAAGTCTCTTTGAGAGAGATTTTTTAACGTCAAAAAAAGGTGTGGTGTTGTGTATTTATTTTGATTTTTGTGATAAAGAGGGTCTAGAAATTCACTACGCTACATGGGTGTTCGCAGAGTAGGGAAAATGGGACATGTGTCTCTGGAATCAAATCTCTCCAAAATTAAATAAAAAATAAAAGTTTATTGATATGGTTTTGATCTACAAACTTTCCCTCTCCCTCTCCCCATTGAAGAATTCTCTTCGGATGCTCCTGCTACGATACATAGAAATTTTAATCTTAATATTACGACGTTGTCATCAAATAAAATTTAAAACAATACGAATGATTAAATATTTTTTATCTATACTTTTTCTCTAAAATTTATCATTTTTACTAGAAGTTTTTTTTCTGTATGACCGTCTGCCAATCTTCCTGGCTTGGCCTTCTGAATGATTGCCCCCCTCCCCCTCCCTCTACCACCTCATAAAGCCGGTACTGATTATGAATAAAATTAATTAATTCTCCGATAGAACAAAAAATTTGGATCGAGTATAAAAATTAGAAAAATTGTAATTACGAATTGTCGCTCCCTGGAGTCGAATCTCTCCAAAATTAAATAAAAAATAAAAGTTTATTGATATGATTTTGTCTACAAACTTTCCCTCCCCTCTCCCAATTGAAAAATTTTGATATTTCGAATGTTCTTACTGCGATACAGAAATTTTAATCTTAATATTGCGATAAAGTCATCATTTTTACCATAATTTTTTTTGATATGACCGTCTACCACCCTTCCTGGCTTGGCGCTCTAGGTGATTGCCCTGACCCACCCCCTCTCCCACCTCTTAAAGCCGGTAAGATTATGAATAAAATTAATTAATTTGTCGATAGAACAAAAAAATTGGATCAAGTATAAAAACAAGAAAAATTGTAATTACTAATTTGTAATTAACAGGAGAACTTATATTTGATTTTATCTAAAATATTGATTTCCCTATGTACCGTAGTGAATTTCTATTCGTGGTATTTTAAACATTTGTTTATTTGTTGTTGATAAACTATTATAGGAGGGAAGCAGGATTGTCATAGAACAATAGGAGTGTTTTTAATCGACATTGTTTTATAGAAAGTAAGTTTTATATTATTATAATAATATGTTTATTTTGTTAGTTTAATATGATAATCTCGTAACAATGGCTTGTTAACTTTATCTATATCAATTCAATTCAGTTTTATTTTGCATATAATGGGTGTATTATTATTATAAATTTAAAAAAATTGAGTTGTTATTCCATATAAAACTTATTCTTTTTTTAGGCTACTGACTATTTATAAAAAATTTACTGGGTCTTTAACAAAGATTGATATTAGAATTCTTTTGTAGTTAATCTATGGACCGGTAAAAAACCGGCTTGCTCAAATCCATAGACAAAATAACACAACTGTTAGATTATACTGGGTATAAGCCGCATTGTTTTGGTCACGTTATTATAATATTTTAACCATAATTTTAGTTAATGCACCAACCCGCCTTAAGGCGGACGGTTTTTTCAGTCATACAATTTTTTTCTTCTAATTACACAACACTGCCTTGAGGATAATTATTTTGGTAACACTAAATATAAGTTTCATTATTGTAGCTTCAGTATATCGAACCACGATGTCAGGAAATAATTAATAATTGTAGAAAATAGTGCAAAAAGTTTAAATTTCTTAACCGCAAGTCTGTCATGAGATATGACCTATTTGTGTTTTCAGAATTTTTGAGAAATATGATCGTAAATTTTAAACCAGTCGAATTAGAATAAAAATTGCAACTATGCATATATATAATATATAATATACTCTATATTCTAAAATGTATCAAATAAATACATTAGTAGATATATTTTTATATAAAACATATTTTCGTCATTTAATTTTCAATAAGGTTCATTAAAACATTTCTATAAAATCATGTATTTCCTTTCTAGATATCGTTAAGTTTTCAACACTCAAATAAATATCTATATAGATATGAAACTATAATCATAGCATGTACCAAAAGCAATAAATAAGTTTTATTTTGCTACATTACATAACAAATATTTGAGAGTTGACATTAGTAGATAGCCTACAATATTATAAATCTTGTTGTATTGCCTTTTTTCGATGTATCCACACAGGAAGTGTAGTAATGATATAATTTTTTATTTGCTGAAATTGCGTTGGAAATAAAATCAAATATCAGTATCTTCATAACATAGTCAAATATATAATAAAATTACACCCTCCCCCAACCCCCCCAAAAGCTTTGCGTAACTAATGGAAGCTCACAAACAAACAAGTGTTTTTGAAATAAAAAAATATATTTTTTGCTCAAACGTTTGTCGCTTACATCAATTCAAATTTCAGCCATCAATAAGATACTGGCACCAGTTTTGGCCGCTTTATGAGCAAGGTATACTGTTTTTTGGAATTAATGGGCTTCTTTTTTGTATTTATCACAAACTCATGTTACTAATAAAACAAGTAACTCTTTATAAAATAAATTTAATTACGAAAGTCCGCAAATATAGTTTGTTTTTAGGATTCCAAAAAAACCTTATTAATCTCACATTGTCGTCTGTCCGTCTGTCCTTTTCACTCAAAGCAAAATATCTCGTTAACTATGATAAATATATAAGCTAGAAACTTTTTTTACTGAATATGTAAAATTATGTCCTCTTAGTAAAATATGTACAAATTTTTTGAAAAAAAAAATCAGATGAGGGCGTTTAGAAGCTAACTAAATACTAGATCAAAAAATCTAAAAAAACGAGGCTTTTGTGGGACTACCAACGACAAATATTAAAATCAACATCATTTCAAATTTTGGAGAAATTTTATTTTTATTTTTATATCTAGGCATATAAGATATCAAAATGTAGATCTCAATTAGTAGAATATGACCCTATTTTTATAATTTTTTCTATCTCAAAAATGCTCCTGTGTGGCTCTAAACAGTCTACGTATTACGTACTTCGGAACCCTTATGGCATATACTCGTGTTTGTCTTGTCCGAATTTTTTAAATGATAGCATTTTATTTTCTTATTTAAAGTAAAACAAGTAATGGACACTTGCTAATGGTTACAAAATAATGTAAATAATATGTAAAACAATGTAAAGCAGATGCTATAAAAATATAATAATAGAAATAGATTACACCATAATTAGTTCAATGTCCACCATTTTGACCGATTGTCATCAAATTAAGCTGTTTTACAGTTATATGTCTATAGACTATGATTGAGTAATGACAGTAATCAAATATCAACAAATATTTTTAATTTAGTACATTTAATTAAACAAGAGTCCAACACTGGGGTATTATCCATGACTGGTGCCAATATCTAAAGTTGCAAATATGATTTAGCTATTTATTACTTACAAGTTACAGTATATTAATTATTTAAATTTCACCATGTATCAGTGTATGTATGTATAGTTTTAAACATGAAAATGACCGGTTTAAGTACTGAATCGGTCATCTTTCGTGTTACAAACTATGTATGTATTTACTTCCCTTTCCATAACAGTCTTGACTTGATACATTTAGTTACATATATTCTTTTAGCGACGTTGTTACGCAATTGGAACATGCGATGATATTTCCAAATGACGTGTAAATACAGACCCGCGGGCTACACGGCCTCGACCGGCCCTGCGCGTGCTCAGAGAAAGGTGAAAACTGCCGCAGGGCCCCACACTCGCTCCGGCCACAAAGTGCGTAACCATTGCGCCACCAGCCCTAGCTACCCGAATATTCAACTCGAACATAAACTCTTCCAAATTTTACATTTATTATTACACTCAATAAATTTGAAGTTCCCATTACAATGTACGACGAAACGTTGGACGATAAAGCGACCAAACTAATGCGGCTTATATACAGAAGTCAAGATCTAAAGTCTTGTTGTTTTATATTAAGGTTCCTCAGTCTAAAAAAGATTGGTAAAGTTTTGCTATATACAAGAATAATACGAGTATTAGTTATTTCCAGGTAATCCACAGCCGAATACGAAACTGGCTAATCTCTTTCTAAACAAAGGTACAGATGTAAAGACTTACTTAATCCTCTGTCTTAAGCGCTCCACGCAGAATAAACCGCTTATTAATAATACGTCTATATATACCTAACTCACAAATGGAGAAATGCGTGTAATTGGATATTTTGTTCAATCAATAAAACCAGTTTATATCTGTATTAATTAACTCCAATCATAACAAAACTCAGACAACTTATCACAAATTTCAATACGTGTTCATTAAAGGAATGCTTTATGCGTATACCATTTTTTCTTGAGCAGTCACGCGCGACCAGCTGCTCTAAACTAAATCTAATTGTCTATGTTCAAAGTTGTATTAAAATCGATCCAGTAGTTTTTAAGTACATTTACTAAGTCTCTGTATATGTTTAAAGTTGCTGCTCGACCTCTTAGTCAAAATAGACTCGAAAATTGTTTGTAAATAATATGTATGAGAATAGGTATATAATTCAAAATTATTTGAAAAAAAATGATTCTTACAATGTTAAAAATATTAAGTTAATTTTAAGTAAACAGTATTAAAATTTTAAAGTTTTTTTGATGTCAAACGTAAACATAAAAATTCATTTTGAACTCTGAAAGTAAGTTCAGCAGTTTAAATATTTAACTTACTGTATAGAAAAGCAATTTAAGAAAATATACGAATACAATTTCTCAGCAGGGAAAACTTTGATAAAAGAAAAAAAATTGATTAATTCTTATGAAATATACATCGTATCTATTATATTTTTTTGTTCATATCAAACATACATATTATTAAGTATATGTAGTATGCGTTTAATAATTTCTTTCAACCCTTTAGTCCCCGAGGTGAAGATATCGTTGATGAAGTGGGGCACGCATTATGATTTTCACACACGACCATTTGTATTAAATACATATAGTAAAAGTAGTATTGTAAAGCCGATAGATCTGATAAAATTCGAGATTTTGATGAAATATTTATTTTGACCTTCCCTGAATCCATTCTGAAAATGTCCGCCATGATGTCTGTGTATCTGTCAGTCAATCTGTCTCAGAATAAAATTTCCTATTTTTTAAAACGATCTTGCAACCGAAAACAGATATTTACTTTCTTCTATATATGATTTTTTTCGAATTATTTTTGAATGTGAATAAGAAAAATGCTTAAGATAAAAATTGTTAATAATATTATTATTATTTAAATATAATTAGAAATACGTACACTGTACACTCCGCACAGTGTACAAGAATGTCTTGTGTCACTTATGACAGCGTTTTTATGAAGTGAAATGTACTGCTTAGAAAAATTTGTCAATACAAAAAAAGGCAGACATAATTTTTAGAGTTCCTACCTATAAGTTATCCCCGTCATTTTTACTTATAGTAAGTAAGGGAGAGTGGGATAGTTACGAACACCTAAGGGAGAAATCTAATAAATTAAAACCTGAGTAAGAAATCAATATATGTATTGTGTATTATTATTATATAATCTATTAGTTATACATTTTCAGTATGAATTTTAATAAAATACAAAAACAAAATTAAAGACAAAACCAAAACCCTATGTGTTCGACTAGCATGGGGTAATCACAGTGGAATAATTAAACCTAATTAGTACAAAATTCGCAGCAAAAGCCTCTGGATGTACTTTGACCACTGGTACACTTATCATGTGCTCATAAATTGCACTTGTAGCACATACACCCAGTCAAGAGGATCTTGATATATTTCATTATAATAAGAAAAATAATTATTTTCTTCATCAACATCTTCGTTTCTCCTTCTTTTTTACTTAGTACTTTTTTTGTTAATTTTCTATAAAAAAAACTGCAATTCCTCGCATTTTTTCCAGTTTTACTTTTTATCATGCAACGTTCGGAATTGCCCCATTTAATTTGTTCGTCATTACCCCACGAACTTGAAAAATATAAACATAATTTTCTTTTGAGGTTAAAATCATATCAGTTATTACATGGCTTTTATTTTGATAAAAAAAAAGATGAAATATCATATAAAAATGGAACTAATCTTACTTTGTACTGAGTCTGTGAGCGTTAACGGTCCGATACTAGACGTAGGCCCAACAATCGGTAAGTGCAGACAGAATATTAGCTTTCATCTTATAACTACTGAAACAACCGAATTCGCGATTACCCCGCGTTCGTGATTACCCCACTCTCCCCTACATTTACATTAGAATGGAGTTCTAAATTTTTAATAAAAAGTAGGCGGCTTACTTGTATCCTAAAAATTTTACATTTTTTTTTGTACTGGTAATAATCATTTTTTTATTAATCCGACTGCAAAAAAGGAGGAAGTTTGGGCATAACTCCGACAAATATTTACCGATTCGGACGATTTTTTTTTATAGAGTATACTTCCATGGCGGTCCCATATAAATTAAAAATTATCAGAATCTGACCATGGAATACTAAGAATACTCAAAAATAAAAAATTTTGAACTTAAAAAAAATAAAACTGACTTAAAAAACCTGAAAACACTTAAAAGTACATAATAATTAAATTTAACAGTTTTTGAAATGCCAAGAAAATTTAAAAAAAATTAATAAGAAAACTGACTTCAAAAACTATTAAATTTAATTATTAGGTAGTTGTTTTTAGGGGTTTTTTAAGTTTTGTATTTATTTTTTATCATCAACAACTAATCAAGTTGAACTAAATCGTATTAAAAAGAAGTTCATCTTATTTAAGACTAGCTGGGCCCACGCGGCTTCGCTCGCGTAGACTACGGAATTATTGTTTAGGATTTTTGAAAAATATAGTTTAATTAATTAAGTACAAACACGATTAGTTATTATTGTAATAATAATTTATCAATACCTAAATTACCTAACAAAAACGAATCAGAAGAAAAAAGTACAAATAATTTGTGTTCTGTTTAAATTTAAATGTTAATTATTGAAAACAAAATTAACTCAAACGTCAGCCGAGGGACTCCGAATATCTACCGAACGTAAGCGAATCCAGTCTGATGTACATCGCTTCGATGCGGCACGACACCATACATTTAAAATGTTACCTTTATAAATATATTTTAAGATATTTTCTAAACTATACGACCAAATTGGATGCTGTAAATGGCAAACTATATCTACATTAAGTACTTATGACGATGAAATCATTTATTTCGATAAGGATTAATGTTTTGCAAGTCATAAGTCCATGTAAACAAAACCCAAATATTTTATGTTTTTTTTGTAACATAAAAGCAGTCATTGTGGCTTAAATATAAAAGTTAGACATATCGTGTCGCTGACTTAATTGTAGAACTTTTGATTCTACACAATTCTTTAATACATTATTTTGTTCTATATTGAACGGTTTAGGCAGCGTATTACAAAACAGCGCGCCGACGGCAAAATTTTTTCCGACTTGATTTACTATTATCGTCACTGCTTTGTTGTTATGTTACCTAACGTAATAAAATATAGCCTATAACCTGGCCAGAGAACGTACCTATGAATTAAAAAAAAAACTCGTAAATCGGATAAGTGGTTCTCGAGTGATAAGGTAACTAACGGACAGACAGACAGACAGACAGACAGACAGACAGACAGACAGACAGACAGACAGACAGACAGACAGACAGACAGAGAGACGTTGAGCTTTATATATATTAAGGATATATATCAAGAACGTAAAATAGAGAAGATAGGAGTCTAATATTGAACATAAATTATAAATTGCAAAGGGAAATGTTTGTTTCCACAAAAGGACATACATAATACAAATACAATCATTACATTTTGTTTCGAAACTGAGCAAATAAATAAATAAGAAACTATGATTGGATTATTTGCTCGGCAAATAACGAAATGATTATTTAATTTTATTATAAAATATATTCATACACATTTAACGTCTATTTGTAACATAACGAACGCTTTCATGTAGCGCATCTTCAACTTGTGAGCAAACATGAAATTTTAACGTGCTGATTAAATAAACATACGTACAAAAGGGGACGTAAACATTCGCCTCTATAGAGGTTAATGCATGGTTCTCACTACATCCTTAATATGTATAAAGCTCAACATCTCTCTGTCTGTCTGTCTGTTAATGCGCTTATCACTCGAGAACCACTTATCCGATTTACGTGGTTTCTTTTTTAATTCATAGGTACATTCTCTGGCCAGGTTATAGGCTATATTTTGTTACTTAACAACTAAGCAGTGACGATAATAGTAAATCAAGTCGGAAAAAAGTTTGCCGTCGGCGTGCTATTTTGCAATACGCTGCCTAAACTGTTCAATATTGAACAAAATAATGTATTAAAGAATTGTGTAGAATCAAAAGTTCTACAATAAAGTCCGCGACACCATATGTCTAACTTTTATATTTAAGCCACAATGACTGCTTTTATGTTACAAAGAAAATTAAAAATATTTGGGTTCTGTTTATGTGACCTGCAAAACATTAATCCTTATCGAAATAAATGATTTAATCGTCATAAGTACTTAATGTAGATATAATTTGCCCTTTACAGAATCCAATTTGGTTTTTGGTTTAGGAAATAACGTGAAATATATACATATACTAGCTGGGCCCACGCGGCTTCGCTCGCGTAGACTACGGAATTATTGTTTAGGATTTTTGAAAAATATAGTTTAATTAATTAAGTACAAACACGATTAGTTATTATTGTAATAATAATTTATCAATACCTAAATTACCTAACAAAAACGAATCAGAAGAAAAAAGTACAAATAATTTGTGTTCTGTTTAAATTTAAATGTTAATTATTGAAAACAAAATAAACACAAACGATCAGCCGAGGGACTCCGAATATCTACCGAGCGTACGCGAATCCAGTCTGATGTACTCGCTTCGATGCGGCACGACACCATACATTTAAGATATTACCTTTATAAATATATTTTAAGATATTTTCTAAACTATACGACCAAATTGGATGCTGTAAATGGCAAACTATATCTACATTAAGTACTTATGACGATGAAATCATTTATTTCGATAAGGATTAATGTTTTGCAGGTCATAAGTCCATGTAAACAAAACCCAAATATTTTATGTTTTCTTTGTAACATAAAAGCAGTCATTGTGGCTTAAATATAAAAGTTAGACATATCGTGTCGCTGACTTTATTGTAGAACTTTTGATTCTACACAATTCTTTAATACATTATTTTGTTCTATATTAAACGGTTTAGGCAGCGTATTACAAAACAGCGCGCCGACGGCAAAATTTTTTCCGACTTGATTTACTATTATTGTCACTGCTTTGTTGTTATGTTACCTAACGTAAAAAAATATAGCCTATAACCTGGCCAGAGAACGTACCTATGAATTAAAAAAAAAAAACTCGTAAATCGGATAAGTGGTTCTCGAGTGATAAGGTAACTAACGGACAGACAGACAGACAGACAGACAGACAGACAGAGAGACGTTGAACTTTATATATATTAAGGATATACAATAACATATTATTCGCGGCAATTCGCGCGAACTATGATGAAGTGTCGCGGGGAGAGGGAAGATTCTTCGCTCGGCCGGCAGTTGTTTATATTTTGTTTTCAATTATTAACTTTTAAAGGGTATAGCCGGGTAAGCATGCAAAAATGGCCCCCAAAGGGAATCAAACGTCGAGTTAGCCATTCGAAAGCATACGGTCAAAAACATTTTTCCCAAAATTTTGAATTGTTAGCCGCCATATTGGATGAGTTAGGGGGAAACGTGCATTTTCGTTTTTATCAACAATAAGATTTTAGTGCTACCAATTGCCAAAGAATTGAAAAAAAAAATTTTTTATGGTGGGAATCGATTATATAAGTCTTTGAGAACTCATTTGTACAAAAATAAAGGTTTTACAAAATCTTTTATTGTTAATCAAGAACAAACATGATTACATTATTAACAATTTAATAAAACAAAAACTGAAACTTACTGAAAATAAGGACATGATATCTTCAACTAAGATATTTTCTATGGGTATCAACTTAAAAAACGTTAAACTTTATTAGTTATTACAGCTTAAAAAAATGCGTTTTCAACCATTTTAATCAGCGTAGCGGATAAACAAAAGATTAAAAAATTTTTTTTTCAAAATGGCGGTTGTAAGGACTTTTATAGCGAATAATTTTTATTTGAAACTTTTTTTTGTATAATACTTATTTAAACCGCTATTCAGTAAAAATCAGAAAATCTAAAGAATTTTGTAATTGAACCATGGTTAACTCCTGTCGCGGACAACCAAAATCGGAGCAAACTTAGGGTATTATTCTACACCACATTTGTAACAAATCTTGTGAGTATTAAAACTGTACGCAAAAATAATATGTTTTAGCCTCCACAGCCTGGACTATTAGTCCAAGCGGACGAAGCCGCGCGGGCCCAGCTTGTATAATATATAACCTAACATAAGTATTATTTTAAAACAATATGAAATTATTAACACCGCATGTAATGTTAACATTAGGCTTTCTAATGAATATAAATTGATCTTAATTTTGCTTCCTCGCCATATCGAAGATACGAGAAGCTTTGTGATCGTTTTAAAATGAGACAAAAAAATATTCTCCGATTTCAAAATTTCAAAAACTTGAAATTTCCGTTTCAGGTCAAGACAAACATTTTTCGTTACGTGTCTGTCTGTCTGTGTGTGTGTGTGGTTGTGTGTCTGTACCCTGAATGCTTGACACACTCAAGAACCACTGAACCGATATTAATGAAACTTGGTTGGTTGGGTCTGGCTTGAGGACAGTTCCAATTCAAAATCGTGTGTAAGGGGGAGGAATGATACCCCAAAATATTTTCAAGATATTGAAATATTAGTCACCACCACCACAACGTTTATTCAAGCCTATGTTACGGCAAATATGTTTTGGGAAGGGCACCGAGACATTGATAAACTGCTAAAGATTCAGAAGAGGTGTATTCGGACTATGTTGGGTATCGGACCGAGGGAACATTGTAGACATTTATTTGAATAGCTAAAACTGTTAACGGTTATCGATATTTACATATTGGAATGCACCCCTTTTGTGAAAACGAATCAGAACTTGTTTCACCAGTATTTGCCGGAGCATAACCAGCGATGGATTTACGTTAAGTGCCGCTCTGGGCAAAAAAAATTGCCGCCCCTCTACCAAGGGAAAATATAATCTGTATTTTTAATATAAGTTTCAGAATTACCATTTGAACTGAAAAGTGATGTAACCTTTTGAACATTCTGGGCTATATAGCATAAACCGAATTTACTAAGAGCCGTAAGCCAGAATATAATACAAATTTAAAACTGAAGACCTTTATTTTTGGTCACGTCAATTTTTTATACTTTTATACCTTCAATTTCGGTTTATTTTGATTATTATTATTTTTAATTATCCTCGCGGGCCGCATCAAAGATCCTCACGGCCCGTAGGTTAGACAAGCTTGATGTAAAAAAATCGTTTTGATAATCGGAGTAATTTTTTGTTTATTTTTTTTGAAGTGTGTATTAAACTAAAAAGTTATTTTCTCCCAGAATCTGCCGCCCCCCAAAATCGTGCCGCCCTGAGCAGTAGCCCATGTTGCCCATGTCTAAATCCGTCACTGGGCATAGCTATGACAACAGAAATAAGGAACACCTCGTGATAAACAACACAAAAAAAATGTACTCAATGGGGTTGTAAATAGCTGTATACAGCTATTTACAACCCCATTGAGTACATTTTTTTTTACAGGGTAGGTCTTTTGTTGTACAGCCGTATACACTGTATACGGCTGTACAACAAACTGCCTCAAGAATTAAAAGATCTACCCATGGGCGTAGCCAGGATTTTGTTCAGGGGGGGGCAAATTTTTTTTTTTGAAACCGATTGATCGGCGTGTTTTGCCTAGTATTGAAAAAATTAACATTTTCATTATTTATTATATCTCTAGATAGGTGCGCAAAAAGTAACAATGAAAAGTCATTATTTTTTTCATTTCTTCTTTTATTTTCGCCATTTTTTTCAATCAATTAAATTTATATGTATGTGCATATCTTTTTGAATACAAAATCCTCTACAAAAATGTACTCTACGTTGCTATTTTGGTGTTTTTTTTTTATTTAATGTAAAAAATCGATCTAATTTGAATTGATAATATACTTAAAAAAAACTTTACAATAAAAAAAACAATGATATTTAAATTTTCGAATCTAAAAATGTCAATATTTAGCCAATGAACTGATTAATTTGTTACTCTTACTTCACGAGCTAGGGGGAGGGGCAAGCGTCCCCCCTTGCCCATGCTTTTGTGGGTAGTTATTTTAACACAAAACACAGTTTTCACTGTTGCCAATACTGCGACCTTTGCCTTTAGGTGTTTTTATTTTATTTTTAATTTTCCCTGATATTTTAGTTTACATGTAAAAATAAAAGATTGTGATTAAAAAAAACTTTGATATTTTATTTTCTGGATCCAAAATATAAATTTACGTTCAAAAATTCAATGGACATCATAGAAGTCTAGAAATATCCCTGTTTGGACAATAATACTGATTTACTTATTACTTTTTCTCCACAAGCTAGGGGGGGGGCAAGCGCCCCCCCTGCCCCACCCTGGCTACGCCCATGGACCTACCCTGTAAAATGTTTAAAAATAAGTTAAAAGAATGGCAAAACAAGAAAAAAAATTATTCTATAGAGAGTTTATTGAATAGTGGTCATAGTTAGTTAATTTTATTTAAATTTTATTATTCACTTTTAATTATACATTTTATTGTAAATTTTTCATGCATGTTGTTGACGCAATTAATGTAGGTACTTTGTACAAAATAATAAAGAAATAATACATAAAATAATAAAAAATAATACAGTGTATACGGCTGTACAACAAACTGCCTCAAGAATTAAAATACCTACCCTGTAAAATGTTTAAAAATAAGTTAAAAGAATGGCTAAACAAGAAAAAAATTTATTCTATAAGAGAGTTTATTGAATAGTGGTCATAGTTAGTTAATTTTATTTAAATTTTATTATTCACTTTTAATTATACATTTTATTGTAAATTTTTCATGCATGTTGTTGACGCAATTAATGTAGGTACTTTGTACAAAATAATAAAGAAATTTT
The DNA here is from genome assembly GCA_961205875.1 of Sialis fuliginosa. Taxonomy (NCBI): domain Eukaryota; kingdom Metazoa; phylum Arthropoda; class Insecta; order Megaloptera; family Sialidae; genus Sialis; species Sialis fuliginosa. The sequence continues at coordinate 32,160,332 of OY540812.1, forward strand.
ATTATTGTAAAACATTCCCTTACAAAGATTTAACTCAATTTACTTTAAAAGACGTATTTTTTTTAATAGCTTTTTACTTTGACATATTAAATGTTATTTTGATTTTTTAAGTACCTTATATTTTTAAATAAAACTGTATACAAATTAAATGGTTAATCAATGGCAGGCAGTTCATCTGAATGTATTATCGGTGTTTATTATTATTATTTATTATTGTTCGATAATTAACTACCTTTGGTGAATTTAGCTCAAGGAAGCACTGTGCATTTACTTGGCAAATGTTTTTTTTTTATTAATTTTAATTTTGTCTACATAACATTAGTCATTTCGACAGTCGTTCAACTTAAGTGGGTGTTGGGTTAAAAAAATTTAAAAATCGTTTTATTTTTATTTTTTGAAAGGATTATTCAAAAATTCCAAATAATTTGCTGTAACTGAGATGTAGTTGTACACAATTTTCATACTTTTATCGTGAACAAAATAATTGTAAACATTTGAATTGGAATTAAAATCGTTTTTAATTTTATAAAAGTTATAGGAAAAATACTTTGATTTACTCCATAACAATAAACCACAAAAACTTCGGAAGAATTTTAAAATATCCGTTATACAGTGTATTCCAAGTTGATTAAGACATAGACCGGGAGCTAGATGGAAGTGAGTGGACATAATATGACAACCGGCAACTATGTTCAGATTCGTATACCTGAGACCTCAAAGAACTTATAAAATCAAAGTGCCAGTCGGTACTTCGGTGCAATTTTTATTAAAGCGTGAGAAGGCCCTACAAAAGTAAAAAAAAGTTTTTTTAAATCAAAACTTTTTTTGTGTCATCATTAGGCATTTCCGCTTAAAAAAGGTCCTAACACTCATAACTGTAACTCTATTCATTTATTTGTTATCATTTTTTAAAGTTCATAAAACCTTGAATTTGGGTGTTTTCAATCATGAAAATGTACACTTTAAAACTAATATATTCATATGTAAAAAAAATATATAATCTTCAAACGAATGTTAACAATATGGTATACTTCAATTTTAAAATTATTGCCGGCATCCACCTTTATTTTAATTAACAACTAAGCGCGTTTCTCTACTCTATGAGGGCAATTAACACAGAGCAATATGAACGTATGTTTGAATGTTATATGAATGATTGTATTATTTAATTTGCTTTAATTTTATAAAATTGGGGGGTGAATATTTCAAAAAAACACAATCCAATTAGCATCAAAATCAATAGGTCTGGAGTCTTCACTATGACACATTTCCCTCAAAAATAATTCAAATCGGTGAATTTTTACAGTACTTATCGTGAAGGAAAGAAAATTCTACCTCCAGACACACAACCCCCATGTGGAAATCAACTTTTTTTTACCTTTTTTTTTACCTTTTATTTCAGAACATGGAAGTAAAAATAAATATAATAGATAAATAATTTTTTTTACTATTACAAAAACAAGTAATACTCGCAAAAATTTTCGCACTTATTCTTGCGAATGTTAAAAAATGTGCGAATATTCGCGAATGCGAATGTGAATGCGAATATTCGCGAATGCGAATGTGAATGCGAATATTCGTTACATCACTACTCGATACCAATGATCTTTTTGATTCTTCGTATAGCGTATACGGAATTTGAGAGTGTATCAATATAATTTATTTTAATTAATTAAATGGCAATCTAAAAATTAAAAGATATTGGTGAGGGGAAGTCAGGCATTTAAATACTCTGTCCTTGATTGTAAAGTGGTGTGAACGTTCCATAACTGAGTCGCGTATTCGCGATGTTGCTGTAAAGACCGCTAAAAGCAGCAATGCGCCAAATCAAAATACTTTGAAGTTGACAAGACAAATTTAGCCACAAAACTCCCAACTATGCTTCTCCTCTCACCCCCACCCCCGCCGCTCCAGTTACTTTGCCAACTATGTGCATGACTTGATGGAACAGAAATTTTTTAACTTGGGTAATAATTTAAATTATTCAGTATCAAGAAATATCTATATATGTATAACAATATAATAGTAGTGACGTTAAATATAAATAAAAACAAACTTGTTTGTTTAAACGTCAAAATTTATTAAAGAAGAGGAAACCGCAAGCTTTCGATTCACAGAATCATCGTCAGGCTAAAATATAATAAGTAACAATTAAATACAATAAATATAATGTAAAATATTGATATTTTAAAATAAAAATTCAGAAATATACCTATTAATAAAGATTTAAATTGGAGAACGATGTCGTTATCTCAATAAAATTCATGTGACTAACATGTATAACTATACCTTATGCCTTATACTAATACAGTTGTTTTTGTTTTTAAATAGTAATTTAATAATTGTTTTTAATTTGATTGGATGCAGTTTATATACAAACTGTCTCAAATGTCGAAATTAATCGTCTTACAAGGGAACCACCAGACCCCTGTCGCACCAATTTGCTTTAAGAAAATTTAGGGTTGTAGCAGTGGCATAGACAAACCTACACACCAAGCCATTTTACAGAAAACTCATAAATAATTCCTCTGTAAATTCACTTGAACAAAAAAAAAAAAAATCGATCGCACCGAAGATCGAACCTGGTCATTCAAGGTTGTCAGCCCGTAGCGCTAACGACCGAGCCACCGCTAGTGTTGCGTTTGACTTCAACTGACTTCAAACGGCTTGGTGTGTAGGTTTGTCTATGCCACTACTACAACCAAAATTTTTTTAAAGCAAATTGGCGAGACAAGAGTCTGGTGGTTCTCTTCATAGATAAGATTAAATAAGGAAATTTTATTTCAATAAGTCAAAGTTTATGTATACTAAAAAATATTTCTATGGTGATTCAAACTGAGAAATTGGTAAAAAAGTGCAAGTAGGACAGGCGCTCTGAGGGTTCTGTAACGTTATATAAAACTTAATTATTAACAATAGTTAGTTACGTATAAACAATGGATCTGATTCTCAAGGCATCTTTATATAGAAAAGAAACTGAAAATTAAGTTTGTCACGTAATAATTCCACATAGAATTATAAATTAATGATTTTATAATTTTTTCCTTTACTTTTGCTATGAGACCTTCTTTGTGCCAAATTTAAAGATTATAGGTCAATGGGAATTATCCTTTTGATGATCAGTCAGTAAGTCTCAAAATAAAGGCCGTATTTTTATTGCAATGAATTAGAAATTTGAATTTTTTACAGGACTATGAGGCTAGTTATTAGTGTTTAATATTTATTTCGGATATCCGATAGTTTCTGTTTCGGAATTCCCTAACATCCCCAATAATAATTCTATACAACCACGATATAAAAAGTAAATTTGTATATATACGTTTTGTTTTCTTCGAGGTTTTAAGACATTAAAACAGTTATACGTGTTATAACTGTTTTAATGACTTAAAACCTCGAAGAAAACAAAACAAAATAAAATCTAAAATGGTCATTTTCTTAAATTCTAAATTTGTATATATGTAGATACATTAAATCCCATTATAATTACACTGTGCAATAAAAAAATAATAACTATATAATTATGTAAGCTTTAAAATCAATTACACGATGAATTTTTAATGTAAACATTAAAATTGCATGATAACATTATAATGTTTAACATATTATTCAGCCGTTACTACATTTATATAATAGACCATCTGTGTGTAAATATTTTACATATACATATGTAGTACCTATGTACATACGTATATGCATTGTCCCATACATGATTAATACATTACAATGATATTGTAATAATACGAGTAGTAAACATGCACATGAGCGATTTAGTTTTGTTTTATATATTTATAATATATGTAATAATAGTTTAAGAGCTGATGATAATTTTTCTGCCCCATCTGAGCACTAGGTAGACTTACGGAAATCGTTTATTCGTTTGTTATACATCATGGAAAAATAGTCCCAACCTCCACACCCGAGGATAAAGGGGTTTAATTTCTTAGTGAACATGTAAAGAAAAAGTGCATTTTTGCTCCATGTGAGTACTAATAAAATCACCACAGAGATTTGGTTTATGAAAAGTTAGGTAGTGAAAGTGCAATGGGCAGACGCGTAGGGTGGGGATAAGGGGCAGGCAGACGCACTCAAAGATGCAATTTTTTTTTGAAAATTGCCCCATTTGAGCATTGATGAATTTTGGAGGGATGGCAGTTTTTGATCTGTAGATGACCGAAAAAATACAGGCAGACGCGTAGGATGGGGATAAGGGACGGGCAGACGCGCTCAAACTTGCAATTTTTTAAATGAAAATTGTTTCATTTGAGCATTGATGATAGGTTTTGATCTATAGATGACCGAAAAAACACAGGCAGACGCGTAGTGTCGGTAAGAGAGGGTTTGTCATATCGTATTTTAATCGATGATGTTTTTCTTTATATCTTAGAATCTGTTGTAAGCGATTCTGACCTTAAGGGTGACAGACGATTTCTGAAGCCCATAGTACATGTCGAAGGGGGTGACAAGTAACAGAATCGCTTACAACAGATTCTAAAATATTAAGAAAAACATCATCGGTTATCTTTTTTTAGGGTGGAGCGTATATAGTTACATCATTTTAAATAAAAACACAATTATACATCTATTTCGTTAATTAATTTTATATCAAGTTTAACATATTTCAATACTGAAATTCGGGATATTAAATATTTATTGCCACAAAATTTACTTATATAATTTTCAATAAAAATTTCATAAAAATTTAATCGCATAAATATATATGAGTAGGTACTATAAACAAAGAGTACTTCTTTATCTAGCAAAATAGTTTCAAAATATATCTGTCTTTGTTTGGTATATGGAGAAATGATTTAAATATTATAATAATCAAATGGTAGGAGCCTACTATGTTTGTGATAAACAAATTTGAATGAAAATTGGTCGATCACTCTACAGTATTTGGTAACGGGGGGCGTTCGTGTAAGTGATTTGCTTGCTTTAAAACTAGGTGCTGACATTTCATTTTTATAAACTACGGATTTTGTTGATAATTTCTTCCAGTATAAACCAGATTCGTCTGTATTCGGTTAACTGATGTTTCGGTTGATCGGTTTTCAGATAATCGATGCTCTACTGTAATTGCAAAAAAAGTTTTAAATACTTTATTTACTATACCTACAAACAGTTCATATCTCAAAAAAAGTTGATATAAAATTCTTCTTCTTCCATTTTTTTGACTTTCTTTTGTACTAAATCGGCCACTTTTTATTTTTAATTTGACACTTCTGTTTATATATATACCTATATTTTTATTACACTATATTTATGATTTCAATGCTTGGCCTCTCTACTTTTCTTTTCTCACTTCTTTTTCTTATTGGTTTATTACTTCTGTTTTTATATTTTCTTATTACACTTTATTTACGATTTATGTTGTTTTTCCACTTTACTTTTATTTGTTATTCTTGTTATCTTCTCTTTTAATTTAATGATTATTGTTATTTTCTGTGTGATATAAAAATGTGAATTCTGTTTTAATTCCAACGACTAAATTCCAAACGTGCGTTTCCATCATTTGGAAACAGTTTTTGATCTTTTTGCCATTTGTATGAATGAAAGTGTAAATCTTTCTTCAAAATTGTTCTTACTGATTCACATTAAATTCCTACTTATTGAGATAAGCGTTGCACGGATTCGATTTTTTAGAATTTGCTTCAATCCCGTTGACTTTCTCCTCCGCAAGTTTAATATCTTCAAGTGAACCTGCGCGGTGATATTTGTTGATCCACTTCTAATTGTCTTGCGATTTGGAGCCACGGGAACATTTAATTGTTGTCGGAACCACCTCTGTCTGAATAATTGAATTGGTTCTAATAAAATGCTCCATTTTAACGAAAACTTTATGGTTAACAAAAGTTTTTACAATTTAAATTAGGCCCACTATGTAATAATTTTTTTCAATATTATTAATTAAAAATGTGTTACTCTTAATTTGTCACCTTGTATACAGGCTGATTTATAACTAGTGTAAAAAATTTAACTTTATATAAACCTGTGTCCGGAAATTGTTCATGAGGGAGCTACAGCCTTTCGAAAATTTTGCCAAAAATTAGTGTTTATTTTATATCTAGAGAGCCCATTGTGATACAGATATATAACATTTGATACAGGGTTTAGTATTAATAAGTGTTATCGATTTCCAATATCAAACAATCAATTTTTTGGACCAGGGGTGTATGGGGCCAGTAGGCCCGTCAATTTTTATCAAGTATTTTATTGTTCTCGAAAACGGTTGATTTTATGATAAATGAAAAACGTATATTTTTGTGTATTTTGTGTCATATAATCTTCTACAAGTACCCAACTCAGGAAAAATTTAAAGAACAAAAGAATACTTGATAAAAGTCGGTGGCCTACTGATACTGGAAATCGGTAACACTTATTAATACTAAACCCTATATTCAATTTTATAACTGTATCACAATGGGTTCTCTAGATATTAAATAAACACTAATTTTGGGTAAAACACTGTAACTCTCTCACGAAGAATTTCCGGACATAGGTTCACATAACGTTTTTTTGCTTAGAATTACATCCTCGATCTACTGTTAATTTTTTTGCACCTGTTGTAAATCACTCTTTATAAAAAAATGATAATTTTGTAATATTTTAAAATAAATACTTATATACACAAGATCCATGGATAAAGTAAACAAGACATCATCAAGCAAGGTTTCTATTGAAAAATCAATTTCATGAAATTTAAATAATAAAGTATATGTACAATGTACACACAAAAGTTTGTTAAAGCCGAGAGTAAAGATATATTTATTATCTGTCTTGCATGGTATCTCATTATACTCACTCCCTCTACCCCTCCCCCTACCCGTTGACTTCAAAAAGCAGATAACATTTTATTGAAAATTCTTCCCAACAACATAAAAGATTAACTAATGTAAAAAAACTCGCTATTTTGAAATTCATTTAATGTTTTTTTTTTATGTAGTTGCCTCTACGTTAATTAATATTGTGTACTGTTCTAATTAGAATGTTTTCATCAGTGGCGTACCCAGAATTTTTTTCGTGGGAGTTTAAAAAAAAAGTTTTTATCTGCTCTATTTATATCTTTATTTATAACTTATTGAATTCTCGTTCAGTAAGTATTTACAGTGATACGTACAATATATTTTTTTAATTAAGAGGTAAATTATGAGATAAAAAATATTTTTTGAAAAAATTTACATTTTCAGACATTATTTAAAAAAAATCATTTCGGGTTTTTTGCAGATTTATCCTTGCCTTTATTGTGTGGCATTAGCTTAAACTATGCACAACCTACAATTTATATAGACTTTAATTATTTTTTACAGGTGTCCGTTAAAAACTACAATCTTTTAAAAATTCACATACACAAAATTCATTTTTTTTAACTTAAAAACTCTAATATCTGGTATTATTAATCTATGTATTTAAGGCCACTTTAGGGCTAAATGCCCCTATAAACCAACGCGATTTAAATCAATATTTAGGCTCTCAATGAAAAATGTACATAATATGCGTTGTAAGAATATAGTAGGTACAGAACTTTAAAAATCCCTTTAATTAAATATATTATGCTTGGTTTTGTTGATAATACGACAGTAAGTTAAAGGAGCATTTAGTTAATATCGAGCATGTATAGTACATCTATTTTCAGTCCATATCGATGAACGTATAAATTTGTATTATACGTATATCACAATTTTTAACAGAACTACATTAAGGGCCTTGTTAATTTTGACAGATAGTTTATTAAGAAAATATAATGCAAGCTTCTATGTTGAAAGAAATGATTTATTTTATATTCATGTGTCCAGAATCCCTGCCGAAATTAGGTTGGGGTTAAAATTGTATGTATATTAGGGTGTCCGTACAAATTGAAATTTGTTCTTTGTGACTAAAAAATAAGGTAACCGTAAACAGCGTTGACAATTAATATTTAGGCTATACTCAATGCACTTTAAAAACATGTCTTTTAAATAGCAATATTCACATTTTTCTAAAATTTTCCGGTTTTTTCTGTATATTATGACTTCTTTTTCTGATAGACGGCAATTTTTTAAAGAAGCCTCTATAGTTTTTTTTTATTAATTTATAAATTCCATCTCCGAACAAAATTAATGTTTTGTTAAATTTGACAAATTTAACTTTTTATGTTTAATCGATTTTCTCTGGAAATGGAATTTATAAATTAATTTAAAAAAAAATACATTTTTCTTTAAAAATTTACCAGCTACCCGAAAAGTTCAGAAAAAATTGAGAAAATAGTTATATTTTTTTTGAACAAACGTGAATATTGCTATTTAAAATACACGTTAAATTTAAAGTTCATTGAGCATAGCCTAAATATTAATTGTCAACGCTGTTTGTGGCTATATTATTTTTTAGTCACAAGGAACAGATTGAAGGGGCGTCCCGTTAATATTTCAATTTTTACGGACACCTTAATTTATATATTACATTTATTCCAGACCACAAAATTTATAACATGGGTTGTATACGCTGTCTAATTATTGTAGACCTATGGCTAAAGTAATTGCAAAAAGCTTTTCGCATTTTACCTTTATATACATTTCATTATATCTACTTCAAAGCAAGCAGTTAAATATCTTCTTTTGCTTTTTCTTTGACAAACGCGACCTCTGTTATTAAAGCATAAAACATCGGACGTTAACTTATTAAGGATAAAGTACTGGCACCAGTCTTGAATCATACATCATGTTTAATTAAACGTACTAAATTAGAAATATTTCGTGATGTTTGATAACTGGTATTACTGAATCATAATCTATAGACACTTAACTGTAAAACAGCTTAATTTTAACATATCGGTCAATGGGTGTTAAAATGGTGAATATTAAAATTAATTATAAGTGTAATCTATTTATTAATTACTTTTATCATTATTTTAAATGTTACGATTCTTTATTTTATAACTTTTGTGTCGTAGTACTTATCGTTTTGCGATCTTTAGCAAGTGTCTATCACTGGGGGCCCCATATTGGTTTTACTTGGTCCATTACAGGAGAAAAATATAAACAAAATAAAATGCTAAAAATTAAAAGATAAACTATATTTGCGGACATTAGTAATTAAATTGATTTAATAAACAGGTACTTGTTTTATTAGTAACATGAATCCCAAAAAACAGTATTCCTTGGTCTGAAAGCGGCCAAGACTGGTGCTGATACCTTACTTTATTTTCTTACTGAATTGTGTCAGAAGTTAAAAGCAAGGAATGAAATCTGTAAAAAATCATTTAAAACTATCATTAATTATAAAATTTCAAAACTTTCATCCTCATTTTATAGAAAATAAATAAAACGAGATGAAATAACTTTGATAGACCTTATTAATGATATTTTTAAATATTTAATGATTTTATATGTGATGTATATTAATTACTCTCTGAAAATCAATTTTTTATATATTCTTAAAATAGTAAAAGTATTATATAATACATCATTGTTTATTTTGTACATTACTTAACAGACTATAACTTGTAAACAATTTATCTGAATGATTTGAAATTTTAATATTTAAAACTAGACTATATAACAGACTTTTTAACACCATCTCGAGGTTTGCGTGATTTATAGTTTCAGAGTTCTATGTCACCAAACAGGAAACTTTTTTTTCATAAAAAAAATCTGAAGCAACAAAAAATCAGGAACGGACAAAAATCATTGGTAGGCGGTAGTTGTTATTTTATCTCCGACTGGCTTGCGTAAATCCGCAAAACAAATAAATACAGCAGAGTTAAACCCCCCACAACGGAGCACGAGCATAAAGTTTCTCTGAGAGACTGCGTGGAGAGCAGTGGTTTTCAAACACACAAGGGGAACCCTTGAACTTGTTCTTTTCGATTTTATTCATATTGAAATATGTTGTAGAGGGTAGGGTTGTTAGGGATATGACATATCGGTTACGGATACGAATAAGGATATATTTTTTTCTTGGTTTCGGTTTCGGATACGGATATGGATTTTTTTCATTCTTGGTTTCGGTTTGGGATACGGATATGGATATAATTTTTTCTTAGTTTCGGTTTCGGATACGGATAGGGATATTTTGCCCCCTTTAATTTCGGATATGGATACGGATACGGATATTTAAAAAAAAAATTATTTTTCAGCCCGTAGTATAGTTTCCGTTGAAATTAGATACAGTCGAAATCGATTATAACGATATCGTTTAATACAACATATCGGTTTTAACGATGCTATGGCTATCGACAACAATATTTAAAAAAAACATCTGCCAAGTAAATGAACAGTGCTTCCTCGTGCTAAATTCACCAAAGGTAGTTAATTATTCAATAATTTAAATAAAAACCGATAGTGTTTATATAAATTGCCTGGAATTGGTTAACCATTTAATTTTTATACAATTTTACTAAAAAATATTAGTTCGAAATTTTTCTTAAAACGCACCTGATTATTTTTACATAATTTTTAATTTTTTGGAAATTTCAATCTAAATCTAAATTTATGCAAATGTCAAAATGACATTTAAAACGTCAAAATGACATTTAATACTATATATCCAAGCAATATCAATTAAGAAAAACAAAACACGAATTTTTTAAATAAATTGAGATAAATCTTTGTAAGGGAATATTTTACAACAAACGTTGTAGACCCATATTATAGGAAATTTAATGCTCTACAAAAAATATTCTATAAAATTTTCACGTAACGTGTCGTTCTTGAGATATCTTGGAAAAATTAATATTTTGGGATGTAATCCCTCTCCCTTACACACGATTTTGAAATGGGACTAGGATAGAAGCTATATTTAAAAAAAAAACTGGAGTCTGCTCGATCGCGCCAAGCTGACATATTAACTATTCAACTTATTTGTTAAATTTTCAATTTAAATTTCTTAATAATAGCCGAAGGCGGTCTCGAAGGTCTTCGGGCATTAGATAGTCTTAAAGATAATGGTGTAAGCTATATTTAAAAAAAAAAACGAGTCTCCTCGATCGCGCCAAGCTGACATATTAACTATTCAACTTATTTGTTAAATTTTCAATTTAAATTTCTTAATAATAGCCGAAGGCGGTCTCGAAGGTCTTCGGGCATTAGATAGTCTTAAATATAATGGTGTAAGCTATATTTAAAAAAAACTGGAGTCTCCTCGATCGCGCCAAGCTGACATATTAACTATTCAACTTATTTGTTAAATTTTCAATTTAAATTTCTTAATAATAGCCGAAGGCGGTCTCGAAGGTCTTCGGGCATTAGATAGTCTTAAAGATAATAGTGTAAGCTATATTAAAAAAAAAACTGGAGTCTCCTCGATCGCGCCAAGCTGACATATTAACTATTCAACTTATTTGTTAAATGTTCAATTTAAATTTCTTAATAATAGCCGAAGGCGGTCTCGAAGGTCTTCGGGCATTAGATAGTCTTAAAGATAATGGTGTAAGCTATATTTAAAAAAAACTGGAGTCTCCTCGATCGCGCCAAGCTGACATATTAACTATTCAACTTATTTGTCAAAATGACATTTAAAACGCCAAAATGACATTTAAAACGTGAAAATGGCATTTAATATATCCAATCAAAAAACAAAACACGAATTTTAAAAATAAATTGAGATAAATCTTTGTAAGGGAATATTTTACAACAAACGTAGTAGACCTATATTCTATATTATAGGAAATTTAATGCTCTACAAAAAATATTCTATAAAATTTTCTCGTAACATGTGTCGTTCTTGAGATATCTTAAAAAAAAAATATTTTGGGGTGTCACCCCTCCCCCTTTCACACGATTTTGATGATTTTGAAATGGGACCGTCCTCAAACCAAACCCAACCATCCGACCAAGTTTCAATAATATCGGTTCAGTGGTTCATGAGTTATGCGTGTGACAAGGATTCAGGGGACGGACGGACGGACGGACGGACAGACAGACAGACACGGAAAGAAAAGTGTTTGTCTTGACGTGAAACGGATAAATCAATTTAAAATTTTGAAATTGGAGAACTTTTTTTTTTTCTCAATCTGAAACGATCACATAGCTTTTCGTATCTTTGATATTGCGAGGAAGCAAAATGATAATTTACTTAATAAGCCTTTTTGCTTCCTCGCAATATCGAAGATACGAGAAGCTATGTGATCGTTTCAGATTGAGACAAAAAAAAAGTTCTCCAATTTCAAAATTTTAAATTTATTTATCCGTTTCACGTCAAGACAAACACTTTTCGTTCCGTGTCTGTCTGTCTGTCCGTGTGTCCGTCCGTCCGTCCGTCCGTCCGTCTGTCCCCTGAATCCTTGTCACACGCATAACTCATGAACCACTGAACCGATATTATTGAAACTTGGTCGGATGGTTGGGTTTGGTTTGAGGACGGTCCCATTTCAAAATCATCAAAATCGTGTGTAAGGGGGAGGGGTGACACCCCAAAATATTTATTTTTTCAAGATATCTCAAGAACGACACATGTTACGAGAAAATTGTATAGAATATTTTTTGTAGAGAATTAAATTTCCTATAATATGGGTCTACTACGTTTGTTGTAAAATATTCCCTTACAAAGATTTATCTAAATTAATTTTAAAAATTCGTGTTTTGTTTTTCTAAATTGATATTTGATTGGATATATTAAGTGTCATTTTGACGTTTTAAATGTCACTTTGGCATTTTAAATGTCAATTTGACGTTTTAAATGTCATTTTGACATTTGCATAGATTTAGATTTAGATTGAAATTGTCAAAAAATTAAAAATATATGAAAAAATATTCAGGTGCGTTTTAAGAAAAAATTCGAACTAAGATTTTTTAGTAAAATTTGTATAAAAATTAAATGGTTAACCAATGCCAGGCAATTTATCTGAACACTATCGGTTTTAGTGAATTTAGCACGAGGAAGCACTGTGCATTTACTTGGCAGATGTTTTATTTATGAAAAAAAAACATATTTTAATTTCTTTAATAGGTACATAATATCAGTCAAAGATAGCTATGGCTGTCAGCAATGAGATTTTTAAAACAACTGAAAAATTGTTATTATTATTATTACCTGTTCGTAAGAATAGTAAAATAGACAATATTAAACCCTACAGCATTTATTTGAAACATTTTTTCAAATTTCAAGTCGCTTAAGAAATATTCACGTTGGAAAAATTCGGACTAAAATGGTTTTTGGCTAATATCTAGTAGGCTATGAAATTTTTGTGAAATGTAAATACACCATTGAACTGTCCTCTCTTAAAGGTAACTTTTCTCTCATTTAACCGAATCTCTATCTCTTATAGTTTCCGAGATCCCCATACTGTCCCCTGGTATTAAGACAGTAGGTTTTCAAAAAAGTGATTATTGCAAATTTATTTAAAAAATCATCTGTGGTAGCGAAATAGAGACCAAATAAAAGTACATGATACGCCAATCAAATTTCAGGCGGTAAATCAAATTTATAATCTGCTCGTATGTTTTGTTTGTGTCTCGAGGCTCGGGGCAACAAGTAGGAAACTATCCGAAATAATATCCGAAATAATTATTTCGGATACGGTTTCGGTTTCGGAGTTCAGAATCTTATTATTTCGGTTACGGTTTCGGTTTCGGAGTTTAGAATCTACTTATTTCGGTTACGGTTTCGGTTTCGGAGTTCAGAATTTAATTATTTCGGATACGGTTTCGGTTTCGGAGGTCAAATCTTTTCGGATATCCGATAGTTTCGGTTTCGGATACGGAGCTCCGTAACATCCCTAGTAGAGGGGGGTTCCCTGATAACACCTATACCCGGTTTTGGGCGTAGACGGGTAATAGTTTAGAAGATATGATCCAAAATATTTTTTAATGCTGCATATATACTTATACCTATTTGTTAAAACTGTAGACATAAGCGTCTGTTGGCTTAGCGGTAATGTTAATAGACCCGTGCGTTCGATTCCCAGTCTGTGCTTTCAAATTTTTATTTTTAATTGCACACAGTGACATTATTTAAATATATAGTTCTTCTATAAAATATCTTATGAATTTATTTTCAATGTATATATGCAGCATTAAAAAATATTTTGGATCATATCTTCTAAACTAATATCCGTCTACGCCCAAAATTGGGTATAGGTGTTATCAGGGAACCGCCCTCTACAACATATTTCAGTATGAAGAAAATCGGAAAGAATAGGTTCAAGGGTTTCCCTTGTCAGTAAGCTTGGGAGCTGCTATTGAAATTTAGAAAATTTTAAAATTTACGGCAAACAACGTGTGCAAGTGCAACAACATTATAGTCGGCGAGGTCATAGTATATATTAAGTATACAGTCTATATACTGCGATCGCCAAATGATATCTAATTTTTTACATTTAAATATTAACAAAGTAAAAAATTCCATTTAATGTACATGTGTTCTGCATATAAAATATAAATTAAAAACTACATTTTTCGAAATCAAATCTTTTTTTGTATTGAAAAAAATAACGGATAGTTCACAACTAAAGGGGTACTCGGTCAATAATCTTGACATATCCGTATAAAAAAGCTGAAACCAAATAAAAGATATACCTACTATATATAAGACAAATTTTACAGTAAGACGAAAAATGATATTTTTGTCAATATTTTTTTCATTTTTTCTTTTAACTATTAAAATTAGTCATGCTCAATATATTTTTGAGCTTTGTTGAATTCTATTATTAATTATTGTGATTTTTGATTAAGGTTTTATTTTAATTTAGTCAAAATAATATTTTTAAAATATATTTCTCACATGAGCATCCGGTAGGCTGCAATCGACAGTTTTGACAACCGCTGGTGTAGCGCTATCGTACGACTGACTATATCTGAAGTGTGACATCGGAAAAAAATAAAACTTATCCTTTCAATAAAGCTGGCATTGATCCTCAATGGATAATTTCAAAATAAATAGTAAATATAAACGAATCAGAAATATATAAACTTCTTGAATATAAATTTTCATGTTTTATTATAGACTTACTTATTTATAAATTAGAAAACAAAATCTGTAAAAATTGGCCAACATTTCGTCATACATTGCAGTGTACATTTTCAGGGTTCTACTAAAAGTGTGACGAAACGTTCACCGATGACACGACCAAATTGACGCGGCTTACAACCAGAAACCAAGATCCATATCCAGATCACCGCGGATATTGAATTTTATTCTGGTTTTCACTAATGAATAGGTTATGTTTAGTTGTATAATTTGTGGATATTTTGTGTAAATTTCATGAAACCGGAAAAAAAACAATTCGCGGTGAACCGTGTATTGTGAGCATATTGGGTGGGAATGTTGGGTGAGCATGTCGGGTGGGTATGATTACTTTATGTTTAATTAAATTAAAATCTCCGGGTAACACTGGGTCCAATGCGCTATTAAGTTATAAAACGTAATTTTTTTACCTTTAAACTTTATTACCAAATTATAAATCAGTTTATTTTTTAAGAAATCAAATTAAATTATTTAGTCTGTGGACACAAAATATTATAAACGAGATATATAAGCAAAAAAAGTTGGGTTAATTTTATTGATTCTTCACTCAGCATAATTTTTGTCTAGTCAGTGATATCAATAATGTTAGGATGGGAGAGGGCGGGCAATCAATGCCGGATGATTGCAGCAGCCGTTAGGGATGGTTCACATAACAAAGATTTTTAACGTTCTTTTACATTTTATATCTTAAAAAATATTTTCCTGTTTAGCCACATAGAACTCTGGAACTATTAATCATATTAACTTCAAATTAATCTTAAAATACTTGTTATATAATCTAGTTTTACCTATCAAAATTTCATATCGATCTTGGCTTTTGGATGTAAGCCGCGTCGATTTGGTCAGGGCTTTTCTAAAACTGCACTTTTAGAAGAGCCCTGACCAAATCGACGCGGCGTTGAGTTGGCCATCGTCGAGTTGGATGCGCCGATTTGACGCTTACCCATATTATAGTTATAGGTACAACTTTTTTAGTAAAAAAAAAAAATAAATCACATTGATTTCTGATTGATTTTAAAATGTTCATTATATAGATAATATAGTTTTACGTATTAAAATTTCAAATCGTTCCAATGAATCGTTTATTAGTTATCACTAAAGATTGGAAAAATATTTTTTCAACTATTGCGTCAAAAAGCATTTATTGTAATTTTTATAACATATCTCCACCGTTTTCAGAAAAGTGATTTGATTGAACACAATTTGAAATCAACTATTTGCAACTACCTTTCCAACTATTTTAAAACTATTTGCGACACTTTTTACTGCTTCGTTTGCGCTAATCGTAAAAAAAAACTATGTATTTATCAACTATTTTCCGGAAAAAAATTCAACTAGTAACTATTTCATTGAAAATAACAACTATTTTCCCAATCTCTAGTTATCACCCTTCAAGTAAAGTATATCAACATTTAACAATTATTATAATTACGACATGATTAATTAATTTTTAGTCGTTTATCAGAAAATGCGACTCCACCTTTACAACCGGCTGGATATGGAGCACCTCCCCACCGTGCTCCTTATTTGCATTATTTCGTGCTCCACGCTTTGACATCGATACTCGAGCACGTTTTTTACCACCCAACTGAATTTTTCAGTCTGATGCTGGCAGCTCTGTTATGAATATGTAAGAACATTTCTAACGACTGTTACATTTTTTCGCAGAATTTTAATGAATTAAATTTACATGTTTTATACGTTGCTGAATCAATTTCCGTGGTCGGAAACTTTAATTATCCCTCTAGTGTTTTACGGAAATCAAATGAAAAATGTTTCCAGTTTATTTATTAACTGATTTTTCTTCGATAATTGGCTTAAATTTGTATATTTTATATTGATTTTAATTCTGTTTAAAATATCCATACTAATATTATTATAAATGCGAAAGTAACTCTGTCTGCCTGTTTGTTATCTTTTTTTGAACGTAATAACTCTTGTCAATTTTTGAATTAAGGAAAATTGCTTTAGTTAAAAAATGTCGAGTATGTTATTATCTATAATTTATTCCCCATACATTTTTTCCAATATTTATGATTTAGTCAGAAATATTTTTTTTATATAATTATTTAGACTCACCCACACAGTTCACTCTCAGTATTACGTATAAGAAAGTCCCATGGTACCTTTGGCAAACACAAAAATCCCGTTACATTCATGGCAGATATTTCTTCTCTGTTATGAACCATTTGAATTATAATAAATTTTTGTTTTCAAAAATTTGTTTTTTCGAAAAAAAGTATAGAACATAAATTATAGATATTGATATTACCCACAATTTCTAACTTGACCATTTTTCTCTATTTCGCACTGTTTCAAAGTAATTCGAAAAATTCAAAAATCGACATAGATAAACATCCCGTTGAAAAATCGTTTTCAAAAATAGGACGTTTTCTTCCCAGACAAAAATTAATCTTAAATATAAAATTTCACCCTTCTACGATTTGTCGTATTTGAGTTACAGTGCTTACAGACAGACACACAGACATCACGGCGAAAATAGTCAGAATGGATTCGGGGATGGTCAAAATGGATAATTCCATCAAAATCCGGATTTAGAAAAAAATCGGCTTCACTATACTTAATTATACCTACTATTGTATATTTCATATACATGTTATAAGAAAGTAAAAAACGTTTAATATTTTTGATAACAGCACAAAAATAAAGACATATACTTATATCAAAAATAACCGCAGAATCAATGCGGCCCGTATTTTAGGGACTGCAACTCTAAATAAAAAATAAAATAAAAAACGAAAAAAAATCACGCGTAGATGAAATTTTTATCGACCCCCTCCTCCAAAATTCCCCAGAGTAATGTATGTAAAATATTTACTACACCCATTAAATATTAAAATAATTTACACGCATATCATAATTTTGACATGAATGTTACATTTTAATTAAAATATATAAATAAAGCTACCTGGTTTACAAATCACAAATGATTTTCGTAATTTGACGCGCGTGTAGTAATAATAATTAATTCGGTTAATTAAATTGTACCTACATAAATAAATAACATTTTTTATGGAATTATAACTTTTCATAAATTCGAACAAAAATATGGACATGGATCTGAGAAAAGGAATGAATTTAATTAAAATTTTACTGTAAATGTGCTAAAAATAAAACAATGAATTTGAAACCGTCAATGTTATCACAAAAAAATAAAATCAATATCAGCTTTTATACATTATGTTTCATTTTCACAACAAATACAATAGATACCACGGCGTGGGCGTGATAATGCTATGCATTTCTAAAATAGAAATTTCAGAATCAGTCATTTAAAATTTTTTTTGGTAGTATTTTTAGTCCAAGCTGTGGAGGCTAAAACAGATTATTTTTGCGTACAGTTAATACACACAGGATTTGTTACAAATGTGGTGTAGAATAATAGCCTAAGTTTACTCCGATTTTGATTGTCCGCCATGGTTCAATTGCAAAATTCTTCAGATTTTCTGATTTTTGTTGAGTAGCGATCTAAATAAGTATTATACAAAAAAAAGTTTCGTATAAAAGTTATTCGCTATAAAATTCCCTACAACCTCCATTTTAAAAAAAAAATTATTTTTCCGCTAAGCTGATTAAAATGGTTGAAAACAAATTTTTAAACTGTAATAACTAATAACTAATAAAGTTTAACGTTTTTTAAGTTGATACCCCTGGAAAATAAACATTCTGTAATACAGAATATTTACTGAAAATTAGGACCTGACATCTTCAACTGTTTTTGTTTTATTAAATTGTTAATAATGGAATTATGCTTGTATTTAATTAACAATAAAAGTTTTTGTAAAACCTTCATTTTTGTACAACTGTTTGTATGTGTTTTCAAAGCCTTATATAATCGATTCCCGCCATAAAAAAGTAAAAATTTTCAATTCTTTGGAAAATGGTAGCACTAAAATCTTATTGTTGAGTTTTTTTATAATAAACCAATTCAGTTGTTTCATAGAACCAGCAATATTAAAAAAAAGAATAGCCAAGAACTTGCTCTGAATTATTATTTATCTATTGGTGAAAACCGCATTAAAATCGGTTCAGTAGTTTTTGAGTTATTTAATGTATATTACACACTACACAATTTTTATAAAAATTGATTGTTTATACAATTAATTAAGTCTACCTACATAAAAAGAAGCTTATTTTTGTATCTTTTACCGCTTATCTCGAAAACTACTGAACCGATTTTATTTATTCTAACCTCTGAATGACACATCTCAATATAAAAAAAAGTAATCCCTCCATTTACGCGGTTAATTGGTTCCATCGGAGGGATTACTGTCTATTTGAGGAGGTTAGTATTATAACGCAATATCAAAGTTTCATTTTTCACCTAAAGGTGGAATCAGATGCATCTTTGCAGTCTCTTTTTCGTTGATAAATAATTATGGGTTAAAATGCAATGCGTTCCATAGTTAAGCTACTTTAAGTGTTAATTTTGTTTCAAAACGCAATATCTGTGCAAAATAAATATATTAAAAATTACATATTTTACTAAATTCACGTTTAAAAAAATGTAATAATTTGTGTATTTTGTAAATGTTTATTTTGTAAATATGTTATATCAATCAAGAAAATAATCTTGTATACAAATCATACTATTTGATAATAAATAAAAAATAATCTTCCAGTAGTGAAAATTTTAATACTGTCCTCCGCTTATCTTACCAGTTATCAGTTTTCACCATTTTTCAACATTTTGTCTTATGTCAGATATTGCATTTTGATACTAACCTCCTCATTTCTTTTAGTTTGATGTACGATTGATAAAGGCTGATATAAAAAAAATGCATTGAATTGGTAGAATTTTATCTTAAAAATGAACGGGTGTATTATTTTGTGATGTTATGTTTTAAATTACTTCACCGCCTGTTTGATCTTTTAATGAAGTTATGATATAAATATAATGTGTACTCGTACCTTGGAAGATGAAAAAAGCTAATTTGGAAAGTTAAATTACATTTCGGTGAAATAATGCCGAAAATGAAAATTCGAATATAGCTAGAGGGAAGATTTTCTTTTGTTTTATTATATGGTAATTTATTTACATAGTTCTTCATCAAAATAAGTATATTATTATTTAATAAGTTTTTCTACAAACAAAAAAACTATCAATTGTATCAAAAAATGTATGTACCTATATAAAAAGTTTTATGGAAAATTCGAGCGCATTTTGAAAGCAGTAATTTTTTTTAATAGTAATTTTCATATCATTGTTTCCTGTTTACTGAGACATAAAAATAACATAAGGTTCTGGCACAATTTTTGGATAATACCCCAGTATTGGATACTTGTTTAATAAAATGTACAAAATTAGAAATATTTGTTGATCAAATACTCGCACCAGTCTTTAACAATACCCCAGTGTTGAAGATTTTTAAATTAAATGTATTGAATTAGAACTATTTGTTTATATTTGATTACTGCCATTACTGGATATTAATCTACTACATATACTTACATTTAAATATCTCACAGCGTGATTTGAGGATAAATGAAACAGTGGATTAATAATAATTATCGCGGTTCGGCACAATATCAAGAAAACTGTAATTTCTTATTACATTTACATATTTCTTTTACATTACCTTCAAGTTTATAATTCTTTATTTTATAAAGTTTGTGTAGCAGTACTAATCATTTTGTAATCTTTAGCAAGTGATCATCACTGGATGTTCATTATTGAACAAAATAAAAGGCTATAATTTATAAACATTTGATTGTTGGGTTGTATACCGCGTTGCACTTTATTGTCACTTGACGTTTCGACCAACATCTATAATTTAATTTAAAAAAACTTTATTTGCGGATTTTGGTAATTAAATTGATTTGAGAAAGAGGTGCTTGTTTTATTAGTCACATGAGTTCATGAGAATTATAAAAAAGGAGCCCATCATCCAAAAAAATAATATTTCTACTTTGCTCTTAAAACGTTCAAGACTGGTGCATGCACCTTATTTGATTACTGCCATTACTGAATCATAATCTATAGACACTTCATTTCATGACAATCGGCCAATCGGTGTCAAATGGTGGACCTTTAAACTCATTGTTAGTGTAATATGTTTACACCGTTAACAAAATGATTGTGTCGTAATATCTACTTATCATTTTGTTATCGTTAACAAGTGTTCATCACTGGGAGTCCATTACTGGTTTTACTTTGTCCTTTACTAGAGAAAAAAACATATATAAGATTAAAAGCTATAATTTAAAAAAAAAACTATGATTGCGGACTTTGGTAATTAAATTGATTAAATAAAGAGTTATTTGTTTTATTAGTAACATGAGTTCATGAGAATTACAAATAATTCGGGCAGGACATACACGAGTGTATGTCTTAAGGGTTCCGAAGTACGTACTACGTGAAATGTTTGGAACCACTTACAGGTGCATTTTTAAGTTAAAGTTAAAATATAAAAAAGTGTCAAGTTCTTCTAATTGAGATCTATATTTTGACATACCACATGCCTAGATATAAAAAAAAAAAAATTATGACGCCCCTCCCTATAATTCCAAAATTTAAAATTATATTGTTGACTTTAGTATTTGTCGTTGGTAGTCCCACCAAAGGCTCGTTACCAAATTTTTTTCAGATTTTTTGAGCCAGTAGTTACAGAGATAGAGGGGGGGGGGACAAAATAAAACACTGCTTTTAGCCCCCTACAGGCACCATTTTTGAGTAAGAAAAAAAATAAAAAATATGGTCATATTCTACGAATTGAGATGTACATTTTGACATATCACATGCCTAGATATGAAAATAAAAATTTTAAATTCTCTTACACCCCTCCCTATTATTCCAAAATTTAAAATTATATTATTGACTTTAGTATTTGTCGTTGGTAGTCCCATCAAAGCCTCGTTACCAAATTTTTTTCAGATTTTTTGAGCCGGTAGTTACAGAGTTAGAGGGGGGGGACAAAATAAAATACTGCTTTTAGCCCCCTACAGGCGCCATTTTTGAGTTAGAAAAAAAATAAAAAATATGGTCATAATCTACTAATTGAGACGTAAATTTTGACGTGCCACACGTCTTGGTATACAATTTTTTTGTTTTTTTGGATTTGCTTTAAAGCCCCCTACAGGCACCATTTTTGATTTAGAAAAAAAATAAAAAAAGGATCTAATTCCGCTTGTTTGGTTATACATTTTAACGTGCCACATGCCTTGGTATAAAAAAAAAAATTTTTTTACCTAGCTTTAGCTCCTTATTGCCCCCCCTGAAAAATTATTTATTCAATAAATTTGTACACATTTTACTAGAGGGTGTCATTTTACATGTTCAGTAAAAATTTCAAGTTTCTAGCTTATATAGTTTACGAGCTATTTAGCTTTGAGTGAAAAGGACGGACGGACGGACGGACATACGGACGGACATACGGACGGACATACGGACGGACGACAAAGCGATATTAATAGGGTTTCTTCGGAACCCTAAAAAGAAACCCATCAATCCCAAAAAACAGTATATCTTACTTTTAAAGCGGCCAAAACTGGTGAATGTACCTTATTTGGATGTATCTGAAATAACATTCAAGTCCCTATATACCGTCGTGAACTTATCAAATGTATAGTTTGAAGACCACTGGTTTAAACCCTAACGTTCAGAGCCTCAGAAAATTACTTAGGGGATTTACAAACTACAAAAACTTCAAGGTTAACAAAAAAGGATTTTGCAATTTACTTTTTTCTCACATAAGTAATATATCTACACACAAAATTGGACAGACACAAAAAGAAGCAAAATTAAAATCTCATCTAATTTGATTGGACAAAGTTATCATTTATAAAAATTGTCAAATTTTATACAAAGCGTTGTCAGAAAGCGCTACAAAAAGTACGATGTATAAAAAGCATATACATACATATGACTTTCTTTAAACCCTTTTATAAATTGTCGCTCATCTTGTGCAAAACCGTTTGCCTCCATACTTCTATACCGTCTCTCATTTGTCTGGATCTGTAGCATCTATCTTTGGTTTGGACAATTTTCTTTTTCTATATGGGTGCTTCACCTCTCCATCTATCTTATAAAACAGAGGTCCTGAACAATTTTTAACTCCAGATTAGACTTTTTTTCGACCTCATTATAAAAATTACAAGAAGATTGCGGCTTATGCTAGGAACCCAAGATAATCTATACTAATATTATAAATGCGATAGTGTCTCTAGGATATACTTTTTTGGCGTAGACATCCAGCGTGCAAATGAGACACTAAAAACCTGTTTTAGCGACTATCATAACACATCACTCAATAAGTTCGTAGGATAACTAATAAAACAACAACTTTTAGGCAAAATTCGACTTTATTCATCAACTTAGTCTCCTTCAAGAGTGATAAATTCATTCCAACGTTTCTCTAACATTTCGATACCTTTTTTGTAGAATGATTTATTTTTGGCCTCAAAATATTTATATAACAGAAATCTGTATTACCACATGGACGAGAAGTTGCGGGTAATAAATAATTTATTGTTAGCATAGTTCAATAAATAAAACGTCATAAATTTTTATTTTTGCTTACAGAAAAACTCAACCAACAAAAGTTACTCAGTTTTTATATTGTTTTTTTATATTTTGGGGAAAATGTTTACCTCAGTGAGTACACCAGACCTATTA
The DNA here is from genome assembly GCA_961205875.1 of Sialis fuliginosa. NCBI lineage: Eukaryota > Metazoa > Arthropoda > Insecta > Megaloptera > Sialidae > Sialis > Sialis fuliginosa. Next base: position 32,183,904 of record OY540812.1, read on the forward strand.
ATTTTGGTATTAATCGAATTAGGGGTTTTATCGTCTAAAAAGTGAACGTTTATCTCACTTATTTTGATAAGACTTGGTACTTTTGTAGTTCAATTGAATCTAAGGGACATTTACTATTTGTACGTGCCTGAACAGCTATTGAAAGGGTGAAAACCACCCTCAAAATTTGAATTTTAAATATTAATTAATACGTCACCAATTCATGTTGCCTTGGAAACAAATGTAACTAAATTCAAATTGTCAATTATTCTATACGAATGTGTATTGTGTTTTTGACATTAGGACGTTAGAAAACTAATATTTATAATACAAAGGTGAGTATTATTTCTGACAAATCCCATTGAAATTTTTCATATATTAAAAACTATTTAAAAATTTATTAAAGAACATGGAAGTCATGATGGTTCTCCATACCGATATTTAAACTTGTTTGGTTACATGACACTGCTCGATTTTACCAATAATGATTTTTAAAACTGAATTTATTTTTGTCACAGCTTTATTTACTTTACGTATTTTTTTTACATTTATATGTTTTATTTTCTTTTTTCTCAAGGACTGAAGCATCTGTCATGAAACCTATATTTTCTTTGTTATTCGCGGAAACATAAGAAAGAATCTCTTCAGTTTTCCACTAACAAACGAATTCTAAAAATAGATTTATTTATTTGTATTTTATTTTAATTGGATTGTTAAGAATTTTACTTTCAATTAAATATTAAATAATGTATTTTATCTCTATATTTATTTCTTTATAATAATAACAATAATAACAACAATAATATATTTATATAATTATTAAATTTTCCTCACACACACTAAGATTCATAATAAAATCACCGCGAAAGCCTTAAATCTTAGATTATGTGATAAAACATTAAACTATTACTACCCCCTAGTAGGGTATTAAAATACATGTCTTCTTGATCTGTTTTCAAAAATGACGGAGATACGTACATTTTATAAAAGTAGAGAATATTTGTATCACTTCCTCTTATGGATCCTGACTTACGGGACAATCTGTATATTTTTCTATATATGCACAAGTGGGGTATCAAAATATGAGTATTCTTAATCTGTTTCCAAAAATGACAGGGATACGTTACATTTTATAAAAGTAGAGAATATTTGTATCACTTCTTCTTATGGATCCTGACTTACAGGACAACCTGTATATTTTTATTTATATGCACAAGTGGGGTATCAAAATATGTGTTTTCTTCATCTGATTTCAAAAATGACAGAGATGCGTTGTATTTTATAAATGTAAAGAATATTTGTATAATTTAAACATTTTCCACTGACCCTACATACTTCGTAATACTAATCCTGATGTGATCCTTGCACGTATGAAATTGGTATATGTGTCAACTAAGTAGTTCGGCTTTAGAGCGGATTTAATTTCAAAAGGAGTTATCTCGCACAGGATTTATGTTTTAATGCGCACACAAAACATCTATTGTACTTTGTTAACTAATACGTACAGTAAAATAATGATACGTATTATTTTAGGACGGGAATTTCACAGTCTCTAGATGGATTTTTATTATTTTAAATCAATAAGATACTGGCACCAGTCTTTGATAATACCCCAGTGTTGGACACTTATTTAACGCATTAACGCCCGCCATACACACTTCTGTACAACTCATTTTATAATTCGTGTTGCTTTCTATGGATATTAATTCACAATATTTCATTAAAAATCTGATGCTAGTAGATTTGCTAATATATTTTATCCAACAGAAGCATGTGATTTCGAATTTTGTTTAAATCATATGGGATAACTTAAATGTACAAATAATTTGATTTTTAAATGTAATTTATCTAAAAAAAAAATGATATCAGAAAAGCAGTCTCACACAAAATAGACTATATTTTAGCTATATCTGCTAAATTTACTTGCTCGAATGCACACCGTTATTTTTTTTTAAATATGAAAAAAAAGTTTCTGTTGTAATATTTAGTTAAATATATTGTATGTGTACTTAAAAATCTTCTGTATGTTTTAGTTTTCTTTTGGGCGTTAATGGATTAATTAAACGTACTAAATTAGAAATATTTGTTTATATTTGATTACTGCCATTAGTGAATCATAATCAATAGACACTTAACTGTAAAACAGCGTAATTTGATGACAATTGACCAATTGGCGTTTTAACTATCACAAATACATCGCTATCACATATTTCAACACTTGCTTGAGTGCGCCACATTAGCCGACTATCTAAAGTTACATATTTTTTTGTTCATCAATATAATTTAAATAATAAAATCCTGTGGTATCTTTATTTAAGTATTAGAAGTTACTTATGCCTAAAAAAATTCATATTTTGCAATTTATATAGTAGAATTATTATTTTTTATTATAAAATTTTGATTCGTAAATCATACAAAAAATATATAAATAAATAATAAAAAAATGATGGAATTGCAATTTTTTTTTCTAAGATCGCATAATATGTTATATACCTAAACAAAGACAGTTCAACAGTTTTCAAAAACATTAACTTTTTTAATTACCGCTTTTCTGGGTGCGCCGTTTTAGCCGCTATTCCCCTATCAAATTTTTAATGCAATTATATAAATATAACCAATTCTAAAGTTTGTGTGATGTATAGTTTCATAGTTCTATGTCACCAAATATTATTTTATTCATCAGAAAAAAACATACAAGATAAATATCAACTAAAAAAACATAAAACTAGAATAATGTGTACATTAATAATCTTTTTAAACAAACTAATTAATATATTATAATATTATCTGTCTGATAATAAAAAAATATGATATTCATAGCCATTGGGAATACCAGTACTTCTAAAACAATGTTTTTTTGTAGAAAAGTTACGCTTTACGCAGCCGCGTATATAGCCTCACTTCTCGGAGGGGGTCATACAGAAAAAATATATATAATTTTAACTTTCTAATAGAAGCAACATACATTACATATATTTGAAATAAACGTATAATAAATCTCAAAATATTTTTTATTGTTTAGTTTTTGTAACAAAAAATTGCAGTTGTATACCTACAGAAAATTCGCTGACTAATAAACTATAAATCAAAATTTGCTTAGAGCTGTTGCTTTCGAGATATTAGTTAACAAACATTTCCTTGACGGCAAATTATTTGTTTATTTTACAAATTCGAATTTTGCAATAAACGGTAGTAGAGAGAGATCCACAATATGGTAACTATAAATGAAGTCAAATCAATTTACTATAACTCATATAATATAATAACAAATTAGGTATATTAAAAATAGTATGTCAATCTTCATTTCTACGTGTCAAGGAGCTAATTATCAAAAAGTTGAAAATTTATTAATACATAGTGATTTTAACTCATCTGTCTTTTTTAAATAACTTTCGGATTTCTTCATAAAATCTAGTGTATTTTTTAGGGTTCCGAAGAAACCCTATTAATCGCACTTTGTCATCCGTCCGTCATTTTCACTCAAAGCTAAATAGCTCGTAAACTATATAAGCTAGAAACTTTAAATTTTTACTGAACATGTAAAATGACACCCTCTAGTAAAATATGTACAAATTTATTGAATAAATAATTTTTCAGGTGGGGCAATAAGGAGCTAAAGCTAGGTAAAAAAAATATTTTTTTTATACCAAGGCATGTGGCACGTTAAAATGTATAACCAAACAAGCGGAATTTGACCCTTTTTCTACTTTTTTTCTAAATCAAAAATGGTGCCTGTAGGGGGTTTTAAAGCAAATCCAAAAAAAAACAAAAAAATTGTATACCAAGACGTGTGTCAAAATGTACATCTCAATTAGTAGAATTTGACCATATTTTTTTTCTAACTTAAAAATGGCGCCTGTAGGAGACTAAAAACAGTATTTTATTTCCCCCCCCCCCTTCTCTAACTCTGTAACTACCGGCTCAAAAATCTGAAAAAAATTGGTAACGAGGCGTTGGTGGGACTACCAACGACAAATACTAAAGTCAACAATATATAATTTTAAATTTTTGAATTATAGAGAGGGGCGTCATAGAATTTTTTATTTTGATATCTAGGCAAGTGGGGTGTCAAAATATAAATCTCAATTAGTAGAACTTAATACTTTTTTTTTAACTCAAAAATGCACCTGTAAGTGGTTCCAAACATTCCACGTAGTACCTACGTACTTCGGAACCCTTATGGCATACACTCGTGTATGTCTTTCCCGAATTATTTAATCTTGGTGGGGTCACGACCCCACCCCCCTGCTGTATACGCGCCTGCGTTTACGAGTACATATATGGAAACTATTTATTAAAAGAAGAGTGGAATATAGAAACGGAGCGTGTCGAGTGACCTATATTTCAACCTGTATCTTGTACAGCATCGCCGCCGGAGATTAGTTGTCAGTTTTAATATTAGATGATTCAGTAATCATATCAACTGGTCTTCCCATTTCAAATACATAGCTAGATATTTTATATCAGCAATTCTTAAAAGTTGCCAAATTTGATTTGATTATTTTTAGCAGGGACTTGAACCGGAATTTATTTATGGTTCGGGTTCGGTTCGGGTTCAAACATAAGTTTCGGTTCGGGTTCGGGTTTGGGTTCAACATGCTGCAAACTACACTATAGAGTAATATTTCTAAGATCACTCCATAGTGTCAATATTTACCACCCTCGAAACCATAAAACTTTTGTGTGAAACATTTTTTTCTGAAAAGTTATTTTAGAAAAAAAAAACAAATGGAAAGTCTTAAAAAAACATTCGAAATATTGTCGAATTGAGAACATCCTCCTCTTGAAGGGTTGAAAAATAATGAAACACAGAAATATATATAAATACTAGCGGCTTCGGTCGCGTGGATTTCGAAACCCCCATCCCCATGATATTTTTTCCGCCGGATCGAATAAAATTTACAACCCTTCATATGTGACAGGGGGTGAAATATTTATTACTTAAAAAAATTCCCCATATAAATTTGTCAACCTTTTTGCAATCCCGTAAGGGTTCAATTTTCGGGATACGAAGTAGCCAATGCCTTTTTCGGGATGCAAACTATCTAAATTTCATTAAGATCCGTAAAGCGGTTAAGCCGTAAACAGGTAACAAATAGACAGACTGAGAGATACACTTTCGCATTTATAATCGACTCCTATGTAAGATAAGGGGTTGTTTTGTCCCCCTAATAACCCCTCTTCCGTAGTATTTTTCCCGCCAGATCGAATGTAACTAATTACAATCCTTCATATGTGACAGGGGGTTAAATATTAAATTTTTCTTATTTTTAGTTTTCTTTCATTATACAAAATCGTAAATATCTCGGCTCCTATGCGAGATAGAGGGTTGTTTTTCGATCGAATAAAACCACTTACAAAATATGAATTACTAAAAAAAAATTAAAAATTTTCCACCTCCTTGCAATTCATTAGGGATTGAATTTTCGAGATATCAAGTAGCATATGTCCGTCCTCGGGATGCAAGCTATCTCACTGCCAAATTTCATGAAGATCGGTTCAGCGGTTTAGCCGTGAAAAGGTAACAAACAGACAGAGAGACAGACAGACACACTTTCGCATTTATAATATTAGTATGGTAAATTAACGAAATTATAAGCGAGTGATCATTAAGTTAAAATTGTGTACATGTCAGAAATATGCAAACAAAGTGTGTATACGTGTATAAATATAGGCACATATATCATTTTGTTCTAAAGCGTGTGTGTGTGTGTGTGTGTGTGTGTGTGTGTGTGTGTGTGTGTGTGTGTGTGTGTGTGTGGCTGTGTATCTGCGCGTGGTGAAGTGGACGAATGATGGCCATTGTGCCAATGAAGAGCTAATAAGCCGTTATCTGTTTATGGCAAACGAGTTATTAAACTGTCATTAACGACAAAGAGATTCAATACAATGCATTCGTTATTTTTATAAAATTAAAACTAGGTGATTCTCATTACGATATATCGATTGTATAATATTTATATTTGTCATTTACACATAGAATAACTAGTATAGTCCTGACTGACTGATTCATCATCGCCGAGCCGAAACCCCTGAACCTAGAAACGTGAAATTTCAAGGATATCTTCCTTTTATGATATAAGTACCAAGGATTTTTTTAAATTCAATCCCTACGGTGGTAAAAGACGATGTAAAAATTTGTATTGGAACAATATTTTTTTGGCTGGATTTACTTGAAACTTTATATAAATATATGTATTATTATTTTTCTAAATTAGTTGTATTCTAAAACAAATAATGAAACATGCAGAGGGTCGAAAAGTTTGTATGGGATTTTTTTTTTTTGATATGTTTATCTGCATAGCTGCTTGATTTATAAAAGTAAATTCGGGCAAAATAATCTTCAATAAAAATATAAATTTCGACATTCAACCCCAAATTACGGAGTAGACAGGGGGTAGGTTTTTGTAATTTTTAACTAAGAGCCAAGATATTTACGATTAATATTTCACCCTCTGCCACATATGGAGGGTTGTAATTAGTTTCATTCATTCCGACGCGGCAGTAAAAATGCCCCACAGAGGTGAGGGTTTTAGGAATATATAATAATAAAATAAATATCAAGATCTTCCTGTTGAAGACTGGGTAATGTGCTAACATGTGCAATTTATGGGACATGATAAATGTATCAGTGGTCAAAGTACATCTAGAGGCTTTCGCTGCGACTTTTGTACTAATTAGGTTTAAATATCTCACTATTCGTGATTACCCCAAGTTAATCGAATAATCACGATCGCTTAAGGTTTTTTTTTTATTAATATTAATTTTGTTCTTAAATTTTATTAAAATTTATAATAAACTAATGAATTATATTGCATAGTGATATACACATAAGGTACTGGCACCAGTTATGGTCGCTATAAGAGCAAGGTTTACTGTTTTTGTGATTGATGGGCTTCTTTTTTGTAATTCTCAGAAACTCATCTTACTAATAAAACAAGTTACTCTTTATTTAATCAATTTAATTACCAAAGTCCGCCAATATAGTTTGTTTTTAGCCTTTTATTTTGTTTATGTTTTTTTCCAGTAATGGATAAAGTAAAACCAGTAATGAGCACGCAGTGATTGACACTTGCTAATGATTACAAAATGATAAGTACTACGACACAAAAGATATAAAAGAAATAATCGTCAAATTTGTAACAATGTGAAGCAGTTTCTATGATAATATAATAATTAATTAATAAATTATACTAATAATTAGTTTAAATGTCTACCATTTTAACACCTATAAACCGATTGTCATCAAATCACGCTGTAAGATAGTTAAATGTATATAGATTAATATTCAGAAATGGTAGTAATCAAATATCAACAAATAATTCTAATTCAGCACATTTAATTTAAAAATAGCCATTACTGGGGTCATATTCAAGACAGGTGCCAATGTATTATATTGGTTTCTTTCTCAGGTTTTAATTTATTTGATTTTTCCCTTAGGTGTTCGTAATTACCCTACTCTCCCCTAATAACGTAAGTTACAAATTAATACATCTACAATAAAAAGTTTTTTTTATATGTACCTAGATTTATTTGTATTTGTATATATCTACTTATTTAATCACCCTAAATTTTTATTCATCTATGTATGTAATATGTAAATAAAAAAGTTTAATGTAAGTTGAAATGTACTTACTTAAAAACTTTATATATAAATATCCATTTATATGTTAATAAATAATTTTCAAATCATTAAAGAATTTTTTTGCCATCTTTTATAAAGATATACAAACTTTTAATTTACTGAATAAAAATGAAGTCACAAGACGGCGAAAAGAATAATATTTTTAAATATTTCCGAGAAAATGAAAAGAAGAAAATTCTTTTACAAAAAAGTAGCCAAGAGGAAAGCGAAATTTCCACACAATCAAATTTTCTTACAACATGTATGAAAGGAATGATTTTCTTTAGACTGGGTGACCACAAACCGTGATTTTTCATCAGAAAATGTACTTCATCTAAAGTAAAGTACTTGAAAGCCAAATACATATTTCTGATTACTGTATATTTTTTTAAAACTTTCTTATACGTAGTAATAAGAAAGTACTGTATGTATGTATTTTTAAGGAAACCATCTTCGCCCGTCTATAGCCTAAGCTGTGGACCGATTTAACTAAAATTTGGAATATACAGTGTGTTCTAGGATATATGTAACAAGAGGTATAATGAACAAAAAAATTTCGAATTTCAGAATGATATTTGAGGATTGATGTAAAACTATGATATACGAATAATCAGTCCATTCGGTTTTCTACAGGATGTTTTATAAGCTAAAGTATATAATAATTTAATTATTATATACTTTTCATTATTTTTAGGTTTTTTTTTTGAAGTTTTATTTTTTCTTAAAAAGTTATTTTTTATGTAGATAATAAATAACACACGCCGTCTCATAGGTGTAATTCTTTTTGAGATGAATACTTTCTAATTGTGTTGCACAACTTGTCGAGACTAAAACAATTACATTCTAATGTGTGCAATGCAGAGATTTATGATGCTATATTATTGTTTTTATTCGGTATGTATAATTTCTTAGCTGTCCAAATTGTTTTTACATTCATTTAATATGTGTCTGAAATGTCAATTCGGATAAGCATGAAATTTCAAATTAATTCTACAGAAAACTTTTTTTTTATTTGAACATATTTAAAACGACTGTCTAAAAAACCCTCGGGGTTACAAAAGACAAAATACATATAAAATACATATATATATATAAGGTATAAAAAAAACTTGTTCATATTAAATTCAGTTTCGAAAACGTTTAAATCTAGGCAACATCCTTAATATATATAAAGCTCAACGTCTGTCTGTCTGTCTGTCAGTCTGTCCGTTAGTGCGCTTATCAATCGAGAACCACTTATCCGATTTATGTGGTTTCTTTTTTAACTCATAGGTACATTCTCTGGCCAGGTTATAGTCTATACTTTGTTACGTAAGGTAACATAACAAACAAGCAGTGACGATAGTAGTAAATCAAGTCGGAAATAATTTTGCCGTCGGCGCGCTATTTTGCAATACGCTGCCTAAACCGTTCAATATTGAACAAAATAATGTATTAAAGAACTGTGTAGAATCAAAAGATCTACAATAAAGTCCGTGACACCATATATCTAACTTTTGTATTTAAGCCACAATGACTGCTTTTATGTTACAAAGAAAATTAAAAATATTTGGGTTTTGTTTACGTAGACTTATGACCTGCAAAACATTAATTCTTATCGAAATAAATCATGTCATCGTCATAAGTACTTAATGTAGATATAATTTACCCTTTATAGCATCCAATTTGGTCGTATAGTTTAGAAAATATCGAAATATACATACGGGAACATATTATTCGCGCTGATGGTGACCCGTATCGCGGCGTGCGGCGAGGGCGCGTGCAAACTAGACGCATGGCAGAGGGAACAGGCCGGTATTCTTTTGATTGTCAATTGTTTATTTTGTTTTCAATAATTAACTTTTAAATTTAAATAGAACAAAAATAATTTTAACTTTTTGTTCTGAATCGTTTTTGTTAGGTAGGTAATTTAAGTGTTGTTTGGTTTTTATTACAACAATCGTGTTTGTACTTAATTCAACTATTTATTTTTTAAATCCTAAACAATAATTCCGTAGTCCACGCGAGCGAAGCCAGTATAGTATAAGAAAGTAAAAATAACTGATGTACTCGTGTGTATGTAAATATGAATAAAGAGAACAAATGACAAAAATAATTTGAAAGTTAATATTACATTACTTTAATTAAAGACCGACAAACTATAATCATTATCGGCGCTTTCTCGTCTCAATTTATCATTATGCATCATTTGATATTATGATATATGCATACATGAATATTTATCATCAAGTCAGTATAATATGTATCGAGTTATTATGTCATTAAATTTTGTATTGATACAATCAATACAATCTCTAAACATATATAAATCGTAACGCGCCTGTTTGTCTATGTTTGTCCACATATAACTTGAGTATTACTAATCTGATTTTGATACGGTTTTGTTTAATATGTACAAGGCCGTAACTAGAGGCTCGGGGGCTCCGGAGCATAGAGTGATCGAGCCCCCCTTCTAGGATATGTAATAATAAAAATTGAAGATTTTTTTGTGACCCCCCCTTGCAAATCTAACACTTATTACCAATTTTGATTTTAATGACCTTTTTTTTGGTCGCCAATTTGAATTTCCTAATTTTAATTAATAATAAGTGTAAAATGTAAGTTGGAAACGAAAATAAACGGTAATTAAAATCTTAATTTGTAATAAGGGTAACATTTTCAAATTAGAACCAAATAAAAAAAAGATTTTCTCTGCCGAGGGGGCCCCGGGCCACTGCCCCGGATGTCCCGATATTAGTTACGGCCCTGGATATGTAAGAAGATCCGTTATTTATTCAAATTTTAATCATTGTTTGATTAAAACTTAATTTTAATAAAAAATAAAACCGACTTAAAAAAATTAAAGTCGATTTTTTTTTTTTAGTTTTTTTATTGGCTTGCTATCGACTTCGGAAACTGTTAAATTTGATTTTTATGTACTTTTCAGTGTTTTTAGACTTTTATTTTATCCTTAACAAGTTTTTTTATTCTTTTGAGTGGCGTATCTTCGAAGTTCATGGTCAGATTCAGATAAAATTTATATGGGACTATCTCGGGAGTATGCTATATATGTAATCGATGCATATTTTTCAGAGTTATGCCCGATATATATATAGTTACATTATTATTCTAAAAAATCGTTTTTATTATTAAAACAGTTCGTTAATAATAATTAATATAAAATGTATACACACGAAAAAAAAATGATTGCTACGTTTTTAGATCCTTATACAAATCCATACTAATATTATAAATGCGAAAGTGTGTTTGTCTGTCTGTCTGTTTTCACGGCTTCACCGCTGAACCGATCTTGATGAAACTTGACGTGGAGGTAATTTACCAAAAAATTGATTAGATAAAAAAAAATACAAGTATACATACATTCAACCTATATAAATAAATTAATTGTTATAAGACTGTACCACGGAACTGTTTGATGCACTGGCGAAGTTTTCAAGGAGAAAATGAAGATACAGATATAAATATACAGATATAATAGTAATATAATATAATATATCGTTACTATACTTTATAAAGTTAAGGAACCGCCAACATATGTTGTACGTAATGTATTTAAAAAAAAGTATTTATTGTTTTAATAAATCTATGTCGACATAACTGAAATTTAGATTTTAAAATACCCTCCAAAAAATGTTCCTTAAAATTTCTGTAACTCGGCGCCTATGATAAAGACGTATATGTGCTCGCAAAGAAGCAACTAATTTTAACAAGAAACCAAACGTGGAATCCCTACAAAAGTATGTACATTTGTAATTGGAAATATCACCGTATTTGAGTTCTTGTAAATTGTTATTTGTTAAATGATTTCTTGACGAGTGGGAATTGAAAAATAAATAAATAATTTTAATTGTATTGTTTTTTTAACAATAAAGCGTGATAATCTATACTAATATTATAAATGCGAAAGTAACTCTGTCTGTCCGTCTGTTTGTTACTTTTTCACGACTTACTTGAGCCAATCTTGATGGTATTTGGCAAGGATATAGCTTGCATCCTGAAGAATGATATATGCTACTTTGTATTCAGAAAATTGTTTATAGATAAAAAAAATACATATTGCACTTGGTGGACGATGTCGCGGGTAACAGTTAGCATACAGGGTGTTTGGTTCGGCGATACGAATATTATGAAGGAAGGTACAATGAGTCATTTGGAAGTGATTTAATCAAATATATACCTATGTATATACAAAGTGCAACAGTTTTTTTATATCGGCTATTTTAGTAAATTTTTGATAAAACCCAGATTTACACATGTTAATCGCAAAAGTTAAAGGACCTATGTTTTTTAAATATGATTTTTATATTACTTAAATGTTTATACTACACTATCAAATCAAAATAAAATTTATGAATAGCAAAAACAAAAAATAGCTGCAGTTTAACATTTAAAAACTTATAAAACTTTGATAAAATTATTTCTTTAAAAAATTATTTTATAAAATCTAGTACACTTACAGATGTTCAGTGGTTTTAAAAATTGCTCTATTTTATACCCTTTCGAAAAACCTACCATAATACCTACATGAATTGGCTATTTTTGTTAAAAAAAACATACATTTATCCCAGAATAAATAAGATTTTTACATTTTTACATATTTTTTGTATATTTAATTAAAGATTATAATTTTTATAAGTTTGTAAATTATTGCGATAGTAAATTTTTATTTAGAAATTATAATTTTTCTTATTTGAGTTCCATTTTTCTCCGTGTACTCGAATAGATTTCAGTAATCATAAAGTATAAAAAAAAATATGAAAAGTTTATAAAATAAAATTGTATTTCCTATTTGTTTTTTGATGTAGTGTATGCAGTTCTTTTATTATCACATACCACAGTACACAATTTTAATTATTTTCACTGTTTTAATCAAGCCAAAAAAGTATATAGTATTAATTGCAACTGTAATTACAAGCCCTAGTTGTATTTGATAAATATTCAGTGGTGCGCTAGACACTAATTAGAGAATACGCGCTATATGTATATTTCCTCAGCGACATTGTCTATTGGGGTTGATAATCATTGTTCTGACGTCTGCAACGGCAGAGCCGTATCTAGAATTATTCAAAAATACAACCAGCTTGTCCAACCCGCGGTACGCGAGGATAATAATAAAAAAAAATTATATAGTAATAAATTTACATTAGAATACTTAGTAGGACTAAAAAAAAAGGTATTCAATTTTTATTTGTCCAAATGTAACTCGCTATTTATTCGATAAAAATTAGGAATTGAAATTGACGCGACTAAAAAAAAAAAGGTCCTCAGTTTCATATTCTGGCCTGCGGCCCTTAGTAAATTAAATTAAATTAAATTTTTGCTATGCGGCCCAAAAGGTTGAAAAGTTTGGACACCTATGGTTTAGACGGACTAAAATAAATTAACAAAAACTATTTGAAAGTAGGTATATAGTATTATAATCTTTTATCAAAAATCCATATTTTTTGATTAAAATACATTTTGAACACAAAACAGTAAAAATTTAATTTTTCTAAAAATTTTACGTACGTCCGTTTTTCCAAAATGTACTTTTGTTTTATTAAAAATATGTTACTTTATTTTTATCGATTTTTAAATTTATTATAGAAAACTAGTTGTTAACCGCGACATCGTTCACATGGTAAATAGATTTTTAGTTTCAGATTTGCACGCTAGATGTCTACGCCAAAAAAGTTTAACCTATTGCGCGCACATTTTTTTGTCTAATAAATTTTTCGGGATACAAAATAGCCTATGTCCTTCCTTAGGGTGCAACTATCTACCTGTCAAAATTCATCAAGGTCGGTTCAGCAATTTAGCTATGAAAGAGACATACTTTTGCTTTTATATGGATTGCAGCTTTGAATTTTTCATAACTTTATTTTTCCTGGGATACTTGGGGATTGAATCTTAGATTAAGAAAGACTATGGATACATAACAACCAATACTAGTCCGTATACGAAACTGTTACCAAAACTCATGGCGACCATTTTGTATTATATGCCATTTCCATAAAAATATATCAGAGGGGTCAGTCGAATATTTATAATATGCAAATAAGCTTTAAATTACAATTTAATTAGTTCTGTAAAAATGATTGATGCAAACAGACTTTTCTCTTTTAATGATTCATCACTGAAATAGTTTTAAATGCAATATTAAACATTTATTATTAATTAATTTTATAATTCCCAACAATTGATTTTTATTTTAAAATCCGAATGATACACTCGTGGAGCGATATGGTAACAACGCTAGGTAGTGTGTTTTGAGTCCTATATATTTCCTTGTCTAAGGATTGAATGGATAAATTTATTTGTAATACTGAAAATAGATTGATAGCTGTGCGTGAACAAGCATACAATGTCGTGTAAATGTAGTTGTATTCTCTTATGTTTCAAGATATTATTGTACTGCTAAAAGATATAACATTTAAAACCACCCCATACATAAGAGAAAAAATAAGATTAGTCGTTTCGACAACTTAGCCGTTGTGAAGGAATAGGGAGGGGTCAATTCAGAACACAGCAAGGTCCTTGTAAGTCCTCGTTCTTGAGCAGGTCCTGCGTTGTCCCATATCTGCATTTGGAATCCTTTGTGTCGGAACATTGTCAATGCACAGAAGCTATATAAATGGTAATGAGGACTGGTTAATTTAGTATCACTTACGACTTTGATGTCTGTCTAATTTCATAGTTGTTTTAAATCAAAATGATTATTGTATTTGTCGCAGTCAATCTAAATATTCTCTACGCGCATTGTATCAATTTAAATAAACATAATGTAAATAACAAAGATACAAATTTTACAGGGTTTATTAGAGGCTGTCAAATAACTAGAGGGGAGGGGAGAATACTAAACAGGCTAGTGTTTAACGTGATACAGTTAATTATTAAAAATAATAAGGTACTGGCAGCAGTCTTGGACCATACCCCAGTTTTGATTTACTGCCATTAGTGAATCATAATTTATAGGCACTTAACTGTAAAACAGCTTACTTTGATAACAATCAGCTAACGGGTGTCAAAATGGTGGACATTTTAACTAATTATTAATGTAATCTATTAATTAATTATTAGGTTTATTATCATAGCATCTGCTTTACATTGTTTTAAATTTTACGATTCTTTATTTCATTACTTTTGTATCGTAAGTATTTATCATTTTGTAATCATTAGCAAGTTTCCAGTACTGGGTGTCCCATACTTTGTCCATTACTGGAGAAAAAAAAATAAAAAAAATAAAAGGCTATAATTTAACACAAGTAAACTATATTTGCAGAATTTTGTAATTGAATTAATTGATTTAATAAAGACGTACTTGTTTTATAAGTAACAGGAGTTCATGATAATTATAAAGAAGTAGCCCATCAATCCCAAAAACAATATAACTTGTTATTAGAGTATCCAAGATTAGTTCCAGTTTATTTAGTTTTGAAATGACGAGGAAGCAAAAAGCAAAAGTGGCATTATTGTCTATTATAGGGACTAGAGCTGAGCGCGTGAGTAATTTTAGCTCACGATCACGCACGCTCACTAGAGAAAATTTTAGTAACGCCCGCTCACTCATGGTTACAAAAAAAGTATTCACGATCACGCACGCTCACGAATTCTATTTTTTTACTCACGCCCGATCACGCACGGTGGATCACGTCGTGACTCGATTTAATCTAATTGTTGTAAATTAAATTTTGAAATAATGAAAAATAATGTTTTTACGTGCAATATACTGTGTAGTATATTTTATATTCATATTATTTTCTTCTAAATTACATTCTAGTAGGTACAGTAATAGCAAACAAAACAACAAGAAAATAAAGCTACAATGCATTTTTAAATCTTTTTTTGGTGTTCTGATATAGTTGGCAATACTGAACATGTGAAAGTGCTTCAAAAAATAATATTTATTTTTTATACTATATTTTTTAATGTCAAAATTCATTTTAAAACATTATTATATAATTTATGCATTATTAGTTCAGATATTAAAAAAAAGATCAAATAAGTTTATAAATAAAATATCTTCAAAATATACTCACGGACTCACGCATGAGAAAAATGTACTCACGCACGGTTATTTTAATTTGACTCACGCTCACGCCCGCTCACGATTCGAGATTTGAAAAATCGCTCACACTCAAGCGGGTCACGTGATCCGAAAAATTCACGGCCCGCGCCCAGCTCTAGTAGGGACCCTAGACAATAATTTTTGTTTGTGCCACATACTCTATCTACAAAATTAGATACTATAAATAAATACGTACCTATAATACTTACGGTTACGACATAAGAGGCGGTGTCGTTACAACACACACTGCAAATTTCTAATATAATTGGTTTCAGAATTTGCGCAGTTTTAGCTGTAAGCAATTTGATTCTAATTATCAGCACCAACTATCATTTGATACTGCATATTATGTATAGAGGTATATCTAATATATTAATGATTTATACATGTAGATAGATGATTGTGTCATTGAAGTTTTAACAAACATGTCATTAAATATAATTCCATATCATTTAAAGCAGTGGTACCCAACTTGTCGATCTTGAACGTATATTAATAAATACAATTTTTGTTTTGACCTACAGACCTGAATAGATTATCCATAAGGTTTTTGGTGTGCTAAAAGTACTTAAGGATGTATGGCACGTACAGTCTGAGTCAAAAATAATGTAAATCTAGATGCAATGAACGATCAAAATCAAATTATGAATTACTAGCTGCTACCCGCGACTTCGCTCGCGTGGATTTCGAAACCCTTCATATGTGACAGGGGGTAAAATATTAAATTTATCTTATTTTTAGTTTTCTTTAATTATACAAAATCGTAAATGTGTCGGCTCCTATGCGAGATAGAGGGGTTTTTCCGCCCTAAAACCCCCGCCCCCGTGGTATTTTTCCCGCTGGATCGAATAAAACCACTTACAACCCTTCATATGTAACGGGTAAAATATTAATTACTAAAAAAAATTAAAAATTTTCCTCTCCCTTGCAATTCCTTAGGGGTTGAATTTTCGAGATACGAAATAGCCTTAATCCGTCCTCGGGATGTAAGCTATCTCACTGCCAAATCTCATCAAAATCGGTAAAGCAGTTTAGTCGTGAACAGGTAACAAATAGACAGACTGAGAGATACACTTTCGCATTTATAATATAAGTCGCGACTCCTATGTAAGATAAGGGGTTGTTTTGTCCCCCTAATAATCCCTCTTCCGTAGTATTTTTGCCCGCCAGATCGAATGTAATCAATTACAACTCTTCATATGTGACAGGGGGTAAAATATAAAATTTTTCTTATTTTTAGTTTTCTTTCATTATACAAAATCGTAAATATCTCGGCTCCTATGCGAGATAGAGGGTTGTTTTGCCCCCTAAAACCTACGCCCCCGTGGTATTTTTCCCGCCGGATCGAATAAAACCACTTACAACCCTTCATATGTATCGGGGGGTAAAATAATAATTACTAAAAAAAAAATAAAAAATTTCCACCCCCTTGCAATTTCTTAGGGGTTGAATTTTTAAGATACGAAATAGCCTATGTCCGTCCTCGGGATGCAAGCTATCTCACTGCCAAATTTCATCAAAATCGGTAAAGCGGTTTAGCCGTGAAAAGGTAACAAACAGAAAACAGACAGACAAACACACTTTCGCATTTATAATATTAGTATGGATATCGTAAAATGTCCAAATATTACTTTACTTAATATTTTATTAACTAATTAAAATTTGAACAATAAAACTTAAATTTTTCGAAAAATTGTTCATTCGAAGAATTTTGATTCAAAAAATTGTGATTCGAAAAATTGTGTTTCGAAAAATTTACACCAAACCTAATAATTAATTTCGATATTTTACCTTTCATAGAAGTGAAATGTTTCTTCATATTTAAATTTTCAATCAATATAGGCATTTCAAAATATTTAATTGTTAATATGTGTCAAAAATCATTTAATTGTTCGACAAAATATTTTAAAGAGACATAATCATAGTAACCTAAATTAATAAAATAAAATATTGAAACCGTAAATTATAAAATTCCGTATTCCATGGCTAGGTACTATGTTTTTATATACCTAAATTATAACATACCTGGTTAAATTATTTCTATATCGTCCCCTCCAAAGCAAAGTATCGTAAGATACACTTTTTGCGAAATTGAGTTATCGATTCTAAAAATCTCATATATAAGCGACAAAATTCTCTTTTCCGCTAAAAAATCTGTTAAAACTTTTATCGTATTCCTCCAGACAATGTATTCTAAGCACCGATATCTGTTTTATGAAATATCGTAACCAACAATAATATAGTATCGTAACCAGTGACGTAGCTAGCCCTGAGTGGATCCTGACTGGCCTATATGGTAGGTACTTTCCCGCGACGGAATAATATAGTGCTGTGACGGAGTGCTTTCTTATTTATTCATTAGAGCTGGGCTTTTATCAATTTTAATTTTATTAATTTTAAGATATTTTAGAAAAATCGTACCTGTTAAAACTTTATTGCACAAACTAAATATGGTTTCTCTATGAGGTTTTTTCAATATATTTTTTACCCTCAATAACTCAATTTGGTTGATATTGAAGTATGATGTAGAACAGTGCTTCCTAAACTTTTCCTACGACAGAACACTTCACAAATCCTGAAATTTTAATGGAACGTCTTGGTTATTTTGTAAGTAATATATAAAATAAGGAAAAAAGTAAATTTAAATCAGTCAAGCATGTTTGAACTTCTCGCAGCATTTAAAAACATTGAATATTAACTTTGATATTTTTTACGCTTAAACTGATAAGACATACGTTATATATCGTAGTACAGGTATTCCTCGACTTACAACCGAGATAGGTTTCTAAACATCGATCGTAAACAGAATAAGTTGTAAGTTAACACGTACAATATGTACATATTTTTGCTTTGGACGTTTTCCTTGATGTGAAGCGAATCGCATTTTCTATACATAACAAACAGTTGCGGGTTCCCAAAAATATCTACATAAATAATAATAAATTACATTTTTGGGAAATTCCCGGAACTGTTTGTTTCATTTATGTAATATGTGCATGTAAGAAAGAGACAAAGACAATTATAAGTCGAGGATTACCTGTATATTTGTTTACGATGCGTTTTCAACTCTTGTCGTATGAAAATATATTGCATACTAAATACATATTATGACATTTGTTTCTGATATGACAACGACAAAAAATTATTTTATGACTTCTGGTACATGTATTGTATTACATCATGTACTTACATGATTTGAACATTTTATGAATATTAAAAATAATTTCATTTTTGGTTTTTCTGCTCGTGTCTTTCAAAAATTCATCAATGTGTCTATATAAATACATTATTAGCTCTTGTAGATACTCGTACACCCTTTGTACAATTAATTAATTAATTACAATCAAATATAGGTCTTGTCAATTGAATGAAGCTTTCGTAACAATTTGCAATAAATCAACATCTTGTTTTAATTTTGTAAATGTACATTTTAGGTTAGTACATTGGGTAAAGATGACAGATATACAGTTTCAAACAACAATTAAAATAATATCATTTAAAATTACAATGTTAATTTGAAATTATATAAATTCTTCTGATATTTATGATTACAAATAAATATAATAAAATACCTATACCTATGAAAGTAAAAATATTTATAATTCAATGACTTAAGATTAAAAAAATGTCATTATATACTTAATTTTTATTTGTACCGGGAACACATATCTATCGCCGAATGTTGGTCGAATTGTGTCCGAATGCTGTAACTGTTTGTCTTCAATTTTTTTGTCAAATTTATTTATGAAAATTTTAATTATATATTACATTAGAGTTGTGCATATTTTTTCATTCGTTATGTTCTTTATATTTCTTTTTTGTTATATTTTATTGTTCACTTCAAAATTTTAAATGGCCACTGACATTTAAAATTTTTAAAAATAATCAATAAAATATAATGTATCCATAGTTACGACATTTGCAATTAATTTAGTAAATGCTTAAAGCGCATTATATTTAAACGTATTTTGTTTATTTTCTCCTCTTTAACATATCTTTTTCAAAAATCAGACACGGGTTTATGGTTGTCAATTAACCAAAGTATTTGAAAAAAATTAAAAAAATCTAATATCAGTTTTCGTTTTGATACTTTTTTACATCAAAACTTTTTTTTCCTTTTTTTTCTTTTTTTTTAAATCTGAAATTTGAACCTTACATTATATCGCCCAAGGAATATAAAAAAAATAATAAAAAAATTCTAACTTTTTTTTTGAAAAATTGGGGGCCCCTTGTTACCCTATTTATAAACTTTTTCAAAAAAGGCCCACTAGTTGTTATTTTTTACCCCCAAGGAATGTATATACCAAATTTCAAGTTTCTCCGATGAGTGGAAATGGTCAAAAAAATGATTATCAGTCAGTCAGGGCACTTCGTTATATATAGTAGATTCACTTTAAATGCTTATAAAAAAGTCAAATTGGTTTAAATACTACATAAACTATAAAAATACTTTGTTTAAAACCTTATTTCCCATTATATTATTGACTGTTATTTTAGAATTTTAGCCAAAAAATTAACATTTGTGTTGATAATAAGCAAAAAATTTTATTCTGAATTCATCTGTCAGATATAAAAACAAAAGAAGTATTTTATTGTTATAAATGACATAAATTTAAATATTTTTATTTATATATTTAGAACATATGTGGAACATACAAATGTAATGAAAATAACAATATTAGTACTTCATATGCTTACATATACATATAAAAAAATATGTAATAAAAACAAATCATTACATTTCAGTATGCCATTATTTTTTTTTTTTATATTTTTCAGCAATAATTATTTTTTCTCTCACAATTTAGTTCTGTGTTGTGAAAATTTCAGATTTTTCTCGATGCTTGAACCATGTGTTTTATTGGACTTTAACCGTAAATACACCATTCTGCCATTAGAGCCCATGTTAATTTATAAAAATAATAACTTTCAAACTATGTTGTAAAACCTTTTGAAATTTTGTGTCGGTATTTAAGATTTATAAAGGAGTAACATCTCCAAATTTTAACTATTTCTCGTTGAAATTAGATACCTGCCATACATCCTTAAAATTTTCCAATTTGATCCGTCACATCAAGTTTGTAAGATATAAATACAGTAGAATCTTTTTTTACGTGAAGTTTTTTACACGGATTTGAAATTAGGCGGTGCGATTTATGCAAATTTAGGGATTCCCCGTTTTGACGAAAGCTGACGATTCGTGGAATCTTAATATGTAAACGTTTTATTATTATTAAAATTTTCGTTTAATAAGACGATTTAATAGTGACGATAATTCTGATGAAAAAAAATAAAAAATATTATTACTTTTCAATAAAATTAAATAAATAAAATTGAAAAATAAACTTATTTTATTTTTAGTTTGAAGTCTTTCAGATTTTCGAACCAATTTCCTTTTTTTCAGAAATCTTTTTTGTGCGATTTTCGGCCTATGTTAATTGATTGATTAGGTTTTACGCGATTTTAGAAAATTATGGCACGTATCTAATTTTACAATGTAAGCAATATCTTTTTTGTGCGATTTTTTTATATACGGTTTTCTGTGGAACGTATCTACCGCGTAAAAAGAGCACCTACATTATATTTACAAGTATTTTTTTCTAAATTTTTCGTTCACAGAAACAAATAGTACGTTCTTTCCATTTTAAAATGAATTTTTATGTGTCACAGTATAATTTTTTTCGGCGAGATGAATACAGAATAGACAAAAATATAGCAAATATCATATTATTTTTAAACTACTAAAATATCGTATAGTGAAACGTAAAAGTTCGTTTTAAAAGGGAAAGAGCGTACAATTTGTTAAGGTATACGAAAAATTTTACTAAAAAGGTGTACAGTAACAACTGATGCGCAACTAATAACATTGAACTACATCTATTGTCGCCTTTTTACTATAGAAAATATATAATTGATTAAAAGGCTATATATGTACAAAATCCTATATAAATTAACTTAAGGGGGGAAAAGGGTCTGAGATGCACAAAAAGCATATGTTTGCGATTTTTTTTCAAAGTGCCTTATTTATTAATTTGTTTACAACTTTTGTACATTATTGAGTAATGTTTTAAGAATATTTTGTGAAATTTTCATTGAAAAATATTAAAAATTAAGCCAGTGGTTGCGGTGAAAACACGTTTTTCTCGAAACTTTTTTCTATGTCGGTAATCAAAATTTCTCAAAAACAATTCGAGCGGTCTTGCCTAAATTTTGCACACTTCTTTTACATGCTAAATATGCGGTTTTGAACGAAGGATTTATTATTCAATTACAACTAATTTTATAAATAAACAAATAGACAAATTTTAGGTAAAAATCAGTTTTTTTATTGCACTTTTGCCAAAAATTCAAAAATGAGTATTTTTTTAATTCCTTCGTTCAAAACTAAGATAAACTTATGTAGGTACTAAAGAAATCTTTTTTGAGGTGCTCTAGTTTTCAACGCTACCACTGGCTTCATTTTTAATATTTTTCAATGAAAATTTCACAAAATATTCTTATATTACTCAATAATGTATAAAAGTTGTAAACAAAATTAATAAATACCTACCTAAGATACTTTGAAAAAAAAGCAGAAATATGCTTTTTTGTGCATCTCAAACTTCAAACCCTTTTCCTCCCTTAAGAGTTGAAGGATGATGGATTAAAACTATTTTTATTTTAAATGGGACTACATAAGCTATCTATTGACATTTTATTTATTGCTCTATGACTATTAGTTCCGGAGATACACGCGTTTAAGTATGGGGGAAGACATTGTTCTATGTACGTCAAAAATTGCTTTTTGGTAAACCTGACGTGATTGAGTCATTTGGGTTCAATTCATATAATTTCAGCACAACAGAAACCTTTGGAATCAACTATTTTGTTAAAAATTATATAATTTGGAAATTATTTCATTCGAATTTAATTTAGATAAGTAAGCAAATGAAAATATAATTAATAAATAATCTGTTTATTAGAGGTGTAACATTATCCACATTAACGGCTTTAATTGCTTTATTTTATTTTCAAATAATATAGTTCCCATGTTCGGACACAATATAAATATATTTATTTGTAATAAATATTGATATTATAGAATATAGAAAGTCAAATAACTTGTCAATAAAGATATTTATGATAGCTATAAAACTATAACAGTTAGATTGCACCATCAAGTTAAATATCAATGAAATATATTTTGTAACAATCCAGAGGCGCACCCAGAAATTATAAAAGGGTTCAAAAAATATATCCTGGTTGGCGACATAGTACTATGGAACTACAAGATAATCTAAAAAATAGATATTAAATAAACACTAATTTTGGGCAAAATTTTTGGAAGGCTGTAGCTCCCTCACGAAGAATTTCCGGACACATATTCAAATAAACTTTTTTGCTTAAAATAACATCCTCGATCTACTGTTAATTTTTTTACACTAGTTGTAAATCACTCTGCATAATCCGCATCAGATGTTTGTATGATTTATAGTTCCAGAGTTATATGTCGCCAAACAGGAGATGTTTAACTCATTTTACGATCAATGTTGTGTCACGACATTCAACTGTAGGTTCGACTGTATAATACACCCCTACCATGCATTTTGCATGTACAAGATAACACACATACATACATATGTATATGTATACATAAGTTGTAGAAATTTCATTTTAACCCGACACATTTGCGTTGCACGTTATTTTTCCATTCGCATATTGACAGCCTGTCTCCACGCCCCGAGCTTCTGGAAATTCCAATACACGTATCTATCAGATTTACAAGTTAAATATTATCCGAAAAAACCTTTTTGCTTACCTAAATAATTTTTTCCTATATAAAATACAGTTTTTTATATATAAATATTTCGTTTTCATTCGTATCACTAATTTATAAATAAAAGAAATGTGGTACCATCTATTGAAACGATCGTTTAACTAATTTGTATAATTTTTACGAAAAGGTATTGGCACCAATAATACCCCAGTGTTGAACTCATGCTTTATTAAATGTACTAAATTATAAATATTTGTTGCTATTTGATAACTACCATTACTGAATCATAATCTATAGACCCTTAACTATAAAACAGCTTAATTTGATAATAATAGGCCAATGGCTCTCAAAATGTTGGACATTCGAACTATTTATTAGTGTAATCTAATTATTAATTATTATTATCAATATTATCATATTATATAGCATCTGCTTTACAATGTTTCAAATTTTACGATTCTTTATTTTATAACTTTTTTGTCGTAGTACTTATCATTTTGTAATCATTGGCAAGAGCCCATCAATGGGTGTACATTACTGGTTTTACTTCATCCATTACTAGAGAGAAAATATAAACAAAATAAAAATAAAACTATACTTGCAGACTTTGATAATTAAATTAATTAAATAAAGAGGTACTTGATTTATTAAATACATGAGTTCATGAGAATTACAAAAAAGGCCCATCAATCCCAAAAAACAGTATATTTTACTCTTAAATCGGCCAAGATTGGTGCCAGTATCTTATATGCATATTACATATTATGAATGTATATCTTAAAATCGACTTCTGTTTGGTGAGATAGAACTCGAACTATGTACAGTCGGCACTCGTTTATTCTAAGTCTTCTGAATCGTTTTGACACGAGGAAGTCGCGTTTATTCTAAGTCGAGAGGGGCTCCCACCAAGTTATGTATAGATCCTTGACCAATCAGCGTTGGCGCGGGAATTGACGTCACCACGAAGACGTTTTCAAATGTTATAAATGCATAATAGAATATCAATTACAAGAAATCCTTTATTTATTCTTGTCTTCGTATTTTTTGATATTTAACAACATATACAATCAAAGAAGTACAAATTCGACATTGCAAAATCATGAAAAAGCTATCACAGATAATTTTGTCTATTCGAGAAGTGTCATTTTTACTATTCTTAAGTTGGCAATACGTTCTGTGGTTTTGAGTTTTTGACAGCTTTCTATGATTTTGAAATGTCGAATTTGTATGTACTTCTTTGATTGTATGTGTTGTTAAAATATCAAAAAATACGAAAACAAGAATAAATGAAGAATTTTTTTGTAACTGATATTCTATTATACATTTATAACATTTGAATACGTCTTCGTGGTGACTTCAATTCCCGCGCCAACGCTGATTAGTCAAGGAGATATAGAGACTATGTATTTAAACCTTGGTATTTAATATTTATCGTTAATAGTTAATCGTAATAGTGAAATAATTTTACTTTACTTTTATGAGCAAGGTGACGAGTGACGACGGTGATAAGTGTCTAATTAATTCTACAAAAATTTGAAAAATATGTGTGTTTACGCCATGACTCGAGAATGGTGGGAGGTGAAGGAGTAGAAAAAATTTCGAATAAACGAAACTCGGCATTTCAGATAAACGAGACTTACAATAAACGAGTCCCGATTGTATAAGTAAATCACACGAACTTCGAGATGGTCTTCAAATGCCCGTTATATTGTTTAGTTTTATGTGCTGAAATATCACATTATTTCGATGCTTCGTTTAAAAGATACTGTCCTTTAAGTAAAGTATTGTAATTTTATAATGACGAGTAGAATTATTACAAGGATTATTTGAATTTTAATTAATGTGCGCGTTTCATTCTGGCTCCAAATTTATTTCATGAATTAGTTTGATAGTAACAGACGTGGAAATAATTTGTTGAAAATGTCTCGGGTAAATAATTGTTTTAAGTTGTTATTTTTGTCTTTTATTCTAAAGTCGTTGGTTTCTCAGTTTAAAATTCTCTGAATATTTAGTTAAATGCCTTAGAAAATTAAAGTCATAAAGAAAATTGTCTAACGAGAGTTTATAAAAAATGCAATAAAAAAATGAAGTAAACCTCCACATAAAATAGTTTTGATAGCGTCTTCTAAATCCCCCACCCCCTTTAAACTTTCAAATTTTGTGCGAAACAATTTTCTCATTTTTGCATTTTATTTTTGGAACGACAAAAATAAAACAACCTGTATATGCCAATACCAACTCAATTGGTTTAGTAGTTTTTAGTTATGCCATGGATGAACAGACATAGCTTTTCCATTTTTATTGTGTACCTATTAAATAAAAAATGTTGATAAAGGAAATATTTTCTAAATAAAGAAAAATATTATTTGTATACTTAACTAACAACTTTATTTGAAAAAAAAACTTATATTACAACTAAGTTCACAATAATATAAATTACAAAGAATCCGCGCGCAAAACGTAAGCCTCGTATGGTCCCAATGCTAATTTCCTGGTATTAACTTCGTCACTGTAATCAAAAATATATACAAATTAATATCCCTAGCATAGATTCCGCTGATCGCCGTGGCTCTAAATACGTATAATTCCCATTTGAATAGATTGATCATAAAATACATTAATCCTTGTAACCCTAATAGTCCTGTCATTTGCTAATGAATATTTTTCGGAAGTTATAATTTTTTGCAAAATAAAAATTTGAAATAAATCAAAACTTCCGGAAAATTTTTGGTTCCAAATGACTACATTTTAACATTAAAATTTTATAATGAAAACAATTTTATCGAAAATGATCAAAATTGTATTTTATTTTCATCACAAAAAGGACCCCGCACAAAAAGAAATGAATTTTTTTTTTGATTAAAATATTTTGTAACTTATTTGTAAACATTTTTTTTTATATCTCTTAAGTCTTAAAGGATAAACTTTTAGAAAAATACAAATGAATTTACGATAAATGGGTTCTTTTCAGTAGATATTATCTCCTTTGTAAAAATAGATAAATTTTACTCACTCTTTCTTGAATTTCGAGCTAACGCTGTGTACAACAACTTTAGCTGTGTCCGGGAGGTTTTTGAAGGGACCTAAATCAACAACTTCAGGTTTGTCGTTGCGGTTAAACACAAACACAAATATCGGCTGGTTGGGCAACTCTCTGGAAAACAAAATAAAATGTTTTCTTAGTATTTTATTAAAGCCTCTTCACTACAAATATTATTGGGGTAAGAAGAACAGTTAATTGTTATTTTTTATGCACACATCAACGATTTCAATGGAATGACATATTTTGATGGTCCCTGACCATTATCACATTGATGTCTGTATGTCTATCTATCTGTCGATACACAGTTTTATAAACTTATACAGTAGATAATAGTCTTTTCAATTTATGAAGAGCTGTACTAATGTTAAAGTTGGTATTTGAATGTATCTAATAATTTTTGAAATGGTGCATAATCGAATCATTTTTCTGTATGAGCGTTCTATTACATGATATTAATATTTAAAAGTGGTGTGTGCCCAGAGGCGTATTTACCATGGGGCCATGGGGGCCATGACCTAGGGCGGCAGGCCGAGAGGGGCGGTAGATTTTTTTAGTTTAATATAGTATATTTTAAAAAAAATACAGGAAAACAAAAAATGAGTAGTGTGACTAAAAAAAAGGTCTTCAAATTTTTAGTTCTCTATATTACAACAAACTTTAAAATTATAAAATTTGAAATTTCAATTAACGTGACTAAAAAAAAAAAAAAAGTCATCAGTTTTTTACGTACATTCCATTATTTGTAAAAAAAATCTCATTTTCCAGTTCATATAGGATTTGTGACTGTTAAAAATATATTATATTTTCTCTTAGTAAAGGGGCGGAAAATTTTTTTGACCAGGACGAGAATTTTTTTGCCCACAGCGGCAATTATTTTTTACCCAGGGCGGCATTTTTTTTTGGCCCAGGGCGGCACTTAACGTAATACGCCACTGTGTGTGCCTCATCCACATAAGCGACGGTTGAAGTGAAACTTCTTTTGTTTTCATTAACCATGCGAATTAAATAAAGTTAAACGTATTAAATTAATAATCAAACGTATTATTTTGACGCATAAACGGTGTACAAAACACGTAGCTTGACATTGACTTAAACTGTACGCATTATTTCTCTTATCTCTCTCTCTCTCTCTCATGCATAAGCACACTCTGTTTAGCATTTAATTTTGAAAACCTCTCGAGGTCTTTCCAATTCACTAGTTCGCTCTAGAAGTTTCACTTCAAAAAGTTTTATTGTAGTCAATTTTCTCATTTTTTTTCAATTAATACAATGTTTTTATTACTAGGTACGTATTATTTTATTGAGGAAAAATCAAAGTATTATATATATTTTTTTCATAGAACGCATGTAGTGCCATTCTTTTTAATATTTTGTAATTATTTTTAAATATTCATTTCCTAGAGGGTCAGTCCGCGGAGTTTCCTAATTGTCATTCTTTCATGGTTAAAATCAAAATTCAATATTGATTTTCAATATATGTTTATTATATCCCCGGCATTTGCAGATGGCAAGTTTCATGTAGTGTATGATTTGATCAGCGCTAATGTGTGTACTATTAATATCAATACAGTTTTTTAAATCGGTAATTATTGTATATTCGGTTATTATTTCCGAAAAGTACAACATGGTAATTAAATTATGCATAATGCGAAGATTTAATCGAACTGGCGAAATCGGGTTGGTTAGTTTTGTTAGGTTAATATGCAATAATAAATATTTAACTAATAGTACACACTTTACTCACATTGGCGCTGATTATATCTTATAATACACTAGCTGTGCCCGCGCGGCTTCGCCCGCGTAGACTACGGAATTATTGTTTAGGATTTTTGAAAAAATATAGTTGAATTAGGTACAAACACGATTAATTATTATCGTAATAATAACTAATCAAAACCTAAATTACCTAAAAAACGAATCAAAACAAAAATTACAAATAAATTTTGTTCTGTTTAAGTTTAAAAGTTAATAATTGAAAACGAAATAAACAACTGCCGGCCGAGCGCAGAATATTTCCCTCTACCCCGCGACACTTCATTATAGTTCGCGCGAGTTGCCGCGAATAATATGTTACTGTATGTATATTTCAAGTTATTTCCTAAACCAAAAGACCAAATTGGATGCTGTAAAGGGCAAATTATATCTACATTAAGTACTTAAGACGATGAAATTATTTATTTCGATAAGGATTAATGTTTTGCAGGTCATAAGTCCACGTAAACAGAATCCAAATATTTTACATTTCCTTTGTAACATAAAAGCAATCACTTTGGCTTAAATATAAAAGTTAGACATATGGTGTCGCGGATTTTATTTAAAAATTTTTATTCTACACAATTCTTTAACACGTTATTTTATTCAATATTCAACAGTTTAGACAGCGTATTGCAAAAAAGCGCGACGGCGGCAAACTTTTTTCCGACTTGATTTACTATTATCGTCACTGCTTAGTTGTTATGTTACCTGTCGTAACAAATGATAAGCACACTAACGGATAGAGACACGTTGAG
This sequence comes from Sialis fuliginosa, assembly GCA_961205875.1. Taxonomy (NCBI): domain Eukaryota; kingdom Metazoa; phylum Arthropoda; class Insecta; order Megaloptera; family Sialidae; genus Sialis; species Sialis fuliginosa. The sequence continues at coordinate 32,212,863 of OY540812.1, forward strand.
CTTTATATATATATATAGATTAGACTTCAAATATGCAAATGCCGAGGATATAATAGACAAGTACCTGATTTTATAACTAACCTGGTGAGAGCAATAACGGTCGTACTCAACGCCTTCACATTGATATCTCCATCAACCAATGTCTTTTCATTGCGCAGTTTGACTATTTCCTGATACACACGATAATGACTCTCCTTCTGGGTCTTTTGCTTGGCCAAGTTGGTCTCTTTGTACTTGTCGCTGACCGGAAGCCACGTCTTATTGGCCGTACTGAACCCTGCGTTAAACGAATCATCCCATTGCAACGGCGTCCTCTCCGGGTCACGTGTTACTTCCAAATAATGATCTTTTCCTGCATTCAATGCCTGAAATTACAAAATATATCATAAACATTAAGAATAGATTATTTGGTAGTGTTGATAATAAAATATTGTATAGTATATATGAGGTGTTCAGCGCCAGAACAACTTAACCCACATTTTTGGAAAAAACGGAGCTTTAGGTACCGTTTAGGTACCGGAACTGGAATTTTCAATTCAAGTCGGAACCGGAATTTTTTTCAAAAAATTATATTTTTATTAATAACAATAGTCAAATAATTAAAATAATATCTGCATGCTTTATACATAAATTATTATCTTAAACTAATATAACATTATTTTATATGCTATTTCTTAAATAGTAGAGTGGTAGAGTCATACTTTGTATTACAATGTATTTTTTTACATATCCTGTAATTTTAACATATTCCTAAGGTCGATTGTTTTAAATTGTATGTATATCATACGTTCTTTTCGATCGAATGAAATTACATTTCCAGTGTCAAATTATAAATGTGATAAATCACAAATAGCATTTAGAGAAATTCGCAATAGAGAAGATGGTATTTTGTATAGATAAACAAATCCCTACTATTCGAAATTTAAGCAGCAATGCATTACTATTATACATATGATACATTATCATGAACAATACTGTTAGATAAGGACACTCTACAGTCAATTCGGAGATGTAATGTTTTTGAAGAAAACAGATCTAGGGCTAAACTATTATTAATAAATACAGAACAAGTCTTATTTTTACACCATAATTTATTTTTACTTGAACAGCTATGTTCGTTTAAACATTAACATAAAATTTTTATTTTTTAATCAAATATCCTAAAATTATACTGAAATGTTTAAAAACTTACCGATGGATCTTTTGTGTCCTCCCAGCTGACATATCCGTCCTCCTGACCCCACTCGTCACCGTTGTAGGTAACGCCAACTCCTGGTAGCATCATCTCTAACATGTTAAGGCCGTCAACGCTCTCTGAACCATAGCGACTTGCAAAACGATGCTGATCGTGGTTACCTAACTGTTATAGAAAAACACAAAATCAAAATGAGCCCCACATAAAAAAATATTTTTTCATTTGTAGAGCACCTTTTTTTTTCATTAGGTACTGACTGGCACCAATCTTGGATATCACCCCAGTGTTAGATCATTACTGAATCATAATCTATAGATACTTAACTGTAAAACAGCTTAATTTTATGACAATAGGCATGGTGTCAGTAACAAAGTATCACTGAAATTATGATTTTAAATAATGAAATAAGTTAAAAAGATTCTAAAAAATGTATTTAGTTTTATATTAATAGCGAGATTAATATGATTTTTGTTAAAACAAAAACGCAAAATACAGCAATCCGCCATTTTGATAAAACACCAGTCAGAGTGGATGACGTCACGGCTACGTAAACGTCATTTTTGTTTCATTAATATCTGTACTGTTTATAAATTATTTTCTGGTTTTAAATTATCAATTTGCTCAGTTTTGTATTACCAAAAGTTAAACCGAGAAACATTAGCGATGGAACAAGGATTTATTATAGTTGACAAGGAGTGCTTACATAGATGTGACGTCAAAAATGCGCCATGACACTTACGAGCGTTTTGGCGTCAAATTCAAAATTAGTTTTAAAAGGATCAATTTTTGTTATTAAGAAATAAGCATTTTTTTGAAAATAAGAGACACGTAAGAGCATTATAAAATAGTTTTTAAAAATTAGGCATCATGCCTATTGGACAATGGGTGCCTGTCAAAATGGAGGACATTTAAACTAATTATTAGTGTAATCTATCTACTAATTATTATATTATCATAGCATCTGGTTTACATTGTTTCTAATTATACGATTCTTTATTTTATAACTTTTGTGTCGTAGTAATCAATAACAAGTGTGGTCTCCATTACTGGTTTTACTTTGTCCATTACTGGAGAAAAAACATAAACAAAATAAAAGGCTATAATTTATAAAAACAAAGTTTATTTGCGGACTTTGGTAATTAAATTGATTTAATAAAGATGTACTTGTTTTATTAGTAACATGAGTTCATGAGAATTACAAAAAAGAATCCCATCAATTCCAAAAAAACAGTATGCCTTGCTCTTAAACCGGTCAAGACTGATGCCAGTACCTTATTTAAGTGAATGTGTGCTTCGTGTTTGAATGCCCCCCCCCTCCCCCCCCCCCACTCCATACATATACCCTTATAAGAGGTTTGATAGAAATCATTGAATTATGATAATTTAAGTAGTATGATTTTGTTTAGTTCCCAAATTATAATTTATTTATTTATTAATGAGAGTACTTACGACCCAATTAGCAGTGTATTGTATGGGCATGTACGCGAACCACCTGTTGATTGTGTTGACAAAATCATGCGCGTCCGAGTCCTTGTTCAGGTCAGTTATCAGCAGGAAGTTGAACGTGAAGTGAGCGCCCTCCTTTCCATTGGGTTTTCCATCTCCGTAGTACAACATTTGGGTTTTTATGTCGGCGTAGGCTTCAGTCATCATGACTCTGTTATAAAAACGTTGAATTGTTCAAAATTAAACGTTACGAATATTTATTTCAATAATAATTAAATTTAACAGTTTTTAAAGTTAGTTTTAGTTTGGATCTTGGCTTCCAAATCGACGCGGCTGACACCCAGAAGCCAAGATCCATATCAAGATCACCGCGGAAGCCTTAAGACTTAGCACTGACTTCAAAAACTGTTAAAAATGATTATAGGTATACTTTTCAGTATTTTTAGGTTTTTTAAAGTCGGTTTTATTTTTTTCTTAAAAAGTTTTATTTTATTTTTCCCTTTTGAGTGGCGTATCTTCAAAGTCCATAGTCAGATTCTAATAAAATTTATATGATACCACCTCGGGAGTATACTCTTTCAAACAAAGAAAAACTCAACCAAATCGGTGCATATTTGTTGGAGCTATGTCCGAACATACAGCTGAATTAAAAACCTCCTCCTTTTTTGAAGTCGGTTTAAAAGTGAGCAGTTTACCGAGAAATTTTTCAGATGAAAGATACTCTATTTTGGTATTTTTTTATTTTTCATTTATGGGGGTTTTTATGTTTTTTTTTAATGGTTTTAAATAAGAACGTATATTTGTTTTGAGGATCTGATTTTACGTGAAAAACTTTTGAACAAAACATTTTTTAATCCTTTTATCAAAAAAGGTTTACTGTAAATATGTTAAAACTTTTCAAAATAAATTTTGAATATCGGGTGTCTGTAATTTTAAATAAATTACATTGCAAAAATTTTGTATAAAATATGAACTGTTGAACAACACTGTTCAAAGGGCCTTAAGCAATATTATCTTTCGAAATTGAATGTATAAAATAATATATGCAATTTTAATACAAGCGGTACTTCAGTGGAATATGTAAACAAAATAGAAGTTCGTTATAATTATTTAATTATTCATATTTCAATCAAAATAAGTTCATGAAACATAAAAGGCTTCCCGCTTTTTTGAATAATTCAGTATAATATTTATTAATAAATCAAATCTTATCAAATTTGAATTGTAATTTACAAAATGTATTTTATATAAACAAACATCAAATAATATGTATATATTTTTGAAATCAGCTCAAACAGACGCGTATATTGATACCCTACTTGGGCATATTGAAAAAACGTTATGTGGCTTGGTTTTTTTTTTAAATCTTTTAATCAAATAATGATTTTTTGAGATAATACATATTTTTCTAGGAATAGGCAAACAATTGTATGTGTGCATTCAGTTTAATCGGTCCAATAAAAAAAATAAGACCTAATAATTAAATTTTACAATTCTTGAATTCGATTTTACTTTTTTCTTTCTTAAAATTGTTTTTATTGGTTTGGCACAGATTTCGAAGACTGTTAAATTTAATTATTACATACCCTTTAGTATTTTCAGTCGTTTTTATTTTTTTTATTTTGAGTAGCGTTTTTTGAAGTACATGGTCAGATTTAAAAAAAATTTAAATGGGTCATCTCGGCAGCATACTCTTTCAAACAAACAAAAAATCGTCCAAATCCATGCATATTTGTCGGAGTTATGTCCGAACATACATAAAATATATATATATTGCCAAATTGAGAACCTTCTCCGTTTTTGAAGTCAATTAACAGTTATAACTTATTTTTGAACGTAGACTTTCGCGGTTATTTAATTGTATAAATATTTGATTGTTAAGTTGTATACCGAGTTGCACTTTATTGTCACTTGACGTTTCGACATGGCAGGCATCTACGAAATCTCATGCAATTGTGGTAGTGTGTATATAGGACAGACTGGCAGATCCATAAAAACAAGAACTAATGAACATATAAGAGATATGAAGAACCAGCACATCGCCAAGTCAGCAGTAGCTGAACACTCGATGCTACAAGGGCATATAGTGGACATTAATAATATAAAAGTCTTAACCCGGTCTGATAAATTTTGGCCTAGGCTCTACAGAGAAGCCATAGAGATTAGTAAGAATACGAATAATTACAACAGAGACATCGGCTTACCTACATCTGCCCGGCGCGTGGAAACCAGTGCTGTTGCCGAGCAACACTTGATTTATCAGAAACTAATTCTAGCAAACGTCAACGCATATTTAATTAAGCAGCTACACCTTTTGTACTCAACACTTCACTTCTGAAGAAGACCACGAGATGTTGGTCGAAACGTCAAGTGACAATAAAGTGCAACGCGGTATACAACCCAACAATCAAATGTTTATACAGTTATAACTTACTTAGTTTCTTCTTTTGAGAATTCATCGAGGACTTCACGCCACTGATAGATCATGTCAAGAGTCTCGGGAAGGTTCTGGGTATAAGGGTGCTTAGTGATGGTATTAGTAGCCGGGTCCACGGGCTCGTCTTTGAACTCAGGATCCTCGAACAAGAATGGCACAGCGTCACAGCGGAAACCGTCGACACCTTTCTTTAACCAGAATCTAAGCACTTCCTGTATGAAAAAAAATACCACTTTATGAGATCGCTAAATTATATAACTCCCAACTTCGTCCGCATGGAATTTTTATTTTTTTTATCTAATCAATTTTTGGGATATGACCTTCTTCAAGATGCAAACTATGTCCGTGCCAAATTTCATCAAGATCGGTTCAGTGGTTTATCCGTGAAAAGGTAACAAACACACAGATATAGTTACTTTCGCATTTTATATTTTTTGTTACAATATGTAGACTGTACAAAGCTGAGCCAAAATAATAACATTTTGGCCGATTAAAATTATTATTTCAAACTGCGTTGAATGATCAATTCAACACAGCTCTATGATGGACAGTACATCGATTGTATTACAATAGTCAAACATCTGTCATTTTCACTATTTTGTCAAAATTAAAAAAAATCCCTTACAATAGGTAACTGTCACCACGTATAACTATGGACATTATTTCATTTAAATAAGTTAAAAAATTTCAAACATTAATTTAGTAGATATAAGAAGAAAAATGACAACTAACAAACTGAAAAACAAAACATTTGCCAAGTAATGTGTGCTTCCTTGTGCTAAATATATCAAATGTAGTTATTATCGAACAATTTAAATAAAAACCGATAAATTGTCAGGCATTGGTAAACCATTTAAATTTTTATATAATTTAATTAAAAATTCAACAAATGACAATTTTTAAAGGAAATTGAGATAAATCTTTGTAAGAGAACAAACATTGTGGTGACTCATATTACAGAAAATTGAATGCTCTACAAAAAAAATCTATAAAATGTTCACGTAAAATGTATCTTTCTTGAGATATTTTCAAAAAATAAATATTTAGACGTGTCATCCCTCCCCCTTACACACGATTTTAATAATTTTGAAATGAAACCGTCCCCAACCAAGACCCAACCAACCAACCAAGTTTCATTAATATCGATTCAGTGGTTCATGAGTTATGCCTGTATCAAGGATTCACGGGACAGAAGATACACAGACATAAAGACACGGAACAAAAAGTGTTTGTCTTGACCTAAAATGGAAAGATCAATTTAAAATTTCGAAATCAGAAAACATTTTTTTTTCATTTTAAAACGATCACAAAGCTTCTCGTATTTATTTTCGATATGGCGAGGAAGCAAAAGAAATATAAAGAATTCGAAAAGGGCCTTATACATAACAAACATGTCTAAGTTTTCCGCTGAATACAAAACTAACCGCTCACGTACATAGGTGTGTAAATATATTTACTTACCTTCATTTCTTCAACAACTTTAGGGTTCCTGTAATTAAGATCAGGCTGTTGAATTGCGAACGCATGCAGGTACCATTGGTTTCTTTTCTTGTTGAATTCCCAAGCGCTGCCTCCAAACACACTCGCCTGAAATAAAAAAATAAAACTTATAAATATTTAAACATTTAATCGAAAATAAATTTAATAATAAAAATAAACTTTTTAAAAGGTATTTCTTTTGAAAGAACTTCAACTTGGTCTTAAAGGTCAGCAAAAATTAAATTTAATATCAGAGTTGAATAAATATAAAAATAAATAATTTTGATTTTATACACATCCAACTCTTTTTTTACGCGTTTTTTACGTTCCAGCAAAAACTGTGTAAAAAAAGAGGATTTTATATTATGTTTTTTATAATTTTTTTTTTAAATTCGTGTTTCGACAAAAAATCGTGTAAAAAAGTGTATTTGTTCTTCTTTGTAAACCGTGTTATTTTAAATCGTATAAAAAAGACTGTGTAAAAAAATTGGCAAAGAGTTGAGCATGAATTATAATAATTATTAAGAAATGTTTTTTTTAACATAAAAAATAAACTTTTTTGTTATTTCATTTACAGGTAAAAAAATTACCGAACGGAAAAATATACGTATATAATTTTTTAAAGTATGTTATTTTTTATTTAAAAAAATGCAAATTTAAATCAACGTAAACATGTTTTAAAAGTAAATATTTCTGTAATTAAAAAAACATAAAAACTGAATGCATAATTAATTTAAAACATTTCTAGTAAACCCTCTACATCTATTCAAATAATAATATATTTAACATATTCATTATTATTTAAATTCTCAGCGTAAATATTTCATTCAAATAAACGTTATTTTAGGGAATGATTTTAATAAGTTGTTTTAGAATACAAAGCTTCTTTATAAAATTACACATACGATATTAAAATAAACAGCCAATTTCGGTGGTTTTATTTTAAATCAAATTCTTTCCATTCTTATACATTTTATTAGAAAACATTGATTGTATTTTTTTAATACGGGCTTACCCTAATTCCACCTCTTCCCACTCTCCCCTACTACTCAAGAAATAAAGTAATATGGTACTAGCACCAGTCTTGGATATTACCCCAGTGTTTAATTAAATGTACTAAATTAAAAATATTTGTTGGTATTTAATTACTGACATTACTGAATCATACTATAAAACAGCATAATTTGATGACATTCGGCCAATGGATGTCAAAATAGTGGACATTTAAATTGATTATTAGTATAATACTTTTATTAATTATTTCTTAGATTATCATAGCATCTGCTTTACATTATTTCAAATTTTACGATTTTTATTTTATAACTTTTGTGTAATGATTAGCGAGTGTCCAGCATTGGGTGCCCCATATTAGTTTTACTTTGTTCATTACTGGAAAAAAACATAAACAAAATAAAAGGCTATAATTTAACAAACAAACTATATTTGCAGACTTCGGTAATTAAATTGATTTAATAAAGAAGTACTTGTTTTATAAGAATTATAGAGAAGTAGCCTATCTATCCCAAAAAAATCTTAAAGCGGCCAAGACTGGTGCCAGTACCTTATTTGATTTTATTCACATCATTCAGTAAATATTTTTCAAACCATTTTGAAACATCGTATGAAGAAGCCTAATTAAAAATTGTTTCTCTTTTCCCCAGTTTAATTTATGAACATGGCAGTATATAAATATTAGATTCCCTGAAGGGAGGTGAGTTCCAAAACTCGTTCGTTCAATTTTGAAAAATAATTGAAATGCAGTGGATTATAAAATAATTTTTAGGATTCTTTTTTATTAAATTTACTCAATCATATTATAATTGAGCGAGTTTTGCTCAAAACTTTTATACAATATGAAAGAATGCCAAAAATTATTTCAAAATCCACTGCATCACGATTATTTTTTAAGGATATATGGCACGTACAGTATGAGTCAAAAATAATATAAATCTAGATGCAATGAACGATCAAAATCAAATTATGAATTATTCACTTTAAATGCTTATGAGAAAGTCAAATTGGTTTATATACTACATAAACTATATTAATACATTTGATTAAAACCTTTTTTCCCATTATTGACTGTTATTTTAGAATTTTAGCTAACAAATTTATATTTGTGTTAATAATACGAAAAAAAAAATCATTCTGAATTCACCTGTCAGATATAAAAACAAAAAAAGTATTTTATTGTTATAAATGACATATACATATTAAAATATTTTTAAATAACACTGTTTAGAACATATTATGTGGAACATACAAATGTAATGAAAATAATAATATTGGTACTTCATATGCTTACATATATGAAACAATATGTAATAAAAACAAATCATTACATTCAGAACGCCATTTTTTTTTTCAATATTTTTCAGCAATAATTTTTTTTCTCACAATTTAGTTCTGTATGTGTATAATTTTTTTTATGAAACTTGTTGTTAAATATGTTAGTGACGTGTTCTGAAAATTTAAGATTTTTCTCGATGCTTGAACCATGGTAAATTATTATTGGACTTTAACCGTAAATACACCATTCTGCCATAAGAGCCCATGTTAATTTTAAAAAATAATAACTTTCAAACTATGTTGTAAAACCTTTTATAATTTTTTGTGGGTTCTTAAGATTTATAAAGGAGTAATTTCTCTAAATTTCAATTATTTCTCGTTGAAATTAGATACCTGTCATACATCCTTAAATGGAACGAGCGAGTTTTGGAACTTATTTCCTCATGTACAAAATATCCAGATTTTAGACTAATCCGTTTGCTTCTCTGTAGAACAGAACCGTGTTTCGTACTTACCCAATTGTTTGGGGGGTCTTTGTTGTCATTTTGACCATCCCTCCACACGTAGTAATCTTCGTAACCGGCAACGCGGTCAACTGACTTAATGAACCATTCGTGTTTATCACTCGAGTGATTTGGAACGAAATCAAGGATGATTCGTATTCCTACAAAATAAATAATGACAAGTTAATTTATAAAATTTGATATTTTTAACCGATTACAAAAAACTCAATTCGACAAAATATTATTTCTTATGTATCATATGTTCGGGCATAACTCCGACAAATATGATCCAATTTGGACAATTTTTGTTTGTTTTAAAGAGTATGAGATGATCTCATATAAATTTTATCAGAAATTGACTTGGACTTCAAAATAAAAAACTTTTAAAAATAAATAAAACCGACTTCAAAAAAACTTTGAAGTCGGTGCCAAGCCAATAATAAACTTGAAGAAAAAAATAATAATTCGGGCAAGACATACACGAGTGTATGCCATAAGGGTTCCGAAGTACGTACTACGTGAAATGTTTGGAACCACTTACAGGTGCATTTTTAAGTTAAAGTTAAAATATAAAAAAGTGTCAAGTTCTACTAATTGAGATCTATATTTTGACATACCACATGCCTAGATATCAAAAAAAAAAATTTTATGACGCCCCTCCCTATAATTCCAAAATTTAAAATTATATTGTTGATTTTAGTATTTGTCGTTGGTAGTCCTATCAAAGCCTCGTTACCAAATTTTTTTCAGATTTTTTGAGCCAGTAGTTACAGAGATAGAGGGGGGGGGGCAAAATAAAACACTGCTTTTAGCCCCCTACAGGCGCCATTTTTGAGTTAGAAAAAAAATAAAAAATATGGTCATGTTCTACGAATTGAGATGTACATTTTGACATATCACATGCCTAGATATGAAAATAAAAATTTTAAATTCTCTTACACCCCTCCCTATTATTCCAAAATTTAAAATTATATTATTGACTTTAGTATTTGTCGTTGGTAGTCCCACCAAAACCTCATTACCAAATTTTTTTCAGATTTTTTTGAGCCGGTAGTTACAGAGTTAGAGGGGGGGGGGGGGGCAGAATAAAATACTGCTTTTAGCCCCCTACAGGCGCCATTTTTGAGTTAGAAAAAAAATAAAAAATAGGGGCATATTCTACTAATTGAGACGTAAATTTTGACGTGCCACACGTCTTGGTATACAATTTTTTTGTAAAAAATAAAAAAGGGTCAAATTCCGCTTGTTTGGTTATACATTTTAACGTGCCACATGCCTTGGTATAAAAAAAAATATTTTTTTTACCTAGCTTTAGCTCCTTATTGCCCCCTCTGAAAAATTATTTATTCAATAAATTTGTACATATTTTACTAGAGGGTGTCATTTTACATGTTCAGTAAAAATTTCAAGTTTCTAGCTTATATAGTTTACGAGCTATTTAGCTTTGAGTGAAAAGGACGGACGGACGGACGGACGGACATACGGACGGACGACAAAGCGATATTAATAGGGTTTCTTCGGAACCCTAAAAACTGTTTAATTATTATATATATACTTTTCAATATTTTTTTAAGTCGGTTTATTTTTTCTCTAAACAAATTTTTTTTAATGGCTCCAATGGGTCTAATCAAACTAAAGTATTTAATTAATTTTATCATAGTAGACCTACAGAACCCTAATTCCAATTCATTTCCAGGGTATAAAGAGACGATCAGAACGGTAAATCCTAACATTTACCGTTCCCTCTCCCCTAAAAAAATATATGTAAGTATTTATGTAAAAATCAAACCTAATTTTTTAGCTTCAACTAATAGGTTATCGAAGTCCTCCATAGTTCCGAACTCCTCATGGATATCTCTGAAGTCACTGATATCGTACCCTTGGTCCACTTGGGGTGATTTAAAGATTGGCGACAGCCATGTTGCTCCAACCCCCATATCTTTCAAGTGTCCCAGCTTCTTGGTTATACCTATATTTAAGATAAGATAATAATAATAATAATTTTATTTCATGAACTTTACAGTATTAAATAAGTCACATATTGATTACAAAAGTAAATAATAAAAATAATAATTACATTTAAAAAAATAGAAATAATAAATAAAGTTTTTAAACACGGTGTTGTTATCTATACAATTTTCTGATTTAAATTCATTTAATGTGTTAGTAAAAAAAACTAAAAAAATGATCACATAGCTTCCTATAATATGACGAATAAGAAATTATTCCGCATAAAAATTTTTATAAAGTCTATGAATCTTTTCAAAACCATGTTTTGGATGGAAATGTTTTTACTAACATCCTTAAGTCTTTATAATTATATTTTTAATAATAAACAAGAATTAATAGCCACTTAAACTAAATAAATACATCTTAACCAGAAGAAAACAATGTCACTCGACACTTGTTTCAACTTCACAAGAAGACCTCAGTTCCAGACTGTAAAGCTCCTGATGATGACTTCTTGTGAAGTTGTATTTATTTAGTTTAAGTGACTAAGAAACCACAGTTTCTCAGTTTTCCAGTAGTAAGAATAAATATTGTTTATATCTTATTTAAATTATAACGTTTTCTTTATGTAGGTATAAGAAAAAAAATTGCCATTACTGGGGTCATATCCAAGACTGGTGCCAGTACCTTAGTTATTTTCAATAATATTTAACAATTTCATTGTTAAATAGATACATTTTTCTCATTCAGTATATCTGTGATTGCAGTAGGTGTTATTTAATTATAGAATTACGAGATCAATTTAAGGAAATAGCAATTACAATTTACTGACGTTTTGAAGGTGAACGATAATTATTGTAATAACACAACAAATAACAATAACATCTATTATTAAAACACCATTAGATTAGACATCTGTTAATCTTGCAAACAATTACTTACATATCCTACTATATAGGTATTTATTATATAAAAAATATTATAATAATATAATATAATAGTAGTGACGTTAATTAAATATAACAATTTAATTATCTAAACGTCAGAATTGAATGAAGATAAAAGTAAATAAAAAGCAATAATTGATAACTCGTTACACCTACAATAATATAATATATCGGTAATCTTGAAAAATATATTGTTTATGTCGCAAAATAAAAATATGAAATTTTTTGATAGGCACTCAATTGCAACCCGACTTTAATTATTATTTATAATTTATGCCCTATTAATTTTTTTCCATCGTTTATGATTTCGCCAGAAAGAATTTATTTACACAATTAATTAGAATCACCCAAACTGTTCACTCTCAGTATTACGTATAAGAAAGTCCCATGATACTTAAGGCAAACACGTACACTGTTTAATCTATGTAATACGTATAAGAAAGTTCTATGACACTCACGGCAGATATTTCTTTTCTGTTATGAACCATTTTATACATTTTTTTTTAAATGAATAAAGTTTCAACATCTGCAAACGGTAATAAGGCAAAAATTAAAAAAAAAATCTAACAAGGATCAATTTTGTAAATTAAAACTATTGATGTGAGCATTGCACCATTGAATCTAAAAGAACAGGGCAATTGAGTCCAGCCAACCAGATACTAATAGAAAATCAATTTCATCCGATTGAACTTGTGATATATAGGAAACATTCACAGAATCTACACGTTCCACATTTCATACAAAAAAATAATAATGTAGGAGTTTGACAAGTGCAAGTCCCTAACCAATTTCAATTATTAATGATGATATTATATCCTGTATCTACAGAGTATTCAATTGAAATGACAGTAATGATAGTCATGAAGTAGAAATTAGTTATCCAAATGCAGTGGTTATTGGTGTAACTAGAGATCAGATAGGGCCTTAAAAAAGTAGCCCGATCCGGTCCGATTTATATTAAGGTCCGATCCGACCCGGTCTGGTTTATACTAAGTTCCGATCCGATCCGAACATTACAAACAAAAATTAAGCCCGGTCCGATCCGATCCGAATTTCGGACCGGATCGGGCTGGCCCGACCCGAACTGATCTAAGAAAATTGTATTGTATTACAAATTACAATACAATTTTTTTTGATAGTTCATATAATAAATTATATGCAACTACTTTATAAAGGCTGATTTTTTGATATTACGTCACATTTGTGGTGTAGAGATACAGCCTGCCGTCAGTTAACTTAACGAGTTTAAAGCGCTGCTGACGCGCCCGGTTGCAAGATTTTGAAGGCTGACTATGATAAAAGAGGTTCTTACTTACAATTAGTATACTGTTTACAAATAAATTTTCAGATTTTATAAAGTAGTTGCAACGTGTATCGATTTTTTACAAAGATAAAGCCGCCCCCGCGCCAAACGCTAACGAAACTAGCTGACTGACGGCAGGCTGTATCTCTACACCACAAATGTGACGTAATATCAAAAAATCAGCCTTTATAAAGTAGTTGCATAGATTGATTCTATCGATATGTCGATTCTTTGTTAAAGTTATATTAGTACGTATAAGACTGACAGATTTTGATTAAAAAAACTACCAAACAGTAAATGGTTATTATTCTGATAGGTATGTGATAAAAAATTCAAAATGAGTGACAGTTTTGTTTGTATTTCAAATACGAAACGGTCAATAATTTTGAATTTTTTATCACATATCATACTTTTTTTAAGGTTTTTATAAAAATCTGTCGAAGCATTTAGTCATGAAAATGAAAAGAACGGACATAATATATTATGTACTTTGTATAGCGGATACGTACAAAAGATACAAACTTTGATGACAATTATCTCGAGTTTAAAACGGTCAATCTCTTTACAATTTCACGTTTGGATAGATATCATTGTTCTTTTTATCCTCTGATTTTTTTAAATTCTATCTAAAGGATGTTTTCACGAGAACTACCTTAAGTAGAAATCAGCAGTCTAAAAGCAGTTGTGCATATGTATAGCATTTACAATATTATACATTTATTACCACTGCTCTAAAATCTCGAGAAAATTCATAACAATTTAACACCTCGCAGATAGCGTTAGCTTAGACTGGCTTAGAGATACTCATAGTGAGAATTCTGACAACCCGAATCGATTTTATCAATAAATATACCTACTTCATACTAGCTGTTACCTGTGACTTCATCTAATCAATTTTGGAAAACAAAGTAGCCTATGTTCTTCCTCAGGAAGCAAGCTATCTCCCTGACAAATATCATTAAGATCGGTTCAGCAGTTTAGCCATAAAAGGGTAACAAACAGACAAACAGGGTTACTTTCGCATTTATGATTCTGTTCAATTTAATTTAAATTTTTTATACTTGCTAAAAATAATAAACATATTAATTTCCGAATAAATTGCGGGCACTGTCGGTTTGACGGATATTATCATAACTCTTACTAGAGTATCTCTACGTTAGCTTAGATTTTTCTCTAGAGCAAATTCTGTATGCACATATGCCCAGTATTATCAACCTATTAAATGCTACTTTAAAGTAGATTTGGTATATTACTAACGTGATTTAAATCAATATTTAGGCTCTCAATGAAAAATGTACATACATAATATGCGTTATAAAAACATAAAGGAAATAAAAAATCAATTCAATTCAATGTATTATGTTTGGATCTAAGATTAGGAAAGACTATGGATATATAACAACCAATGCTAGTCCGTATATGAAAGTTTTACCAAAATTTGTCGGCGGCCATCTTTTTTTTCATGTCAAAATCGCATATTATCCTAGAGGCGTCAGTTGAAAATTTATAATATGCAAATATGTTTTAAATTACAATTGAATTTAGTATGTATGAGAAATGATAGTTCCAAATATATATTTCTCTGTTAATCAATTATCACTGAAATATTTTTAAAGACAATATAAAACATTTATTATTAAATTTTATAATTCAAAACAATTGATATTTATTTTAAAATCTGAATGATACACCAATGACTCGTGGAGCGATTTTACGTGGTGCGATATGGTAACAACACTAGGTAATGTGTTATTTGTCCTTTATCTTTCCTTATCTAAGGTTTGGATGATACGATACATAATTAAAATGTATATTTAAGCTAAATGACAGTTGGTTAAAGTAGCATTTAGTTAAACTTGGTAATATCGGGCGATTGAGGGAACAAATAGGTATATAACAAACAACAGACAAAAACTATGGTTATGACTAGAGATTGGAAAAATAGTTTTTATTTTCAATGAAATAGTTACTAGTTGAATTTTTTTTCGGAAAATAGATAGTAAATAGTTTTTTTACGATTTAATAATAATTAGTGCAAATAGTTTAAAAATAGTTGGAAAGGTAGTTGCAAATAGTTGATTTCAAATTGCGTTGAATCAAACCAGTTTTCTAAAAACGGTGGAGATATGTAATAAAAATTACAATAAATGCATTTTTACGCAATAGTTTAAAAAACTATTTTTCCAATCTCTAGTTATGACTTAAACTATGGTTATGACTTATCAAATACAAATCCCCTAACCATAAAAATTGTAAGAGTTTGGACTTACACGTGTTTCAATAGCAATGCTTTCATCATCAGAGTCCTAAAGACACTGACTTTGCTATTGAAACTCTTACAGTTTTTATGGTTAGGGGATTTGTATTTGATAGGTAGGTATAAGTTTATATACCTGGTAGATCACCAACACCATCGCCGTTAGTATCCAAGAAAGACCTGGGATATATCTGGTAGAACACGGTCCGTTTCCACCAATCGGCGTCCTTCCTCTCCATTGCCGGCGTCGCAGCGACCACTGCAATCAAAAGACTCACTACTACAGAGACTCTCATGTTGGCACAATGCCACACGGTCTGTCAGTCTCACTTTTATACTATACCCGGTGTAAAGAAGCGGAGGTGGGGATACACTGTGGGGTACCTACTCGTGACAAAACTCGCTAACAACAGTGGCGTGTTTCGTATTTACAGTCATGAGGGTGTATTAAATATTAATTTTAATATATAAAAAAACCTGAGTTTAATAAAATCCTAAAACACTGAAAGTACTTTTCAGTGTACCTATATAATAATTTTTAACAGTTTTTAAAGCCGAATTTATATGTCTATTTCTTAAATTTATTTATTTATTTCATGAGGGTGTGTTAAATATTAATTTCAAATTTCAATATATAAAAAAACTTGAGTTTAATAAAGTCCTACAACACTGAAAACACTTTTCAGTGTACCTATATAATAATTAAATTTAACAGTTTTTAAAGCCGAATTTATTTATCTATTTCTTAATTTTATTTATTTATTTCATGAGAGTGTTAAATATTAATTTCAATATATTAAAAAACCTGATTTTAATAAAATCCTAAAACACTGAAAGTACTTTTCAGTGTACCTATATAATAATTAAATTTAACAGTTTTTAAAGCCGAATTTATTTGTCTGTTTTTTAAATTTATTTATTTATTTCTAAAATTGTTCAATTTAATTATTGTATACTGTTCAGTAAAAAAGTTAAAACTTACCAAAAGTAAAATATTTGATAATATGGAACAGATATCTATTACACGGTTTTATTTACGCGATGTTTTCATGGAACTAATTAACCGCGTAAATGGAGGGATTACAGTATATCTACGTATCGTCTACATCAGTGTTTACCAAAGTGTATTAAGATGAAGGTGTTTCAAGGGGTACATATTAAAAAATATATTCGTTTAAAAATTATCATAAAAAGTAAAATCCAATTTTTATGATAATTATTAAACAAACATATCTTTAAAATTATTGGATTTTTGAATTAAGCACTTATTCTATTCAAAATATTACTCTGAGAAATTTTCAAAAAAAAAATTCACGCGTATGTAAAAAATTTATTTTTTCCATGTTAATCAAATAGGAAAAAGACTCGGTTTGCGCCCTTCACAGGTTTGATCTACGAGTCTGAAATTTTGAGACAATTAACTTTTGATCCAAAGCTAAAAAAAACATAGGCCAATGGGACCGAAAAATTAAAAATAAAAAAACACCCAAATCTAAACTCGTTTTATAATCAACGTGTTTCATACATACACAAAATGCAAATAATATTTATAGATTTCATTTAACTGATTATTTATACCTAATTTTAACTTACAATTCCTCATTAACAAATTATAATTCCTGCCAATGTCTATAATTTCTGTTTACATCTGACAGTTCGAGAATATTGTTTTTTTTTTTTATTTATATTTTTTTAAATCAGTTGTATTTTATTTGTTAATATTCATTCTGCTCTTGAAATATCATTATACAGATTAATTTTCTTATCTCAATTTACGTTAATTCATATACTTATATTTAATTAATTGTTAACAACTTATCTAAATTATGATTAAATATATATTTATCTAGAGTATTTGATTCATAGGCGTTACAAATAATTCTCCCAGTTTTTATTTTCTCTTGACGAATTATAATTTGTCGGCAGAAACTCTTCTAGTCCGACAGCTCAGTTTTGTGTATATTATATAGTTTTTTGTTATTTCTGCCGTGTTTATGTGTATTATTATTTTTTTTTTTTGATGTAGACGAGAATATAAGAAAGATTGAGAATTTTCTGATGGGCCGAACATCGCAAGTCTTGGAAAATGGGGGGGGGGGATAAGGGATATTGTGTTAGGGTCCATGAATATTATGCTCATGTTACTCATATTTTTATTAAAGTAAATATTTTAAAAATGTATTATTTATTCAAAAGTCATATTGCTTCCTCGCCATATCGAAGATACGAGAAGCTTTGTGATCGTTTTAAAATGTAGAAAAATTGTTCTCCGTTTCAGGCCAAGACAAACACGTGTCTGGCTGTGTCTCCGTGTGTGTGTCTGTCCCCTGAATCGTTGTCACACGTATCTCATGAACTACTGAACCTGTATTAATGAAACTTGGTTGGTTAGTTGGGGCTGGCTTCAAGACGGTCCCATTTTAAAATCATCAAAGTCGTGTGTAAGGGGGAGGGGTGACATTCCAAAATATTTATTTTTTGAAGATATCTCAAAAACGTGAAAATTTTATAGAATATTTTTTGTAGAGCATTCTATTTCCTATAATATATGTAGGTCACCACAACGTTTTTTGTAAAATATCCAATACAAAGATTTATTTCAATTTCATTTAAAAAATCGTCTTTTGTGTTTTTTTTTTAAATAGCTATTTATATACATATTCATTGTCATTTTGACGTTTAAATGTCATTTTGATGTTAGCATAGCAGAAAAATTTAGAGTTAGATTGGAACTGTCAATTTTTTAAATATACGGTAAAATAATCATGCGCGTATTAAGAAACCTTTCGAATTAATATTTTTTAATAATATTGTAAAAAAATTAAATGGTAAGCCAATGCAATAGCAGGCAGTTCATCTGAATATTTTATCGGTGTTTATTAAAATTGTTCAATAATTATAATTAACTACATTTGGTGAATTAAGCACAAGGTAGCACTGTTTTTTTGTTTGTTCCGATGTAACACGAAAACTACTGGACCGATTTTGATGGGACTTTTACTATCAGAAAGTCTATATAAAATAAGTTTAGACTATTTAATAATTGATATTAAAACCAATTTATGATTGATTTTTACAAATAATAATATATAAAAATGATTTGTATTCGACATAAACGCGGGCGAAAGCGCGAATAGATTAGTAATAAATACAATATAACAAATAATAATTAATAAATAAATACAGTTATATAAAAAGTATGCGTGACTTAAATTATTCAAATGCTTGTATTCCATTTATTTGTCATTTTACTTAATTAATATTAATTATTTTATATATCGTTAAATAGATAAAAAAAATAGCTAATTATTAATATTGAAGTGAAATTTATCATTATTATAAGTACGTAATAGTTTATAAAAACATGTTAAAATGTAGTCTACATATATTGTAAACATATTGTTTACACGAATAATTACCCAAAAACCAGAAGAAGATGATAAAATTTCCTTCAATTTTCATATCCTATAAGTAAAAAAAGGATCATATTTGACCTAATGGGACTACTTTTAAAATGAGCAATTTTTTCGAAAAATAAAAGTGGTCTTTTAATTTTTTCCGTGAGTGTATTTAATCATTTTTGAAAACAGAAAAAATTTTGGTCTTCGATTTCAAAACTTCCGTTTTAAATCAAAACAAACTCATGAAGATATAACTGTTTTTTCCAAAATATCTCAATAACGACGCATGTTACGTGCAAATTTTATAGAATCTTTTGTATAGAGCAGCGGTTCTTAAACTAGGGTCCGCGAAACTTTTGCGGGGGTCCGTGAAACATGTTTGGCATAAATTAAAGTACTTTTACATTTCTATTTATCAGTGATTAATTAGTATCTAACGACCTTCTTTGTTGTTCTGTCAGGGAGGCAAAGGGTTATTTTATTGAGTAACTTGTTTCTGCAGTTGTAAAAATGAAAAGTTCAGTAGTAAAAGCTAATTTGTGTAGTGCTAAATGAAACAATGTTTAATAAATAAATAAAATAATAAAATGTGTGGAAAAAAGGTCATTGCAGTTGTAAAAGCAAAAAATGTATGAAATGTAGAGCAAAAAAAGGTCATTGAAGTTGTAAAAACAAAAAATGTAATGCAAAAAACAAAGGTCATTGCAGTTGAAAAGTAAAAATTGTAAGTATGGAGCAAAAAATAAGGTCTTGCAGTTTTAAAATTTTCTTAAAATAACCTCTGCAGGGAGGGGGTCCCTGAGAAATAATTGTTCAAAAGGGGGTCTCTAGACTACATAAGTTTAAGAACGGCTGGTATAGAGCATTAAATTTTCTATAAAAAAGATTATTACAATTTTGGTGAATTATGCACGAGAAAACACTTTGCCGTTGCTTTTTTAATTTAACTCTATTTTATATTGGGCCTCCAGAATGCATACATCAGTTTGGTAAATAACACAGGCCGACATCATTTTTGGTGTCTCTACTTACATAGGTGATTTCGGAGGCTTTTGACGTGCTGAACCCGAATCCGTCACCCGAATTGCTCCATCAGGTCAGGTTTTTGATATAACCTAACCTAAAAGTGTCCAAAATGACAATTTTGGTAATATTTAAGAATTTATTACCAAGTAGGTAATTTTTTTCTAAAGTTTTCGTTCATGGTAAGAAGTAGTACTATCTTTCCTCTTTAAAATAAATTTTTACTTTCTACTGTACGATTTTTTTTCATCGAAATAAACTAGTTTGAAGTTATTGTTATATTTAATGAATAGTAAAGTCCATTGTGTCACTGTGTCTACTCTATTAAGAAAAATATAATATATTCAAACTAGTATATTTCGGTGACAAAAAATCGTACAGTAAAAAATAAAAATTCGTTTTAAAGAGGAAAAATAGTACTTTTTCTTACCGCGAACGAAAACTTTAGAAAAAAATTACCTACTTGGTAATAAATTCTTAAATATTACCAAAATTGTCATTTTGGACACTTTTAGGTTAGGTTATATCAAAAACCTGACCTGATGGAGCAATTCGGGTGACGGATTTGGGTTCAGCACGTCAAAAGCCTCCGAAATCACTTATTGAAGTAGAGACACCAGTTCAAAAGTATTTTTTTGTAGGCCTGTGTAATATATGGAGAGAGGTCATTTAGAATCTAGATAAATAGTTTGAGAAGCACTGGTTTAATATTAACACGTCTTACTATTATAGCTAATACAGTGCATGTCGTCGGTACGAAGCTTACGGTTTTTCTGTTTGTGTATTTAAGTTTTTTATAAAACTTTCGTTGTTCCTGAACTAATATTTAGTTTGTTTAAGTCGCGTATTGTTCACACTAAACTTTAGAATAAGAAAACTTTAAAAAAGTTTTCATAATACCTTTAAGTATAATGTTTTACGATATCTATATAGTACAGCCATTCGTGTAGAAAAATGCAGATAGAAATATTATTAACACATACAGTAGAATCTCGATATAACTAATTAAGGCATTTTGTAATTTTGGAACGCGGATGACAAATTTTAATATGCACTTAATTTTTTCATTTTATTGAAAAAAATCAATTTCAAAATCATTATTTTTTGTCTGACATATCCAAAGATCGTATTCTTACTAATAATGAATACTAACTGTTACCCGCGACTTTGTTCGCGTGGAATTTAAGTTAGGTAGAAACTATCAGAAATTAAATCCTGAAGAAGACGAAGAAGAGATATAATAAATTTCTATGATAGTTGATAAAACAAGTCGCATGTACAAATGTATCAATTTTTTATCTAATAAAATTTTCGAGATGCAAGCTATCTCCCTGCCAAATTTCATCAAGATCGGTTGAACGGTTTAGCCGGGAAAAAAAACGGACAGACAAACAGACATACTTTCGCATCTATAATATTAGTATGAAAAATACAAGTTATGTATTTTAACGCAATTTTTTCTCAAAAAAGCGTACACCCAATTCTGTTTTTGCACAGTAGATACGTACAGCCTATCACCGTGTAAAAAATAATATGCTATACATAAAAAACCTGGGTATTGATTCCAAAGGCTCAAAAAACGTAAAAATAAATTAAAGTAAAACATTATTTTAATTTTATATGATTTTTTTACATATATGAAAAAATTTAAATGCGTAGGGAAATCCCCTAAAAATATACATACTTAAACAGAAACGAATATATATTAATGTAACAAAAAAAAATTAGAATTCATAGGGAAATCAATTAAAAATGAATCGTGTAAAATCAAATCAATACGTGTAAAAAAAATATTTTATTGTTATCGACCGTGCTATTTCAAAATCGTGTAAAAAAATTCGTGTAGAAACAAGAAAAATTTGAATTTTATATTGCAAATAATATAATTTTCATATAACAATATTTATACTAGGAGGTAAATAAGTACCTAAATAAATGTGAAAAGTATAAGTTAGTGTATTTTGCATTTTCATACATACATTGTATTACAAAATATTAACAAATAAAATAAAATTACTGTCATCTTTAACCATTTTGAAACCAGTATTTTGAACAGGGGCTGACTTAATTTTATTTGAAAAAAATATATATGAGAAACTACATGAATTTCATACCTATATTGCCCCTTTGTTGGAATGAGTGGGGTCATAATAAATGTTAAAACTGTAAAATTTAATTTTACCCATCAAAATATGCAAATCTAAACGAGGTTCCTTTTAATTATTTTTTTTTGCGAAAGAGTGATTTTTTTTAATTATCGTCTTGATCAATGTTTCGTAAATATTTCAGTAACTATCTTCAGAGTAGAAATAAAATATAACGTAAAATAAAATAAGTATCTAAAATATTCATTTTTGAACGTAGACTTTTGCGGTTGTTTAATTGTATAAACTTTTGATTACTGGGTCTTATCTCGTGACGTAATTTAATATCACTTAACGTTTCGACCAAAATCTCGTAGTCTTCTTCAGAAGAGAAATGTCCAAAAGATGTAGCTGCTTATATGCGCTGACGTTTGCTAAATTTAGTTTTTGTTTTTTTTAATGTACTGAATGTAATTTTTATCTTTTCAGTTAAAATTTGTAAAGTAATAAACACTATAAATATTTCTACAGGTGATGACCTCTTATTAAATGATATAGATAACTAACAAAAGTGAAGCATTAATTATAATATTTTTATTCAACGAATACATATCTGTACAAAAATCAATACTGGCTTTTCAATGTCTCAGAATATACAAATACAGGTCTTTTAAAACATATTAAAAACACTAAACGAATCTTATGTAAATTGAATAAATGCAATGACATTCTTAAACAGTTGTTCTGTTGCTAACTGAAATTTCATCGAAATTAAGGTAAACACTTGATTGGGCATTCCACTTTCAATAAATTCAAAAATAAATATTTGATTATTGTTTATTTTTATAAAATATACATAGGTACCTTTTAAAGATAAACTATTCTATAACTTCACAACAAATAAGTACTAAATATATTTTTAATAGAACGACATTCTATGAAAGATCTCGAATATACATTATAAATTAGATAACATAAAATATAATTTAAAAAAATTTGGTATAGAGAACCATACATGACATCCATGTTCTTTAATATCTTCTTAAATAATTTTTAATATATGAAATTTTTTTTTTTGCCAGAAAAAAAACAACTTTGTATATAAATATTAGTTTTCTAATTTCCTAATGTCAAAAACATAATACATATTCGTGGAACAACTAATTTGACAATTTGAATTTAGTTGCATTTGTTTCAAAGGCAACATGAATTAGTATTTCAAATTCAAATTCTGAGAGTGGTTTTCACCCCTTCAATAGCTGTTTAGGTACGTACAAAAAATAAATGTCCCTTACGTTCAATTGAATTGCAAATGTACCAAGTCTTATCAAAATTAGTGAGATAATACTTGCAATGTTCACTTTTTAGACGAAAAAAGTTACAAAATTTCAAATATTTCCAAAACCTCTAATCCGATTAGCACCAAAATTAATAGGTCTGGAGTACAAAAATTTTTCCCAAAAATAATTCAGATCGGTGCATTTTTACAGTAGTTATCGTGAACGAAAAAAAATTCTACATCTGCACAGACACATAGACACACGCACAGCCGCCATGCGGAAATTAACTTTTCTTTAAGTTTTGAATCTGTCATTATCTCTGACACGATTTTTCGATGGTATTACAATACTTCTATTTTTTTCAGAACATGAAAGTAAAATATACACCTTAACCACAATAAAATAATGTCACTCGACACGTGTCTGGAACTGTTAGGCTCCTGATGAGGACTTCTTGTAAAGTCGAAATACGTATCGAGTGACATTGTTTTATTGTGGTTAAGCTGTATATTTTTAGTTTAAATACTTCCATTTCCTTCGGAACATGGAAGTAAAAATTATTTCTTCCTAATAGTTAGGGAGGTAGCAGAAATTGGGAAAATATAAAAACAAAATTCAAGAATGTCGTGCAGAGCACTATAGGGTGTCAAATGATAGCTTATTGAAGAACGAATTTAACAATATATACCTATGGTGTATTTTTGTATACATTTTTTTAAATATTTTTCCGGGAAAACGCTTAAAACCTTCTGCATATATAAATCAGAACAGCTGACTTCTACAACTATTTTTCTCATATTTTTTACATATAATCGAAGTAGCCTTCTAATGGCTTAAAGAAAATTTCAGTATAAGGTTGATCGACGAACAAATCGTTTAATTTTTGGTATATACAAAATTAATAAAAAAAATTAATTACTAACTAACGCCGAGACATAAACTTTTGCAAACTGCATTTATATTATATATGTATATATATTGACGAACAACTTGCAGAAGCGAACAAATGATATAGCAGAGCTTTGGACGTGAATAACGTCTAGTGTTTCATGCCAGCCAGATACGGGGTGGGGGGTATTTCAGAAACTTGTAACGTTTTCAGTGTGATCTAAAATCATTGAATAACTCAGAAACTAAAAGTCCGACTGAGATGATTTTGGTATCATTCTAATCAGCGTATTGGTCCGTACCCATTAAATGATCTCGATTAGATCTATGAGTACAAATCAAAACATTTAACCTCTTTTTTATGAGTGAAAAACTATTAAACATAAAAAATAAATCATAATGACGGCTAAAACACGCGTAAAGCCAGTATGAAATATAAAAGACGCAAAGCGTTGGAAAGAGCGTCTCAGCAGCTATCGGAAAATATACCATTACTAGTAGCTGAAAGGGTCGGGAGTCGGAAGGTACAGAGCACGCCAAAATTCGAAAGTCAACGATGGCGCACAACATTATGTTTTATTTAACCCAACTGCCACAAACGATGTGATCTTGGATTTGGAACGTATTCACGCCAATCCCTCGGCTGTGCATCCCGACTTCTAATTTAGTACATTCAATTAAACAAGTACACAACACTGGGGTACTGTCGATGACTGGTGCCAGTACCTTATCTTATTTAAAATCTAATGCTAATGCTAGGCTCTCTTAGAAAAATGTACTTAACATGCGTTGTAAAAACATAATATAGAGAATTAAGAAGCCCTTTAATTCAATGTATTATACTTAGTTCTGTTAATAATACGATACAAAATGTAGATTTATGCTAAATGACAATTTGTAAAAGGGGCATTAAGTTAAACTTGACAATAATAAGCTGTGCGTATTAGGGTGGAGCGAAAATCTATTTTTTTCAAATCTTTATATTTGCCTATTCCAAGTCTAAAAACATCTGCCAAACGAATTTTTAATTCCTAGCTTTATAAAAAATAAACAGAAATTAAGGCGTTAGATCACGAAAACAGAGAAAAATAATTAAATGTACAATAATTTAAATTAAAGAAAAAACGAATGGTTTTTAAATTATATATAACAGTTAAAGTAAAAAAATTATTGCAATCATTTTAAAAACGCTCTCAAAATTAATTACTATAAAATACACAAAAATAAATGACACTGTTAAAACGATTAACACTGCTAGTGGAGTCATATTAGCGATTTATTTTAATAAGGGACTGAAAGGAAGGAGCATTTTTTTATATAAACTTGCTGTAGACATCACAGGGAGTACTTTACTGAAATCTTTATATTAGGTGACCTCCGGAAGGCAATTTTGTTTGACCTTTTTGAAAAAACCGGTACTTTTACGGTTTCACTTGTACATTTTTTAAAATATCTACATTGATTGATCTAATAGACCGAGCTCTGATAGCAAAAAATGGTACGTCATCGAACACCTCAAATTTAAAAAGTGGAAATGGTTGGAAATAATGTAAAGAACATGTTAGACCCGGCAGACTATTAAAAATATGTTAATTGCTATGCTTAATGAATTTTTGAAATGAGTTAAAAAAACAATGAATATACCTTACAAAACACCTGCATGAAATTTACACAGTTTATAGTAAATAATGTGCAATTTTTGAAAAAAAAATGCTGCTTAGCAATTTTTGTTAATTACCTTGTCTGCCTTAAATTTTTATAAGTTATAATTTTCAACAAAAGTACGTCACATAACACCTTTTTTTTATTTATAAAAAAATGAAGTTTGAGATCTCCCCTATCTGTTAAAACTTTGCTGACTGGAAATTTTTGTTAATTACATTGTCTGCCTTAAATTTTTATAAGCTATAATTTTTAACAAAAGTACGTCACATAACACCTTTTTTTTCTTTTTTTTAAAATAAAGTTTGAGATCACCTCTATCTATTATAACTTGTCTGCCTAACAATTTTTATTAATTAATACCTGCAAACTTTTATTTTGCCTGCACTATTTTCATAGAATTTCGATAAATGGTAATATTCAAGAAATTTCCGAGCAAAGAAACATTTGGTCGTCTCAAACAATACACTGCAAGTCTTATCTCAAATCCCAATAGATCAGCGGTTCCCAACTTTCATTTTATTTATTTGTAAAGATCAGTTATCAAGTGCTCGGTGTTTAATTAACTTTTCACACAGCTTATGTTTTTTGTTGGGTGGAGGGGGTGTGCAACTGTATTTTTTTTCGCCATTATAAATTTTTTTTCGCGTACTCCTGAGAGTACGCGTACTCCAGGCAGGATATTCATCTATTAGGATTTTGGAATTCATGACAATGATTTATTTAAATTTTAAATAAATAATTGTCCTGAATTAACAATCAAATCATTAAATTTTATAAAATTAATATTTCTATATATTATATATTCATCGGGAGCCGGATGTAAATCTTTGAAGGGCCGGCGCGCAGGTCCTATTTTGGTAATCGCTGGTCTAGGGTCTAGACTCTAGACTCTAGGGTAAACCCTATTTGTTTTATTTGAAATAATTATGAATGTTTATTATTATTTTTAACTATCCTGATACATTAAAAAAATACTATAGTTCCAATAAATAATTGATTGAATCTAGCAAACTATTTATTTAAATCGTTGCAATGAAATATTTTATAAGCTCAATCAAATATCTGATAAATTAGATATAATTTATTGATTTAAAAAAATAATAAAAAATAGAATATATTTAAAAGACATAAATTATAGATAATAATATTCTCTGCAGCATGTCTCAAATTAATTTTTTTAAACGTAATTACTAAACCGGAAACGGATGTTTACTCTTGTCATTTTTTTTGAAAGGTTGTTTTCAAAATAGGAGGTTTTCTTCCCAGACAAAATTTAATCTTATATATAAAATTTCACCCTTCGACGATTTGTCGTATTTGAGTAACTGCGCTTACAAACAGATAGACACACAGACATCATAGCGAAAATAATCAGAATAGATTCAGGGAAGGTATATTCTTTTTCAAAATTTCGATAACCCTTCACCAAAATTTCGATGTGACAATGGAGAGGAATTTATTTTTTTGGTCGTCACATCGAGGCCCATAATTAATTTTTAATATTTTTCAATAAAAATTGGTATTCAATAAGTTGAATATATATTTAACTAGCTGCTACCCGCGGCTTCGCTCGCGTAAATTTTGTAACCCCCATCTTAATGATATTTTTTCCGCCGGATCGAGTGAAGCTAATTACATACAACCACTCATATGTAAGAGTGTCAATTATTATTTTTTTCTATATTTTAGTTTTCATTCATTATGCAAAATCTATATACCCCATGTATAAATACCCGACCCCTGTGGTATTTTTCCCGCCGGATCTAATAAAACTAATTACAACCCTTCATATGTAACAGGGGGTGAAATGTTTATTACTAAAAAAAAAATCCCATACAAATTTTTCAACCCTTTTGCAATCCCTTAAGGGTTGAATGTTCGGGATACGAAGTAGCCTATGTTCTTCCTCGGGATGCAAGATATCTCACTGCCAAATTTCATCAAAATCGATAAAGCGGTTTAGCCGTGAGCAGGTAAAAAATAGACAGACTGAGAGATACACTTTTGCATTGATATTATAAGTCTTGACTTCTATGTAAGATAAGGAGTTGTTTTGTCCCCCTAATAACCCCTCTGCCGTAGTATTTTTCTCGCCAGATCGAATGTAATCAATTTCATATGTGACAGGGGGTGAAATATTAAATTTTTCTTATTTTTAGTTTTCTTCCATTATACAAAATCGTAAATATCTTGGTTCCTATGCGAGATTGAGGGTTGTTTTCCCCCTGAAACCTCCATCCCTGTGGTATTTTTCGCGCCGGATCGAATAAAATTAATTACAACCCTTCATATGTAACGGGGGGTAAAATATTAATTACTAAAAAAAATAAAAAATTCCCACCCCCTTGAAATTTCTTAGGGGTTGCATTTTCGAGATACCAAGTAGCCTATGTCCATCCTCGGGATGCAAGCTATCTTACTGCCAAATTTCATCAAGATCGGTTCAGCGGTTTAGCCGTGAAAAGGTAACAGACAGACAAACACACTTTCGCATTTATAATATTAGTATGGAATAATTAATATTATACCTACCTACATTTTGTATTAAAATTGATGAACCTTTTTTAAATCAAATATAGTTGTAAATTGAATTAACTTTGTCACTTTTAGATGCACGATGTTCAGATCACAGAGACAGATGTACAAATTCATACAACAATTAAACAAAATATCATTTAAAATTACGACAATGTTAATTATTAATTAAATAAATTCTTCTAATATTTACACAATTAATACAATAAAATACCTATGTAGGTAAAAATATTGATATATCAATAACTTTAAGTTTTAAATTTTAATGTATTACCTATGTTATGCCGAATATTAGTCATTTGAATACTGTGATTGTTTGTCTTCAATTTTTTTGACAAATTTATGTACGAAAATTTTAATGATTTATTACTTTAGAGTTGTGCATATTTTTCATTCGTTATGTTCTTAATATTTCTTTTTTGTCATATTTTATTCTTCATATAAAACACATTTACTTCAAAATTTTAAATGGCCACTGACATTTAAAAATAATAAATAAAATATAATGTATCCATAGTTACGACATTTGCAATTAATTTAGTAGATGCTTAAAGCGCATTATATGTAAACGTATTTTGTTTATTTTCTCCTCTTTAACATATCTTTTTCAAAAATCAGACACGGGTTCATAGTTGTCAATTAACCAAAGTATTTTAAAAAAAATAAAAAAATCTAATATCGGTTTTCGTTTTGATACTTTTTTACATCAAAACTTTTTTTTTCATTTTTTTTAAATCTGAAATTTGAACCTTACATTATATCGCCCAAGGAATATAAAAAAAATAAAAAAAATTGTAACTTTTTTTTTGAAAAATTGGGGGCCCCTTGTTACCCCATTTATAAACTTTTTCAAAAAAGGCCCACTAGTTGTTATTTTTTACCCTCAAGAAATGTATATACCAAATTTCAAGGTTCTCCGATGAGTGGAAATGGTCAAAAAAATGATTATCAGTCAGGGCACTTCGTTATATATAGTAGATAAGATGTCTACTACTTGATCGCAAAATAATATGGTATACCTATAAAAAATTCTCAAACATTGACAATCACATCACAGTGGCTTTCCCTCTTAAGACTGACCTGGTAAAAAACATTTTTTCGATAAAAAAACTCTCTTAATATATAAAAGAGATGTAAAACCTCGATTGATAATTAAAAAAAAAAAAAAAAGTTGTCAACGGTTATATTACATTTTTTTTAACAAAAAAATGTGGTCGTAGCGCTTAAAAAATTAAGACTGACAAAGTAAAAAACGTTTTTTCTGCTGGCAGCAAAATTTTAATGCAATAAGAAGTCTCAAAGTTAATGTTAGAAAAAAAATTAAGATGGTGTTTTTTCACGGCCCGCGTATAAACTATTTAAACGAAAAAAAATCATTGGCACGGCGCTTAAAAATTAAGACTGCCATAGTAAAAAACATTTTTTCGATGGCACACAAATTTATAAGCATAGAGGAGGTCTCAAACTTTATTTAAAAAAAAAAAAAGGTGTTATGTCACGCCAACGGTGGAGCCGGACATCCATCTCATGCATGGATGCTGCACATTCAAAATTAAGGCAGACAAGATAATTAACGAAAATTTCCAGGCAGCAAAGTTTTAACAGATAGGGGAGAACTCAAACTTCATTTTCTTATAAATAAAAAAAAGGTGTTATGTGACGTACTTTTGTTGAAAATTATAACTTATAAAAATTTAAGGCAGACAAGGTAATTAACAAAAATTGCTAAGCAGCATTTTTTTTTCAAAAATTGCACATTATTTACTATAAACTGTGTAAATTTCATGCAGGTGTTTTTAACTCATTTCAAAAATTCATTAAGCATAGCAATTAACATATTTTTAATAGTCTGCCGGGTCTAATATGTTGTTTACATGATTTCCAACCATTTTCACATTTTAAATTTGAGGTGTTCGATGACGTACCATTTTTTGCTATCAGAGCTCGGTCTATAATTGCAATACTAAAAAGTCCACTGTCTTCGTTATGAATTTCTCTATAAAACTGAATAGTTAAAAATCCTATAAATTTGTTACATAACCTTAAAAAACCAAAACAATTAGCATTTTATTTTATTTTTTGTACAACTTGACCAATACTAAAGTTATGTTAATAAAATTTTGGAAAAATATATTCCATATTATTATAAATAAGTGTACCAAATTTCAAATCAAAATTTTAGTAAGAACGACTAAAAAACGCATTTAAAATCAAAATTGATTCGTTGAGGGAAAAATATGGTAGATTTATACTGTAGATTTTTTTATGTACTTTGCGATGGTATCAATGAAAATTCTACAAATGTTTTAAAAACTTAATTTTTTGCGTTTTTGTTTTTAGATGTTTTTCCAAAATTACTATTTTTCGCTCAATATTATTGATTAGAAGCACATACAATATTTTAATATTTTTTCTGCGTTTATTTTTTATTTTGAATGTAAGTAAAAAAAAGAAAACAAATAATTAAAATATTTTATATATCCTTCCTTTCAGTTCCTTATTAAAAAAAATCTCTAATATGAGTCCACTATCTATAGTAAATCTTGAATTGTTATATTATTATATCATTTTAAAGCCACTGGGTTGCTCTTTAATTTAAATTGTTGTGCATTTAAATATTTTTCCCCGTTACCGAGACATAACGCCTTAATTAATTAATGTTTATGTCTTATCGTCGGGGCACCTAAGGGCCGATCCACACTATCGTGCCGGTCCCGGTCTGGTCTCGCTCCAGTCAAATATTCAGTATAGTAAATACTGTATTGGAGCGTAACTGAAGCGAAACCGGTACGATACCTATAGTGTGAATGCTTTCATTGTTTATTTATATTTTGGTTGGAGCGAGACCGGACCGAGACTGGCACGATAGTCTGGATCGACCCTAAAGATGATACTTTACTTGCTTTAACATGTGTTTTTACAATAATTAATTTAGGTATATGAATAGGCAAATATTGCACATACAAAAAATATTATCATTGAATGAAATCGGCTATTTATTTTTCTTTTATTAGAAATTTCCTTTCATTCTTGATTAGATAATTGATATATTTACAAGTACTTAGATATTATAACAACATAATAAGTGTTTTTATTTATTATCACATAACATATTATATATGTATTTAGAAATGAGAGTAAACAACATTTGTTTACAAAAATACTGGAAAAATAAATAGATTATCTGTTACCATATTTACAGACAAGTTAAATATTATAGTTTGTTGTTTACTAATAGAATAACCACATACATTGTTTAACGTTAATTTTACAGTAATTAAGTAATTAACATGAAAAAACACCGCGGAAAATATGTTTCATTATTATTATTATGTAAAAACATCTATAGAATGATTCATCATGCTAAATTCTTCAATATCTTAATAAGGGTATATTTTGTCACAAAACTTGTAATAACATTTTTATAAAAAATTTAATACTACATAGAAAGCGTTCATAATATTTTCACGTAACATACATCGTTCTTATGATGAAAAAAAAATTGAAATACTATCCAAATTTGATGAAACCAAGTTTCTTTAATATCGGTTCAATGCGTGCGACAAAGATTTGCGGGATCGACAGACAGACAATACACAGATTTCCACCTTGATATGGTGACAGATTTTTTTTTAAATTAAGCAATTATGGCAAAAAATATGGAAAAAAAAGTACACAAAATAATTTTTAGAATGAATCCTGTCGTTCATTTATTAATCAATCAATGATTCAAAAGATATATTCAATTACAAAATTTGAAACTAACTATATGACCATGATTACATTGTATACATATAATATATTTGTACAATGAGTTTTATTATTAGGGAAATTTTGATTACATTATATTAATGAGTGTATTTTTGTTTCAGTGGCGAGCCCGCCGGAACGTCGAGCTGCCAAGGATGACACAGTAATAAGCTGTCATTCGCCGACTACAGAGAACCGCAATGGACAGTTATCTAGTAAGTCATTACCACAAATTATACATGTACCTATAACCCGCTCCACCCAATTTTGATAATTTTTATATGAGATCATCTATTAGCCAGACCCAACGAGTAAACCAAGTTTCACCAAAGGACCCCTCAGTTTTTGATAGGGAAATGGCTTTCAGTCAATCTCTTTGAAACCAACTGGAAAATATTCACTAAATCATCCTGATTAAAAGTCTCAATGGCCGCAACCGCCTAAGTTCCCGAGGTCTCGCGCAAAAAGCTGTTTTGTACCTAATACTGCAATAAAAAAATCGATATAGCACAGGATGTCCCAAGTTCAATATTTAATTTATTATAACAAATGGAAGAAAACTTTAAATACAAAAGTTGTCAGACTAGACAAGCAGCATATTTAAAAAATAGTTACATTTATATAAGGTGTCCCATAAGTGTGTTACAAATCAAAGTTATATTTTTATGACAACTAATTTTCTATTGTTTTTATTTTACAATTTAATATTTTTAATACTATCGCTAGTAGCTGGCGCTGACGGCACTACACATATCTTAACATGTTTTATAAAAACTTTATTATAAACCATAAAACAATTTGCGAGAACTTGCAAACTTTAACAACATAAAAATCTAGAAATTAAATAAACAAAACGATACATAAAAATTAATTTCTTTGTTCAAAATATCCTGTACTATATCGATTTTTTATTGCATTATTAGGTACAAAACAGCTCTTTGCGCGAGACCTCGGGAACTTAGGCGGTTGTGACCATTGAGACTTTTAATCGGGATGATTTAGAGAATTTTTTCCAGTTGGTTTCAAAGAGATTGACTGAAAGCCATTTCCCTACCAAAAACTGCGGGGAATAGACAGACTAATAGACATTTTTTAAATTGGAAAACAACAAATTGTTTCTGCCTTGAGTAATTATTACGTAGATTAATTCCACCTATCTTGCGAGGAAACAAAATAAATTATTATCAATGAAATAGATATACGGGGTGAGGCATTTAACGTGTTACAGATTATTATCTCAGAATCATCGCATATTTGAAAAAATATTTAAATCTAAAAATGTTTGGTTATCGAATAGTAATGTTTGTTTGTTATTTTAGTCAAATGGATAATTTCATCAAAATCTGGATTTCGAAAAAATCGGCTTCACAATACTTACTTATAGTATACCTTTATATATTTCATATACATATAGTATAAGAAAGTAATAATACAATTACGAGTATATTCAGATAAGATTGCAGTTTTCCCAGAACAGTTAAAAAATCGATTGTATACAGAAAAAAAAACACATAAGTAAACTTTCATTTCTTAGATTTACTTTTTATTAGGTACATATACTTATATCATTTTTTTAGCTTTTTTCCAAGAATTCGAACATTATAGATTGATATAATGTAATGGCACCAGTCTTGGATATGGCCCCAGTATTGGCTATTTTTTAATTAAATGGGTACTGAATTAGAAATATTTGTTGGTATTTGATTACTACCATCTCTGAATATTAATATGTATACATTTAACTATCTTACAATCGTCCAATATGTGTCAAAATGGTGGGCATTTAAACTAATTATTAGTACTTATAATTTATTTATTAATTATTATATTATCATAACAACTTACATTATTTCAAATTTGACGAATCTTTCTTTTATATCGTTTGTGTCGTAGTACTTATCATTTTATAATCATTAGCAAGTGTCCATCACTGCGTGCTCATTACTGGTTTTACCTTTGCCATTACTGGGGAAAAAACAAAATAAAAGACTATAATTTAAAAACAAACTATGTATATTTACGGACTTTGGTAATTAAATTGATTAAATAACGAGTTACTGGTTACTAGTAACCTGAGTTCATGATATTTACAAAAAAGATGCCTGTCAATCATAAAAACAGTAAACCTTGCTCTTATAGTGGCCATAACTGGTGCCAGTACCTTATATCGATATACAAACATACATGAAGACCAACACATACTTGAAAAGTGTTTATTTTGACCTGAAACGAAAAAATCCCTCCATTTACGCAGATTCACTTTTACGCGCCTGAAAAAGTTTTATATGTTCACTAATCTACTAGACACCAGATGTCACCACGTACATGTATAACACAATTCGGGTATTCCCCCGAACTTTGACTCTTCATGAAGTGTATTTATTCTGTAATCTATTTTTGTCAATTTATAGTAGGTAAACATATGTTAGTGATTCTGTCATTAAAAATTTGATTGATTTTAAATAAACATTAAAAATAAATTCTTATGATAGTAAATTATAAATTATCAGAAACCTGTTAAATTTTATTTAAAAAATTATATCTAGCCAAGAGCATAATATTTTTACACGGCTTTCTATTGTTCCATTTACGCGATTTTTTACGCGCTGTTTTCATGAAACCAATTAATCGGGTAAATGGAGGTAATACTATATTATAGTAGTAATAAAACGGTGTTTTTATATAAATATAGGTGCATAACAATTTGATTGTTGATGTTACAGAACAGGGCTCGTTGACAATAGTAAGACGCAGTAGCGGTAAGAGTCGCGGTTCCCCGCCCCAGGCGTCGCCGCCCCCCGTGGGGCCCCCTAGCACCGTCATGGCCGTGTGCGACGCGTTAGACGAGGTAGACCTCGCCACGGACAATCTGCCCGCGGTAGACACACCGGACGCCTGCGACAAAGCTGCCCTCAGGTACGTACACACCATATTTTTATATAGGCGGGAGGGGGCATAAATTTACTTGTTTAGTAAAAATTTCAAGTTTCTAGCTTGTATAGTTTACAATATATTTTGTTTTGACTGGGAAGAACAGACAGACGTACGATAAAGTGAGATTATTAGGGTTTCTGGTAACCCTAAAAGGCTGACGTAAATGCTACGAGACTTTCTCATATGTATGGTATATTTCTATTTAACTGATGAATAATTAAAAAAAAAATGAAGACAAGTGCAAGCTATTTTTGCACAGTTTGAGTTCAATGCCAAATGCCCTCCACTAAAATCATGGAAAATTAAGAAAAACGTTGTTCCTTACGTCGTGAGAAATATTTTTTGTCGAAAAACTTTTTCTCTAAAAACAATAGTTCGGCAGTTATAAGGAAATAAACAATTAAATGGTTTATAAGAATTGATCACGCTAAAAATTTTTAATCCTGATAATTTTTGCTCTATTTACACCTAATTCTCATTGTTCATGATTTTTTCAGATTTTTCTGAGCGATTTTTTTGGTGATAAAGGTATAGCAATTTTTAAACGTTTTTGCTGAAAAATATTTTTGAAAAATGCATAAAAAATACATCATGTATTATTGTTAAATTCGTGCTTCAATAAGCTTTTATTTGACACCTTTGAAATTTTTTTTTCATTTATAAATTTACCCATTGAAATGAACCCCCAGAATCAAAATTCAACTTTTTATACTTTATGTCTATAATTGGGTCATCACACTCTATCCCTGTGTTAAATTTTAAATTTTTACTTCGAATAGTTTCAGAGATATACGTCTGTGGCAGACGGACGGACGGACCCCTAAGTGTTCCGTCTTCACGTAACACTAAAAATTATATAGGACATAAATTATATAGAAAATACCTTTCCCTACTATACAACTTTTATTATCAAATATTTCTTTTTCTTATAAACCGTTTCAAATTTAATTAGAACATTTTTAAAATTGACAGGAATGAACATCTACAAAACTTCTATAATATAATTTGACTGTACAGCAGCGATTCTCAACCTATGGGGCGCGCCCCCCTAGAGTGGCGTGATAAAACTAAATGGGGGGTGCGCGCATATGGAAAAAAAAATTATTCAATAATTATTTACTTATTTACGAATGAAAAGTAATAAAATACATTCTGACATAATAAAAAATAAAAAACACGTTTACATTTACACTGATATAATACACTTATAAATAGGATTGTATCAGTACTGCAGAATGTGTTTAATAATTAACTTATCAATATTAAATTAAAAACAAGACTAATAACTATTAGTGACTCCCTTGGGCCTGTCTTGCAGAGTAAAGTTTTTCGAAAGAAGGTTTAATATTAGATATTCATTTCAGTGAAAATTATTGTATGAAGTGGGAGGGGGATGAGAATTGTGATTGATTGGGTCGCAAATACTAAAATTTTGATAAACGCTGCTGTACAGACAAATACACAGACGTCATTGAGATAACAATCATACTTGATTCAGGGTCCTTCAAAACTTATTTAACCATTAAAATCTCGAGTTGATTTTTTTTTATAAAAAAGTAATAATAAAAAGACTGTATTAATTTAAAAATAAGTTAGTTCTACCAAACTCAAACAAACAAATAAAGTAAATGAACATTTAAAAAGCAAGTTGAATCAAAATCGGGCATTGTTTTTTTACATTTTAATCTCTGAAATGAGCTTATGTACATTTTAATTTGTACTTTCAGGTTACGTTCCCTGTTGCGGCAACTTCAACACGGGGAAATATCTGCAGAACTTTTGCAGAGGAACTTGCATTACGCTGCAAAAGTTCTAGAAGCTGTTTTTATAGACGAAACCAAGTATGTATTATTTATTTCATTATTTACTTATAAAATAACATACACTTTTTTTACTAATCTTATTGTTAACAGAATTATTTTTCAATATTATAGAAATTAAATGTCTTAAATTCTTTTTCCGATGTTTAGATTTTCTTCAAGAGAAGATTATTTTTCAGATTTTTTATATGTACTTAATATAAGTATGGTGTGTAGTTCAGCGGTTCTTAAACTGTGGGACGTGTTGAGGGTTCTAAGGGGTTGCAGAAAATGTTGATAAATAACAACCACACAAAAAAGGTATAATTATATTTCTGTAATTAATAATATCAAAAAAGTGCAGATAATAAAATATCTCTGTTTTTTTTTAATGTAAATAGAAATATGGCATCCAAAATAAACCTTCGCTCGCTTCGTACGCTCGGTAGACAACTTTTTTTTATTAAATGGAATGGTGAATTTTTTATTTAATAGAACTGTAAAACATGTTGTTTTGGATAATTTTAGTACAAAATATTTTTTTATTAGAGCAATAATTTAAACGTCATTTAATATTATATGTATTTTAACATATGTGACTGGAGCGAGACTGACACGATATCTATAGTGTGAATGCTTTCATTGTTTATTATTTATTTATATTTGATTGGAGTGAGAACGGACCGGGAGCGGCAATATAGTGTGGATCGATTCTAACTGAATATTATTATTTTAGTTTACTTGATATAACTTGCAAATAAAATCAACTATAAAATCCTAAATTCAATTTTTTAATATTAAATGACGTCTAAATTATTGCTCTAATAAAAAAATGTTTTATACAAAAGTTATCCAGAACAACATAATTCTATTATAGTTCTATTAAATAAAAACTATACCATTCCATTTAGTAAAAAACAGTTGCCTATACTGAGCGCGCGAAGCGAGCGAAGATTTATAAACTTGGATACCATATTCCTCTTCACATTAAAAAACCATAGATATTTCTTATTTGAACTTTTTTTATATTATCAATAGTTACAAAAATAATCATACAATAAATTTTTCGGAGACCATTGTATTACTATGTATTTTGAGGCACTGAATCCGAATTTGAGGTTAAAATAGCACCTTATTCGATTCATTTTGAACATGACTTCAAAAAACTTTTTTTTCGAAAATAAGATTTTTCATAGAAATACAATACAATTGTCAATACTGATTTAAAAAGAAGTCGTGGCTATAAAAAGTTTAAGAACCTGTTGTTTGGATGGACGTTTGAAATGTTATTTTTATTTTATATTTTTTTATACATATTTCTTTTTTTTTAAGAAATTTTTCACGTTATGATACTTGAGGGTCAAAAATATTCTGGTTTATTTTAATATATAAAAACTACTTACATGTAGACGTACTAGATTTAAAATGTGGATGATTCTTGATCAGAGTATCTACAGGATGTCCCAGATAACTTTTCCAGTGTCTATAAGAGATACAGATTTAGTTAAATCAAATTAATTATTTGTACATAAAGAGTGAGTATTACTACATTAAAATTATTAATAATATAATGTTTAGTTTAAATTTAGGCGGTACATCAAAAAAATTCCTTATTTCTTTATATGACTATAACTTTTTTGTCAAAGTAGATAAACACTTTTAGTTTGCAATTTCTTAAGACACTTTTTTCTCTAGAATAAGTTCAATTTTTCATATTTGACACAAAAGTAGCTATACATAGCTCGTAATATTTTTATGTACATAGGTACTTATAAAACGATAATTTTTAAAAACACTAATCAATTTTACATAAAAAAGTGTTTTAAAAAACCCCAAATAAAAAGTACCTACTTATATACTTTGACAAAAAAGTTAGTCATTTTATAAAAATGCATAATTTTTTTAATGTACCGCCTAAACCACGTAGTATTTAAAAAAGTGATTGAGTGTACTTATTACATTAGAACTTATACTTCTTTAGCGTAATGATATCTAGCGTACAAATGCAAAATTAAAAATCTGTTTTATCGACTATCATAACAGAAATTTGTATTATTTACACCTAACCTAACTACATAGTGTTAAATTGTTTTCGTTGCATGGTTGCATACAATGTTGATTTCATTTCCGTTTCATTACTAAAATTTCACCCTGAATGCGCCTAAAGAAGTATAACTTCAAAAATTGGTGTAATAATACTCACCCGTTCTTTACAAATATCCGGTATACAACATTTATCGGTAATTTATTTTTGTATTTTAAATGTTATATGAAATTTTGCATACAATTTAAAATGTTATCGAAAAATCTACTTACCATAGTAATAAACATTTATGTTTATAACAAACAACAGACAAAAACTATGGTTATGACTTATCAAATACAAATCCCCTAACCATAAAAATTGTAACAGTTTAGACTTACACGTGTTTCAATAGCAATGCTATCATTTTTATGGCTGGGGGATTTGTATTTGATAAATATTTATGTATTTCAAAAATTCGTCTGATTTCTTAGAAATAGCTAATTTTGGGACAGCCTGTATACTTTATTTTATAAGACCTTTGCAGACAATTCTGATACAATTTTTAATAAATTTAATTAATCTTGATATCTCACTAAAATGATGAGGTTTTGAAGCACGGGTTCTTTTGAATCTAGTCTTTGAAAATTATCAAAAGAAAATTATTTTCTAAGTTTAAATAAAAACAAAAGGAAGTTTCAATGCTCTCTCGAATAGCTCAGGGCGTTATCTGAAACGTGTTTAAAATCATCCCCCCCCCCCTTCTTCCCTCACTCGCTCTTGAGGTGTTCTTGATTAATCTAATTAATATTTTAAACGATTTTATCATTTTTGTTTCGTGTATTTTTAGATATTTATTTTTATTTACTTTTTTTTGTATTTTAATATATTTTTATTATTATTATTTTAAGTATGTAAGTGTAATGTTATATTTTAAGATATATATATTTGATAAAAGGTAATACAAAGCAAAAATAATCACAGTTAGTTAATCACCCATTAACTAACTGTGATTATTTTTATATATCAGTAAAAAAGTATTTTTATATTAAAATATAGGTATTAAAAAGAAATAGGGGAAACTTATCTAATGGTATGCTTTTAGAAATAAATATTGGTTTTAGTTTTTCAATCGAATTTAATTCTCGTAAATTGTTTTTATTTATTTAAATAAAATAAAAATCTAATTTATTGCCATTTAAATTTTCATAAGCAAGTTTTGACAATATCCATTACATTAACAGTAAAAGAGCAAAGTTATTATTTTATATAGTACCTATAGAATTATTTCCCCTATTCATCCGTATAAATTTTATTTTATGTAAATCATTCATAAAACTACTTTGATGTACTAAATGGGTCAAAATATATTTAGTAAAACATGGAAACATTCCAACAAATATTAAATAACGAGATAATTAAATTTTTAAAAGTTTAAAGTATGCAAAATAAATATCAGTTATGTTAAAATACATAACTATATAAACAAAACGTTGCTTTGAAAATTCAATAAGTAGGCATTATTTATTTAACACAGTGGCGCGCTATGACCGACTAGAATATAATTTTAGGCTCCACTGTGACAATTTTTATGTACTATCGCATGCAAAAGTAACTGACTAGTTTGCAGCAAATTTCTACTATTTTGCGGAAAAAAAATGTTTTGATATATTGGTTACTTTTTAATATTATTTAATTTATTTCGCATTAAGTACCTACTTCGATATTAAGTGTATTCATAAAATAAATATTCCCCAACTTTTCCATATTGAATTCAAAATATGTATAAGTAGTAATTTTTATTATATTATCAATAATAGTAATAATTTTAAATAAATGTTTTGACTCATTAAAATCATGTTTTTATAATACTCATTTCTAAATAAATAGATTTAATATTTTCTCTCAATAAAAATAATTCTTTAAATTTTCCATTATTATGTATTAAGGTTTAAAAAAATAAATACCGTCCACGTTAGAACAATCGTGACGGTAAAATGACATAGGAGCGGACATGCCTTATAGTGATAATAAGATAACAATGATAAAAATAAATAAAACTATTTGATTTTATTGCAAATTCAAAAAGTACTTTCTTATTTTAGCCACATGTAATCAAATTCTCTACCCCCCCCCCCCCCCCACCCTTCTAATACATTGACATATTTGACAAATACAAAATAGGGTATTTGATAACAAATTCTAAAATGTTGTAACAAGTATAGTATATGTTATTAAAGTATACAATCAATATAATTGAAAATTATAATTTTTAATCTGTTTGTCACGTGATTATAAACGCGTCTGGGCACTTTTGTCAGTGATATCAGAAAACACGTCACATGTCAAAATACTGAATCGCTATTCGTTTATTTACTGATTTCTGACGTCACGCATACTACGTGATTTTAAATGAGCCTCAGTTAACTGTAAAATATATATTTTGGAGTTTTTTCGGCATTACTTTGAAAAAAAACACACGTAAGTTACTGGCACCAGTCTTGGATCATACCCCAGTTTTGGGTACTTGTTTAATTAAATGTACTAATTTAGAAATATTTGTTGATATTTGATTACTGCCATTACTAAATCATAATCTATAGACACTTAACTGTAAAACAGCTTAATTTGATGACAATCGCAAAATGGGTGTCAAAATGGTGGACATTTAAACTAATTATTAGTATCATCTTTTATTAATTATTA
Organism: Sialis fuliginosa; assembly: GCA_961205875.1. Classification (NCBI taxonomy): domain Eukaryota; kingdom Metazoa; phylum Arthropoda; class Insecta; order Megaloptera; family Sialidae; genus Sialis; species Sialis fuliginosa. Next base: position 32,254,757 of record OY540812.1, read on the forward strand.
TATTATCATAGCATCTTCTTTACATTGTTTCAATTTTTACGATTCTTTATTTAATAACTTTTATGTCGTAGTACTTATCATTTTGTAATCATTAGCATGTGTCCATCACTGGATGCCCATTACTGGTTTTACTTTAACCATTACTGCAGAAAAAATCATAAACAAAATAAAAGGCTATAATTAAAAAAAAGTATTTTGTGATCTTTAGTAATTAAATTGATTTAATAAAGAGATACCTACTTATTTTATTAGTAACACGAGTTTATGAGAATTATAAAAAAAACCAAGTAAGTATACCTTACTCTTAACGCGGCCAAGACTGGTTGCAGTACTTTATATATTATTTACATGCGTTCATTTTACAAACTATTTTAGTCAAATATCCTAGTAAAAAATAAACTAAAATATTTCCTCCCGCGTTAAAAATACCGTCATGTCCGCCCCTGTGTCTGACATTGCGTGTGACAGGGTGAACCACGTGAACGAGGACAGAGAGAGCGATTCTCCAAAGCCAGAAACACCTCCAGCGTCTGCGGGCACGAAGAAGAGCAACAGCAGTGATGTCGGCAGTGAATCCGCGGCCCAGGCGTCGCCCGCCGCGTCCAGTAGAGGTGTACAGAAACGACGCCTCAGGACACCCGTGTGGGCAAGGTTAAAAAAACCACCCACTACATGATCCTCTGCGATAACGGACAAATTATTTGATCGGAGTAGTTTTTAAGGGTCCGATTTTCAAGACTTGAGTCTCGGTAATGGGAACGTGCGATGTTCTAAATCATAGGTGTCCAACCTTTTGAACCTCCCGGGCCGCATAGCAAAAATTTTGTTTAATTTGGTTCACTAAGGGCCGCACTGAGGACCTTTTTTTCTTTTTTTGGTCGCGGCAGTTTCAATTCCTCATTTTATTATATCTATATTATTATAAATAGAGTTAGATTAAGAAGACCTTTTATGCTCGCGGGCCGCACCAAGGGTCCTCGAGGGCCGCATGAGGCCCGCGGTTCGCGGGTTGGACAAGCTTGTTCTAAATATTCCAAAATAAAGAAGAGTTGATGAATTTAAATTTTAATTGACATAAACTTTGAACGCGTTTTTCTCGAAACAATGTTTTTGAAAATGGCTGCCATAATATCTCAGGATCTACTGAATCGATTGACTTCAAACTTTGTATATCTGTAGTACACATGTTCCACTAGTAGCAAAATTGAGTAAAAACAATTTTATTTTTTATTGTACGGATCACGAATTATTGAGAAAAAACACCAAAAGATAAAATTTCAAAATGATGCAATTTTTTTCTATTTTTGTACCCGCTATAGCTACACATTTATAAATAAAGAAACTTATTGGTTTTCGTTTTTCGCATTAACGGAGGAACTACAACAATGGTAGCTATTTGTTTTTCATTTTACGTTCTAGGTACGTGATTCCTTATAATAAGCTTAATTTTTATTATAAAATTTGTGTAACTTGACTAAACCTATACACTTTATACTTGTCCAAGATAAACGTAAAATGCATGGTGATTTTCTAAACGATAAAATACAGATTTGGTTAAATGAGATAAATTATTTGTATGGAAGGGGTGTGTATTACTACATCAAAAAATATTAATAATTGTATGTGGTTTAAGCGGTATACCCAAAAATCTGAAAATTTGGAATTTTTTTAAATGTACTTTTTGTTTGCAGTTTCTTAAAACACTTTTTTGTAGAATTGATTGGTGTATTTAGAATTTTTATATAACTTTTAGTTTCCGAGTTACAATCTCTAACTTTAGTTTTTCTTATGGGCTACTAAGTTGGCAATAGGATATTTGAACGTGTTTTTTTGCATGTGTACTAAAGATATACAAAAATATTATGGCAGCCATTTTCAAAAACATTGTTTCGAGAAAAACGCGTTCAAATTTACGTTACCTAGCTTTTCAAACCACTTTAAATTCATCAATTTTGAGAATTGAGGTATATCGGTTTTTGGACCCATTATTTATTTAATCGTATTTATTTAAAAAATGCAAAATTCGATATTCCTAAGGGTTTTATTAGCATCTACTGAGAATTAAGAAACAAAACTTTACTTAAAAAATGTTTTTTTCCTCGATTCTTCAAAATTGAAAATGAATTATTAAGAATGTTTGAGTATTTTTCTAGCGCCATAAAAAATTTAAAAATTGGGCCATTTTAGACAAACTTTAATCTTAAATTTAAAATAAAAATGTTTTATTTGAATATTTTTTATTCGGTCAAGAATTTAGTACATCTCTAAAAATTTTAAAAATGTTGCATTGATCATGAAATTAATTGAAAGCTAATTTGTATCAAAATACATTTTTATATTTTCCACTGTTGCTTGTGGGCGCGGGGGGTGAAAATTACCTGATAAAACTTTTGTAAATAAAATAATTTTTAACTACCTCTAAAAATACTAATACTTACAAAAATTTTAAATAATTTGTCCGTTTTTGCAATTTTCCCACCAAATATGAGTGTTTATTTTTCTATTCTCTTATCAAATAATTATCCAGAACAACATTTAAAATGGTAAATTAAAAAAAAACTCGTACCTGACAAGCGATAAATGAGCGAGCATGCTCGATCGTTCATGTACGCTCTTGCTCGCTCATTTAGTGAGCATTATAATTTATATAAACATATGGAGCAAATAATAATCTGACCAGTAGGTTCTATAAATTATGTTATATCTATTCAAACAAGAGTTTCTCATTATCAGAAATTATTCTCTCGTATATAATTTGATATTATTAAGACGAATATACCTATTAACACATGCTTACACACATACACACAAATTTACGTTTAATTAATAACGAAATATAGGTTAATAATATTTAGTACATTTTAGATATGCTAATAAAATTTCCCTTAATATTCCTGTAGTTATATCTTAATATGATTAAACCAAAATGTAAATTATTATTTTGAGTCTATTTTCTAATGGAATAATTTAAAATAATTCGAACCAGACAAATATCTAGTTCTTAATTCATGAAAATAACAAATAAAATAATTTTGCGCGTGCTTTGAAACCAAGATACAGTCAATTTGTATACAAAAAAATCAGTTTTATTACTTCCATGGTCCATAATCATTTTTAAATTAAAAATAATTTTGCAAAATTATTAATATTTCCAAAATCAATACAGGTTTATTCATTGGGCCATAAATAACATTTGACAACTGTTGAAGTTACATATATAACGAGAACTAAGCAATATACGAAAAAAAATCTCAAAATTTTTCTTGTGGATCACAAAAAAAAGTTAAAAATTCAACCAATGTTTAATATTAATAGTGTACATAGTATAACACGTGAAAGTTTATAAAAAATTATAACATACCGTTTTTACATTTTTGTTCATAACAAATCGAAAAATGCATATAAAAGCTTCTAAATAACGTTAAAAAATTCAGTATTCGTTTCGTTAAATTGTTTATTTCAATAAGCCTAGCGCATTCGGTCTATTTCTCGAATCGCGTGAAAAACGCATCATTTTGATGCGGGCACTTTTACGCCTAAACTAAAAATGTTAGTATATGCTTTCGCATATTTTTTAATAGGAAATTTTGTTATCCACAAGAAAGGTTCTGAGGCATTTTTACGTATATTACTTAGTTCTCGCTACGACAGCCATAACAGGAACAAATGCTATTCATGTAACTTTGACAGTTGTTTATAAATTGTTTAAACAATTGCGCAATGTTTCATATTATACAGTGTATTCCAAATTGATTAAGACATAGGAAATTTAACATGGGGGCAATTAGAAGTATTGTAGTAACCTTTGGCCAAAAACGATGTGTCATTGGTGCATTTTGAATCGCCACAAAATTTAATTAAATAGTAATTAGTATTTTATTTTAACATTTATATCTGCCAAAAAATATAATTACAATTTTATCTAGAATGTGTACTTTAATTTTATTAAAGTTGAAAACAAAATACTGTTGATTAATTTAAAATTTATCAGTTAACACATCGTTAAATTTGACCAAAGGTTACTACAACATTCCTAATTGTCCCCATGTTAAATTTCCTATGTCTTAATCAACTTGGAATACACTGTATGTACAAATGTACAAATGATTTTTACAATTTCACTGGTCTATTAGTCTTAAGTTCTTGCTGAGACGAACATTTTGTAAATTTAAATCGGTGAATTTTTACAAAAGTTATCGTGAACGAAAAATTTACAGAAGACACAGCGCAGACACAGTTTTCTTTACGTTTTGAAGGTATTATAATCAAAATCTGATCGGACTCGATCGATCGTCATACTTTCATTTGATTTGGAACATGGCAGTAAAAACAATTGATTTTTTGATTAATTTGATAAATAATTTACTATTTTCAATAATCTAGAATTCAATAGCTAGTTTTGTGTGTTATGGTTTATCTTTTTTAATAGATACATAGAATTTATAAGTATAGAATTATTATAGCTCTTAAACTTTTTATTCATAACTTAAAAAATCGCATTGTGTCGTTTTAGAGCTTCATACTAAGACAAGACTTTCCTCGGTCTCATCTCGTCGTAGAGACGAGACTGAGACGAGAAGAAACTAAAAAGAAACTGTTTGAATTTTGACGTCACAAAACTCAATTTATTATTACAATAAATGTATAAAAAAATTATTTTTCGCACAGACCGAAATTATTATTGTTTATCTCGTCTCAATCTTGGTCAGTTGTACGAGATGAAAGGGTTAAACCTTGTATAGTCTCGTCTTGTGTGAAGCTCTTATCATCTCATTAACTAAATTAGCATTATTGTTTTCAATATAATGATAAATTATTTAAAAATAAAAATAAAATCTTACGAAATAAAAACAGCGAAAAATGTCAGATTTAAATAAAAAACATTTCAGCGTTCAACACACAATTCTTTCTCTGTCTTTCTCTCTCTCTTTATTTCTCTTGTATTTGTTTTGTTTAGCATACTATGTAAATATCTATATATGTATACCATTAGCATGTTAGATATAAATAAATATTAAACCATTCTTGTCACATCTTTTATATGTAGAAAAAATTCGCACAATATTGAATGTTCAAAAAGTACAGTGCAGAAGAAAGTTTGAGGTAAAAATAAACGTAGTGGTGGAACGCTTAAACTTCAGGAGAGGGGGGGGGGGGTAATGAATATTGATTTTTTTCATCATATTGATAGTTAAAATGTTATTGAGTGCTAAATGAAAGAAATCATTTAATATTTTTGTATTTCTAATTTAATTTATTATTATAAAAAAATTTACTAAAAAAATTAACATCTTACAACTTTTAATTTTGCTTACTAGCTTCAAATTTTCTGTCCGTACTGTATCTATGTGTACCAGTGGTGCACAAACGTTGGTATTCGCCCTTCAAAATATCAGAAAAGAATTTACAACTGTGGTCAAAAAATTATCATTATGTTTGGGAATTTTTTTCTCAGGTATATAACTAATTATTTGTAGATCGGGCAGAAGACATTTTATTATGTATATTAGGGTGCTTTTTTTGCGACTATTTTTTTTTCACTCCCACCTCAAAATTTTCTTGGAAATACCTCAAAAAAAATTCCCTGAAAATTTGAGCCCTTAATATTAATATTAAGTACTCGCTTTCAGCGTTTAAAGATTTCCCATTGAAAATACACGTAAACTTGAACTTTTTTTTTTACTTTTTATAGCTCAGAGGCATTTTATCCTATTTGAACGTTTGAAAAACCAAATTACGCAGAATTAAATGTTCTATAAAAGTATTTATTGCAACGAAACTGTAACATACAAGGGTGAGACAGTACAGGTGATTAAAGTCAAATTTTTCATGAATTTCTTGTTTTTTCATTGTTATTTCATAAATGGCTGAAAATACAGAAAAAGTTTAAATAAAAAAGTTGTAGCAAATTCAATTTTCTTCAAAAAAGATCCTGAGCATCAAATCTCTATTATTGATATTTTTCAAGATAATAAGCTTTTTGTTTTATATGATTTACGATTTTCATGAATTCGCGACTCTAATTATTAAAAACAATTTTTTTTAAAGTTATTATCTACTTTTTCAAAGTCAAGAAGAAAAGAAGAGGTAAATAACCTCAAATAGATGTTCTTTATGTTCATGAAAATCGTAAATCATAAAAAACAAAAAGCTTATTATCTTGAAAAATATCAATAATAGAGATTTGATGCTCAGGATCTTTTTTGAAGAAAATTGAATTTGCTACAACTTTTTTATTTAAACTTTTTCTGTATTTTCAGCCATTTATGAAATAACAATGAAAAAACAAGAAATTCATGAAAAATTTGACTTTAATCACCTGTACTGTCTCACCCTTGTATGTTACAGTTTCGTTGCAATAAATACTTTTATAGAACATTTAATTCTGCGTAATTTGGTTTTTCAAACGTTCAAATAGGATAAAATGCCTCTGAGCTATAAAAAGTAAAAAAAAAAGTTCATGTTTACGTGTATTTTCAATGGGAAATCTTTAAACGCTGAAAGCGAGTACTTAATTTTAAAATTAAGGGCTCAAATTTTCAGGGAATTTTTTTTGAGGTATTTCCAAGAATATTTTGAGGTGGGAGTGAAAAAAAAAAAATAGTCGCAAAAAAAAGCACCCTAATGTATATATTCAACTTATTCAATGTCAATTTAAATTGAAAAATATTAAAAATTTACAAAGTTGTGAGCCTCGATGTGGCGATCAAAAAAATAAGTTCCTCTCCATTGTCACATCGAAGTTTTGGTGAAGAATATCGAAAAAAAATTATCAATATCTATAATATAAAATAACGATGGTTTGAAAAAATAATTTTTTTTCCTTTGTAAAACCTTTTTTTATTCAAACGGTTTTAAAAAATAGTAATTATCAAAATTTGTATAATCGGCTTTACACAGACTTAGTCACTGTGATTACTAAAATTAAAAAAAATCTATTGGTTCATTAGTCTTTGAGTAATCGCTGGGACAAGGTCGAAAAAAGTAGTTTCGAGAAAATCACGTTTAAAGTTTTCTGAGGGTTATATCCGGCCGTCCAACCTGTTCTCACTAAATTGACTATAACTCAGTCAATTTTTGTAATTTTGACTTTTTTTACATATTTTTAAATATGTAAGTATTATATATATTTTTTAAATGCAACAAAAAAAATTGATTTTTTTAACGATTAGTGCTCCACCTCTCCAGAATAACATACCTGCCACACTGGGGTCACCTCGTACCCCAGACACTAAAATTCTAACTACTCGTAAGTTATTGAATATTTTAATTCAATAAAATTCCTCTATCATCATCGAACGATCGGTTATTTAAAAAATATATAATATTTAATTTATTTAAAAAAATTGAAAACCTTGTAAAATTCGAAAAAATTGATTTTTTTACATAAAAATTTATAACTTTTTTAATTTTTAATTTAAAAATCTAAAATTTTAGACTGATACTCTTGAGATAAAACACTTTAAGAGAAAAAATAGTGTGGAAGTAGTATTTATTTTGACATCTGAACAAACGGATGTCAATGAAAAAACATCTTACTTTCAGTTCATTGGACTAACGTTAGGGGTCGCCACCAAAACTATTTTAAACAGCTTAAATTGAAGTTGAAACAATGTGGGATGTAAGGATTAACCATCACAGTGACTTAACTAACTTGAGTTAACGCGAGTTAAAAAATTAATGGAAAAATATTTTTTTTATGAATGGCTCAATATAAATGCTGTGCACCACTGGTTTATATGTATGTATCCGTCTCTCTACAGGTTCTCTGTTCCCTATATAACGTTACACGCTTCACTTCATCTACGTATTGTTGATTATTGTTCTATCTTTCTGTATTTCAAATTTAATGATATATTTTTTATTTTATTTTTCAAAGTACTTGAGTTTTTTTATGACTTCATTGTCTTTCTTACTGTGTCAAAGCATTGTATAAATGTATTATGTATTACATGTTTATTGTATTGTAGTATTTTATTATATTAGGTCTCCAAACGAGGCAAAATTAAATTGAATGAGAAATAATAAATATTATATAAATTGATAAAAGGCGATACCAGGTAAATGATATCATAGAATTTCGTCTAATTTTGTCTCGTGCGAATTCCTATTATATATATGTGTACATATAAATATATTATACCTTATAATTATTTAGTATAATAGAAACCCTTAGATAGATAATTTTTATACATATACACAAAATCAATGTTCCTTCGAATGATATAGGTATACAAGGTGTCCCGTAAACATACCAACAAACTTTCAGGAGTTGTTGGAGACATTAAAATAATCGCTTTTTGTCAATAAACCCATGTCCGCAAATGAACCATTTCAACAGTAGAACAAAAGAAAGGACCCCGCCAAAATTTCTACAGAAAGGTAAATTTTGCCTTTTTTAAGAATTTTTTTGTGGAAATTATATTTCAAAGTGTGCTGATCAAAAGTTGTAGAGGGTTCTATCCACGAACATCCATAATTACTGCTTCAGGGAGCATCGAAATATTTTATGTTTAATACATGATTTTATGTTTACATTTATATTTATTTTTATCTCCTAAAGGATCAACTATTAGAAAAACTTGAAAAGAATAAAAAGTGCTTCTAATTAGTCAGTGATTACATAAAAAAAATTTATATTGTCTGGTTAGTTCTAAAAACTTTTTATAATTTGCAAAATGTTCTAAAAGTTGATCCTTTAGGAGATAAACATAAAAATGTACATAAACATAGAATTTTTGGGTACCCCCTAGAGCAGAAATTATGGGTTTTCGTAGGTTGCATCCATTACAACTTTTGATTAGCTTCATTTCCCTTAATTACAAAAAAATTTACTGAAAGGCAAAATCCATTATTTTTTTGTGGCGTCCTTTTTTTGCTCTACTGTTAAAACGGCTCGTTTTTTAGCATATGTTTATTATCAAAAAGCGATTTTTTTTAATGTCCTTGACAACTCCTGAGAATTTGTCAGTATGTTTACGCACTTAAACTAAAAATATACACCTTAACCACAATAAAACAATGTCACTCAACACGTGTTTTATGATGGTTAAGGTGTATATTTTTAGTTTAAGTGACTAAGAGACCACAGTTACTCTGTTTTTCCAATAGTATGTTTACGGGTCATCCTATATATACTTTACATTTACAATTAATATAATCGCATTTATCAAACTAATAAATAATACCAAACATATAGGATTCTCCAAAAATTATATGACAATTAATTTGCGAAGATATTCTAAAATAAAATTAAAAATATACAAATAATAATATATACCTATAATATTTAAAATAACAATTATTTCATCATAATAATAATTGCTATTGGTAGTTTAAAAGTAATTTGATGTCATCTGATTTGTTGATCCATACCATATAACAGAATCGGCATAAGCCGAATGTACATTATAGAAATTTTGTGTTTGTAATAAATATTAGTTTATTGTTATTATTTTTTCATATACATACAAAAATGGGAAAAATTCCAAGCTCTCTAATTATGATAAAAATGACCGTACATAAATAAATAAAAAATAATTTAAAATATTGAAATCTGTACTGTTCAGTGAGATTTTCAAATATAACTTCCATTCATTTTTTTCAAAATTACGAGATTTTAAATAAAACGTTTCTTTATATTAATTAATTAATTTTACAACTCTGTAAAAAAATGAATTAAATTTCAATTTGCACAAAATTCTGAAAAGTATACATTTTCGTCTTTAATAAACATATTTTTTTGTACAATTGTTTTTACCAAAATTACAGAGATTTCAATATTGCCCTGTTTTTCTAATAGTATTTTGATCTCTTAATTATTTTGGCAACGAAATTTTTCTGATAAATTTAAAAAGATAGTGAACTTGATAAATGTTTGAAACAAAAAACAAACAAAGTACAAAAATGCATAAATAAATAAACAAAAAGAAAAATGATTATCATGTACATATACAGGCAGCAATTTTTCCAATCTGACAGTCTCGATTTTTCTGTAATATACTACAACTGCCAGAATGAGAAAATGACTGTCCAACACATTTATTTTTTCTATTCGTAAACAACAATATAAATAAATAACAACACCATATTCAGAAAACGAAAAATAACTTTCCTCCACGAATGAACTAAATATTTTACTAGATTTTCCAAACTTGAAAAATGAGCAATACAACAAAATATGAACACACATTTATTTTTAATCACTGATATTCGTTTATTGGATTCTTGTGTTGAGTTACAAAACGGGGGAACGGGGAAATAGGGGAGTAGTCCCATTGATCTGGATGCCACTATAATGTCCTGTATTATAAACGAGCTATATAGCAAAATTTGCTAGCTAAAAAGCACTTTTTTTAGCCATAGAAAGCACTTTCAAATGAGGTTTAAAACCTATCAGACAATTCTCTTAAAGTTTCATGAAGTGTTTGACAATTTTCACGCACGCGTTGTATGTAAACACCAACGATATTAAAACAGTGGCGATATAATGAATATTATTTTGTACGTTCAGAGTCGCCAACTGTATTAAATAAGTTGAAGTATCAATACTCTAAATTTCATAGCTAATCCATAGTTACTATCACAGAATTAATACCTCATTTGAGAGTGCTTGCTAGCTAAGCTAGGTAAGGTACTGACAAGTCTTGGACAATACTCCAGTATTGAACCCTTGTTTAATTGAATCAGAAATATGTGTTAATATTTGATTACTGCCATAACTCAATCATAATCTGTTAAACAGCTTAACTTGATGACAATCGTTTTATGGGTGTCAAAATGGTGAACATTTAAACTAGTTATAATTATAATCTATTTATGTATTATTATATTACCATAGCATCTCTTTACATTGATTCTAATTCTATGATTCTTTATTTAATAACTTTTGTGTCGTTATAATTATCATTTTGTAATCATTAGCAAATGTCCATCACTGGGTGTCCATTTGTTCCCGGGAATTCCTTGCTTTTTTACTCGAAATCCCGGGAATTTTTTGCTAAAAATACCAGGACTCAAGACTTTCTGATTTAAAATTCACCTAATACATTGCACATTTTATTTTTGAAAATAAAATTCTTACGATTTAGTAGCAAAAGATGTCTCCATTAAAAAAGACAAAACTAAATGAGTTTAAGATTTTCCAATCAACTGGAGAACGGGCGCAAAAATTATTTTTTTTGTATAAATCATTGCTGACAATAAAACCAGCATTTACAGAAAACTTGAGAATTCTAGCAGTATTTATAACAAAAATTAGAAATTATCTTATTCGACTTTAAATTCATTGGTATTTCTAAAAGCTTATTTTGTGATAACGTTTTTATATTATATATTTTCATAAATAATATATAAATCTGTTAAAAAATACATTTTTTAAATTAAATTTGTTTTAGTAAATTAACTGTTGGCTTTTTTAACACACACAATACCTTTATATAATACATACAAATATTTATAATAAAAAAAATTTCCAATAATTTTATTGATGAGCAAACAAAAATCTGGAGTCCCGGGAGAGTAAAATTATCACGTCTGGAGTTCCGGGTCTTTGAAAAAGCCGAAAATTCAGAATATCTAGTGCTTATTATTGGAGGAAAACCATTAAGAAAATAAAAGGCTATAATTTAAAAAAAACTTTATATTTGCAGACTTTGGTAATTAAATTGATTAAATAAAGAAATAGTTGTTTTATTAATAACATGAGTTCATACGAATTACAAATAATTCGGGCAAGACATACACGAGTGTATGCCACGTGAAATGTTTGGAACCACTTACAGGTGCATTTTTAAGTTAAAGTTAAAATATAAAAAAGTGTCAAGTTCTACTAATTGAGATCTATATTTTGACACTCCACTTGCCTAGATAAATACAATTGATAAAAATGTACGAAGAACCGTGGGGAGTTTCTGGTATTATATCAAAAAGATAATATTAGGTTAACGTATTTAATGTCAATTAAAAGACAATAAATATTTTTTGGATTAATTATTATTGATATTTATTCAATGAAATATATTTCTGGTATATTTTAAAAAGTATTACAAAGTTCATTACTTCAGATTCCATGGAGATATTTAAATTATACTCGTTTATGATAATTATAAAAAAGAAGCCCATAAATTCCAAAATAATATAATATACCTTGCTCTTAAAGCGGTCAAGACTGGTGCCAGTATCTACATTTTAATGAAAATTTTTCAAATAAAAATTGTCTCCATTTAGTATTTGATAAGTCTTGTAGGTACTTAATCATTATGACTTGTGAACGAGCCGTGTAACAGCTTGTTTTTTGATAGACTGTTTACAATTTTCTCCCAAATAACGCGACACTAGAACGTGGTGGTTGGTAATTTATTTCTCGAATAAAACCATGCATACTAAAATTTTCTTTCTCGGAACAGAATTTTTCAGCTCATTTCTAAGCGGAACACGAAAATACTAAAGTGATATTTTAGAAGCAATGATGAGCGTAGTATTATTTTCACGCGTAAAAATTCTGTATTTTTTTATGAGCTACTAAAAATGTGATGTCTTATAAAAATTCACGAATATTATATAATTCATCTAAAATAAATTGTCTGTGGATTTAAATACAAAATAAATGACATAGTACTCTGCAACTATAAATCACACAAACAAAAGGCGGACTTAAAAGATTTGTTATTTAATCTAGTTTTACGAGATAAAATTTTATATCGTTTTGTTGAATGATTCAAAAGTTGCAGTCATTTAAGTAAAGCCAGGTACTTATATTTTGATTAATATTCATAGTATATTGGTTTTTATGTACTTTTTATGTCACTTAATAAAATCTTTAATTTTATTTGTATAAGCTTTACAGAAAAATATTGTTCGGTATTTATAAAAATAGGTATATATTTTCTTTACTTTCCCCCCTCCAAGGGAACCTATTCCGTATTTTATCTTGGAGAATATGGATACTATAAGGTACTGACACCAGTCTTGGCCACTTTAAGAGCAAGATATACTGTTTTCTTGAAATTGATGGGCTTCTTTCTTGTAATTCTCATGAACTCATGTTAATAATAATTCATATGCCTTTATTAAAAAGTTCGTAAATACAGTTTTTTTTTAATTATAGCCTTTTATTTTCTTTATGTTTTTTCTCAAGTGATAAACAAAGTAAAACCGGTAATGGGTACCTAGTGATGGGCACTTGCTAACGATTACAAAATAATAAGTACTACAACACAAAAGTTATAAAATAAAGAATCATAAAATTAGAAATAATGTAAAGCAGATGCTATGATATTATTATAATTAATAAATAGATAACACTAATAATTAATTTAAATGTCAACCATTTTGACACCTATCGGACGATTTTCATCAAATTAAGCTATTTTACAGTCAAGTATCTATAGATTAAGATTCAGTAATAAAATATCAACCAATATTTTTTATTTAGTACATTTAATTAAACAAAAGTCCAACACTGGGGTATTATCCAAAACTGGTGCCAGCTCCTAATATATGTACAACAGTTGAACTGCTTTTATATTAAAATAAAACTTCCTGTTATCACGTAAAGACATTTGTTTAAAAACTCTGACAAAAAAAAACATGGATAAAAGTTTTTTTTTTTTAAAGCTCATGTTTATTTTTTCCCAATAGAACTCGTCGAATAAACGTATTTCCCCAGCGATGCATACAAACTGCTTGTTGTATTTTAAAACAATAACTGTCAACTTTTTACTTTAAATTGTTATATTTAAAGAATTATTTTTGTCGCAAAAATTCAACATAAGATAAATAAATATTACTTGTATTTTTTTTTAAATCATTAAGTTTAGGTACAGTCGCCTGCAGAACTCGTCTGGCACTCTAAAGGCTAGAATCGCTTACAACAGATTCCAAATTTAAAGACAAACATCATCGGTTATCTTTTTTTATCAAGTTTAATATATTTAAATACTAAAATTCGGAATATCAAATATTTATTGCCATAAAATTTACGTATACAATTTTCAATAGATTACATAATAATTTAATTGCACAAATATATATGAGTACTATAAACGAAGAGTAGTTCTTTATCTAGCAAATGAATTTCAAAATATCTGTCTTTGTTTGATACATGGAGAAATGATTTAAATATTATAATAATCAAATGGGAGGAGCCTACTAAGTTTGTGATAAACGAAAATGAATACAAACTGCAAGACCATTAATGCAGGTGACTGTACCTACCTACCCAGTTTTTTACCGCTCATAGAAAAAATAAATCCAGTAATCTCTCCATTTACGCAATCAATTGGTTCCATCAAAACCGTGTAAATGAAACAATAGAAATGTTTGTTGTGATTTTTATAATTTTCCACCCTTTTTCCAAACTTTTTTCAACCGCGTAGAAATGGAAGAATTGCTGTAATTCGCTTGAAAATGAAACGACAAAATTTTTAATTTTAAGTTTTGTACATCAATTTGTTTTTATTTATTATTTATGCAATATTATGTTATGTACACAGGTAGAAAAGTGACTTGGGCCAAGAAAATCTTGTTTTATATATAACGAAAACAATATTTTCTTATAATATAAGAATGTATTCTTAATCCATGTATATTATTGTTTTCGTCCAACAATATTTCTTTAAAGAGAAACAACAATTTTCTAGATTAAGAGTATATTCTTAAATTAAGAAAATATTGTTTTCGTTATATAAAAAACAAGGATTTCTTGGCCCAAGTCAACTTTTCTACCCGTGTACATTAAGATTTAATGTGACATAAAAACTCTTACATGTATATTGAAATATAGGTACTGTATATATATATATAGTTTTTAATTTAAACTTTTTAAACTTCCAATAGCAACTATCTGTTTGTTTTTGTTTAGTTTTTTTTTCAACAAAATAAAACCCCTATTAGATATTAAATATATAATATTTAGAATAATAACAACTTAATTGTTTAATCGTCAGAATTTATTGAAAAAAATTAAATGCAAGTTTTCGATTCACTTAAGCTTTTGAAAAGAAATAAAATTTAAGACAAATGTTGTATTCTCAATAATCATACCCGTCGTTACATAAATATTATTGAGATTATCTGTCTCTAATTTTATTTCCTTTTAAAAGCCAAACGATGATTCTGTGCATCAAAAACTTGCATTTTCTTTTTTCTTCGATAAATTCTGACGTTTAAACAATTAAGTTGTTATTATTTATATTTAACGTCACTACTATTATATTATATTATATTTAGTATATGGAATATTTATCGGAAAAATAACTGAAACATTTATTTGTAGACAAAACGTGCAAAGAAAGGATTCCGATGTTGTCCCGGTTGCTGTCGTTAGGTTTGTTGTACTTTTTGTAGAGTTTGATGCATGTTGTTCACCCTAACAAAAATTAACAATAAAAAGCTTAGTTCGCATTTTTAAGGTGATTTTTCGCGTCAGTGTTTTCAAAAAATCATTTTTTGTGGACAATACAATTGATATTGTTATATTATCTGATATCATTATTTCAGTCAATTGTTTTATATAAAACTGATACCCGGTATTATAAAGAATTTGCTTAAGTGCAAAAACAAATTAGCTTCCAGCTATCTGCTAGGCACTGAATATAAATAATAACACACTCAAAGATGTAGCGAATGAAATCGTACATATAATAATCTTGACGCATGCGCGATAAGTAGAAATCAGCGACTTAAAATAAGTGTTCTAAGTGTATCTCATTAACATTATTATATATTTACTACCATTGCTTTTAAATATCGAGCCATTTTATAACAATTTGACACCTAGCAGATAACGTTAACTCGAAGCTAATTTGATTTTTCACTCAAGCAAATTCCTTATAATACCGGGCATGAATACCCCAAAAATTATTCAAAAATTCAAATTTTCTATCAAAATGAGTAAAGTTTATTATTTTCTCCATCAATTTTTCAAAAATATCTTTGAGTGCGCCATAAAATGTATTCTAGTAAAACTTTAACAACAAATTGCATACTTTTAGAGACGCTGCAATGCGAGAAAAACGCCTTAAATATTCCCAATGGGTCAGAATAACTTCACTAACTCGGTATAAATAAGATACCTTTGATGCCCAGTAACTTACTCGTAGCACCGATTTTTTTTTTAAATATATACAAAAAAGTTATGCTGTATTATGGTAGTGATGTGTTCAAATATATACTGCTTCGAAAAGTTCGTTAATAGCGTCAAAGCGTCATTTAACCGTGCATTTTGGGTAGGCAGCAATTTTTGGGGAGGGGGGGTCGACTGTGAGTCTAAAACTCTGTTTCCGGGACTGGAAAAGAGGTTGTTTTTCCGCCATCTTGAAAATAAGAGTGCAATTAGTTTCTTTATTTATCTATTTAATCCTCAGCTCGACAAAAATTTTGTAAAGAGCATTTTTGTGGGTAATTAAATTATCTATTTTATTTGCAACTTTTTGATGTAACATTAATAATAAAAATTTTATAAGCAAAAAAAGATTAAAAAATATGGGATGAAAAACTTTGAAGCGAAATAACGTTTGAATTTTTCAGTCCTACAAAATAAATACTCCCTAGCGTTTTTGTAAAACATTTCCTAACTAATAATTTAATCTATTTATTTTTTATTTGGTTTATTTTTATTGTTGTTTCAGCGTTGCTAAGGGAAGTAAGTCATAAGTAAGTAAGATACGTAGGTATAAAAACTTGTTAATACAAAAAATAGTTTCAAATAAAAGAGGTTCGCTAGAAAATTCCTTACAACCTCCATAATGAAAAAAAAAAATTTCATTTGTTTATCCACTACGATGAAAAAAGTGGTTAAAAGCACACTTTATTAAACTTTAATATCTAACTAACATTATTAAACTGTTAATAAATTGTCTTTAATCAACAGTTAAGGTTTTTGCACAAGCGGAAAAAACATCGCTCCATTTCCGGAAACTGGGTTTTAAATTTACGGCGTACCCCTCTACGAAACCTCCTAAAAATCGCTGCCTACTCAAAATGCACGTTTGCTCTATTTTTACGACACTTCGACTGTACTTTAATGTCAATACAAAAAATTGAGCGGACTGATACCTATAATTTTTGGAGTACAAGTTAGTCCCACCATTTTTACTAAAAAAACTCCGTTCTAATGTACAGTAGTACCTCCCAATAATGACGTAATTGGTACTGGACCCTCGCCGTTAAGTGAATAACGCAGGTAAGTGAATTAAGGCTTTTTTGTACTTCTTGAGTGCCTGCAAGCAAAACTACGTACTATGTACTACTATACAGGTTGAGTCGTATAAGTTGATTGATAAAAGTATTTCAAGCAAAAAAGTTAATACGAACATGTGTTCGGAAACTGTTCGTGGGGGAGCTATAGATCCCCAAACATTTTGTCTAAAATTAGTTTTTATTCAATATTTTGAGAACCGATTGTGATACAGTAATTTGATTACCCGGTTTTTGTATTAATACATGTTATTGATTTCCAGTAATCATTAGTTGATACTGGAAATCTATAACACGTATTAATACTGAACCGATTGTCAAATTTCATAACTATTTCACAATGAGATTTTTAATGACTTGAAACGGAAAGATCAAGTGTAAATTTTGAAATCGGAGAACACATTTTTTTTAAAGGATCACATATTGCTCCGATATATTCTCCACTTACTTATTCAAAATTATTAATTTTGCTTCTCCGTCATATCGAAGATACGAGAAGCTTTGTAATCGTTTCTTAAAGAGAAAAAAATCTACTAAAATTTAAGCTTACAATAAGTTTTTCTCCATGTGGCATCCGCCGGCCCTTCTGAACTGGCATCCCAGGCGGTTACCCAGTCTACCTCCCTAAAGCCGGCATTGCTGTTATACATTAACAAAATAAGCAACGAATTTTTTTAATAAATATAAAAATTTCAACATCAACCATTCATTTTTCCAAATCTTACTTGACTTGAATTAAATATTGCACTCGAGTTTTTACGAGTATCGATCGACTAACAAACATTTTTTAGTTTTTCATGGCAATTGTGATTTTTATTAATGAATAAAATGCGTTGTATCTTTGTTATTAGTTGATTATTATCAAAGATACTAGATGCTTTGCGATCGTTTTTTAGAGAGAAAAGAAATTGTTCTACGGTTTCAAAATTTTCACTCGATCTTTCTGTTTCAGGTCAACACTAACACACATTTTATAATTGGTTTAGAATTAATACTAAAAACTGATTATAAAATTTCATAACTGTATCACAATGCGTTATCAAAATATAAATTGAAACTAATTTTAGGCTAAATCTTTGGAAATCTGTAGCTCCCTCACAAAAAAATTTCCGACGCATGTTTATATGAACTTTTTTTCGTGGAATATTTTTCTCAATCAACTGTTCATGTTTGTTCCACCTGATATGACTCTACTTGTATATTAAGTGTGCAATAACACTAAATAATGATAGAAAGGGAAATTTACACAATGTTTACCTTTAAATATATATTTAGTACGTACAGTACATGATTACAAATAAAAAAGAAATAAAAATATAAAATTTCAAGATATTTAAGAGCGCCGTTATTGCAAAACACCGTTAAGCGAATAGTCGTTATTGCAAGATACTAATCGATCTCTAAAATTTTAGTTAAAACTTGTTCTCCATCAATTATATTACTCTATCAATTTTTTGTATTTGCGATAACGAACATAGCATAGATGACACAGGTACTCAGTGAAACTATGGCAGTATACGGTGTGACCCCTGAAACTTTAAGCTTAATGCAGGATTTTTGTTTTCGTAACAAAATAAAATATAATCTTTTCAGTTTTTTTATATGTTTTTGTTTGCATCTTAAATTATACATAAAAAATGTTTGGGTGTTTTTGGGAATTAAAGTGGACTCCTCGAAAAAAGATAGGTGTGTGATTTGAAACAAAAAAAATCAAATATATTTTAATTTTATAGACTTGTCTTTATCGTATCATCTAGAATCAGACATTAAAATTGATAAAAAACAAAATGGTGTAAAAAAAAGTTTGCAAACATCGTGTTTTTTGTTCGTTGAAAATCAAGAAAAAAATAATAAATTATTAATAAAAATAACTTATTTTAGACAATGCGATAACTATCAGTGTATAGAACAACGTGTTAAAAATATAGCCCGATCGGTTGATTAGATTTTCGTTTCTGCTTCCCACCAACCAAAAAAAGTAGTTTCGAGAAAACGTGTTTAAAGATTTAGTAACAGATTTTACATTAACACAGCCCGGTCTCTTCTATGTGCTATAACTTTGTAAATTCTTTAAATTTCGATCTACAATTTTCACAGAATACTGTTAATATATTTTACTTTCAAAGTACTTTTTTAAGTATTTTACTTTGAGTATTGAACACTAGCATAATACAGCATGACCTTTTTTATATTTATTTTTACAAAAAAGCGGGGTTAAGTTACTAGACACTCGTACTTCAAATATTTACAATTTCATAACCTTCGAAAAAAATCTATAGTATAAATTTATATTATAGTTATTATACTAATATACCTACATATATTATAAATAATCATTTTTAGGTTGCTCGGCTGTAACATAAGTGTTGTATGATATACCAATTTAAAGTTTGCATCTGTGTTTATTTTGTTACCTGAACAGTTAGTTTTTTGGCCCATTGTTAATAGTATTTTATTTTATTAAAAAATTTATCTGCAATGCTTCCTCAGTCTTCTGTTTGATCTAATATGAAGAAAATATATTTCTTAATGCTCTCTCTCTCTCTCTCTCCTTCTTAGTTTCAATAGACAGCTTAAGTACAGATCAATTAGTAAATAATAGTTATAAATAATTATAATCTGTATAGGTATGGATAAATTATTATGATGTAAATAATTATTTAATTTATAATTTTAAAGATCTAAGTTCTCATAATAATTTAACCATTCCGCCTTACAAGTAATAAAATTAGTTGCTTAGAAATTTTAGATACTTATAGATAGAATATATTGTTATTTAAAAATATATCTAGTTTGTATAACATACATATTTAGTACTATACTATTTTCTAGTAAGTAAATATACATACATTATATTATATGAATATATACGTACATATCTGCATACCTAGTATTTTTTTAAAGACTTTAAAGCGAATTATTTCCAAATAAACGAATTTAAAAAAATATATTTCAAAAATATTGACATTATGTGGTGACCTTAAAAATAATCGCAAGAGGCAAAAAGTGCTTAGACCTAAAGACCTCTATACACCACCCAATTTGTAAGGCCAATTTGTAGGGTGGTAGAGTGGGGATAAATCGGATACTGTTATAGTAAAGACCTCTATACATCACCCAATTTGCAGGGTTCCTGCAGATCGGGTCGTGTATAGGCGATTATATATATGAAAAGCAGCGACTTGAACCTGAACCCGAACCCGAACAGTAAACCCGAAAAAATCCGTATTTTTCATTAACCTGAACCCGAACTGAACCACCATATCTCAAAGTCAACGAACCTGAATCTGAATCTTTTCATTGATAAACCGGTAACCATATATTTTTAAAAGGTTCAATAAATTATTTTTGATATTTTAATATTTTCTTCCAATCATTTTTAAAAAAGATTATAAAATGTACTAATACTGGAAATCTGTTTGAATTTTATGGTACCTATGATGTGATTTATCAAGGCTTAAGCTGAAATTCTCAGATTTTTTTAAATTTATTTGTAATTTTTTTTTTTAGAATTTTTTCTTTATAAAAAATTGAATAAAAAATTAATAATAAATTTGAAAAACGATTCTCAAAGAATGCTTTCATAGTTCTAAGCACTTTTTAATATTGCGCCTTTTCTTAAAAATTGATAATTTTCGAGTCAGTTATTATTAAAAATCCATCAATTTTTATTTGTTTTGCTCCATATCATAAAAAATGTATTTTTTCATAAAAAAAATCTGACTAAAATGTTGCAAACGTCTTCCCGTAAATTACGAATCTGCAACAAAAAAATATGGGTTTAGATTTGAATAAAAAATTTGAACCTGAAAACCTTTCTACGGTCACCTCATAATGTCAAAATTTAGTGCGTTCGAAACCATGAAACTTTTGTCTGAAAATATTTTTTCTAAAAATTCGTTATTTTGGTAATAATCCGGTGGAAATTCTGAAAAAAACATCCGGTATATATAGAGTAATATACATCACAGTTAATGGATCGTCTGTTAACTAACCATGGTTAAGTTTAAGATGAACGTTTTAAAACGCCCGATTAAGTAACTGTGACTTTGCTTCATGCATAATTTTAAGTTAATTTTTGCAAAATATTTAAATCGTTTATATAAAGGATAGTGGCACTTTGTAGAGACCTACTACTACATAAGTTTAAAACTGTATTAAGTAGGTGCCTCTATAATAATACAAGTGAGTTAAACAACCTAACTAATTTACAAGTTTTTGTCAAACACTATTCAGCTAACTTGGATACATTCTAGTGGAGATCAAAGGATCTACAGAGCTAGTTTATACTAATTTGAAAACATTTTACTAGATCTGTCTGTTTGCTGTTGTAATGTTTGAGAACTTTGTTGTAATTTTAAACGAATATAAATACAGTCGACGTGTTACAGATAATTTAAAGTTTCACCAACATATAGGATGAATATTTATATAATGGATACTATATAAAGAACAGTGATTCGGCAAACATCTTAATATTAAAAAACGTTATGGTATATGTGTTCTCATCAGGGCTAAACCACTGGACGTATCGAAACCATGTTCACACCATATGTTCGTTTGGTGCTTCGATAAGTTTATAGATTTTTGGATCCGGTAGGTGGAGCTGAGGTTGAGATATTTCGAAAAATTGTATTTTTCCATATAAAAAATACATCAAAACGTTGTTTTTTTGTATGTGATTCTTTTTAGGCCTAAACCACTGAAGGTATCGAAACTATATTCACAACATGTTTGTTTATTTGGTGCTCAGTTAGGTTTATTTATTTTTACCCGGTAAATGGCGCTGGGATCGAGATATTTACGAAAATGTGTATTTATGGTCTGATTTTTAAATAAATTATTTTTGGGCAGAACAACGTTTGTCAAGTTCGCTGAAACAATAATTACAACCCACCATACCGTTACAGGGGGTGAAATGTTCGCTAGGTTATAAATAAGGAAATATTTTACTACAAAATCTATTTCTTATAAAAAATTTAATGCTCTATAGAAAAGATCCAATATAAAACTTTCACGTAACATGCGTCGTTCTTGAGATAATTTGAAAAAAATATGTACAAGTTCGAGTAGAACTCGCGCCCTGTGGGTTCCGTACCGTTATATAAAACTTAATTATTGACAATACACTAGAAAAATATTGTTAAGAACAAATAAATATTAATTGATTCAAATAAATAAAGTGTTTGTGCAGCAGCTAATAATTTCATATTAGGGCCAAATAAATATTTCTTTGATCGAAATAATCAAAGTTCAAAATTATTTATAAGAATTATGAATTATTCAAATTAATAAATTGATTCGATGCACCAAGTAAATAATGGTGTGAACCAAGTTTTCCTTTATTTCATTTAAAAAAATATTTATATTAAAGAGGGGGGGAGGGTATTTCAAATTATCTTTTCTAAAGGTATCGGGTCTACGGATTTCAAATCTTGAAAAGGAGCCCGACGAGCATGTGGAATTGACTGAAGATTTAAAAAAGCGGTTGTCACACTCCGTCTTCTCTAAATTATACGACTGGGTTTTTCCCAAGTCGGTTAGAATATGGCTGTCTTATACGTACCTATATACGAGGCAAAAATACAATTCCATAGCAAGAGGTAACTTGCGTGCTCTGGAGTAATTTAATCGAATAATTATATTTTGTTGGTCCAAATAGAAATTCTCATCCAGATCGAATGTTTATATTAGTTACGTCGAATAGTTATAATTTATCCAATTAAAAAAGTATATTTGCACCACATAATTTGAAATGGAGTCAACTTACAATTAGTAAAAATTTTGCTCAAAAAATTTATTATTTGCAATAAATCATCAAAGAATTATTGTATTGAATAAAATAACATTAATTTGTATCAATAAATTAGACTATTTGGATCAAATAGGTTCCTATAAACAACTGGGCTATTGGATTATTTAGTTCATGTAAAATTTACTTGCAACAGTAAATATGATTCAAATAATTTGAGTTATTTGTATCCATTAATTTTTTTTCAGTGTAGTTGATTACGTAGACAACGGTCTTTACGACGCTATTGTATGAAAGAAACCGCAAAATTAAATTTATCATGTAGGTAATAATTCCACGTAGAATTAAAAATTAATGATTTTCGATTTTTTTTTTGATCAGTCAGTGAGTCAGTCAAAATACGCTTTAAAAGGCCGTATCTTTTTATTGCATTGAGTTAAAAACTTGATTTTTTTACAGAACTATGAGCATGTAGACCTTAGTTTTGATATTAATTTCAGTTTGATGCCTCTAACTGTTCGTAAAAAAGAGAATCTTGACGGACAGGCAAACAGACGGACAACAAAATGATCCATAAGGGTTCCGTTTTTTCATTGTGAGGTATGGAATATAATAAGCAGACCCAACCAACGAACCAAGTTTCATTAGAATCAGTTCAACTGTTCATGATCTATGCGATAGACACACATACCCTAATTAAGTCCTCACATCCTTTAAATATGTCCTGGAAGCAAAAACTATTACTTTTCGGTTAATATACAAATGTTTTTCTACAATTTTCTCAAGAGATTTAAATATTTTGACTTCTTGAATTATCATAATTGTCTTAATATGATACAAATCAAAAGGAGGCTTAAGGAAAAAATATATGTGGTTGTTTCCCTTGGGTTAAACACGTTATATAACGTTATATAAATCATATTTTAAGTGCTGGTGTTCTGTGCAATGCTACATAGAACGTTCAGCAACATGGAACGGAATAAATCACACAAAAGAGAAAAACTCTTGACGTATTTTTCACTCACATTTTTCTGTATTTTTGTAAACACTAAACGAATATTCATCCGAGCCAGTTTTGTAATCGTATATTTTTTTCTCTTGTTTGTTTTAACTTTTGGCATCTATATTTAATATGATTTTCTGTCGACAAAATCATGTTTACATACAGAATAAAACTTCTCAAGTTGATTTAATTTAATAAAATATTATTCTAAAAGTTCTTGATATGGAATATTCGCTTGTATTTATATCTTACCGCAGTTTGTCAGATGAATATATTACTGCTCATGATCTTAACAGTGAAAATTTCGTCATAATCGGTTCAAAAGCTTTTGAGTTTAATAGGAACAAAAAAAAAACTATCAAAATTTATTATATTGCCTTTAAAACTATGTATAGAATCAAAATAAAAATTAAATTGCATGGACAATACATATCGATTTATAAATGTAGTAATTTACGATCCCCCCACCCCCTTAAAAAAATCTATTATATTTTATAATAATTATTTTACTAAAAATAATTAATGCATACATATGGGTGGGGGGGGACTAACAGCGATCCACGCCTTTGGGAATGATTGGTTAATATCTTTAATTTTTTTTCTAATGTCCGGTATTATAAACGAGCTAACAAAATTTGCTACCTAGCAAGCACTTTCAAATGAGGTTTCTAACCTGACAGTTTTCCTTTAGTTTCATGAATTGTTTGACATTTTTCACCTTCGGTATTAAAACAGTGGTGATATTATGAAAATTATTTTGTACAGTCAGAGTCACTAACTATGTTACAATAAGTTGAAGAATCACTGCTCCAATTTCATAGCTAATCCATAGATACAGAATTAATATCCTATTTGAATGTGCTTGCTAGCTAGTAAATTTGCTAGCTCCTTCATAATACAGAACTCACTCTAATTTTAAAAATAGTTTTCTTAAATAATAAATTTTATTTGCAGCGAATGGATAATAATTAAAAAAGTGAATTATTCCAATCCAATATGTAACGATTTATGAAATTATTAATTAACAGAGATTATGTTATGTGAAAATCATAAAACTGGTAAAAGTAATATCACGAGCATTGATTAAGCCGGAAATTACACACGCATTGTTTCAGGATTCCGTTCAAATGTTCCACAAATTACAATTGCAGTAACCTAATTAATCATAGGACTACCATATATGTTATGTATTGTGAAATCAATGGTATTTTTTTTACATGAAAATATTTGCTTCCCACGACAAAAAACTTTTAAAGAAAAAAATAAAACTGACTTCAGAAAAACAATGAAAAGTATACAGGATGATTAACAATTAATGTAAAAAAAATTACAGTAGATCGAGGATGTTATTTTAACCAAAAAACTTTATTTAAACAAGTGAAATTTTACGTGAGGGAGTTACAGCCTTCCAAAGATTTTACTCAAAATTAGTGTTTATTTAATAACTAGAGAACCCATTGTGATACAGTTATGACTTTTGATAACCGGTTTAGTATTAATAAGTGTAGTCGATATACAGTATCAAAAACTCATAATTTATACCAGGGGTGTATAGGGCCAGTGGGCCTGCCGATTTTTATCAAGTATTTTTTTTTGTTCTTTAATTTTTTCCTGAATTTGGTTCTTGTAGATGATTATATGACACAAAATACACAAAAATATACTCCATTCATTTGTCATAGGATCAACCGTTTTCGAGAAATATTGGCGAAAAGAAAGTACTGCAGAATTTTACAAAATACGGATGCTTCAAATTAGACAAAATAAGCTTACATTCTTGTTCTATGAGTAAAAACATGACAAAAAGTTAATATAAAAATAACTCCTAATACTTGTCATCATAGCTAGTTATATTACTGTTACAAAATCATATTAAAAATGAAACTAGAAATGGCTATTTGTTGATAAAAATGCAGTTTTAGCTTATTTTGTGTAATTTTAAGCATCATATTAAGTCAAATTCTGTAAAACTTTCTTTTTATCAATGTTTCTCAAAAACGTATAATAAATAAAAAAAGTATATTTTTATCTATTTTGTGTCATATAATCTTCTACAAGTACCCAATTTAGGAAAAAATTAAAGAACAAAAAAATACTAGATAAAAATCGGCGGGCCCATTGGCCCCATACACTTATTGTTTGATACTGGAAATCGATAACACTTATTAACATTAAAACGGGTATCAAATTTCATAACTGTATCACAATGGGTTCTCTAGTTATTAAATAAATACTAATAAATCTTTGGAAGGCTGTAGCTCCCTCACGAAGAATTTCCGGACACATATTCACATATTTTTTGGTTAAAATAACATCTTTGATCTACTTTTAATTTTGTTTACACTAGTTGTAAATCATCCTGTATAATTATTAAATTTAACAGTTTATTAAGTCGGCTTTATTATTTATTTCTTAAATATGTTTTTTAATTGTCTTGGCTTAGCACCGACTTCAAAAACTTTTAAATTTAATTATTATTATTAATAAGTACTTTTCAGTATTTTTACAGTTTTCATCCTCGCAATATCGAATCAATATCCGATTTCAAAATTTTAAATTGATCTTTCCGTTTCACGTTAGAAAAAACACTTTTCGTTCCGTGTCTGTCTCTCTGTCCGTCCGTCCGTCCGTGTGTCCGTCTGTCCCTTGAATTCTTGTCACACGCATGAATCACTGAACCGATATTGTTAAAACTTGGTCGGATGGTTGGGTCTGGCTTAAGGACGGTCTCATTTCAAAATCATCAAAATCGTGTGTAAAGGGGAGGGGTGACATCTCAAAATATTTATTTTTTCAAGATATCTCAAGAACGACACTTGTAACGTGAAAATTTTATAGAATATTTTTTGTAGAGCATAAAATTTCTTATAATAGAGATCTATAACGTTTGTTGTAAAATATTCCCTTACAAAGATTTATCTCAATTTATTTTAAAAATTCGTGTTTTGTTTTTCTAAATTGTTATTTGCTTGGACATATTAAATGTCATTTTGACATTTTAAATGTCATTTTGGCGTTTTAAATTCCATTTTGACGTTTTCAATGTCATTTTGACGTTTGCATAAATTTTTATTTAGATTGAAATTATCAAAAACTTAAAAATATACGAAAAAATATTTACGTGCGTTTTAAGAAAAATTTCGAACTAATATTTTTTAGTAAAATTGTATAAAAATTAAATGGTTTACTAATTCCAGGCAATTTATCTAAACACTATCGGTTTTTATTTAAATTGTTCAATAATTAACTACCTTTGGTGAATTTAGCAAGAGTAAGCACTGTGCATTTGATGTTTTTTTAAGTCGAGAGTATAATCTCTCAAGCACAAAAAATCGTTTAAATATTCCAAGATATGAAATATACAATATTATCAATGAGGTTTGCATTTACTCCACTTGCTTTAAAACAGTTTTATTACCACTATAATAGCAACGCGTGTCTGTCAAACAAAGTACCTATAACCTATAATTAATTGAAATTTCGTGCATTTACTACTAATTGTTAAATACTCGTCCACAGTATGTTCATAATTTTACTTATTAACTAAAAAGTAAAAACATGTCTATAGTTCCGTGAAAATTAGTTTCTGATTTTTAAACTTCTAAAGAAAATGCATGTAACTTTTGAACCAAAGAATTTAAATTCTAATGCAATTTTTTATATTTTTAAAAATTTTTGAATTTTTGTCTCCGATTTCAAAGTTTCAACTTGATCTCCTAGTCTCACGTATGTCTCATGAACAAGTGAATGGATTTAAACGAAATTCGGTTTGTTAGTTAGATCTGGTTAGTATATAGCTGACCTCATATACAAATCAAAATCAGGTGGTATCTTAAAAAAAATTTCTTCAAAATATCTCAATGACAACACATGTTACGTAAAAATTATATCAATTATTTTTTGTCGAGCATTAAATTATCTATAAATAAAACGGCTAAGTGCGTGTTGGGCACGCACATGATAGGGTTCTATAGTCATTACGATTTGTAAAAAAAGAGTTATTTCAAAATTTTTCATAAACTATTTTTGTTACAGTATTCGATATAATTTTCATTGAATATACTAATTAAAAGCTATATTCTGGAATTTTTTCAGATTTCTTGAATTGATAGTTTAGAAACTAGAGGGGGGACGCTGTGATTATGACATTTAAAAGCAAATAATTCTTGACCAAAGGGTTAAAATCAAAAGGCCATAAAACATTTTTGTTGAATTTTAGGAGACCTATCGAAAGACATCCCACTCAATGGGGTAAGTGAAAAAAAATATTAGTTCACTTTTCAGTTTATGGGACTTTTAACAGTGTTCATTATAATTTTCATTTAAAGTACTAATTAAAATCTACATTCTCGATTTTTTTAAGATTTTTTATATCGATAGTTTCGATAACTACTTTGAACGCAAATATATTGTGATTGTAAAGTTAAAATCAAAAGATCATACAACATTTTTTGTTGCATTTTAGAAGACCTATCTAAAGACATCCCACTTAATGGATTAAGTGAATTTTTTATATATTTTTCAGTCTATGGAAAATGGTTCCAAAAAATTTTTTTTTCAAAAATCTTATCATTTCTGTTTTTAGGTTATCAGTTT
This sequence comes from Sialis fuliginosa, assembly GCA_961205875.1. NCBI lineage: Eukaryota > Metazoa > Arthropoda > Insecta > Megaloptera > Sialidae > Sialis > Sialis fuliginosa. The sequence continues at coordinate 32,283,307 of OY540812.1, forward strand.
TCGTCCATATACCAATTTAATCTTAATCGGTATAAAATTTATATAGACAGACGAACAGAGTGAAACTATAAGTGTTATTAGTTTTAAACGGAACCCTAAAAAGGTCATAACAACTTATATATTAAAATATTTCCTTAAAAAGATATAGCTGAATATATCACGCAAAAATAATTTAAAATTAAATTATTAGTAGATAGTTTGTATTAAACAGACTATACCTAGCTACAATTAATCCAAATTGCTTTTAAATGTGTACCCACCTCCACACATTGTGTATATATAGTTCATAACATACGTAAGTTTAGTTCTTCTCTGATAATTATCTAGCCAATCGATAATTCCATTATCTCGTTAACTTTTGACGAAAACTACCCCCATGTTTACGTCACTTAATTGGGTCTGAATAATTTATAATCATGTAAAGAAAACATTTTAATTTCACTTTTTCACATCAGTTTTATAATTGCCTTTGTACGTTTAACACGGTGCTTTATTATTATTATTATTTTATTTTTTATACTCGGTATGAAGAAGTTTGATTGGCCAGATATAATTTCACAAACTGTTGTAGATTGCAAGTATGTAACATATTATATTGCTTTTTAAATATTATTGTATATTAAATTATACACATGGACAATGTTATGCAGTAATATCAACGCACAAATAAATATACATTTGTGAATTAATTTGTTATATTTAATTTTATTGGAAAAAAGTAATTTAGTGTTTGATTGGTTAATTAGATACATCTTTCAGTAAAACCAAAAAATATTTTTTTATAATCATTCTGTCTGCAACTAAACCGCAAAAAGTTTTTTGCAGAAAAAGTTTTTTTTTAATTATAATTTTATTAAATTTTTAATAGTCATAATTTATTTTCTATAACGTTGTAAACTTTATTTTGAATGGCATAAAATCCATGAAGAAGAAGAAGAAGAAGAACTCAAAAATTATATCTGTGTGGATTGATACGAGTACATTAGTGTATAACAGAGTCCAGTCATATACGCTTCAAAATATTTCTAAAAAAAATGGGCAACATTTAAAGTCCCCTAATTATGGTAAAAATGGCCGTATATAAACACATAATCATTTGAAAGATTGAAAAATTTTTAGTATGTTTTGCAAATTTCATTTTTTACAAAATTATAAAATTGTAGAGCAAACAAAACAAATTTACATTTTTTGCTTGTTTTATGATCCTACAGCTCTATAAAAATGAATTCAACTTTTAAATAAAAATTGTTAATTTTTTTATTTATTTACCATTATTTCTACTATAATTACAGGGCTTTGAATATTGCCCTCTTTTTCTTGCATTATTTTGATTCCTTACTTGTTTTACATTTCGTTAGCAAAAATGGAAATGCCTAAGTTATTATTTATTTCCATTTTCTGGGAAATTTTAAAACTATTTTTCCAAGATTAATAATACCGGATTGGTGACATAGAACTATGGAATTATGTATCACAAAATATTTGTATACAGTTTCGTTGGACATATTATAATTTCAAATAATTTCTATGAAGAATTTACTAGTTACAGCACTTTGAATATTTATTGATATTTTAATTTTGCAATTGAAAGTATTATAAATATTACAGTTAAAATTCATTTTTTGTTTAAATCTATAAGTTAATCGTCTAAGACTGCAAACACCCAATTTTATGACAAAAATCATTAATTAATTAATTAACCCTAATTTTAATAAGGGTAAAGTTTTTTCAAATTTTTCCCCTCTCCCTTTATAAGGATGATTGATAATCCTCCTCTATTTACATAAATTTTTTTTAATCTGAAATTATAATACGTAAAAATAGACAATATAACAAACATTTTTAAACATTCCAAAGTTTGTGTGGTTAATAATTCCCGAGTTCTATGTTATCAAATACGAGATATTTTTATTTACTCACAGTAAAGTTATTTTGTTGATGAATAATATTTATTAGAAAGCTCTAATTGTTAGAATACTTAGTTCACACTACATACTTGCATGATGCAGTTGTATTTTAGTACCAACATTGTGTTATTTTAAATAAACTAATTTAATTTATTAAAATCACTGTGTAGTCTACACATACGTAGAATATTGTAGAACGTAGACTATGATCATGTTTTTAAACTTTACCATTAATTGATATTTATTTTTTCTCAGAAACTGTCACTTTGATACAATAGATGAACAAATACATATATCATATCAGATAATATATTTACTTATGTCTAGTAAAATATTAGTGTATTACGTATACAGGATGATTTACAACGAATGTAAAAAACTAATAATGGAACGAAGATGTTATTTTAAGTTAAAAATTTTATATGAACAAGTGTCCGGAAATTTTTCTAGCTCCTTAAAAATTATTAGTTTTTATTTAATATCTAGATTCTATAGAATTCATTGTAATACAGTTTTGAAATTTGATAGTCGGTTTAGTATTAATAAGTGCTAACGATTTTCAGTATTAATCAATAATTATCTAGCCGAGGAGTGTATGGGCCCTTTTTTATCTTCTTTTATATTCTCTTTATCCCATACACAGCTATGCTGAGTAATTATAAGTCGATACTGAAAATCAATAACACTCGTTAATAATAAACCGATTATCAAATTTCATAACTTTATCAGAATGAGTTCTCCAGACAGGGTCGTAACTACTATCGGGGTAGTGATCCGGGGTCCTAACTTGAAAATGTTTATTACACATTTATATTTTAAAATATATATTTAAAATTATATTGTAAAATTGAAATTATCGATAAAAAAAAGGTCATTAAAATCAAAATTAGTAATAAGTGTTAACTTTGCAAATACGAATAAAAAAAAAGTCTGAAATTTTTATTTTTACATATTCTGGCCCCCAAGCCTCTAGTTATGGCCCTGTCTTCAGATATTAAATATAGCCATAGCTCCCTTACAAAGAATTTCTAGACACATTTTCATATGAAGTTTTTTGCTTAAAATAACATCCTCGGACTACATTTATTTTTTTATATTCCTTGTAAATTATCCTGTAAACAGCACACTTTAAAAGTATAAAAAAATATGCCTTCATTTCGTAGGTAGCTACCATAATAATATGAGTTAATTATTATTATTTATTATTACAAAGTTAAACGTTTAATAATAATAAATAAACTTATTTCTTGCGTGGGAAAAAACAATATGATATGTAAAAAAGTATATAGTGTGAATAAATGATGGTTCTACTCTTCTAATATAAAAAATCACGTACCTTTTATAATAATATACAGGGGGGGGGCATTTAAAGTGTTACAGATTTTTATCTCAGAACCATCGCATATTTGAAAAAAATGTTTAAACCAAAAATTGTTTGGTTGTAAGAGAGTAATCGAATAGTAATATTTATTTGTTATTTTAACGTAGCCTTCAAGGTTATTTGAAGATCAACATCATTTTTTTTTAAATAGGAACCTATCGTTTTTATTTAGTAATCTTATTCTACGTGAAAAAAACGAATCTTTCATAACAATTTTTTTTGAACAACCTAAACTATACAATATATCTATCGAGATTTTGAACATTCAAAAAATTTTTGTTTAGAAATCATCAACATTAGAGAAAAAGTACAAGATATCACTTGGAGAATTATTCTAGATTTTTTTTAACATTTCGTATTTTATTGTTTTTGTTTAAATAAAATAAATAGAAATAGTTTTCAAATTTTATAAAAATATTTTCCAAATTTTATTAGACCAAAATAAACATTTTTTATATCTTGTACTTTTTTATATATAACTTCCTATTTCAAAAAATAATGTTGACCTTCAAATATCCTTGAAGGCCACGTTAAAATAACATATCAATATTACTATTCGAATACCCCCTCACAGCTCAACATTTTTTGGTTTAAACAATTTTTCAAATATGCGATGGTTCTGAGATAAAAATCTGTAACACTTTAAATACCCCACCCTGTATACATAAAAAATATATAAATGAAATATATACATACACTCGTGAAAATAATTAAAACATAATAGACAAATTTCAAATTTTCACATCTTTGTTAAAAAAAAGTCAATTAATGATCATTCAAAAAGCATTTTAGAGGTTGTTAGCCCTACTTTTCAATGTGTTTTATTTTCAGATGTATATTCAATTTCAATGAATCAAAATAAATTATTACAGTTTGAAAATATTTTTTTGTTTTTTTGCTCTACGATTTTTAACGAAAATTAAAGCGCGCATATATCATTTGACTCAAACAAACAAAAATTAATGGAAAGGTCAAAGCTTGAAATTCTTTTCAACTAATTTTCTATCCATTAATATTATATTTCAATCATATCGATTAAAACTTACGTTAAAAAATTGAAAAACAGAACATCGAAAACCATTTACTAGCTGTAATTACAATTTTTTAAATGCAATTAAGGAAACCCTTCTGTAATACATTCGTTTTTCATTGACTAAGGACCAAACAAAATTTTCTTAAAATTCTTTAGCTCGGACTGTTTCGAAAAATCGAATTAAAAATATAAGGTCTTCGAACCGTTATTTTTTCGTTTCGGTTTTCGTTCCGGTTCGAGTAAAAAAATATATTTCGGTACGGTTCCGGTTTTCGTTCCGAAAAAATAGCGATTTTCCGGTGTTTGGTTCAGTTCTGAGTGATTAATTAAAAAAAAATTATTTGTATTCAAAATTATTTTTTTCCATAATTTAGAACAATTTATGGTGGTCCGAACGACAATTAAAGTGGTAAATAAGATCATGTTAACGCGCTTATTTTAACATGTACTGAACCGTAAAAACCGATATTTTTATTTAGATTCTGTTCCGGTTTTCGTTCCGGTAAAAAATAACGGTTTTTCCGGTTTTCGGTTTTCAGTTCAGTTCTGGTTCGAAGCCCTGAAAAATATTACAAGCATTATAATGCGTTTTGAATGATCGTCGATATAAACTTAAATAAATTTAGAAAAAAATATTATAGAAAATAAAATCATCATAGTAGATTTTTCTATGATGTTTTTTTATCAAGGGCCTAACAAATTTTTTTAATTATATGCTTCAAAATGCTTTTTGAACGGTCGTTCTACAACTAAAGTACTGGCATCAGTCTTGGATGATACCCCAGTGTTGAACTCTTGTATAATTAAATGTTCTAAATTAGAAATATTTATTGATATTTGATTATTATCATTATTGAATCATAATCTATACTTAACCTGAAAACACCTTAATTTGATAACAATGGGTGTTAAAATTATGAACATTTAAACTAATTATTAGTGTAATCTATTTATTAATTATTATATTATCATAGCCATCTGTTTTACATTGTTTCAAATTTTCCCATTCTTTATTTTATAACTTTTGTGTCGTAGTACTTATCATTTTGTAAACATTAGCAAGTGTCCATCACTGGGTGCCCATTACTGGTTTTACTTTCTCCATTACTGAAGAAAAAATCATAAACAAAATAAAAGACTATAATTAAAAAAAAAACTATTTGTGGACTTTAGTAATTAAATTGAATTATTTAGGGGTACTTGTTTCATAAGTAACATGAGTCCATGAGAATTACAAAAAAAAGCCCGTCAATCTCAAAAAAAAAAAACAGTATACCTTGTTCTTAAAGCGGTGTGTGCCAGTACCTTATTTTTAACGAAGATGTGATTATTTCAATTTTTAGTCAGATATAAAACAGAATATAATTGTATTTATTGTATTAATTTATAGACGAATCGCCTGGTGAACATAGTCTCCTCGTCCGGATGTGAGTTAATAGTCAATGTTTGCAATAGTTACAGGACAAAGGTCGTTGCGATATGGGCTGTACCATACAAATGTCCTCCACAGAGCCCACTAATAATGTACAAACGCCCGTGTAAGTGCGAACCCTCAAAACACGTATTTTTATTATTATTTAGACTTATTTTTCATCCAAATATCATAGGCTGGCAAGAAAAGTTTGCTTTGATCTTAATCTTGAAGGTTTTTGGTGGTCTGAAACCGAATTGTTCCATCACGTTAGGTCTTCGAAATATCCTAACCTAACAGTGCCAAAAATGACAAGCAAGCAATTGTTTTCATTCAGGATAATAAATAATACTATCTCTCCTTTTTGAAATGAATTATTACGTTTTACTGTACTCGTTTTAAGATGATGTTAATTTTATTATATTTTTATTTTAAAAATCGTACAGTGAAACATAAAAATTCATTTTTAACCGACTTCAAAAAACGAGGTATTAAATTCGCCAGTATATATTTTTTATATATGTTCGGGCACCGATTTGGAAGTTTTTGTTTTGTTTTAAAGGGTATACTCCATTATGGCCCTATATAAATTTTATCAGAATCTGAACATGAACTTCGAAGATACACCACTCAAAAGGAAAAAAATTTAAACTTTTATGAAAAAAATAAAACCGACTTAAAAAAAATACTGACAAGGGCAACCCTCCAAGTGGTTCTTTCCTATTTTCTTCATATTTCCTATTTTCTTCATATTGAAATATGTTGTAGAGGTAGGTCCCCTGATAACATCTATACCAGGTTTTGGGCGTAGACGGGTAATAGTTTAGAAGATATGACCCAAAATATTTTTTAATACTGCATATATACTTATTTGTTTAAAGTATAGACATAAGCGTATGTTGGTCTAGCGGTAATGATAACAGATCGATAACCGATAGGTCCGTGGTTCGATTTCCCCAGTGTGTTGTGCTCTTTAATTTTTATTTTTAATTGCAAACAGTGACTTTTTTAAAATGTATTGTTCTTTTGTAAAATATCTTACGAATTTATTTGTTTTCAATGTTTATTTTATCAAAATGTGCAAATGTACAAAATTTTGTTGATATATTCACTATTTAAAATTGTAAAAGTTTATTTATGAACGGTTGTACTTGAGGCTTTGAGGTGATCTTGATATGGATCTTGGGTTTTGGGTGTAAGCTGCGTCTTCTTTTAGAAGAGCCCTGAAGATGTTTATTGCAATGTGTGACGAAACGTTGGCCGATAACACGGCCAAGATCCAGTTACTACATTTAAATTAATAATTATTAATAATTAATAAAAATAATAATTTAAATTAATAATAATTATAAACAATAATAATAATTTAAATTAATTTACCGCGGTAGCCTCAAGACTTGTATAAATGTAGTAACTGTGTTAATTTTCAATCTTTTATAAAATCATATATTAATCTACTAGTAGATTAATATATGATAAAATGTTGCTAGTGTACAACCGTTCATAAATAAACTTTTACAATTTTTACAATATTGAATTGTGTATCAACAAAATTTTGTACATTTGCACATTTTGATAAAATAAACATTGAAAACAAATAAATTCGTAAGATATTTTACAAAAGAAAAATACATTTAAAAAAAGTAACTGTTTGTAATTAAAAATAAAAATAAAAATTAAAATTAAAGAGCACAAACACTGGGAATCGAACCACGGACCCATCGGTTATCGATCTCTTATCATTACCGCTAGACCAACAGATGCTTATGTTTATAGTTTAAACAAATAAGTATATATGCAGCATTAAAAAACATTTTGGGTCATATCTTCTAAACTATTACCCGTCTACGCCCAAAACCGGGTATAGATATTATCAGGGGACCTACCTCTACAACATATTTCAATATGAAGGAAATCGGAAAGAACCACTTGAAGGGTTCCCCTTGTGAAAAGTATATAATTATCTAGTAATTAAAAACAGTTTTTGAAAAAAATTAAACGGACTTCAAAAACCTTTTAAAAATTATTATATAATTTTTAGTATACTTAGGGTTTTTTTTTTAATTTATACACACAGTAAGTACGTGAAAATTCATTTTGAAGAGGAAAAATTTTAGTATTTGTAGCAGTGAACGAAAATTATATAAAAAATGCTTGCTTGCGCTATAAGTGCTAAAACACGTTGTGACAGAGCAATTTAAGTAATTTTGGTTAATTTCAACACCTTAAACACCTTTAGAATCACCTTTTTAGATATCTAGTCAAAAATCAAATCTACCTGTGTTTTAAAACATATTTACAGAACTAAAACTATTTAATTTTTTAACGAGACCGAAACGAAGTTCTCAATAGTTAAATTACTTGAAAATAGTATAACATTAGGTCGGTATTGTTTTTGAAACATTCTCGATTGAACCCATATAAAATTCACTCCAATTTGTAAATAACAAATAATCTAAATTAGTTAAATTCGTCACTAATTGTAAACGTTCAAGTTGGTAATTTAGTTAACAATAATTGTCATTATTTCATTCCAATTCGGTCAACGTACAGACACATTTATGTGATTAATTATCAAATGTTCCTACATATGTATAATGTATGTATATGGTTTCAGCAGTTATACATATATGTTTAATAAAATATAGGTATTGATTTGTTTATTACAATCTATTTTTAATAAATATATTCAATTTGTTGGACTTATTTAGGTACTAATATTTTTTTGTTCCGTTAAGTTGGTAACTTGTTTTGACCTGGAAAGCAGAGTAAATCCAAGATATATAAAGACAAGGTAGTCTCATCAGCTCCTTGATCAATCAGTCTTAATGCGAGAATTGACGTCACCACGAAGACATATTCAAATGTTATAAATCTATAATAGAATATGTATCAATTACAAAAAAATTCTTTATTTATTCTTGTTTTCGTATTTTTTGATATTTTAACAACACATACAATCAAAGAAGTACAAATTCGACATTGCAAAATCATAAAAAAGCTGTCACAGACAATTTGGTCTATTCGAGAAGCATCATTTTTAGGGTTCCGAAGAAATCCTATTAATCTTACTTTATCGTCCGTCCGTCCGTCCTTTTCACTCATAGCAAAATATCTCGTAAACTATATACGCTAGAAACTTTTTTTTACAGAATATGTAAAATGATGCCCTCTAGTAAAGTATGTACAAATTTATTGAAAAAAGCATTTTTCAGGGGGGGGCACTAAGGAACTAAAGCTAGATAAAAAAAAATTATACAAAGGCATGTGGCACGTTAAAATTTATAACCAAAGCAGCGATATTTGACCCTTTTTCTTATTTTTTTCTAAATCAAAAATGACGCCTGTAGAGGGCTAAAAGCACTATTTTATTTTGTCCACCCACCCTCTAGCTTGGTAACTACTGGCTCAGAAAAATCTTGGCGGGACTACGAACGACAAATACTAAAGTCAACAATATAATTTTAAATTTTTGAATAATAGGGAGGGGCGTAATAGAATTTTTTATTTTTTTATTACAAATAGGCATGTGGGGTGTCAAAATGTAGATCTCAATTAGTAAAATATTTTTATATTATTTTCTAACTCAAAAATACACCTGTGGTTCCAAACAATCCACTTAGTACGTACTTCGTAACCCTTATGACATACACCCGAATTATTACTATTCTTAAGTTGGCAATACTTTCTGTGATTCTTACAGCTTTTTATAATTTTGCAATGTCGAATTTGTACTTCTTTGATTGTATGACCTGAAACGGAAAGATCAATTTAATATTTTGAAATTGGAGAAGAAATGTTTTGTTACATTTTAAAACGACCACAAAGCTTCTTATATTTTCAATATTGAGAGGAAGCAAAAATCAAAAATTTTCAAATTTGGTGGAAACTTGAAAAACCATCTCATCTTAAGTAACATATCCGTACCACCCAAATCTATTTCCGTTCCACATTAATAGGCCGCACGAGACCGCCGGCATCAATTATTCTATTTACCAATCTTAATAATTAAAATTATGAATAATGGCGCACGATAGATAGAACTAATTGCCGCAGTAAATAGAGCAATAGTAATAACAGCGCGTCCATGCGTGTTCACGTGGACAGTCCGAGACGTGTGTTTGAAGCGATAGTCGCTAGGTGGCACCACGCACATGTGTACAAGTGACTCCATCTGTTCACATGGATTGTTACCAGAAAATTGCTACGGACTTAGTTCAACTAATTATTAGGTCTGTACGTGTTTTCTTATTGTTTTTTTTTATAATTATTATATCAGTGAGTATAATATTTTGTTTATTTGTTATTAATTTTATTTAATAAGAAAAACGTAAGTCACGTGATGGTGCCAATGCTTTCTCGTGCTAAATTCTACATAATCGTTGTAAAGAAAATTGGTATGAAATTTGTAATAGAAAATTTGATACTATAATAAATATTTTGTACAAATGGGTAGATGAGGCTAGTTTTTCGCCTATCACTTATGTGTTAAACGAATAATAAAACATCTGCCACGTAAATACACAGTGCTTCCTCGTGTTAAATTCACCAAAGGTAGTTAATTATTGAACAATTTAAATAAAAACCGATAGTGTTTAGATAAATTGCCTGGAATTGGTTAACCATTTAATTTTTATACAATTTTACTAAAAAATATTAGTTCGAAATTTTTCTTAAAACGCACCTGAATATTTTTTCATATTTTTTAATTTTTTGGAAATTTCAATCTAAATTTTATGCAAATGTCAAAATGACATTTAAAACGTCAAAATGACATTTAATATATCCAAGCAATATCAATTTAGAAAAACAAAACAAGAATTTTTTTAAATAAATTGAGATAAATCTTTTTAAGGGAATATTTTACAACAAACGTTGTAGAAATTTAATGCTCTACAAAAAATATTCTATAAAATTTTCATGTAAAATGTGTCGTTCTTGAGATATCTTGAAAAAATTAATATTTTGGGATGTAACCCCTCCCCCTTAAACACGATTTTGAAATGGAACTGTCCAAGACAAACCCAACCATCCAACCAAGTTTCATTAATATCGGTTCAGTGGTTCATGAGTTAGGCGTGTGACAAGGATTCAGGGTACAGACGGACACACGGACGGATGGACGAACGGACAGACAGACACGGAACGAAAAGTGTTTGTCTTCAGACGTAAAACGGATAGATCAATTTATAATTTTGAATTCGGAGAACATATTTTTTGTCTCAATTTGAAACGATCACAAAGCTTCTTGTATCTTCGATATTGCAAGGAAGTAAAAATGTATAAAAATATTTTTGGTGTTATTGTATTATTGATAATATGACCTTATTCTACGGTTTTAAAAATGTTTTATAGAAGGAACAAAACAAAAACTATATTCTTTTTTTTTTACTTAATAAACTTAATTTATTTAAACTTACTTTAACTAAAAAAAAAATCGAACTTTATTTAATAACAAACAAATTACGAAGAGGCTATTCATTAGTCAATTGGACTGATAACTTCGTATATCAAAAATGGTGACACTTATTAACGTAACCCAGTTATCCCCTCAAACCTCAAACTACATACTTACCGGCGATTAAGTTGGCATGAGGAATTAACGCGATACATTAACGGTCGAAACGACTATCATTAGCAGTCTAGGGTTAAATTAAAAAAATGTTTTATTGTAGATAATATATACTTTAATTTAGGGATTTGATTTAAATGTTGTAAAAGTAAGTGGAACCCCCTTTGGGAAACGTTATTAAAGAATTATATAAAAAGTGCCAGTTTCTAGAAAATGATCCAAGAATAATACAAAATTATTATTTGATAGGCAAACGAATCATTGTAGTAATAAATATGTACCTAAATAATGCGTTATATATAAATTCTACGACAATTCTTTTTGAATATATTTAATTATATTATTATTTTAATTTTATTATATTATATTTAATAAGGCAATACAATGCCCCCTAGATAAAAGTTATTTATAGAGACCTATATCCAGGGCCGGCAGAAAGTGGGTACGATGCGTGATTTTCACGCAGGCGCCAATCATCGAGGGCTGCAAAATTTGAATAAAATTGAATAATAGATAAAATACTCGAGAATAACATTATCAGCAAAAAGTGTAAAAATAAATTTGAGGAGCGGCAAAACCGTAATGATAAGTACAAAAAAATAGCAAGGGGCACAAAAGTGTGGAAAAAAGGCGGCAATATGAATTTTTCACACGCCATCTGAATCTCTAGCGCCGGTCCTGCCTATATCTAAATATAATTTGATACCAAATAAGTCTAAATTCTGTTATATTTTGAAACTTTTTTATCTGTAGCAAATTGTAATTTAAAAAATCCCGAGTCTATGCATTAATAATATAGTAAAACTTCGATTAAACGAACTTATTTATAGTCTGTTTAATACAAATGTCCGTATATTCGAGGTTATACTGTATATACGTCTTAAAATAACATAATATTTTTTGTCTTGTTTACATTCTATAAAAATAGTACCTAGTAAATAATTAATTCCTCGTACGTTTATTAAATCGATAAAAACCCCTTTCATGTTTTCTTATTAGTGTTGTATTATCTGATACGTTTTGTAGATAATGTTTTAATAAGAATTGCTAAGAAAAACTGTACGTTCTCAAGGTGAAGTATTCCTTCTTTAATTGTTCAAAAATGAACTCCAATTATCAATTTATTGGAATATTTATTGCATGTTTTTATTAATAGATGTTCAATAAGAATTGCATGTTTCATACTTTATTAATATGCTCTCTAAAACTGAATTAGTCACTAATTCAAGTAGTCATTTTAAATTTCACTAAGAGAATACTTAGTGATTTCGAATCGAAAGTGGCGCCATTACGGTATTTATTCTTACTTCGATTTGTCAACGTTTACGAATCAACTGCTTTGATGAGTTATTAACAAAAATTAGGTGATAGGTTATTTATACAAACCTTGAAAAATCTTTTCACAATTAATTTTTAGTGAGCTTGCAATTAAAATTTTTAATTAATTAAAATTTTAAAAAAATTACTGACTTCTCGTCAATTCAGTTTTCGAGAGTGTGCTTTGAATATGACTATAACAGTGGCTCCAAAACTGTGCTCTGCGAACCGCCGAGGGTCCTAAAGTCAAGGCTTAAGTTTCGCGTGTTTGCAAAATTTTGGAATCACTGTAATAATATTCCTTCTCTAACTATCTTAGTAAATATGCATTTTTCGTTCTGGTGTATTTATACCATATTCGCATATACTGAGCGTGCAAGAAGTTGTCCCTAAACCCTAAACTATATCTAAATACAGGAAGATTTACAATGAATGTAAAAAAATTGAACAGTGGATTGTGGATGTTATTTTTAGTAAAAATCTGTATAATAACATGTGTCCGGAAATTCTTCACAAAAAACTCAAAAAGTATTATCTAAAACATAGGTGTCCAACCTTTTGAACCTTCTGGGCCGCATAGCAGAATTTTTTTTTAATTTAAATTACTAAGGGCCGCGGGCCAGAATATAAAACTGAGGACCTTTTTTTAGTCGCGTCAATTTCAATTCCTAATTTTATTGAATAAATAGAGAGTTAATTTAGGAAACATAAAAACCTGAAACCTTTTTTTTTTAATCGTACTAATTTCAATGTGTAAATTTATTATTATAATTTTTTTTTTTTAATTATCCTCGCGGGCCGCACCATGAATCCTCGAGGGTTGCGGGTTGGACAAGCTTGATCTAAAATATATCGGTTATGAAAAACAATACGCAATTAAATATAAATAAGTACTATCGATTTTAATATATCAACCATTAATTATTTAGACCAGAAGTTTATGAGGACAATTGATCCTTCTTTAGGCTCTAGCTACCTCACGAAAAATTTCATAGGTATTCATACAAAGATTTTGTTGTTAATGTTTTTTTTTTACATTCGTTATAAATCATTCTGTATAATATCTATGTTTTTGTTTTAAAAATCAAATTTCATAATTTCTCAAAAAAGCACACTGCACAAAACTAATGTAGTTTACGATTCAGTCAAATTGTTTTAAATTAGAGTAGAGTCCATATTTTGAATGTATGGCTTGCATGCTGATCAAAATTTATCATAGATAAATAACAAAAAAATGTCAATTTTCGAACTCTCTGCCCATGGTAACTTTTGATCAACAAGTCAGTTTGAGTCAATTTGATTGTACCCTAAATTACATTAGTTTTATACGTGGTCCTTTAAGTTAAAATTTATCTTCTCGAATAGTATAAAGGGGAAATTAGAATGATGCAATAAATAACGCACCCCAATCTACTTGTGATACATCATTGGAAAGCTCTTGACAAATGCTTTTCAGTGGTACCAAATAAAGCCGCATATAGTTGGGTAGTTTTCGAGTAGTTTTAAAATTAAGTATTTATTAATTAATGTATTTAAAAAATATCTAAGTGCTTAGTAAAAATAAGTTTACGCCTATATAAATACAGCAATCCTTCCATTTACGCAGTTCATTTGGTTCCATGAAAACAGTGTGTAAAAATAACGCGTAATTGAATAGAAAGCCGTGTAAAAATTTGTATCTGTTTCGTATTCTCAAATATTTTACTCTTGGTGAAATATATATTTTTTTAAATAAAATTTAACAGGTTTCTAACACAAAAAAACCGTTTTTGATTAACTATCATAAAAATATAGTATCTTATTGTTAATGTTTATTCAAAATCAATCCAATTTTTAATCACAAAAATATAAATTGAAACAAATAGGCAGGTTACGGAATAAATACACATCATGAAGAGTCAAAGTTCGAGAGAATACCCGAGTTCTGTTATACATGTACGTGGTGACATTTTAATCGGTAAAAGTGAATCTGCGTAAATAGAGGGATTACTAAATATGGTTCTCAGAACCATCGCATATTTGAAAAAAATGTTTTGTTGTAAGGGGGTAATCGAATAATAATATTTATTTGTTATATTCATATGGCCTTCTAGGTTATTTGAAGGTCAACATCATTTTTTTTAAATAGGAACCTATAGTTTTTATTTATTATTATTAATCTTATTCTATGTGAAAAAACATTAAACTTTACAAGTTATCTAACAAAATAATTTCGAAGTTTTGAACATTCATGAATTATTTACTCAGAAATCACCATCTTTAGAAAAAAAGTATAAGATACAAAAAATATTTATTTTGGTCTAATAAAACTTTGATAATTATTTTAGAATTTTTTTAATATTTGGTATTTTTTGTTTGTTTATGCATAAAAACATATAGAAAAAGTATTAAATTTAAAAAAATAATTCTCCAAGTCTTATTAAATCAAAATAAATAGTTTTGTTTTCTACACTATTTCTCTAAAGTTGATGGTTTGCGAGTAAAACATTCATGAAAGTCAAAAATCTCGAATTATTTTGTTAGATATCTTGGAAAGCTTAAATTGTTAAAAAAAACTTTTCAGTGAAAGATTCGTGTTTTTTCACGTAAAATAGATTACTAAATAAAAACTATAGATTACCATTTAAAAAAAAATTATGTTAACCTTAAAATATCCTTACAGGCCACGCTAAAATAATAAATATTACTATTCGAATATTCCCTCACAACCAAATTTTTTTGGTATAAACATTTTTTTTTAAATATGCGATGGTTCTGAGATAAATATCTGTAACATTTTAAATAGGTAAAATAATATTGAAAATGTGAACTTTCTATAAAATCAAACACATATATTTAATTTAACATTATATGTACGTTATACCTTGTTAGTGCCACAAACCGTGAAGGTTAATTTTCAAATGTAAATATTTCTAGTGTCAACAAAGTTCTGCAAGATCGCTAACTACACAAACACAAATATTGATGTTTTAAAGATCGTTTGCTCCAACTAAACCTATTTAATAGCATAGTACTTATCATAGAAACATTAGGAGAACACTTCCCCTCTCCTATACTTATGTATCAAGCTTCCGAGAAGCTTTTAACAAATGCTCGCAGTTTGTACACGATTATACATAAATTATCATCTCTATATCAAATTATAACTTGGTGTTTTTTTCTTTTTCTGAGTGTTTCCACAGTGATTTCTGATTCTCTTAGCTGATTTATGTTTCAGATGAATTTCTGTTAAAGCAGGTATATCTTATATATAATACTAGCTGGGCCCACGCGGCTTCGCTCGCGTAGACTACGGAATTATTGTTTAGGATTTTTGAAAAATATAGTTTAATTAATTAAGTACAAACACGATTAGTTATTATTGTAATAATAATTTATCAATACCTAAATTACCTAACAAAAACGAATCAGAAGAAAAAAGTACAAATAATTTGTGTTCTGTTTAAATTTAAATGTTAATTATTGAAAACAAAATAAACACAAACGATCAGCCGAGGGACTCCGAATATCTACCGAGCGTACGCGAATCCAGTCTGATGTACTCGCTTCGATGCGGCACGACACTATACATTTAAGATATTATCTTTATAAATATATTTTAAGATATTTTCTAAACTATACGACCAAATTGGATGCTGTAAATGGCAAACTATATCTACATTAAGTACTTATGACGATGAAATCATTTATTTCGATAAGGATTAATGTTTTGCAGGTCATAAGTCCATGTAAACAAAACCCAAATATTTTATGTTTTCTTTGTAACATAAAAGCAGTCATTGTGGCTTAAATATAAAAGTTAGACATATCGTGTCGCTGACTTAATTGTAGAACTTTTGATTCTACACAATTCTTTAATACATTATTTTGTTCTATATTGAACGGTTTAGGCAGCGTATTACAAAACAGCGCGCCGACGGCAAAATTTTTTCCGACTTGATTTACTATTATCGTCACTGCTTTGTTGTTATGTTACCTAACGTAAAAAAATATAGCCTATAACCTGGCCAGAGAACGTACCTATGAATTAAAAAAAAAACTCGTAAATCGGATAAGTGGTTCTCGAGTGATAAGGTAACTAACGGACAGACAGACAGACAGACAGACAGACAGACAGACAGACAGACAGACAGAGAGACGTTGAGCTTTATATATATTAAGGATAACAGCCCCTCACTAACTACGTATGTCTTTAAAGTACTTTTCATTATAAAATAAGGTGCAATATATATTTTGTTTAAATATACGCCCCATTTTATTTAAATTTGTTGAACGTTATTTAATAAAATTAAATATTATACAACGACTTATATATAACGCAGAAGGGTCTCTTTTTATGCGGCAGATACGTTCCACAGAAAACTGAATAAAAAAATCGCTCAAAATTTAGAGATACGTTCCATAATTTTCTAAAAGCACGTAAAAGCCAAATATCGCTTAAAAAAGATTCTAAAAATTCACGAAAATAAGAATGCTTTAAAATTAGTTCGAAAATCTTAAAGAAATTGATATAAAAATTAAAATAAAATAGTTTATATTCATTTAATTTTATTGAAAAGTAACAATATCTTTTATAATTCTTCGTCAGAATTATCGTCACTCGCGAACTAGTGTAAAATCTTCTAAAACTAAGATTTTAATAATAACAAAACGTTTACGTATTTAAATTCCTGGAATTGTCAGTTTTCATTTGATACCTCACTCGCCAAAACGGAGAATCCATGAATTTTCATGCAAAATCGCATAGCGTAGCTTCAAATCCGCGTAAAAAGAGACCCTGCTGTATTTGAAAAAGTACTGAAGCAATTATTATTGAGCCACAAAACCATCGATCGCGAGCTACCAAAAGTTCGTGAAAGAAATATTTTTAATGCAAAATAATTATTATTTCATATTCTATTGAATAGATAAAAATATAATCATAAAAATGTATATTAAACAATTAATTCAGGCACGTATTAAAAAATATATTCAATTGCCAGGCTAACATATGTATGTATATTTGAACAGGCGGTTGGCCGATGAAGATGACGAGTTGTCCGAGGTCCAGCCGGATGCTGTACCGCCGGAAGTGCGCGAATGGCTGGCGTCGACTTTCACGCGCCAAATGGCTACTACACGACGCAAGGCCGATGAGAAGCCAAAGTTTAGATCGGTAGCGCACGCCATCCGTGCTGGGATCTTCGTTGACAGGATCTACAGACGCGTCACCAGCACGGCGCTCATGCAGTTTCCGCCGGATGTTGTACGGGTACTCAAAGTACGTCCTTTTGTATTTCAGTAAGGTACTGGCACCAGTATTGGCCGCTTTAAGACCAAGGTATACTGTTTTTTTATAATTGATGGGCTTCTTTTTTATAACTCTTATGAATTCGTTACAAATAAAACAACTACTTTATTGAATTGAATTTATTAAATCAAAAAACATGGTTTTGTTTTTTTTAAATATAGCCATTAATTTTGTTTATGTTTTCTCGTCGTTATTGGGCACTTGATTATGATTACAAAATGATAAGTACTACGACATAAAATAAATAATCGTAGAATTTGAAATAATGTAAAGCAGGTGCTATATGATAATATAATAATTAATATATAAATTATTAAACTAATAATTAGTTCAAAAGTACATCTTTTTGACACATTGGCCGATTATCATCAAATTAAGCTGTTTTACAGTTAAGTGTCTATAGATTATGATTCAGTAATGGCAGTAATCAAATATCAACTAATATTTCTAATTTAGTACATTTAATTAAACAAGAGTCCAACACTGAGGTATGATCCAAGACTGGTGCCAATACCTTAATTAATTATACAGCTCCACAAAATGAACCAGACTACGTCTTTCTTACGTATTTTTGGGCATTGGAAATGAATTTGACAATAAAAAGGCTCGCTGACTCCAAAAATTTTTGTTTTCATTAAAAAGTTGCAAAAAATTTTTTATCGATTTTGATTTTTGAGAGCCTCCATGGACCATAGTTTTGAGCAAATCTAATAAATTAACTTTTGTAAATTAAATTTTTCTCTTGATTTTTTTTTTTTTTTTGTATCGTACGACCATTTTTGATCGAGTTATTTGCTATAAAAGAAAAAAATCACATTCACTCTGAATGCTCATATATGGGCTGTGCGTTGATGAGTCAGTGAATGAAGACAAACTCCTTTATAAATATGTACTGGCACCAGCCTTTGATATGACCAACAGAAATATTTATTAATATTTGATTACTACCATTTCTGAATATTAATCTATATACATTTAATTGTCCTACAGCGTGATTTGCTGACAATCGGCTAATAGGTGTCAAAATGGTGAACATTTAAACTAATTATTAATATAATTTATTTATTAATTATTATATTGTCATAGCAACTGCTTTACATTGTTTCAAATTTGACGATTCTTTCTGTTACATCTTTTGTGTTGTAGTACTTATCATTTTGTAATCATAAACAAGTGTCCATTACTGCGTGCTAATTACTGGTTTTACTTTCTCCATTACTGGAGAAAAAACATAAAACATAAAAGGCTATAATTTAAAAAACAAACTATATGTGCGGACTTTGGTAATTAAATTGATTAAATAAAGAGTTACTTGTTTTATTAGTAACATGAGTTCATGAAAATTACAAAAAAGAAGGCCGTAAATCACAAAAACAGTAAACCTTACTCTTATAGCGGTCATAACTGGTACCAGTACCTTATGATAGAATGATGTGTATAATAAACATTTACATAACGACTTGGGCCTTTTATCAATATTTGTATAACACTAATTGTAAATGCAATGCATATTTTGTAGACTTTGGACGACTGGTCTTTTGACGTATTTGGTTTAAACGATGCAGCCGTTGGACAACCAGTTAAATATTTGGGGTACGATCTTCTTAACCGATATGGAATTATACACAAATTCAAGGTAAGATTAATATATTACTTTCAATATACTAACCCCTACACTAATACATAGTAGAAACGTTTAATTGAACCAATAAATCCTTGTTTTATATACAGGATGAATCGTATCTGGTGGAACAAACTTAAAAAGTTGATCGAGAAAAATATTTCAAGAAAAAAAGTTCATATAAACAAGTGTCTGAAAATTCTTCGTGAGGGAGCTATAGATTTAGCCTAAAATTCGTTTTATTTAATATTTTGAGAACCCATTGTGATACAGTTATATAATTTTACATTCGATTTAGTATTAAACACATTTTAATACTAAAATAATTATAAATATAAAAATCTCCTTCCCCTATTACGAACAAATTAAAATTGATAAATTAACAAATAAGTTGATTAGTAAGTATCTCGGCTAATACCTTATTAAAGGTTTTCTGGGTTGCCGAATAAGTATTTGTTAGTTAGCAGCTATCAAATAATCGATTTTTTTTACAAATTAACATTGTTTATATTTAGCTATATTTTTTTCTTAATCGGGTTTAACTGATCGACAAAAAATTTAAAGATAAAAAAAAAGTTTACTCAAAAATTACAGCCTGTACACTGATTTGAACCAAAAAAGTGACTTATGCTCATTGTGCGCTGCGCCACCTGGCCTGGCGCCCCGCGGGGTCACTCTCGTTCGCCCCCCCCCCCTAAAGCCGGTACTGCCAGTGAAAACACCATTTTAACTAAATGAATATTCTATAGGTGCCTCCAACGACATTAGAGACGTTCTTGACGCGGATCGAAGAGGGCTACTGCCGGTACAGGAACCCGTACCACAACAACCTCCACGCAGCCGACGTGGCACAGACAGTTCACCACATGCTCTGCCAGACCGGCTTCATGGTCAGTAAATAAATACATATTTTAATAAAACACTGCACATATTTTTCTGTACTCCGAAAAAAAAAATGTCTTTTATTGTGTTTGATGAGACATAGAACTCTGGAATGATATACCACATATATTTTAAAAAGCTGGCATGGGTGACTACGTAATACTCAAAGTGAACAGTGTTTATAATTTTATTTAAATAATATTTCTGACGAACTGATAAAAAAGTGAAACTTATTGTGTTTTCATTTACATGTGAATTAAATAAATAAAGCTAAATGTATTAAATCTAACTTATTATTTTAACACAAAAACCGTATACAAAACACGTAGCTTGATATCAACGTAAAGTGATCCATCCTTCTCTTATACATTTACTCATATCTCTCACGCATAACTGACGTAAAGTGACTTCTACGCATGCGCTATTCATACATCTTTCGGTTATACATTTACTCATCTCTCTCACGCATAACTGACGTAAAGTGACTTGCACGTACATCTTTCTCTTAGACATCTACTCACACATATGCCACACTCTTCTTAGCGTTTCATATTAAAATCTCTCGAGGTCATTCCAATTCACTAGTCTCGGTAAAAAAGTTTCACATCAAAAATTAATGCAACACATATTATAGAAAATATTATTTTATTATTATTTATATATTATTTATTATTATATATTATTTTCTACAACTTTTATCTAAAATATTTTACTCTAATTCGGTATGAAGAACAATAAATGACTTCCATGTTCTTTAATATCTTTTTAAATAATTTTTAATATATGAAACATTTGAATGGGATTTGTCAGAAATAAAACTCAGTTTTCTAATGTCCTAATGTCAAAAACATAATGAGTTATTCGTAGAATAACTAATTTGACAATTTGAATTTTGTTGCATTTATTTTCAAGGCTACATGAATTAGTGTCGTATTTAAAATTCAAATTTTGGGAGTGGTTTTCACCCCTTCAATAGCTATTTAGGCACGTACAAAAAATAAATGTCCCTTAGGTTCAATTGAATTGCAAATGTACCAAGTCTTATCAAAATTTGTGAGATAATACTCGCAACGTTCACATTTTGAACGAAAATAATTACAATATTTCCAAAACCCCTAATTCAATATACACCGAAATCAATATATCTGGAGTACTCACTAAGACAAACATTTTCCCCCAAATAATTCAAATTGGTGTAAATTTACAGTAGTTATCGCGAACGAAAGAAAATTCTACATCCAGACACACGCACAGCTGCCTTGCTTTTCTTTACGATTTGAAAGTAATACAATCAAAATCTGCTCTTATCTCGGACACGATTTTTCGACGGTATTACAATACTTCCATTTCCTTCGAAACATGGAAGTAAATAGAGTTTTATCTACACCATAGGTGTCCAACCTTTTAAACCTTTTGGGCCGCATATCATAAACCCAATCTACCAAGTGCCGCACATGACCCCCCCCCCCCCCCCCCCCCCCCGAAATATTCAGTGATCTAAAGAAACGTGTTTTGAGAAAACATTAGTTCAAAATACCTTTAAAAAAATTGCTCAATGTATTTATCCCCCCCACCCCCGAAATTTTTTTCTTTCTTTGACCATGGACTTCGAAGATACGTCACTCAAAAGAGAAAAATAAAAAACTTAATTTTAAGAAAAAAATAAAATCGACTTAAAAAAACTAACAATATACTTACGGGTCAATCCATATGAACTGGTCCAGCACTGGTTGCTCGATCATTCTAAAAAAAAATGATTTTTTGTGTGTAATTACACTAACATGTTAGTAGTTCGAAACGACCATTATTTTAATTTTATTGTTTTTTGTTTTCGCGTGACGGCCATATTTGTTCTACAGGTCGCAGCAATTTTTGTACTTTAAAGGGTTTGCGGAAACTAAAATATCTCAGCTTCTATCAAACCTTTCAACATCGGAGTAAAAGCAAATTATTCAGAATAAAACGGGCTACAAGATTACTTCTAGACATTTTCACTTAAATGTTATCATAAAGGGTGAAATTTCAGCCTTAATTCTTAGTTCTATTTTTGAAAAAATCCCATTTTCAAGGGGATGTTTTTGCAAGAAGGGGAAAAGTTAACAAGTCAAATTATTTTTTACAAATAGGTGGGTACTAGTTGTATTCACACACCAATGTTCAACTCTGAGACTCGCCCCCCTTTATTTAAAAAAATTATCAAAATTTGAAAATTTGAGAAAATTGCACTTTTTAAAGCTAAATAACTCTGGTGGGGGACCAGATAAAAATCTGAAATTTTGGCCCATAATAGTACTACATAATGGTATTATGTACCAAAAATTTTGAGATTGAGATTTAACTACATGCAGTGGTATTGCAACCACAATATTCAATAGGAGTTCATATGTTAATACAGAGTGTCAACATTAATATAATATCTATTACTATCTTTTTCCTTCTTGGAAATAGAAGAATGCTTGAATGAAGAAAAAAATTGTATTTTTTCTGATTGTTTTTAAAATCTCATTTTTTATTTTCTGTCACTTCCGGTTGAACCGGAAATGATGTCAACTTTTGTTTTTCAAAGGTTACACCCTATATATATTTTATTTTTAGATAGAAAATTAGGTCAGCTTTAAAAATTTATAACACATATAATAACTTAAAGTAACTCATAACAAAGATATAACATGTTTTAATTATTATTGAAACAAAATCACAACATGTATACGCTCATTGAAACATGCATTTTTGTGGTTGCAATACTACTGCTTGTAGTTAAATCTCAATCTCAAAATTTTTGGTACATAATACCATTATGTAGTACTATGATGGGCCAAAATTTCAGATTTTTATCTGGTCCCCCACCAGAGTTATTTAGCTTTGAAAAGTATCATTTTCTCAAATTTTCAAATTTTGATAATTTTTTGAAATAAAGAGGGGCGAGTCTCAGAGTTGAACTTTGGTGTGTGAATACAACTAGTACCCACCTATTTGTAAAAAATAATTTGACTTGTTAACTTTTCCCCTTCTTGCAAAAACATCCCCTTGAAAATGGGATTTTTTCAAAAATAGAACTAAGAATTAAGGCTGAAATTTCACCCTTTAGGATAACATTTAGGTGAAAATGTCTAGAAGTAAGCTCGAAGCCCGTTTTATTCTGAATAATTTGCTTTTACTCCGATGTTGAAAGGTTTGATAGAAGCTGAGATAATTAGTTTCCGCAAACCCTTTGAAGTACAAAAATTGCTGCGACCTGTAGAACAAATATGGCCGTCACGCAAAAACAAAAAACAATAAAATTAAAATAATGGTCGTTTCGAACTACCCACATGTTAGGGTAATTACACACAAAAAATCAATTTTTTTTAGAATGGCTAAGCAACTATTTAATTTAATTTTGGACCATTTCATATGGATTGACCCTTACCTAATAATTAAAATTAACAATTTTTGAAATCGGTGCCAAGCCAATAAAAAACTTTTTAATAAAGAAAAAAGAAAACCGACTTCAAAAACTGTTAAATTTAATTATATTAGGTATACATTTCAGTGTTTCTGGGTTTTTTAAAGTCTGTTTTATTTTTGTCTAGTTAAATCTGCTAACCAATTAGGATCTTCCAAATAAGGACCACTAGTTTTTCTTTTTGATTCTAAAAACATTGTATTTTATTTTTTAAATCATAGAATTCTTTTAGCATTGTGTTATGTGTTATATTCATTATTTTATTATTATAAGATTTTTTTTTTAATTATCCGATGAGAGCCGCACGAAAGATACTCGCGGGCCGCGGGTTAGACAAACTTGTTTTACACGATACTAACAAGTTATTATTTTGAATATTCTGATTTAAAGTGCTTTTGAAAATTGTATTACCCAATATTGTATTTATTTGATAATTTTGTGAAATAATTAATATACATATTTTCTTTAAAAAATGTTTAAAAACGCAATAAAATTATTACTGAAGTAAAAAAAATAAAAATAATTTTAAAAATAGGGTTGCTATAAGACATTCTATAAATAAATAGAGGTCTATATACGCGATACCACCTTCAAATTTAATCACGGGCATGTAACGTGTGTGTAACATTTACTGACCGCGATGTACATAGTTAGCTCTAGGCATCTCTACTTAATTAATAACTCTATAATCTATTATGGAGCGTAATTTTATAGCATTGTTCTGAATAATCAATAATTGTATATGTATATAATCTATAATTAGATACATACTTCCCAGAATCTGTATATTATATGCCCTGTCAAACACAAATGTGGCCAATTTATCATGTATAGTAAGGGACTAGGTCATAATCTCGACAGTACATTAATTATCTTCATAAAGACATCAACTAGTTCATTAATTAAACAATTTGTCAAGTGCAAGACGAACCTTGTGTATTAGTATCCCGTACCGTATGATTATTATTCAATTTATTCGATTATGTTAATTTGACTTGCACTATTGTGAACACAAGAGAACACAAACTTTTTAAAATAAAATGGAAATTTGTTATTTTGACCTCAAATTCGGATTCAGCGACTCAAAATACATAGTAATACATGTGTCCCGTAAAAAGTACAGGACTTTTTTTGTGTGGCTGTGTTATCGAAAAAAACTGTTAACATGGCATGACATTATGAAAATCGCCAAATGCCCTTTTTTTGATCGAAATAAACAAGCGTATCTCAATAACTATTGAAGATATTAACATGAAATTTGATACAACCTAAATAAAAAAATATTTATTCGAATCGATAGAACTGCGAAGTTTTAATTGAAAATTCCCGGTCATATTTGATCACAGTACCATTTTTTTAATATTTATCAAGTTTTTGAACTATCGGGATTTTGACTGTCGGAATTATAATCGGCACCCATAAAGTGAATAGAATTTAATATTGAATTATCATTCATAAAAGAGAATATATTTCATTTCACATATGATTTTTTATTTATTTAAACTAAAATGAAATTGACATGTTAATAATTAAAAATGGAAGGTCAGATATTGTTCATTACATTAAATTTTGTATTACAAATGGTATTCTTTATTAATAAACATTACATTTTTTATGACATCATTAATTTTTAAAAGAGTATTGATATGAATTTTATAATATCTATTTTTGTTTTGATAATTTATTTACTAGAAATATTACAAGTTTAGTGATATGTACTTTGTATAATCTAGTTTAATATATCAAAGTTTCAAATCATTTCGATTAATTGTTTAGTAATTACAACCCTTTAAGTAAAGTCTGGTATCCAAGATAAGCGTGAAATGCATGTGGATTTCCTGAACGGTAAGAGATACAGATTCGGTTAAATGAGATGAATTATTTATAAGGAAGAGTCGAGTATTACTGCATTAAAAATATCAATAATTCTATGTGGTTTAGGCGGTAAACCCAAAAATCTGAAAATTCGGATATTCTTTAAATGGCTCTAACTTATTTGTCACCGTAGATAGATACTTTTTATTTGCAGTTTCTTAAAGCAATTTTTGTGTATAGTTGATTGGTGTACTTAGAATTTTTATATCACTTCTATTTTCCGAGTTAGAAGCCCTAACTTTAGTTTTCGTTATGGGCCACTAAGTTGACTATAACATATTTGAACATGTTTTTTACTCTACTTTACAACGATATGTAACTTGTCATACTTACAATTAAAAAAAAGTAAGAACATTTTTTTTTTGTAATAGTTTATCGTTAACAATTTTTGTTTTTCATGGCCTAATAAAATACTTTATAAATATCATTAGTATTTAGTATCTACTTCGACTTATTTTCCAAAATAAATATAATAAGTGACATATCGTTGTAAAGTAGAATACAAAACACGTTGAAATATGCTATAGCTAACATAGTTACCCATAAGAAAAAATAAAGTTTGGGCTTGTAATTCGGAAACTAAAAGTGATATAAAAATTCTAAATACGTCAATCAATTCTGCACGAAAAGTGCTTTTAGAAAACGCAAACAAAAAGTATTACTTTGACAAAAAAGTTATAGTTATTTAAAGAATTTCCGAATTTTTCAGAATTTTTGGTATAAGTACTGCCTAAACTACATAGAATACATACTCACCCCTTCATTACAAATAATTCATCTCATTTAACCGAATCTGTATCTCTTACCGTTTAGGAAATCCCCATGTATCTCACGTTTATCTTGGACATCCTGTATAGAAAATATATTTATTCCTTATTGTTATTTATTTTACTCAAAGTACTGTAACGAGTGGACGGTTTATCAAAATGATTTGAAACTTTGATACATAAAACTAGATTATATAATGAATATTTTAACACCATTCTGAAGTTTCTGTGATTTTATAATTTCAATGTTCTATCTAGGAATGTTTTTGTGAGTGTTTTTTTTAATAAGAGTATTGAAATAACTTTAGAATTGGTTAACCGACTTGGAGATCTTCGCGACCCTGGTGGCGGCCCTTATTCACGATTACGAGCACACAGGAACCACAAATAACTTCCACGTGATGTCCGGCTCAGAGACCGCCCTGTTGTACAACGACCGTGCCGTTTTAGAGAACCATCACGTCAGCGCTGCGTTTAGGTCAGTCGAAATAAACTTTTAAAAATCAATCAACATATAGGGTGTCATAACACAACAATAATATATGGAAAAAAACTTTTAATACAAAAGTTACAGCAAATTTTGAAAATAGTTACATCTATACAGAATGTGCGTTACAGATCAAAATTATATTTTTTTAAATACAAACTATTTTTTGTTAATTGATAATAATCTAAAAGCATTCATTTTCCTGGACATTTTGATACAAGCATGTGTGGGATTATAATGAGCGGATTAGAAATTATGACCATTTTTGTAAAATAATTAGAATAAATTCAACACCTTGTATATTTCTAATTACAAAAAAAAATATTCTCTGCTAAAAAATATTTTTGGTATATGTTCTATTATTGCGATATTACATCAAACATTTACAAAATTGTATTTTTTGTACAGGATATATCAAAATTCTGAACCCATTTTTTCAAAATTTTCAATTGGAACACTATATATTTTTACATTTTCGAATTGTCTATCCAATTCTAAACACATTTTATAAAATATGTTTATACCTCCAGTCGTTCATAATTTTTTTTGTAATAAGAAATACATAGTGTTGAAAATATTCCAATTTTCTTACAAAAATGGTCGTAATTTCTAAACCGCTCAGTATAATCCCACACATGCTATATCAAAAAATCTAAAAAAAAAATTCCTTTAAAATTATCAATTTAAAAAATAAACTTTGTATTTAAAAAAATATAACTTTGATTTATAACGCACTTATGGGACACCATATATAAATATTATTTTTAAAATTTGCTGCTTGTATATCCTGACAAGTTTTGTATTAAAAGTTTTCTTCTATTTCTTATAATAATTGAAATATTGAACTTTGACAGTGTTGGGACATACTGTATTACACTATTACATATTAGTTTTATTATCATATAAACTATGTTATGCACTAATGTATCAACCCACACAAATATATTTTTAAATTGTGAATGCAGATTCATTCAAAATAACTGATGATATTAAAATTGTACTTATAATTTAACAAAATCACTTTGAGATATAATTGAAGAGAAAATGATTATAATTTTATTGAAAAATGTATCTAATTAACCAACCAACGCCAAATTACTTTTTTTTCAATAAAATGAATTGTAACAACAAAAATGTCTTTAGAAAAAAAACCGACTTGAAGAAAAAATTAAAATTATTGTATAATAATTAGAGATTGGAGAAATAGTTGTTATTTTCAATTAAATACAGTAGTTGAATTTTTTTTCGGAAAATAGTTGTTAATAGTTTTTTTTACGATTTGATAATTAGTGCAAACGAAACAGTAAAAAGCGTCACAAATAGTTTTAAAATAGTTGGAAAGGTAGTTGCAAATAGTTGATTTCAAATCGTGTTCAATCAAACCAGTTTTCTGAAAATGGTGGAGATATGTAATAAAAATTAAAATAAATGCATTTTTACGCAATAGTTGAAAAACTATTTTTCCAATCTCTAATAATAATAAAAAAAGTCGGTTTTATTTTATTTTTATTTTATTGTTAAAACTTGGCACCGACTTAAAAAAACTGTTAAATTTAATTATTATAATTTAATGTTATAGGGTTTTTTTTAAGTCGGTTTTATTTTTTTCATAAAATGTTTTTTATTTTTCCCTTTTGAATGGCGTATTTTCGATGTTCGTGGTCATATTCTAATAACATTTATATGGGACCACCTCTGGAGTCATGGGCGCCGGCAGGTTTTTTGCTAGGGGGGTGCATCTAGATATAAAAAAAATTTTTTCATGAATATTAACATGAGTAAAAAAAAAAAAAAAAGTCTTCAATTTTTAAATATTGAAAACTGAGACGACTAAAAAAAAAAAAAAGGTCCTCAGTTTAAAATTTTCACATTTATACCTTATTATTCACGGAGTAAATTTTTTTTCATTTTGCCAAGGGGGTGCAAATATATTAAATTTTTAAATTACAATTGTATTTCTTAATTATTTCATTTGCCAAGGGGGTGCAAGTGCACCTCCTTGCACCCCCCTCCCGGCGCCCATGTCTGGAGTATACTCATTCAAACAAACAATCGTCCAAATCAGTGCATATTTATCGTAAATATGCCAGAACAAACATAAAATATATAGTGTGTCCCAAGACAGATGTACAAGAGGTGTAATGAACAAAAAAAATCGAATTTCGAAATGACATTTGGTGATCGAATCCTGCTTGATGTAAAACTAACGTATACCAAAAATAATTTGATTTGGTATTCTACAGGTTGTTTTATAAGCAAAGTTGTAAAAATAACCAAGAACAAACTACCTATATTTTTCAGAATATAAAAAAAAATCAGTAAGAATGTTTGTTTAAAATACAATTTTGTAACCCTATACCGAATTTCAAAGCATTAAAAAAAATTCAATAAATTAATTATGTTAGATATTTTATTGTGAAGTGAAAATTATAATAACTAAATAATAATGTGTCTCTATTGTATTTTCAAACCCTACTTTTCACTTCGCAATAAAAGATCTACTTAATTGACTGTTTTTTTATAATTGTAATATAAATAAACTTTCTTAGTGGATTTTTTTTTCATATTTTGAAAAATATAGGTAGTTTGTTCTTACAATGGAACCTTTTCAAGTGGCATATTCGGATCAAGTTTAAATTTTGTATATAGTTAGAGGGGGTCAGGGTAAGTAAGAAAAAAATTATTTGAGCTGCGGTAAAACGATTTAAGGGGGTGAAACACCCCTATGAAAATGTGCAAAATAATCATATATTTCAAATAACTCTGAAACTAATGAAGATTTAAAAAAATCTTTAATACGAAATTTTTATGATTTTTGTGCTCTTTCAAATGACAACAGTAGAAATTCAAAAAAATGAAATCGTTAACCCCCACCTCCCACCCACCCCATTATTTATTTTAATTTTTTTTCTAAAATGAATTGTAGTATACAATAGAAATTCAAATATATAAGACATATTTCACAAAACAAATTTTAACCCTTTCATCGTCACATTATCATATTTTGAAAAATATTAATTTACATTTTTTATTACGTTAGAGATAAGAAAAGTATTGATTAGAGTTGAAAAGTTACCAATTTAGAAGGATATTTAAATTTTCAAAATGAGCTTTGTGTGGGTTCATACATTAGTACATGACAGTGTCCATATATGAACAATGGACTATCTTGGCTCAATGCAAGTTTTTTTCTGTTCGTACTCACATATTTTTATCCATAAAATGTATTTTTCAGAGTAATGAAAGACGAAGAATGTAATATAATTCAAAATCTGTCGAGAGATGAATTCAGGGAGTTCCGGACTTTAGTTATCGACATGGTGCTGGCTACAGACATGAGCTATCACTTTCAGCAGCTAAAGAACATGAAGAACTTGCTCACGTTAGCGGAACCCACTGTAGATAAATCAAAAGCTGTGTCACTCGTACTGCATTGTTGTGATATTTCTCATCCAGCTAAAGTGAGTAATTCAGATTAAGGGGGAAAATCACTGTGACGGGTCAAAAAGTTGTCAATGTTTGGGGATTTTTTTCACAGGTATTACTTATTATTATAGGATCGGATAGTGAACATTTTATTAAGTATAGACATATAGCTATACATATACATAACATAGCTTGTTCAATACCAATTTTTATTGAAAAATATTAAAAATTTACAAAGTTATGAGCCTCGATGTGACAACAAAAAAAAATTCTCCATTGTCCCATCAAGATTTCAGGATGGGTTATTGGAAAAAATAATATTTTAACAATATCTATATGGTTGTACGTAGCCGTTTTGTTTTTAATTTTTTTTTCAATTCAAGAGGTCTTAAAAAATAATAAATAACGAAATTTCAATGAAACGGATATGCACAGACTTAGCCACTACGATTACGAAAATATAAAAAAAATGTTTATCGATTCATTAGTCTAAGGAAATTTTGGGACCAGATCGAAAAAAATTGTTTCGAGAAAAACGCGTTTAAAGTTTTCTGAGGGTCATAACCTACTCACTAAATTAACTGTAACTCAAGCAATTTTTGGAATTTAACTAAAAAAATTTTTCTTCATATTTTTGAATATGTATACTTTAAAAAAATGCAGTCAGTGACTTTCCCTTTTAAGATAAATGTATGTATTGTAATTGTGATGTGACTTTCAGAAATGGGACTTACACCACCGGTGGACAATGTTACTCCTAGAAGAATTCTTCAGGCAAGGAGACAAAGAACAAGAACTCGGGTTACCGTTCAGTCCACTCTGTGATAGAAACAATACTCTTGTTGCAGAATCTCAAATAGGTAACTTAATAATTATCAAATCAAACAAACTATCTTCGTTATGAATATATGATAGGACTTTTTTTGTAGAGCATAAAATTTTCTTTAAAATAAGTTCAAGTTCGTCAATATCGGTTTAAAAGTAACACAAGAAGTGCCAGTTTTTTAAATCATAGAAAACTGAGAAAATAATTTTTCGAATTATTTTTAACTTTACTTGACTTTAGATGCTATTATGAAAATTTTATATAGAATTTTTATGAAATATCATATATTTGTGCGAATAATAAGATCAAAAACATCAAGATTAGTATAATTGTAAAGGATAGAGGGTTAATATTCCTAACCCCCACATTAGAGAGTATATCAGAACAAGATATCTTCCTACTACAGAATTGATGTAAAATGTTCAAATTATTATGATATTCCATTAAATATATGTAACTTCTACACCATTAAATAGGTATTTGATGTTTTCAGAGATGATTTAAGTGTGTGCAATTTATACATACTAAGTCCTTAATTTCCATTCTAAAAACATAGTTTGGTGAATTTTCACAGGGAAATACCTAAGGCAGCTACAGTAGATGGATACAAACACACGGCGCAAAAATAGAGAAGCGCAAAATGGAAATAAAAACGATTCATTACTTCATTAATAGTATTGTAGGCACCGTAATTTTTTTGTTTGTGTCTCGGGGCTCGGGGCAACATGTAGGAAACTATCCGAAATAATTATTTCGGATACGGTTTCGGAGTTCAGAATCTAATTATTTCGGTTACGGTTTCGGCTTCGGAGGTCAAATCTTTTCGGATATCCGATAGTTTCGGTTTCGGATACGGAGCTCCATAACATCCCTACCTTTAAGTATAAAATAGAAAATATTATAACATTAGGAAATGTCCGTTTTATTTAATACACATATGTCCAATTATAAAATCAATATTATTTCAGGATTCATCGAGTTCATTGTAGAGCCAAGTATGGGCGTCTGCAGTGACATGTTACAGACAATTCTCGGGCCTTTACAATCTTCCACAAGTGAAACAAATGAAGCAATACAAGAAAATGAGTCCTCTCCAAAACATTCGAAAAACGGTACATTTGTATTATAATGTTTATTTCTTTAATATCGACAGGTACTTATACATTTATAATTTCAGGTTCAAAGGAATTTAAAATTGTTAAACCGTGGATTGGATGTTTGATAAATAATAAGAAGATATGGAAAGAACAGGCTGCTAGAGGTAACAATGATAAATATATAATTTAATAATAATAATAAATATAAAGTTTAATATATGTACATATTAGGATGTTTCAAAAATGAACATTCCTATGATCTAAAATAAATCCTCGTCGAAGAATTACCCTGTAGTTCAGTTTTACGAGCTATCGCAAAGGGGGGGGGGGGGGGGGGGATCTGTTTCCCATTTAAATAACATGGGAAATGATTCTTTAGTATTAAAGTTGGTATTAAATTTAGTATTAAGTGATACAAAATTTGCAAAAATCGATATTTTTTAATAATCGTGTGTATTCTTCGAAGGGAAAACTCATGTTAATAACAAGAATTTTTGTTTTGTTCTGGATGTTGATTCATGGAAATTCTGTTTTCCGCAGTCGAGCACATGACAAAAAAGATGCATTCAATGTAGCAACGCTAAAGTCATCATTTTGTTTTATATTTATTTAAAAAAAATTTTTTTTGTATGTTTTGAAACATGTACCCTCCAAATTTCATTTGATTGCTTTTTTTATTATTTTAAAAAATCCTAAAAAAAGCCTCATTTTCCGAAGTGGCGATTAGATGTAACCCCTTGATAAAAACTTAATAAAGAAAAAAAGATAACGGTAGTAAAAAAACTATTAATTATTGTATATTTTTCAGTATTTTTAGGTTTTTTGTTTAATTTGAAGTCGGTTTTATTTTTATTTTTAAGTTGTTTTTTCATTATTCCTGATGATATTTTCTGATTCCAGACGCAGAAGTTCGGGCCCAGCAGCAAGCATGTAACCCCGAAACCGACAACACCACAGAAGAATAAAATAGTAAATATAATAATCATATATTAAAATAAAGAAAACGCATGACAATGATCGAAGATATTGACTAATACTGTACATAAAAACCCAATATATTTAATAGTTTATAATTTATTTCAATGTTTATATAAATGTTTATAATAATAGCTTTGTAATATTCTCAAAAAATGACTTATGGTTAATTTTAAAAAATCGATGCACTTTAATATAGATAAAAAATAAATAAATCAGCTGGTTCTGATCATTTAGTTTGCGCACAATCATGGAATTATTATTGTAAAGATAGTTTGGTGTACATTTTAATAATTATTAGCTACTTCAGTGGCGTGCAACGTGTTTTAAATAACAAATAGATTTGTTGTATACGTGATAGTTTCAAACAATACATTTGCAAATTTTATGGTCTAATTATTTAACAGTCATAAGATCGATAAAATAAAATATCTAATATTTGATTTTAATAGAATGGAGTAGAAAAAATCATGATATAATAAAAATAAAATATGTAAGGATCAATTTATTTTTTAAATAGTAAATGTTGGATAATTTTGGGTAAAAATGATTGATCGGACCATTATTTGGGGTAAGCAGTCGTTAAATTCAAAAATTGGTATCATTTTTGTCGGCATAATAACAGGTACAATATTTTGGGCTCATATTTTGAAATCCTGACATATTTTTAAACAAGAGTTTTTATTTTTTATCTTAATACATAAAAAACGTTGGTACTATGTATGTGATATCATCACGCTTAAACCACTGGACGTATCAAAGCCATATTCACACCATTTTCATTTGTGGCTCCGATAAGTTTATTATTTTATTTTATTGGAAGGGGCTATATCTTGATTTTTTTTTAGTTTTGGGTATTTTTTATGGTCTCAAATAATTAATTCAAATAAAATGTATTTTCTTTCAGTGTTTTTGTACATAATTTTTTTTCTAACAAAAAACTCGTGTTAAAAATGAATCAATCGATTTATATAATACATACATATGTATCAGAAATAAAATAGCTTCTTTTGAAGTATACTTTATCTATATTTCAATGTTACAGGTGAAACAATATTGGCCTTTCTTTTGTTCAGGAAGTATATATTATACTTTTAAATTTCTTCATCCCAACAAATACAAACCCTTATTCCTGTTAAATTTATTCAAAATAACTTAATAAATAAATATTATACAAAAGATCCCTTAATAAAATAAAATTAAACAAGAATCGATTTTAAAACCTTGTATCTCGTAAATGTATATTTTAGAAAAAAAATGTATAACAGAAATACGTGAAAAATATTTCTTATTTTAGGTATAGATAATATTTCATAACGTGAAATAATATCTATAATATGTGGGGGAGGGGGGCATAACTAACATTCATATAACATCTAACTACTCCGATTTTTTTTTAACTTTTTATTAACTTTGTTCATTAGGGTGTCAAAAAAATATTTATTCTCGTTACGAAATACGTTAGTTTTTTACCTTAAATAAATCCTCGTCGAAGGATTACTCTGTAGTTTTATTTTAAGAGGTGTCGCAAAGGAGGTCCTGTTTCCCATTTAAATAAAATGGGAAATGATTATTTAGTACTAAAGTTGGTATTATTGATTCATGATAACTATTGACAATTTTTTAAGGACATCATTTTGTAGAAGATAAAAATCTCTACAAAAGTGTCTACAAAGTCATATCCCACAATTCAACGGATTAAAAATTACTATCATTCAAAGTGATTTATTTATTAAATTGTACGTCTAAAAGGCTCTCACGGCTAAACTATTGGTTCTATAAAAGTATTTAAATATTTATTTTTTTACAAAAAAACATTTTAACGTTAATTTTTTATAATTATCAATTAAATAGCAATAAATTACCCTATTATTGAACTGTCGGAAAATGAATGACTAAGCCGATAACTAGCATTATTAGAACATAATTTTGTTCTCTACAAAATGACGTCCATAAAAAATGTTTATCAGTTATAATGAATCAGTAATACCAACTTTAGTACTAAAGAATAATTTTTCCGTGTTATATGAATGGGAAACAAGACCCCCCCCCCCAACCTCGTGGCACCTCTTAAAATTGAACTACAGGGTAATCCTTCGGCAAGGATTTAATTTAGATCATAAATTAACTTATTTAGTAATTAAAGCGAAGAAAAAAAATATTGGTTTTTTTGACACACCCTAATGTTCATATAAATTTCACTATATGAAACTATATTTTTTAATTAATTTATATGATCTTATGACTGAAATGAATATTATATTTGTATTTTTAAATCTATATTTCTACAAATTCAGACAAAAAACTCCAAAATCGATTACATAAGAATTAGTTTTATTTACCTATTATATTTTATACGAGAATATGGATTTCTGGATATAAAATGCGTCTCTCTCTAGTATTAATAAGTTAAATATATTCAAATATCGATGGGAAGTTATTTCTAGAAGTCCATAATGTCGGCCTTAAAGAACTTGGAGCCTTTTGCAATTGCTTCTCATGCAAAATAAATCCGAAGTTGATATTAAGCATAGAGTAAAAAATATAACTGTCGTGCAATAACTCGAAAACATTTCATTGTACCGGAAACATTGACAGAGTATAAATTGTAGATAATTATATTCTCTACAACTTTTATACAAAAAATGTTCTTCTATTTTGAACTGTTGGATAGATAATTTACCTTTTTCTTGCAACAGAGATAAATTGTTTCAAATTTCTCATGTAATTGTGTACTTAGCGTACTCTCTCTCTACTAATACACCTGAATATTTACAATGTTGGCAAGTTTCACTTAGATTGAAATGGATGATTAGTTAATTACGATTAAACAATTAACTAATCACCCGTTTTAATATTTTCAGGTTGACTATACCTATGTATATTTTCTACTCTAGGCTTTAGCGTCACATAATCTGTTATGTGATAATTACGCCGTCTTTACTGATATTCATATCAACAATAAATTATAGATAGAGAAATAAATTTTGGAACTGCTTATCGACCACATTAGTTTTAATGTTTAAATCGAGCTTTACGTAGTGTTATCTTCTGATATCAAACAAATTGTTGTACTACATATATATTATATTCTCATTGTGATATATGACCAATTCATTACCTTATGAGACACACAATCTATAGATTCGTTCTTTCTTAATTTAATGTAGGTATCAGAAAAATATATAAATAATTAAAACATCAAAATATTTATATAGAGGGAATGGGTAATTTTCAAAGCTTGGTAATTATGAAAAAATAGTCATACATAAATAAATAAATAATTATTTTAAAGACTGAAATGTCTCCTTTCCAATATTTAAAAAAATTTAAATTTCATTAATTTCTCAAAGATTTGTTTTGATAGGATGCATGGGGTCAGAAATACTTAATTAGATTAAATGTATTGAAACTATTCAAAAGAACGTAAAATTTAAAATTTTAAAAAAGTCTTTTTAGATTTAATTTAAGATTAAAATCAACAAACTGTGAAAACCTGACTAACTCTAATATTTATTATTTTTCATGAATTTTTTAGCAAGTTTACAGCGCAAATTTTACTAAAATCTTTTTCTGATATAACAAAAAAATAATGAATCTATAGGATATTTATATAATAAAGGTAGTCAGTTTATCGAAAAAATAAATATTTATCATTTCTTTTATCAGGTAAATTTTTGTTTAATTAATTTGATAAGTCTCATAAGTTTTATACATTTCACATACCTTAATTTTTTTTAAACGTTTCCTGTTTAGCGACATAGAACTATGGAACTATCCACCACACAAACTTCAGATTAGTGTTAAAATGTTTTTTTATATGTATTCTAGTCTCAAGTATTAAAATTACAAATCATTTCGATCAGCGGTTTTCTAGTTACAGCCTTTTAAATAAAGTACATCATAAAGTGTCAGGAATAAATAATAAATATATTAGGCATTACTCAAATTTTAAAGGGATGTAATTTCTGAACGATTCATCGAAATGATTTGAAATTTTAATACGTGAAACTAGACTATATAAAGTATATCTTAAAACTAATCTGAGGTTTGTGCGATTTGTAGTTACAATGTTCTATGTCTCTAAACATGATATATTTTTATTTATCCACACCTTATCACTAAATATGTTATGTGGACCTGATAATATTATATGTATATGTAATTGTACGAGTATTTTTAGAATATTTGAATCGACTAACAACGTATAATTAATATCCTAATGCCCAAATACTGGGATTGTTTACAAAATTCTAAGAATTTTATTTACTAACCCGCTACTTCTTCCGCGTGGAATTTGTATTTTTTTATCTAATACATTTTTCAGGATACAAAGTAGCCTATATCCTTCCACAGGATGCAAGCTATCTCCCTGCCAAATTTCATCAAGATCGGTTCAGCGGTTTAGCTGTGACAAGGTTACAGACAGACAGAAACACACTTTCACATTTATAATATTAGTATACGATTTATTAATTATTTATAGAAATTATTACTGCCATTAAACTGTGGGCCCAATTATCATTTTGTTTATTTATAAGGGGGGATGGGGAAGTATTAATACTACTAGGGGGTCGTGAAATATCATTCGCAGGTAATTGGAGAATGTCCTTTAACAATTTTCCATTTTTAAAAATAGTAAAAAAAAGTAATAAGTCTTAGAACTTTGTAAACATATTCTTTATATTAAAAGCACAAATATATTTTAGTTAATCTAGTCAAGCCCTCCGTAATGTTTAATAAAAATACGCAGCATTTGATATTTGATATTTGGTAAGCGTGTTACAGCTATAGCAATTCAACTTACTGAATATTATAAAAACAAGATTGTTTTGCAAGTTTACTATTATATAAATAATAATATTTAATACTTACTGCTTCTATATTTACTTTAAAGAACAATAGACAGACGCAGATCTAATTTCAAAAGTGGGGAGGAGGTGAATAATGGCTCGAGAAGTTGACAAAACAAGTTTTAAAAGAACTTTATTTATTTATTTAATTTGCTTCAATTTTATAAGTTCTTTGGGGGAGTCATGACTCATAAACTCTTCACCACCTACTTACAAGCTTGCAGATAAGTGGAATGAAATTTTACCAACTCAAATAACTAGATATTTCCATAAGAAATAGAGAACACTAATTCTTCTTCTATGCGTTTTTTGTCAGCTGGATAATCTCCTTTTCTGACAGTTTCTCGTATGTTCATGTCAACT
This sequence comes from Sialis fuliginosa, assembly GCA_961205875.1. Lineage (NCBI taxonomy): Eukaryota > Metazoa > Arthropoda > Insecta > Megaloptera > Sialidae > Sialis > Sialis fuliginosa. Next base: position 32,321,835 of record OY540812.1, read on the forward strand.
CTGATTCTAAATACAACGGAAAGTGTTTTTTGAAAAAATGTGTAGAATTTTTTTTTTCACATTTCATTAATTTTTTCATACTTGTGGTGAATTTTTAAATAACTAACACTATTTTTATGCTCTACGTAGAAATAGTCTACCCTTTCAAAATAAAAATCATGTTAAAATTGTGATTTGATTAAGTATTTAACATTACCAAAATTTACATGAGTAAATATTATTATAATGTACTTACATTTTTAATATTAAAAATGTGCATTGTTAGTTCCACCTTGGATATCAATATTGAAGTCAGCAAAATCAACCCCCCCCCCCCACCGTCTAAAATATATTATTGCACATTTTAAACAAAACAATTATAAAAACATAATGATATAACAATATTGGTTCTATTTTCTTACATTTACTTTTCCGCGTGGAATATAGGTTAAATAATAAATATTAGTATGAATATTATTTTCTCATCATATTAGTGTAGATAACATCAATTTAAATAAATGTATTTGAAATATCAAATTTTTCAATTGAAAATTCTTCTCTGGAATTTTCACCCCCTCCCAATCGCAGGATACATCACTGATTAATATTTAAAAGAAACTACCATTTTTGGTACCTACAATAAATGTGCTGTACCTACTTAAAATATTTTTTTCTTGTTGATATCACTTTTTAATTTATTTCGGTAACTAAAAAAAACATATAATAAATATAGCAATAATTTAATAAATTATTTTTTCAATTGCAAAACAATCCTGTTTTTTACTCAACTTAACTGTTTTGAACAAATGCACTGTACTGTACATTAATAATAATAAAATAAATGTTGAAAAAAGTGTTATTAGTATTAGCGAATGTATATTGACTAATTAATATATATATATAAAATAACTCAGTGGCGGTTCGCGAGCTAACTTCATGTGATATTCGTCGCAGTTTCAGTTTATGTAAATCAGACACATTCAATAAAAAAATGTATTTTCAAATAAAACTTACCTAAGTATCGTGATTCTTTTATATCTATTTCATTTTTATTTGAAAAAAAGAATTGTAAAATTGACCGAATTATATATTTAGTTAATATATTTTAAGATCTTAGGTTTTCTTACAGTAAAAATCTCATCAGTTCAGTAGATTTTGTGTCAATTCGGAAAAAAAATTGTATTACCTGTGAAGTGGTAAGGGTAGATTAAACCTCTATCTATTTAACCTAATTTTGAAGTAATAATACAACTATTAGGTACAGTTTCTGTTAATGTCTGATTAATGCTAGACTCTGTGACGAACGTGAACACAGTAGCCCGCGTACCGCCAGTGCGGAACAACTGAAGTATTATCGTGTGTGGAAGTACATCACAAGCGAGGGACCACTCCTGCACTTGTAGAGGCAAAGCGCAGGGGGCCAGCTGTACGGGAACATAGCTTTATAAAACGTAGGGTAGATCTAGCGAACGGCACGCAACTTTGTGCTCTTCTGTATCACACGTAAACACCTACCATAATATGCATAAAACTCAAATGATTTTTAAAAATAATAAAAAAACGACTTCAAAAACATAAAAAATATAATAATTTTTTACAGTTTTTGAAGTCTGTTTTATTTTTTCTTTCGTAAAAAGTTATTTATAAGCTTGGTACCGACTTCAAAAATTGTTAAAATTAAGTATTATATACTCTTCAGTATTTTGTGGGTCTTTTTGAAGTCAGTCTTATTTTTTTCTTAAATTTTTTTGTATTTTTTCCCTTATGAGTGGCGTATCTTTGAACTCCATGGTCAGATTCTGATAAAATTTATATGAGATCACCTCGGGAGTATTCTCGTTCAAACAAACAAAAATCATCCAAATCGGTGAATATTTGTCGTAAATATCCCAGAACATATACAGGGTGGGGCAATAGTGTGTGGTAGTTCGATAGCTCGTAGACCATAACAGATAAAAAAAAATTTCTAATGCAGATGTAAACTGTGGGTAAATGTGCATACATAGAAATTATTTTCAAATATACAGGGTGCTACAAAAAAGTGTGGCACGCTTAAGGTAATTTTTTTTAAATGGAATGCCCTGATTATTTTTGCATATTTAAAACTTCTCTTGGGATGTTTATTCATATCAAAAATATTAGCCCCATCTGATGTCCAGTTTAGACGTAATAATATATTTTTCAAAAAAATTGACTTTTACATTACTCCACTTAAAAATTCACCACTTCCGCGGCCGGAGCTTTGAAGACAAAATTAAATATGGACCTTATTGTAGGATGTTGGTGAGTACTTTTGCTTCAATATCTTAGAGCCACCATGTACAGGGTGTTCAAAATTAATTTTCAAATTTTGAGAACTTCAAAGTTATTTTTCTCAACTATTTCAAATGGAACACCCTATATATTTTTTAATGATGTTATGTAGAATTACATAACGAACATTTTCTGTTTGTTCATCCTTATGGTTATTTGTAACCATTTTTGAATTATTGAGCAAAAAGTACAAAATTCAGCAATATTTACTAAAAAAAAATGTTTTTTTCAAATAAAATAAAATACCATGTACAGTATGTTCATGTTGCCCATAAAAACAGCTTGAATTTTTTTCAGCTAGCAAACAGATGCTTTATTATTTTATTGAACACAAACAACCAAAATAATTTACAATCATATAAATTCATTAATGAGCAGTGTGAAATTGAGACAGAAACATAAAATGCTGTTTTATGGGCAACATGAAGATCCTATACATGGTGTTTTATTTTATTTGAAAAAAAAAAAAATTTTTTTAGTAAATATTGCTGAATTTTGTACTTTTTGCTCAATAATTCAAAAATGGTTACAAATAACCATAAGGATGAACAAACAAAAAATGTTCGTTATGTAATTCTACATAACATCATTAAAAAATATATAGGGTGTTCCATTTGAAATAGTTGAGAAAAATAACTTTGAAGTTCTCAAAATTTGAAAATTAATTTTGAACACCATGTACATGGTGGCTCTAAGATATTAAAGCAAAAGTACCCACCAACCTCCTACAATAAGGTCCATATTTAATTTCGTCTTCAAAGCTACGGCCGTGGAAATGGTGAATTTTTAAGTGGAGTAATGTAAAAGTCAATTTTTTTGAAAAATATATTATTACGTCTGAACCGGACATCAGATGGGGCTAATATTTTTGATATGAATAAACATCCCAAGAGATGTTTTAAATATGCAAAAATAATCAGGGCATTCCATTTAAAACAAATTACCTTAAGCGTGCCACACTTTTTTGTAGCACCCTGTATATTTGAAAATAATTTCTATGTATGCGCATTTACCCACAGTTTACATCTGCATTAGAAATTTTTTTTTATCTGTTATGGTCTACGAGCTATCGAACTTCCACACACTATTGCCCCACCCTGTATATGTATAGGATAGATATAACAAGAGGTGTAATAAACAAAACGAAATTCAAAACTCAGAATGACATTTAACGATACCAAAAATTTGTTGATTTGGTTCACTACAGGGTGTTTTATAAGCAAAGTTATAAAAATAACCAAGAACAAACTACCTATATTTTTGAAAATATGCCCCAAAATATGTATATTTAAAAAATATAAGTTGCCGAATTGAGAACCTCCCCCTTTTTTGAAATTGGTTAAAAAACAACTGCCAAGTAAATGCACAGTGCTTCCTCGTGTTAAATTCTCCAAAGGTAGTTAATTATTCAATAATTTAAATAAAAACCGATAGTGTTTATATAAATTGCCTGGAATTGGTTAACCAATTAATTTTTATACAATTTTACTAACAATAAGAAATATTAGTTCAAAATTTTTCTTAAAACGCACCTGAATATTTTTTCATATATTTTTAATTTTTTGACAATTTCAATCTAAAACTAAATTTATGCAAATGTCAAAATGACATTTAAAACGCCAAAATGACATTTAAAAGGTCAAAATGACATTTAATATATCCAAGCAAATATCAATTTAGAAAAACAAAAGACGAATTTTTAAAATAAATTGAGTAAAATCTTTGTAAGGGAATATTTTAAAACAAACGTAGTAAACTCATATTATAGGAAATTTATTGCTCTACAAAAAATATTCTATAAAATTTTCACGTAATATGTGTCGTTCTTGAGATATCTTGAAAAAAATATTTTGGGGTGTCACCCCTCCCCCTTAAACACGATTTTGATGATTTTGAAAATGGACCGTCCTCAAGCCAGACCCAACCATCCGACCAAGTTTCAATAATATCGGTTCAATGGTTCATGAGTTATGCGTGTGACAAGGATTCAGGGGACATACGGACACACACACGGACGGACGGACACACAGACAGACACAGAATGAAAAGTGTTTGTCTTGACGTGAAACGGAAAGATAAATTAAAAATTTGGAAATCGGACAACATTTTTTTATCTCATTCTAAAACGATCACAAAATTTCTCGTATCTTCGATATTGCGAGGAAGCAATATACAAATGGTCGCTGATAATTCAGGGTGAAGCAAAATACCCTAGCTTCCCTAAATATATTATAGGAAAGTGGGGGGGGGGTAATATACCACAAAAATATGCTTCAACAGGAGCGTAATCATTTTTTTTTATTAAATAGCATGAGCATTAAAAATAGCCCTAATTAATGATTTCTTTTGCATGATATATATAATACTAAAAAAAATATGGGAGGGTGAGGTAAATGCTGAGCTACATTTACCTGTTACAGTTATCTATTCCTAGGGTGCATACAAGTGGATCGAAAGAGGAAAGAAGAAAAAGTAAAAATAAATAAATAATGGTTAGAATTTCTTTTATATTATCTACAAACATGGAGAGGGGGTCATTTTGGTCATTATTTCAAAGTACCAATTTTTGATAATGGAAAAAAATTAATTTTTAATAGGATGCAAAACTTTATTGAGATTTTTTTTTGTGTTTGCGTGTGATACAGATCTGTTCTAATAGATATATTTGTGTTGTAAATTATATGTCAAGTGTTTATTTATATTAAAATATCTGTTTCACAATCACTGTCCCTCAGTTATTTCACAATTTTAAACAATGAAAAATTATGTGTACTAATTTTTAATGTAGAACAGTGGTCTGCAACATTTGTATTACTTAAAAAGAATTTTTTATACCTTTATTCCGAAAGAAAATGTTAAATTATTTTAAAGTAAAATCATTGAAACAATTTTTAATTTATTTTTTATTTAAAAAATTTTTTTAGCTCCACTACATACATCTATATATCTGATGGTCTTTGGTAATAACATGATAACTGCAGAAAGTATCTATTATGAACAAAAGATCTAAATAATAAAATAGTGTTATGTAACGTGCTAATAATAAGACCAATCGACCAATGATGTACTTATACTATCAATCGTACTTACTTGTATAAAGTGTTGCTTCTATTGGAACTTTGGTAAATCATTTATTTAAATATAAAATAAATGTTATCATGAGATTGGGTCAGTGGTTATGAAACATTTTGTATATATTATTATAAGAAAACAATGTTTTGTTTATAACAAATATCATTAGTACATAATTGGCAATGTTGAAATGTATTTAATATGTATATAAAGCACTTATTTTTTGTGAATAATTTAACATTAAATTATTTATCTTCTTCAGAGTTTGTTTATTTATTTATTTATTTATTATAGTTTCATGCGACTCTCAAAAACAGTTTTCTGGAAATACCGAAGAAATTATTAGCTTATTGACAAAAATATTTACTATCAATTATTCATAAAAAGAAGGTAATGTCTGCAATTATGATAGAAGATCCATTGAAGATATCGATCACATCTTCCTGTAAAATTACAAATAACAGGTAGAGAAATTTAAACTCTAACTTAGTACTTACGTACAACGCAATATATACGAATACATCAAATTAACAAAAATTAGAATTTAAAAAGGTACCCAGCATGTGTTCCCCAGCTAAAATCCTGAATTATGAACATAATGTTTCTTTAACCTGCCATGAGCGGCCCAGTAGCAACTTCACAATCCTGTCTTCCCATACTTAGAAAATAAATAAAATATAAATGGTGAAAAGAGAAAAGTAAAAAAAAATAACGAAATTAACTAAACAAAAAACTAAAAAAGATAAGTAATAAAATAACCTTAAAAAGGAAGTAAAAAAAAGAATGAGAAGTTAAAAAAAAGAGTCCTGGTTAAATCATCAAAGATGGAAGACAAAACAAAATAACAAAAAAAAAAGGAAAGTGATAGTCAATAGTACAATACTTTAAACTTGTGTAGATTAACAAGTCACATAAAACTAAATAAGAACATCTACATAATATGTAGATATTTTCAACTAGTTATCGACAAAAAAATTATATACTTAGTCGATGTGGCTTCTGAAAAAAAATTTTAATTTTATAAGTACATGTTGTGACATCTAACGCTAAAATCTTGAACTACCAAAAACTTAGTCAGAATGGCCTGTGAGTAATATTGTTAGTTCATGCCTTTTTCGCTAGATGGCGCCCCAAATACTTTTTTAATATCAATATTTGTACTTTTTTTCAGAAGCCATTCCAACTCAAGATTAGTAAATACTAGAGATCAGTTCGCGCCGGGCCGGCTCGTTCCGATCCGAATTTATCCCGGTCCGAATTTCGTATAAATCGGACCGGATCGGACCGTGCCGAAAATAAAAGTTTCAGATCGAATCGGGCTACATTTTTAAGGTCCGATCTGAGTCGCTACCATCGCGATACATATCAATGAATTAGTACCTATATTTTTATATTATATACTTCCTTTTTAATATATATAATTTATTATATCAACTATGAAAAAAAAAATTGTATTGTAATACAATTTTCTTAGATCAGTTCGGGCCGGGCCAGCCCGATCCGGTCCGATATTCGGATCGGATCGGACCCGGTTTAATTTTTGTTTGAAATGTTCGGACCGGATCGGATCGGGCTTTAGTATAAACCAGACCGAGTCGGATCGGACCATAATATAAAATCGTATAAACCGGACCGGATCGGACCGGGCCGAAAAAAAAAAATTCGGATCGGATCGGGCTACTTTTTTAAGGTCCGATCTGATCCCTAGTAAATACACAGGTTGCCTCAGTAGCTTTTGACCAATCAGCTTGGGCACCCCAGATGACGTATTTTTTCCTTCTCGCACCGAGTTACAAGGCTATATTTGTTATAATTGGACACACCATTCCCCCTCGCCACATTTGGGTACCCCAGATGATGTATTTCCCTCTCTCGCAACGAGCAACTGAGACTACCTTGTACTTTACATACCTTGATTCCAACTAACGCTGATATCATAAATAATACCAGATTTTAAATGCATTCACTGGTTCCAAATTTCAACAAAACTTTTAAGTTGGTAAAAAACCGTATTCTTATCAGAGCGCAACATTTTATGGGTAAATTAGGTATTAGGGTACCCCAATATATGCGATAGCTTCTCTTATTCGACAAAAAAAATTTGGCACCAAAAAAACTAAGGTAGATAATAAATGGTCTTCTTTCAAATAAATAATTACAAGTCATCGTATGTAAGCGGAAACGCTGATTCAACATTTTGTATCAGATTTAAAATTCATAGAAGGGTTCAAAAGTTACAGCCATTTTACGACGAATTTATTAAATACAGTAATACCGGTCAGATTGAAACTTTATACCAACATTTTTGGAATCAGCATACTCTAATACAGCGATTCTTAAACTTATGAGGTAAGGACCATCTTTTAAACAGTTATTTTTCAAAGGAAATCCTCCTGCCAGAAAAAAACAAAAAAAGTCGATACTAATTAATCCTTGATAAATAGAAATTTTAAAATACTTTAATTTATGCCAAATATGTTTCACGGACCCCTGGGGGTCCGCAGACCCTAGTTTAAGAACCGCTGCTCTAATACATACGATAGTGTTGCACAACTCGACAAAAAAATTAAACCGGTGACGTCATATCACAGCGCCTCCACCATATAAAAAAATGTACAGAAATAATAAAATCACAAAATTTAAAATAGAATTTAAAAATTAAAATTTTGTCACTATAAAGTTGAAGAATTTCTTCATTAACTGTAAGTATGTTTGGTTTTGGATCTTGGCTTCTGGGTGTAAGCCGGTTTGGTCATGTTGTCAGCCAACGTTTAGAAGAACCCTGCAATGTGTGACGAAACGTTGGCCGATAACACGACCAAACTGACGCGGTTTACACCCTGAAGCCAAGATCCATATCAAGATCACCGCGGAAGTCTGAAGACTTATATGTTTGGTTTTGTTATAATTGTGTATTCCTTTTGTATTTTCTGTTTATTTCTTTTTGACTTATTGTATCCATCTTTGTAAGGTTAAACAACAATAAAATGTTATTATTATTATTATTATTATAGCGTTTCAAGCTCAACAAAAAAAATATTGGCATTATTTCATATGGTACTAGCTGCTACCCGCGGCTTCACTCGCGTGGATTTCGAAACCCCCATCCCCATGATATTGAATGATATGAAACTATAATTACAATCATATGTAAAAGAGTGTGAAATATACATTTTTTCTATATTTTGGTTTTCATTCATTATGCAAAATCGTAAATATCTATATCTATATATTTCCTTCTAATCCCCCACCCCTGTGGTATTTTTCCCGCCGGATCGAATACAAAATTAATTACAACCCTTCATATGTAACAGGGGGTGAAATATTTATTACTAAAAAAAATTCTCCATACAATTTTTTAACCTTTTTACAATCTCATAAGGGTTCAATTTTCGGGATACAAAGTAGCCAATGTCCTTCCTCGGGATGCAAGCTATCTCACTTACAAATTTCATCAAGATCGGTTCAGCGGTTTAGCCGTGAAAAGGTAACAAACAGACAGAGAGACAGACAAACACACTTTCGCATTTATAATATTAGTATGGATAACAGTTTTGAGCAAAACTCACTCAATCATATTATGATTGAGAGAGTTTGGAACAAAACTGATATAACCATATAAAAGAATGCCAAAAATGCTTTCAAAATCCACGCCATCTCGATTTTTTTTAATGAAATGAACAATGACAATGACAATACATTCAAATTCACAAAGGGTGTATCAATTTTTGTACTGAAAAACACACCCTGTTTTAATTTGAAAGCAATACACCCTCCATCGTATGTTAGAAGACACTCTGATATCATTTGGTTCGAAATTTCAAGAAATTTGTTTTATACAAAATTTGTTTGATAAAAACCGTGTTGTCGATCCGAGACAATTTTTTTACATAACTATGGCTTATTGTTTAGTAGGAATGGGTAAAAAAATTAAAAAGTACAAGCGGGAAAAGCTTGAACTGTCAAAATCTTAGACGGAATGGCTTCCGAATAATATTGTTAGTTCAAGTTTTTCCCGCTTGATAGCACCACATGAGCTTTTTAATTTTCAATTTTTTTCAACAACTAAATTTTTGACAGTTCAAACTTTCCCCGAAAGATGGCCAGTACATGTACTTTATAAAATGTCAAATTTTTTTTCAGAAGCCATTCCAATTATTTTTGGTAGTTCAAGCTTTTCCCGAAAGATGGCTGCCACATGTTCCTTTTAAATTTAAACTTTTTCAGAAGCCAAATCCAAAAAAAAATGTCGAGAACTAGCTCAATTTATAACATCTATTTATCTACATAAATACTCGTAATTAGTTCTATGTTATCTGTTTGCAACTTTTTTTACTATCCTCGTCACTGCTTATTACCTAACGTAATATAACAAAATATATAACCTGGCCAGAGAACATATCTATGAATTAAAAAAAAAACACGTAGAGTAGGGCAAAAAAAGAACTTATTTTTTAAGGTCAATTAATGTTATAATTACAATCACAATACTTTTGCTGCACAAAATGTTTAAAAAACTGCATTTGTGTTATGAATTGATTGTTTCCATTAAAAATTTTGCCAATAAAATGTTGTTATATCATAATTATTATATTTATGTTTGATTTTTTAAACAAAAATAACGTATATATTATTTATGAATTTCTTAGTAGAAAGCAGTAATAAAATTTAAAAATTCCGGAAAATCCGGCCGGAATTTACTAGTTCCGACCGTAACCGGAATAAAATCGTGAATTTCGGTACACTCCTACTTTATACTAATACATATCTTTCAAATTACCAATTATTACAAATATGTTAGTGCATATAATGGGCGGGTTGGAGTTCAAAAACGTGATTTTATTTTGTTAATCAATTTATTTTGGAAGCACAGAGTACCTACTTATTGTTTTCGAGCGACCGGTATTACATGCGGGCAATGGCGGTAAAAAATACGTTTTTAAAAATTTTAAAAATATGCCAAATGTTATAATAAGTGAACTTAATAAGCTATGTGAAAATTCACTTACTTTTGCAATAAATATTTTATTTAAGGGGTTATTTTGATTATCGCTTAAGTTACCGCCATTCATCCATCCTACCCTTAATCGGATAAGTGGTTCTCTATAGTTATAAGCGCACAAACGGACAGACAGACAGACAGACAGACATACTTAAATATAATATTCTAACTTCTAACACAACTTCTTACATCATTTGGTATAGGTGCAAACACAATAATTATTTTTTTAATTAGCAATCGATGGCGTCACTTGTATTTACTATATGCCAGTGGTTTCCAAAGTATGCACCGCGGCGCCCTGGGAAGCAGCGACGTCTTTACAGGAACGCCGCGGAATATTGCAAAAGCGAGCATATATTTTTTCTTATTTATCCCATTAATTTAATGTTAAATGTTCATTACATTTTTCCCAGTGTTTTACTTATATTTATTTCTCACTTATGATTAGTCATGTTCTGAGTTAAAGAAAGGCACCTAGATCAAAAAAGGCTGCGAGTTTGGAATCACTGATATATGCAATTAATTTTTATAATATACCTGTTTATCTACACAGGTATAACAGACATGTACCATATGTGAATTGACTGAATTTTTAACATCTATTTATTTTATCTACAAATCTGCTTCTAAACAGATCTATGTTACCTGTTTACCTACATAGGTACTAAGTAGTAGGTATTCAGTACTATTATATATTGATTATAATTTTGACTTTATATTAGTTATAAAGTCTTGTATAAAAATACAAGACTTTATTTTATTTGTGTAATTTTTTGCATTATTTACATTGTATACTTATACCAACCGATATATATCACAAAAAATACTTTACAGATGATTTTGATATAACTGTGGTTATGAATATATAGATTACTTTGTCTAGTATCTATAAAATGTAATACACTTTTAATAATAATACTTTTACATCATTAAATTTTACCGCACTCGCGCGCGAGGGAAAATTATAAAAATAAATTATGCAGTTTTTTAAGGTTGTTTAAAATTTTCCTATATTTTTGTTGACCTAAACATAGGGAATTAGGGGATGATACCAAAAGGTAAATAAAATTAATAAGATAGTACCCTTAGAGTGCAAATAAGTTATATAAATAATAATTATATTGTTAATTTCAGTTTTATTTTGGAATAATCCGTTTTTAAACTTTTTTTTTCAATACTTGAAATTGCCATTTTTAATTTTTCGCCACGTGTTGCACATTTATCGCTTTATTGTTGAACGGACAAAGCTGTAACTCTTTGGGTTTTGAAACAAACGTGTGTCCGCCGCTGTGCGTCAACGACAACAAAAATTAAATTTTCAATAAAATGTTATGTATTGTATTTTTTTTATATATTAGTAACTAATTTAATGGCAAAACTTCAGTATCCGACGTACACTCTGATTTGATATTTTTATTTGGTGGCAATACTGTATTTGGGTGATGCGCGCGCATATGAGTTGTGTCAGTGACAGAATGGTGCTCAAACGGTGGAATATATGCGACCGCCAATACATTGTAATATAATATTAATAAACTCATTATGTATGTATTTTTTATCATAGAACAAGAATATACATTTATTATTTGTAATTTGAAGCATCCGTATTAAGTAAAATTCTGTATGCTTTCTTTTGCATCGATATTTCTCGCAAACGGTTTATCCTATAATAAATAAGTAAAGTATATTTTTGTGTATTTTGTGCCATACAGTGTTATTCAAATGTCTAACTCAGGAAAAAAATAGAGAACAAAAAAACACTAGATAAAAATCGAAGGGCCCACTGGTCCCATACAACCCTGGTCTAAATTATAATTGTTTAATACTGGAAATCGATATCTCTCATTAATACTAAACTCTGTATTAAATTATATAACTTTAGCACAATGGGTTCTCCAGATATTAAATAAAAACTAATTTTGAATAAAATCTTTGAAGGGCTGTAGCCCCCTCATGAAAAATTTTCGGACACATGTTCATATAATGTTTTTTGCTTAAAATATTTTTCTCAATCCACGGTTCAAGTTTGTTTCATCTGATATGACTCATCCTGTATATTGATAAACATAATAATATTTATATATTGATAAACATAATAAGTAAGTTTATTAATATAATACAATATTATATTACAATGTATTGGTGGTCGCATATATTCCACCGTTTGAGCACCATTCGGTCATTGACAACTCATATGCACGCGCATCACTCAAATACTGTATTGCCACCAAATAAAAATATCAAATCAGAGTGTACGTCGGATACTGAAGTTTTGCCAATTTAATAACTAATTATATTAATAATTATTATATTTTTATATTTATTAACTTAATTATTTATAAATATAATATATCATTTTAGAACATTTCTTCTCTTAAACGCACCGTAGTATACAGCCGAAAAAATATGTAATAATAATTACATCTTTTTCTGGCTATACACAATTACAAAAATCACTTATATTCATTCTAAAGATAAAATAAAAATATTCTGTTGATGCAGATTTGTTCATGAGGTAATAAAGAATATTTGTGTATACAACAAACATTGCGCAAATTGTTTAAACAATATATAAACAATGATCAAAGTTTCAAGAATAGCATTTTTTATCTGTCACGGCTTACGTAGAGAGAAATAAGCAATATACGAAAAAATGCCTCAGGACCTTTTTTGTAGACCACAACATTTTCTATTAAAAAGTCAGCGAGGGCATATGTCTCACTTTTCTAGTTTAATCGTGAGAGACGCCCGAGTGCCCGCATTAAAATCGTTCTTATCTATAAGTTATGTTCTATTCATTTTTCCCCCAAAAAATTTTTTTTAAGAAATAATCGATTTTCTTTCATTTTTGAATTATTTTTTAAACGGTACGTATTAAAAAAAATATTTTTTCTACAACCGTGTAAAAAAGAAGGCTTTTTCATTGACATTTCAGTGTGTAAAGTAGTACTTTTGCGCTCGCCGTGCGTAAAAAGTTTTTTTACGCACGGCGTGCACAAAAGTGTTTCCATAGTAACATACATTTTTATATTTTTTTTATTATAGTATTAAACAAATTACTAAAATTTAATTACTATATTAATTTATTGTAATGAACAAAATTATTAATAAAATTAAATTAAATATCAACAATACCTTAAGGTTTTTTTCTTGGCACAATTCATGGTATTATGTGTAATTTTCATATATCAATTTAGATTTTGCAGATAGTAAATTTAAAATTACAGAATTTGCAGCTTCTGATATCTCTGATGGTGCACATTTATGTTCTTTCTCAGTATTACAACTTATCCATCTTATATTATAGAATAACAAATTATGAAACTCATTTAAATGAAAATAGAATTGTCAAAAATTTTATCCGAAGCTTATTAGAGTTAAATTTTAATATTAATGTAGCAAAATAAAAAGTATATAAATTAATTATTATATTATATTATTGTTAATATTATACATATAATCAATAGGGTTGTAGAAAAAATATTGTGTGCACCTCAGGTGTAAAATGCAAACATTCACACTCGTGCGAAAAACTATCATTTTACACCCTATATATAAATAACTATTAGATACAAGTTATAGAGAATATTATTAAGTATCTATAATTTTTGTTTTAATCATATTTCAAAAAAAAAAAAATTGTGTAAGGAAATAATATTTTAATTTAAGTGGTGCATAACATAAAAAAATATTTATAATAAAAGTTGAAAACGACATTATTTTGTATAATTTATGTTCTAATCTTTTTTTGTATCTTTTATGAACTGACCAAAAAATAATAATTTTTTTCTTTTATTCTAAAACGATCACATATCTTCAATATTGCGAGAAAGCAAAAGTTTCAATACAACATTTATTAGGGTGGTGTAGAGTTTTGATCACGAGATGGCGTCACCAGTGCAGTGTGTTGTGTAAGCAGTGGTGTTACAGGAGGGTACGTGATCGCGGTGCTCAGTGAGTGGAGCGTGATTTCACGGCGGCCGGACACCAAGGCCAACGGCCCGGTCGGATCGCCCGACCGTGTCTCCGCTACACAAACCACCTGCACACACACACACGTGGCATCATCTGTGACTGCGACGTCTTCTTCATAGCGTGGAAATATTACCTTATACCTACATACAGAATTTAATTATTCAAACCTCTCTAATTATGCTCAAAATGTTCTTATGTAAATAAATTAAAAAGTATTTTCGAGATTTCAATCTCTACTTTACAATGAATTTTGCAGGTTGGGAATTCATTCATTTTTCATAGAGTTATAGGATCATAAAGCAAATAAAAATTGTAAGCTCTTGTTAAATTGTAACGAGTTAAAAAATTAAATATACATATTATTAATCAATATTATTAATATGAAAGCAATGTTTTAGCAACAAAATTCTAATAATAAATTATATTCATAATTTTGTCCTAAAGAGTTACATATAAAAATTGTACAACTAGCTTTTAAATGACACCAAGAGAATGTTGACAACACCTAAAAAATACTTTTTTCCATTTGCTAAACGTATCCACATAGAACCTCACAGCTTCTATACAAGTATATTTAATGCATATAGTGCCAAATATAGCTCGATAAAACTATAAGTTCTAATGCATAGAGTGCCATATATGTCATAATTTATTTTTTCCAATAAAAAGTGAAAATATTTTCATATTATTTTTTCTCTATATTTCCTACCATGTTTTTTAACATATTTTTTTTCGCTGTGAAAAAATTCATGCGGTAAGGGGTTAAATAACTTTATGAAAAAATATTGTATGCCTAAATAAAAATGCTGAAATTCTGCGCTTTCTAATAAATTTCAAAATTTGATGAAAAAAATGCATTTTTGCATTTTTTAAAATGAGAAAAAAAATTGTTCTCTGATTTCAAAATTTTAATTTGATCTTTCCGTTTCGGGTCAAAACATAAGTTTTTCGTTTTATGTCTGTTTGTCTGTCTGTCCCCTGAATCCTTGTCACACGCATAACTCCACTGAATAGATATTAATGAAACTTGGTTGATTGGATGAGAACGGTTCCGTTTCAAAATTACTAAAATCGTGTGTAAAGAGGAGGGGTGACACCCCAAAGTATTTATTTTTTGAAGATTTCTCAAGAAAGACACGTTACGTGAGAATTTTATAGAAACTTTTTTGTATATAGAACATTCGATTTCCTATAATATATGTAGGTCTACAACGTTTGGTGTAAAATATTCCCTAACAAAGATTTTTCTCAATTGTTTTTAAAAATGGTCATTTGTTTTTTACAACCGCAATTTGTCATTTCGACGTTTGCATAAAAGAAAAATTTAGATTTCGATTGAAATTGTCAAAATTGTTTGATAATTAACTCTCTGATGAATTTACCACGAGGAAGCACTTCTTCAGATGTTTTATAAAACTCCGAAAAAATCGATAATTGCTAAACGATTAAAAAGAGATTTCAAATTTTAAAATATTATTTAACTTATTTCTGAACAACGATTTTTACTATAATTACAGAACGTTGAATATTGCCCTTTTACCTTTTGATCCCTTGCTAAATTTGATTAGTGCACCTATATTTTGAATACATTTTCAATGATATAACCAAAATAAAATTTGATCAAACAATTATATATTTTTAAAACTACATAGTTGTATTATTTTCAGTAGTTTTTTAAACAATTAGTGAATATGATGCATTCACATTCATTAAAAAAACAATCTGCACGACCTTCAGCTTTAGTTATTTTAATCAGCTATTGAGCACAAAGAGGATGTTCTCTATGTATATATGTATGTTCTATTACGTCATTCATTCATGGATCACTATCCATTCTCAAAGTGATCCATTCATTATTCACATTTTGTTAGGGTATATAAATATTTTACTAACAAAATACAATAATTTTATCATCAATATTTATAAAAGGTACTGGCACCAGTCTTGGATATGAACCCAGTAATGGCAATTTTTTAATTAAATGTACTGAATTATAAATATTTGTTGATATTTGATTACTACCATTTCTGTTAATCTATATACATTTAACTGTTTTACAATAAGTGTCAAAGATGATTTTTTCTTTTATAACTTTTGTGTCGTAGTACTTATCATTTTGTAATCATTAGCATGTGTTCATCACTGTGTACTCATTACTGGTTTTCTTTATCCATTACTGAAGAAAAAATTAAAAGGCTATAATTAAAAAAAAACTATCTTTACCCTCCCTATTATTCCAAAATTTAAAATAATATTGCTGACTTTAGTATACGTCGTTAGTAGTCCCATCAAAGTCTCATTACCAATTTTTTTTCAGATTTTTTGAGCCAGTAATTACAAAGTTAGAGGGGGAGGGGGGCAAAATAAAATACTGATTTTAGCCCCCTACAGGCACCATTTTTGAGTTAGAAAAAAAAAGTCATATTCTACTAATTGAGATGTACATTTCGACACCCCACATAAAAATAAAAATAAAAAACCGTATGACTCCAAAATTTAAAATGATATTGATGACTTTAGTATTTGTCGTTGGTAGTCCCATCAAAGTCTCATTACCAAATTTTTTTCAGATACCTAGTTACAGAGTTTTAGCCCCCTGGTGGTGCCATTTTTGAGTTAAAAAAAATAAAAATAGCATCAAATTCTACTGATTGAGATCTACATTTTGATACCCCACACATCTTGGTATACAATTTTTTTTGTTTTATTGGATTTGCTTTAAAGCCCCTTGCAGGCACCATTTTAGATCTAGAAAAAAATTTGAAAAAGGGTCAAATTCCGCTTATTTTGTTATACATTTTAATATGCCACATGCCTTGGTATAATAAATTTTTTTTACCTACCTTAGCGCCTTAGTACCCCCTCTGAAAAATTATTTTTTCAATAAATTTGTAGATCTTTTACTAGAGGGCATCATTTTTACGAGATATTTTGCTTGGAGTGATAAGGACGGATGGACGATAAAGTGTTTCTTCGGAACCCTAAAAAGAAGCCCGTCAATCCCAAAAACAGTAAACTTTGCTCTTATAGCGGCCATAACTGGTGCCAGTACCTTAATCATTTCTTCTCATTCACTGACTGACTCATCACCATACCCCAGCACCTATAAACGTGAAATTTTAAGCACCCACTAAGAAGGGATCTTCCAAAATTCAAACCCTAAATGAAGAAGGGTAAAATTATTTATTCTGATAGGTTTATCTTCATGCTTATAATACATATTATGTAGATATTATAAAGGTTGATCCAGATTATTGAGCCGGTATCGTTCCGGTCTCGCTTCTATCAAATATAAATAAATAATAAACAAGAAAATCATTCACACTGTAGGTATCGCTCAGGTCTCGGTCCAATCACGCTCTGAATCCTTATTACTATACTGAATATTTGACTGGAGCGAGACCGGACCGAGACCGGCTCGATAGTCTTAATTTCAAGCAAAATATTCTTCCTATTATAAAATAAAAATACACGTAGGAAAAATACGTAATAAAACGGATATTTGTAATTGAAGAAGTTTTTATTGAAATTATAAACATTATAAATAAATCAACTACGTTATACATATCTAATTAATTGAGTTTTTTAAACTTAATCTTTTTTTTCCACAAAAATATTAGAAAATAATTAAATATATTTTTTTAAGTCATTTTTGTCCGTTTCATGACACTATTCACATTGAAAAGGACAGTGGGTGTGATGAAACGGACAGGAGTACATAAGTGGTATCTATCAAATATAAATTAATTCAAATTAAACAAAATTTTAATTAGATGTATTTTGAAATCTATAGTATTTTTTATTTTAGTATTTATTGTATTTTCGTTTTTAAGTTCTTTATTCTAAAATTTTATTTCATCAAGTCTAATTGCTTATTTAATTACATTTATAATACAAAAAAGATGTATAAGATTTATTTGTAACGTTGGCCCACGTGAGCCATGTCGTAAATTATTTAAAAAACTTGGCATTTTGACCCTATTTGACATGCTCATATACGAGTGTGCAATTTTTCTTAGATCCAATCCGGAAATATTTGAAGAAAATTTACCGAAACACAACTATGGTACAAGAAAAAAATATTTCAAAGTAATCAAAACAAGATTACAATTAATCAACAAAGGAACATTCAATACCATTGTCAAAATATAGACCACTACTCCTGATAGTATTAAAAATCTTAACACAAACAATTTTAATAAAGAATTAAAATTGTATTTAAAATCAAAGAATTTTTATTCATTAAGTGAATATCTGTTATAATATAATTGTATTAATTAAATTTATATTTAATTTAATTTTTTTTTTTTATTATTGTAATTTTTTTTTATATCTTAATTTTTGGTTTTGTGCTGACGTGTTCCATATCATTATTATATGATTTAATCTGAATAAAAAAATATTATTGTTATTATTTATTGCAAAATAAGTTCCGCAGCCCTTTAATATGAGCCTATTCATTACAATTGAGACATTTTAGCCAATCGACATGGCTATTTAAATAAACGTCCGTTTCAGTGCATAAATATCTATCCGATTCAATACGTAAATAACCTCTAAAATTATTCGACAAACTTCATCTACACAGAAATAAGATTTGAAAATTGAAAAGTAACTTACCATTAATATTTGACTCAAGTATATGAATAGACAGTTAACTGTAAAACAGCTTAATTTGATGACAATTTGCTAATGCATGCCAAAACAGTGGACTTTTAAATGAATTATTAGTGTATTTATTTATTATATTATCACAGCATCATCTGCTTTATATTATTTCAAATACCATTCTTTATATTATAACGTTTGGGTGCTTATTCCTGTGTCCATTACTGGAGAAAAAAACATAAACACAATAATAATTTAAAAAAACTATATTTGCGAACATTGGTAATTAAATTGATTTATTGAAGAGGTACGTGTTTTATTAGTAACATGAGTTCATGAGAATAACAAAAAAAAGCCCATCAATTCCCAAAAACAGTAAATCTTGCTCTTAAAGGGGCCAAGACTGGTTCCAATACTTTATTGTTAGATACATTTTATAAATTAAATAAATGGTCGTTCGAACGAAACTATGGGTGGGTTGTTAAAATGTTAAATAAACTTCACGAATTTTTTCATATAAAATGTATACATAGTATGTAGTGTTTAATAGCAGGAAAACTATAAGAAAATGAAAACGTTTTCAAAAATTGCAATATGCATGAATATTAACATTCAGAAATATTTTGCTGTAGTAATAGGGTAGACATATGCTAAGGATGTAGATTATGTTGATGCGAATTTATTTTAACAGTTTTGAAGTCTACGCGCTAGAAGCTACATACTACATACCATGATTCCCACATCCTATTACGGGCCCCCAGATCATGATTTTCAACGAGCCCTCTCCTGCAACGGCCAAAAAAATCTTGTTGACTCGCCTCGCCGAGTCCTTCTTAGACTCGGGACAAAATTTTTATTTTTTTCTTAAAAAGTTTCCTATTTTTCATTTTTGAGTGACATATCTTCAAAGTACATTGTCAGAATAAGATAAAATTTATATGGAATCACATCGGGAGTATACTCTTTCAAACAAACAAAAAAATCATCTAAATCGGTGCATATTTAAATATTTATCGAAGTTATCCCCGAACACACATACATACATAAAAATATATACAGGATAATTCAGCATTGTCGTGCCAAACATGAACAGTAAATTAAGAGAAATATTTTAAGCAAAAAACATTATATGAACATGTGTCCGAAAATTTTTCGTAAGGGGGCTACAGCCCTCCAAAGATTTTATTCAAAATTAGTTTTTATTTAATATCTGGAGACCCCATTGTGCTAAAATTATGAAATTTGATACAGTGTTTAGTATTAATAAGTGTTATCGATTTCCAGTATTGAGCAATTATAATTTAGATCAGGGCTGTATGGGGCCAGTGGGCCCATCGATTGTTATCTAGTATTTTTTTGTTCTTTAATTTTTTTCTAAATTAGACATTTGAATAAGATTGTATGACACAAAATACACAAAAATATACTTTGCTCATTTATCATAGGATAAACCGTTTACTAGAAATATGGATGCAAAAGAAAGAATGCAGAATTTTACTTAATACGGATGCTTTAAATTACAAAAAATATTTTTATATTCTTGTCCTATGATAAAAAATAAGACAAAAAAATAATAAAAATATACCTCCAAAAATTCATCCTTACCAACAAATAGCCATTTTAAGTATCGCTTTCTAGTTATGTTAGTAAATTACTTGCAACATTGATAGAACTGGCTATAGGTCTTAGAGGACACGTATTAGGTGATATATGTACGTGCACTTTTTTCTTACCTTTAATCAAAGAACAGGAATATAAATTTATTATTTAATTTGAAGCATCCGTATTAAGTAAAATTCTGCATGCTTTCTTTTGCATCGATATTGCTCGTAAACGGTTTATCCTATGATAAATGAGCAAAGTATATTTTTGTGTATTTTGTCTCATACAGTCTTATTCAAATTTTAAACTTAGGAAAAAATTGAAGAACAAAAAATACTGGATAAAAATCGACGGGCCTCATGGGCCCATACAACCCTGGTCAAAATGACTATTGGTTGATATTGGATATAGATAACACTTATTAATACTAAACCCTGTATCAAATTTCATAACTATGGCACAATAGGTTCTCAAGATATTAAATAAAAACTAATTTTGAGTAATATCTTTGGAGGGCTGTAGCCCCCTCATGACAAATATCCGGACACATGTTTATATAATGTTTTTTGCTTAAAATATTTTTTTCGATGTACCGTTCGAGTTTGGCACGACAGTGCTGAATCACCCTGATATCGAATTGAAAACCTACTCCTTTTTTGAAGTCGGTTAGGTTAAGTGTATTTATTTTGTTTTTCGTTGAGTTATATTTGAAATATATTTAAAAGTATTGATAGTGTATGTGTGAGAGAGGTGTAGCATTAACATCTGTCTGTCCCGTGCAGTGGATTATGTTCCGCTCCCTTACGTTCGTGCGATCAACTCTGGTAATTTTCTAGTTTAATGCGAGTCGTTGTACAATTGAAACGTTCCTAAGAGCGCGCGGCGTTAATTTTCGTCGCTTGGTTGCATCCAGAACACCTGTAATGAGCGACCGTGTATTGTTTCAGTGTAAACACTCGCCGATGCTCCTTTTTATTGTATCTCTTAGAAAAGAATGTAATTATTTTAGTATGTGGATTTGAATTAATTACCATTCATTACTGCGGTTATGAAATGCGTTATGACTTACAGATCACGTCAACAGATATATACCCAGTGGTGGAGTAAGTAAGTTCCCTCCACCATGAATATAATCTCTGCATATAGGATAGTCTAAAGCAGTGGTCTTCAAACTGTGTTCCGCGAATCAAAATAAAAATTCGAAAAAAAATTATAAAGCACTCACATTTGTTGACTAATGTTTATTAACTATATTAAATGGAATACCCTGTAATGTTTTATGTCTTCCGATGTCATGTTCATTTTTTGATTTAGTTACAGTGTTGCCAAATTAGAAAAAAAAATTCGAAAAATAATCCATATGCAGGCTTAACCATAAAAAATCGTAGCGACCTCGTTTTTTTGAAGCGATTTTCTTAGCAATAGTGTTAGTCCTGGTAAAGAGTAACATTTTGATAATAAACAATTTTAATTTAGTTCTACAGGATGTTGATAAAAAAATGCCAAAGTTTGCAATCTTCAAAATGATAAAACTCATTTTTTTCAAATGTGAGTACACTTTCTTTATTTCACTATTCGATGGGTTTTTTCTCTTTTTAATTTGTGTAGAGAATATCCTATGTCTAAACCCCATAGTTTATGAGACATTTAATAATTTTCACAAAAGTAACCATTTCATCACATTTTTATGGACAAAAAATGGGACACCCTGTATTATTGGAAATAATTTTACGACATTGATCTTTTCAGACCAATAATTTTTTTTTCTATCCTACGGGAAGTACGCTAGGAAAGCCGGTCGCACTATTGAACTACGATGTATTTGAAAATTAATGTAGTTCAAGAAGTTACTACATAGTATAGCTTAAACACTTATAGAGGGTCCTCAAAAAAAACCTTATAGTTCTAAGAGTTCCGTGAGTCAATAAAGTTTAAAGACCACTGGTCTAAAGCAACATTTTTTTTACCAACTAACGAAACCCTTGAACTAATATCTTTGTTTAAGTGCACCGCTACATACAATTTGTATGCATATATTATTTTAATTATCTTCTAATATTATTTATTTTAATTTAAAGTGCACAATTAGTGTTCTGTTGCCATCAACCCCCCACTTAAATTATTGAAAATTTTGAAAAACGTGTAAGGACAATAGTTTCTCCTGACGTAAGAAATATTTTTGTCGAAAAACTTTTTCTCTAAAACCAAGTTTACAACAATTTTGATTCAATCTACATTTAATTCTTAATGTTCATGATTTTTTAGATTTTTCTGAGAGATCTTTCTGATGATAAGGAAAGGGTATAGCAATTTTAAGCGTTTTTCCCTAAAAATGTTTTTTAAATGCATAAAATAATACATCATATTATATGTATATTGTTGAATTCGTGCTTCAATAATCTTTAATTTGACACCACCCTACACGATTCATTTAAACAAATTATGTTTTTCCATTTCCCAATTTACCCCCTGAAATTAACCCCCGGAATCAAAATTTAACTTTTTATACTTCACGTCTATAATTGGACCACAACACCTGTGCTTAGTTAAAATTTTTCGTCGAATAGTTTCAGAGTAAATCACCTGTGACAGACGGACGGATGGACGGACGGACACCGAAGTGATTCTATAAGTGTTCCGTGAAAACGGAATATATGTTGTTGAAAACATAATACACTCATTGAAAAAAACTAAAGGAATAGTAATTTTTTTCGAAAAAAATATTTATTCGGCGCTTGTTAGGTCTAATATGATCATTTTTGGACTTATAGGAAGAGAAAATTGAAGGAAAATATACCTACTTTTCAAATTCAGAAGTTTTTTAATGTTATTTTATGTTTCATATAACCACACAATTTTGAAATTTTGCACTGATTTTAGAATAAGAAAGCACTATGCAGATATTTATTTTACATATTTATACATTTATAAAATAATAAATTTCAATTTAATTCATTTATTAATGGCAAACATGCTTTTTTGCCATTGTGTAGGTTTGACGAAACGTCGGTTGAATTAATAAACGACGAAACGACGAAACAACGAAACACATAAAGAGATACATAAATATTTAAAGCATCAAAATATTCCTTATAAATATTAACATTTCAGTTAAGAACATGAGAATTCATCACCATAATTTTGCTTTTCACGCTAAAATAACTACAGCAGTTCTTGAATCATAACAAAAGCAAGCATTAATATTCAAATAGAAATTATCTTATATAGCTGATAGTTGTAGCTCTAGATATTGTTCACTGAATATAAGCATACTTTATTATGATAATGCGTTTTGTTACAGGTCCGGAACTAAAATAAAAAGCAGGTGTATTGAATTAATTAATTATTTTTAAAGTTTAAGAAACTACCGTTTTCATAAATTATTAATTTTTCAAAACTACAAAGTTTATTTCTGTACTGGCACCAGTCTTGGCCGCTTTGAGAGCAAGGTATACTGTTTTTGGGGATTGATGGGCTTCTTTTTGTAATTCTTATGAACCCATGTTACTAATAAAACAAGTGCCTCTTTATTAAATCAATTCAATTACCAAAGTTCTCAAATATAGTTTCTTTTTTAAATTATAGTCTTTTTATTTTGTACTACGACACAAAAGTTATAAAATAAAGAACCGTAAAATTTGAAACAATGTAAAGCAGATGCTTTGATAATATAATAATTAATAAATAGATTACACTAATAATTAGTTTATATAAATGTCTACCATTTTGACACCCCTGGCTGATTATCATCAAATTAAGCTGTTGTCTATAGCTTATGATTCAGTAATATCAGTAATCAAACAAGATACTAGCACCAGTCTTGGATATGACCCCAGTAATGGCTAGTTTTTATTTAAATGTACTAAATTATAAATATTTGTTTATATTTGATTACTAGTACAGGCAAATTAGACAAAAAATCGACCTGAAAAGAACATAATTCTTAGATCTATTTTTTTTGTTTTAAATCACTTTGTTATATATATACTTTAAGAATCCAATGAGTCCCGAGTTTTAAGGCTGTTGCGTATGTGAATATTGGAGGGGTAAAGTTGCGCGCGGATAGCTTTTATATTGTTGATGATTTTCTTTAATAACACAGTAAAGACTGTCTTAATTTTAAATATTATACACCTAATATCTGTTTTAGGGTTCCGTAGAAAACTAGGAACCCTTCTAGTTTCGCACTATCCGCCCGTCCGTCCGTCCGTACGTTTATATAAATGTTACACCGATTTAGATAAAATTTGGTATACGAACGTAGATTGATAACTCAAAAACAAAAATGATGAAATTTTGAAAAAAAAATTATTGGACCCCCTTCCAATAGACTGAAAAATAAATTCAATTTTTTTTTCACTTACCCCATCAAGTGGGGTGTCCTTAGATAGGTCTTCTAAAATGCAACAAAAATGTCAAATGACCTTTTGATTTTAACCCTTCAGTCACGATATATTTGCTTTTCAATGTCATTGTTAGAGCGTCTCCACCCATCTAATTTCTAAACTCTTAATTCAAAAAATCTGAAAAAAATCTAGAATGTAGCTTTTAATTAGTACTTTCACTGAAAATTATAACGAACACTGTCAAACAATTCTTTGGACCCCCCTCCCATAGACTGAAAAGCGTACTTACATTATTTTCGAACATTTGATCGAACATGTCCATTTTACCCCTTTTTTTCCTCCACAATTCTAATAATTTTACATAATGACTATTAATGATTATTAATTTGTCCAGATTTTTATCATATATGGAAAATATAAGGGTTTTCAGGAGTTGACCGCAATCAGGACATTAGACGGTAGAGTTGTATATTTACTTTTTAAGCAAGCTGCGACAAATTTCCCCTCTTTATAATCGAAAAATGATATGACCGCAATCAGGAAACAACCGGTAAAACCATACTACCGTGAATTTAAAACACTTTGAAAACCGCTGACACAATTCAACAGTGGTTTCGTTTAATATTAGACTTTAATGTAATATTTTATATGGATTACAGCAAATAAATAACATTTAATATTAAAACTTGGTTGTTTTTAAGCGAATCTGCGATACGCCTTGTGAATTTTTACCGGACATTGAACTAGTATTTTTTAGCATCCTTGTTAACATCGCGTCTTTCCGTCCATTGTGAGAATACTTCATCTTATGTCATGTTTATCTACATAGTTCCTGTAATACACACTCTTTTAATAACTTCAGATACCAAATAGGTTTGTTTTAACATTATCAATGAAATTAATAAATCGGTGCTTTAGTTTAGAGTTGGACGCGGGCCGCAAAAATTTTGGGGTCACGTCCGTGAGGGAATCGTTATCACTACTGGCGAACTAAATAGTGTACTTTTTATTCTTTGTAAATTTTAGCATAGTTAATCCTTTAGGAGATAAAAATAAATTAAAAATAATTAAAATATTCAAAATAATGTAATGTAATATTGCTTAAATAAAGCAATTGGTAGTCTTAACATCCTTAAAGTAGGTGTTTTAATGGGTAATATGTTGCAGTTATATGTCAGGAAGCAGAGTGTTTGAGAATTTGTCGGTTTTCATATAAAAATTATTGTTTTTTTTTTTTAATAAAGTAAAAATTTTTTTTGTCTCAAAATGCCGATCTATGAAGATCTGATTTGATAACTTCAGATCTAAAATTAGGAATTATTATGAATAATTTAATATTGAATTAATTTTTTTACACAAAGAAAACTATTTTTAGAAGTGTCCATATTTCCAGAACTACCTAATTGTAGATATATAAAACGCCAACGTTTCAAAAACATAATTAAAAACCCTTCGATTTCAAAATTTCCGTTTCAGGTCAAGACAAACACTTTTCGTTTAATGTCTTTCTGTTCTCTTGCCAGATTTTAATCAAACTTTGTTTGTAGGTGTTCGCAAAAATCACAAATATTACGCATATAACGTGAAATTATATATAATATTTTTTTAGAGTTAAGTATTAAATTCTTTGTTAACTGTATTGGTAAAATATTTCAGTCTTGAGTGCTTTAAGAGTAAGGTAAACTATTTTTTGGAATTGATGGGATTATTTTTTGTAATTCCCATGAATTCATACTACTAATAAAATAAGTAGGTATCTTTATATAGTTTGGTTTTTAAATTATAGTCTTTTATTTTGTTTATGTTTTTTATCCAGTAATGGACCAAGTAAAACCAGTAATGGATACTCAGTGATGGACATTTGCTTATGATTACAAAATTGTAAGTACTACGATACAAAAGTTATAAAATAAAGAATCGTAAAATATAATAATCAATAAATAGATTACACTAATAATTAGTTTAAACCTCCACAATTTTTACACCCATTGGCCGATTGTCATCGAATTAAACTGTTTTACAGTTAAGTGTCTATATATTATAATTCACTAATGGCAGTAATATTTCTAATTAAGTACATTTAATTAAACAAGAGTCCAACACTGGTGCCAGTACCTTATCTCCCTATTCTTAAGAAAGTACTTGATTGTAAATAAAGAGTGGTCTACGAGTAGTAAAATGTTTGGAAGCACTGGTACATGTAAGTGTATAGTTTTTGTCTCTGCGCGAGACGTGTCCCTCTCGAATGACTCGGCAGATCCATGAGAATTAACTCCAATACTGGAGTGTATTCCAATAGTGCATTCCCACCTCCTGAAGCTAGTTTTTCGTACACGCTCCAAGGCCAATTGTTTATGTCAGAATGAGTCTCACAAGACGCTCAGTAAATCATACCAGTGTATGTAAATACTTAGCTATTGTGTGTATGTAATCTTCTAAAACTGGCTTTTAGATTAATAGCTATTTACATGCATTTATACTACACTGGAAAAATAATGGTCTAAATGTGAATAACGTAGAAAAACGGCTATTGTCATTTGTTTATTACAAAAAAAATAGTATATACAATGATTAATTAAAGGCTGTAGCGGGAATAAGCATGCAAATATAAAATCGCTTCGAAATGTTTATAATCGTCTTTAGTAGTAACAAATTACATTGCCGCTGCGAAGAAACTACAAGGAAGATATTGTTTTTTTTCAAAATAAAATTTTCTCAGCAAAGATTTGTTTTATATAATAAAAAAAACACATACACTTTTCATCCCTCTATAGTCCATAGTATAAAAATAAATTATTTCATACTGCAGTTCTGCATTTAAATCGTAAGTATAAATAAACATTATTTTTTTGTTGTAGAAAAAATTTATTTTACTAATTCGTTAATTTACATTTTTTTATTTATTGTTAGTGATTTTTCAAAGATTTCATATTTAAAAAAAAAGGAAGTACAAATAATTCCCCAAAATGATTGTCTTTCCCAAATAATGTCAATTGACAACCCTAATATATGTGTATCCAGACTATAGAATTCAGTAATCCTTCCGTTTACGCAGTTAATGGGTTCTATGAAAACATCGTGTAAAAAAAACTCGTAAATGATAGAAAGCCGTGAATAAAATAGCTCTCTGTTCCATAATCTCAAATATTTTATTCTTAGTGAGATATATATTTTTTTAAATAAAATTTAACAGGTTCTAACAACAAGTTTTTGATTAACTATCATAAAAAATATAGCATATTATTGTTAATGTTTATTCAAAATCAATTAAATTTTTAATCACAAAAATTAACAGTTACATTTATGTTTTCCATAAATTGGCACCAATAGGTTACAGAATAAATATTAAATACACTTCATGAAGAGTCAAAGTTCGGGGGAATACCCGAGTTCTGTTATACATGTACGTGGTGACAACCGGTGTCTAGTAGAGTAGTCAACATCAGTGGCATCTTTAAGGGGGGGGGGGTCACTCCGGATGGCACCCTCAATGGGGTGACATCATGTAATATGTTTTAAAAACGCCTATTTATCTAATTGCTTTAGTTATTTTAAGCTTCCAGGGAGTAAAATGTGTATATAAATCGTAAGTATATAATATCGGTTTTTGTTCCGATTCGAGTAAAAAAATATATTTCGGTTCGGTTTCGGTTTTCGTTCCGCAAAAAATAACGGTTTTTCCGATTTTCGATTCAGCTCCGAGTGAAAAATGATTTGTATTAAAAAAAATTTTCTACCATAATTTAGAACATTTTATGGTACTTGTATGATAGTGGGAAATAAGATCATGTAACGCGCGTATTTTAACATGTACTGAACCGTAAAAACCGATATTTTTATTTTGGTTCTGTTCCGGTTTTCGTTCCGGCAAAAAATAACGATTTTTCCGGTTTTCGGTTCAGTTCCGATTCGAAGCCCTGTAAAAAACCATCCCATATAATTTAAAAATATATATATTTTTACTGTCGTTAAAAAATCATAGGGGTAACGACTTGGCGGGGGGGGGACACTATCGATTTCCGCCTCAGTGTCACCCCCCCTGTAGACGCCACTGGAACATGTAGTGAAGAATACATATAAAGTAAATCCGCCTAAATGAAGGGATTACTGTATTTGAATCCGAATTTGTAAATAGTAAATTGAAATTAATGAAAGTATCGATATTTGGAACCATTTATACAGGATGTTCTCTAAACATACCGACAAACTTTCAGGTGTTGTTCAGAGAATTAAAACAATAGCTGTTTGTTAATAAACCCATGCCCATAAATGAGTCATTCGTTTTAGCAGTAGAACAAGAGAAAGGACTGCACAAAAGCAATGAATTTTACCTTTTACTTGAATTTTTTTGTAATTTTTTAAAATTATTTCTTAGTTTTTTTATAAGTAATTGCCGAACCGAAAAACTAAAAAAATGTCACCAAAAGTTCTAAAAAAAAATTTCTTTATATTCACTGACTAATTAAAAGCTCTTTAATTCTTTTGACTCTCTAAGAAATAAAAATAAATATAAACATAAAATATATCGATGCTCATCCGGAGCAGGAATAGGTTAATCAGCACACTATGAACTATTTAATTTTGTTTCTTTTGCTTTACTACTAAAACGGGTCGTTTGAGGACATGGGTTTATTAACAAAAAACGATTATTTTAATGTCCTCAATAACTCCTGAAAGTTTGCCGGTATGTTTACGAGACACCCTGTATATAAATAGTTAATGTCGTTACGAGTTGAGACATCGTATCTAAACACGCGAATGGATAAGTGTAACAAAGCAAAGAAGAGCAGCAGAAACAGGTTCAACGTTCTTCACAGCAGGTTATTCTGTTGAGGTCCGTTTCCGGACTACCAGCACCGGCTAATGTGCTCTTCCTCAGTTCGTTGCGTCCAGAGGATGTTCTTACCAACACGCACGCCATCTTTGCGTTATACTTTTAATTAATATTTAAATAAGACCAAACCGTGTCTATATATCTCATATCATTATTAAACTTATGTTAAACCAGTGCTTATCAAACTGAGATGATACTGGAATTGCTTCCTCACAATATCGAAGATACCAGAAGCTTTGTGATCGTTTTAAAATGAGAAAAAAAATTGTTCTCCGATTTCAACATTTTAAATTGATCTTTCCGTTTAAGGTCAAGACAAACACTTTTCGTTCCGTGTCTGTCTGTCTGTCTGTCCATCCGTGTGTCCATGTGTGTATCTGTTCCCTGAATCCTTGTCACACGCATAATTCATGAACCGCTGATTCGATATTAATGAAACTTGGTTGGATGGTTGGGTCTGGCGTGCGGACGGTCCCATTTCAAAATCGTATGTAAGGGGAAGAGGTGAGATCCCAAAATATTTATTTTTTCAAGATATCTCAAGAACGACACATGTTACGTGAAAATTGTATAGAATCTTTTTTGTATAGCCTTCAATTTCCTACAATATAGGACTACAATGTTTGTTGTAAAATATTGCCTTACAAAGATTTGTTTCAATTTGCTTTAAAAAATCTCGTTTTGTTTTTTTTAAATTGATACTTACTTTGTCATATTAAATGTCATTTTGAATTTGAATAAATTTAGATTTAGATTGAAAATGTCAAAAAATTAAAAATATACCAAAAAATAATCAGGTGCGTCTAAATTAAGAAAGATTTCGAACTTATATTTTTTAGTAAAACTGTAGAAAAATTAAATGGTTAAACAATGCCAGGCAATTTATTTTAACACTTTATCGGTTGTCGTCCCCCCCCCACGTTTTTATGCTACTGCTCAGTGATGACATTAGCTAATGATAAGTACTACGACACAAAAGTTATAAAATAAAGAATCATAAAATTATAAACAATGTAAAGCAAATGCTATAGATTACACTAATAATTAGTTTAAATGTCCACTATTTGACACCCATTGGGCGAATATCATCAAATTAAACTGTTTTACAGTCTATAGATTATGATTCAGTTATGGTAGTAATCAAATATCAACAAATATTTATAATTCAGTACATTTAATTAAACAAAGACTGGTGCCAGTACCTTATCAGAATATTACCAATTTCATTGGAAGGAGAATCGAGTCTGTATTTTTAATAAAAATGAGAGGGATGCACAACATTAAAAGTTTGCGCAACTCTGATCTTTATAGGGAAAGTGTACTTTGAAACGGTCTTTATCTCAAGTCTTTGGAAATTTTACAAAAATCTGTTTCTATTACCCCCAGTAGTGCTGTAATACATTTTTTATATTCTTTATCATAGATGACGGTTGGCACAATTGGTATTAAAGAAGATGGATCGTCATTTTAATCAAAGTTTCAGTTTTGTTCAGCTTTAAAGTAATTATTTTCTATAATTATTATACGTTTTTATCCAGTTTATTTATAAATTTTATTTTTACTAATACACTGTTAAAAGGATTATATTTTTGTATAATAATGTATATTAATCATGTTTCTGATGAGAACAGGTTATCAGAGCGCCCCCCCCCCGCCACCCTCTAATTTTTTTACCTATCGATGCAAAAAATCTTAAAAAATTCCAGAATGTAGTTTTTAATTAGTACTTTCAGTGAAAATTATAACGAACACTGTAGTAAAAATAGTTTATGAAAAATTTTGGAATAACTCTTTTTTTATAAATCGTATTGAAAATTACTACGGAATCCTATCAAGTGAGTGCCCAACACGCACTTGGCCGTTTTATTATTATAATTACAATTATATTTTTATAACCATTCTCTCTTCAACCAAACCGAAAAGAGTTTTTTGCAGAAAGTTTTTTTGTAAATTATAATTTAAATAATTTGTTATAGCTATGAGCTATGTAATAATGTAAACTTTATTTTGAATGAAACTGCAATCACAAAAAAAGTTAATATAAATATATCTCCTAATACTTATCATCAAAGAGTTATAGCCTTTTGTACACTGAAAAAAAGAATTGGTTGAATTTACCTATCATAGTTAAATTGAACCAAATTTTTGGTTGAATTTAACTATGATAGGTAAATTTATCCAATTCTTTTTTTCAGTGTATTGCTATTACACGTAACATGATTAAAAACGAATGGAGGTATATTTATTATTTATATTAACTTTCCATCTTATTTTTAATAATTTTGTGTCATTTGAAGCATCCGTATTAAGTAAAATTCTGCAGTACTGATTTTATGACAAATCAACAAAGTATATTTTTGTGTATTTTGTATCATATAATCTAAATGTACCCAACTCAGGAAAAAATTCAAGGACAAAAAAATAGTTGATAAAAATCGGCGGGCCCACTGGCCCCATGCACCTCTGGTCTAAATTATTATTATTTGATACTGGAAATCGATAACACTTATTAATACCAATCTCTATATAAAATTTTATAACTGTAGCATAATGGGTTCTCTAGATATTAAATAAACACTTTTTTGAGTAAAAGACTGTAGCTCCCTCACAAAGAATTTCCGGGCATTGGTTCACACAATTTTTTTACACTAGTTGTAAATCATCCTGTATGTAAGCTAGTTGCAAAGTTATTAATTGAAAAAAAATTATTGAATCAATATTCGAAAAACCAGTTACAACAGCCAAAACTGGTTTTCAATTAACGTATTAAAAAAAATAGAAAAATATCTCACGTATATGCTTTTGACCACTCCCTCACGTACTTATACGTAAAATTTTACTGGCCCCACTGCTCCCTAAAACTTTTTTCATTTTTTTGTGAGCGATCATTTTGGTGATAACGTATTTTTTCCGAAAAATGTTAAAAGAATGTATAAAAAATACATCATATATTTTGTTGAATTTGTGCTTCAATAAGCTTTCGTTTGCATATACGCTTAAAAAATTCCATTTCTCAATTTACCCCCAGAGAAAAAATTCTATTGTTTTATACTTCACATTTATAAATGGGCCACCGCACCCATCTTTGTGCTAATTTTCAAAATTTCACGTCGAATAGTTTTAAATAAAATTGTTTGTGACAGATGGATAGACGAAACACTAAAGGTCGATCCACACTATCGTGCCGGTCCCGGTCCGGTCTCGCTCCAGTCAAATATTCAGTATAGTAAATACTGTATCGTAGCGTGATTGGACCGAGACTGGCACAATACCTAGAATCGAGCGGGGTAAATATGAAACACCAAAAAAATGGGGTAAAAATGAAACAAACTTGCAACTAAAAAACTAATTTGTTTATAGGAGAATTATAAAAACTGACATCATCATTAAAGGTTTGTTAAAGTGACCTGAAAATATGAATCACCTAATAAGTGATGTGTAACCCCTACAGATTTTTTCCCTGTTAGTTGATGTCAAAACGTGTGAATTAAATTTTAATTCTTTGCACATAATTTTCTCATTTCTGTATAGCTCAGATATTAATTAAAGTTACAATTTCACATTGATATGCCACAAAGAAGATAAATCAAAGATGCCTTTGTAGCTTTTCTTTTAATTTTTCGATAAATATTTTCGATTAGAGACCTGTTTCACTTTTTCACAAATTAGAGGTTAAAAATGAAACACACCTTTTTCATTTTTAAAGTTCGTGTTATATCATACAGTTCAAATGATGTAAGTGTTTAAAATGGTTATTCATAAGTGCATCTAGTAGAAAAAATTAAAGTATGAATTTGTATCGTTAACTGTCAAAAAACATGAAAGATTTGTATTTTGTTTCACTTTTACCCCAGTTGACCCTATAGTGTGAATGATTTCATTGTTTATTGTATATTTATATTTGATTGAAGCGAGACCGGGCCGAGACCGTACCGGGACCGGCACGATAGTCTGGATCGATAGTGGGAATTAATTTTATGAAGAATAATAATTTGATTGATATCGGTCAACGTTGTTAGAATCCGCACATTTTGTCTACGATTTTGTTGACTTTTTATTTTTATAATACCGGGAATTAGTTCTCTACTTGTCTATCTTTATAGGTATTACAAGGATGTACTAGATACATATACTTTTTCAAAGTAACGACTTCTTTGTATAATTTATGTAGATATTTTCTCGTAGAATTTGAAAAGCGTGGATTTACGAAGAAGCCGGTGTTTGTTTCACGAGAGAACAGTTCACCGCAATTGACATGGTGGTTTTTTGTAAATGCACGCGAGAAATCATGGGACCATTTCGTCAGATTCGAGCTAACCAACGGAGCGTGGTGTTTTTTCTGTTCAAGATTGCCGGCCATCGTAATGACATAAGGCTGTAACTGTGGCCAGAAGCATGACACACAACATTTTAACAGTGGCAGTGCATGAATATATATATATTTATTAATGTTATTAATTGGGTGAACTTAGAACGATTCTTTTATAGTGGCTCGAAGTAAAACAGTAGGCGTAAAATATGTCACGTAAAATTAACTTATTTTAAACCCCTCCGTCTCCCTTTATCACGCTGCATCACGTCTTTTTTCAACTCCCTAACTAATTATACATCAAAAAACCTGAAGCTCCCTCAAATTTATGATCAAAAACAACGTCCATGGCGGGTGAAAAATAAAATCTATAGTCTAAATTGATGTAGGTATTCCAAATGTCTTCTCGTCACATATTATCACGCTAGATAATTGCCCCCCCCCCCCACATTCCCCCTTTTTGCATACGTATTTATATCGACTTGTTATAAATTTTCAGAAATCATTATGTAAAAATAAAATACTTGATTAAAACGCATAGCGTACCGCGGAGGGGACAAAGGGGACGCTTGCTCCAGGCGGCACTACTAGGGGTGGCAAATTTAGACAAAAAAAAAATATTTATTAATCTAAAACTATTATAAAATAGGTCATCAAAATGAGTAAAACGCGGAGGAGGGGGGGGGGGGGATTTGAGGTAACAACGAAAAAAAGGTAATCAAAATTAGTAGAAAGTGCAATATTGTAGGTCTGAGGTAGCAACGGGAAAAAGGTCATATAATTTCTTATAAAACGCAATATTGTAGATTAGGGGCAGCAAATTTGAGGTAGCAACGTAAAAAAATTATTTAATTTTCATATTTATCATATATTGTAGGGGGGAGGGGCGGAAAATTTGCCATCTGCCCCTAGTGACTAAAACCTACGGTACGCCACTGTCAAAACGTATTTATATTATGAATAACTATCAATTTACCAGAGCTGATACAAGTACTCAATAAAAATACTTGACGTGTAAAATACTATTTGCTATTTTGTAAAATGTACTTGTAGTAAGCATTTCTATTACTTGTTAAAATCTAGTATTAATTACGAAAAATTACTTTAAGTATAAATTACTTTAAAAGTTATTTTTAAATGTTAAGTACTTCAAGTACTTTTAAATATGAATGCTGTTAAATCCCATGATTTAATTTAACGATTAACATAGAGGGTTATGAAAACTGTGTTTTTTGATAGAAACAAAATCAGAATAACAATATGTGAAAATTTATACATTGAAAAAATACATATATCGTCGTAAAAAATAAAAATACCTAATAATTTGTCAGTGTTTCATTTAAGAGTCAGCGAATATACATAAGTATTTAGTTTTACACACTAAGTATTTATCATTTGGTTCTTCGAGCCGACGATAGAAGATAGAGATAGATAGAGATTGTTGGGTGTTTTGGTTTTGGAAGGAGAAGCGTGGATATATTTTTTATAGAAAAGGATTAGATTTAGAAAAAAAAACAGAGTATATATTGGAAGTGGTAATCTACCTTATAGAAAAGGATTAGATTTAGAAAAAACATCGTATATTGGAAGTCTGCCTTAAGAGAAAAAGGATAGGATTTGGAAGTGGCGTATATATTGGAGATCTGCCTTAAAGAAAAGGATCAGATTTAGAAAAAACTGCGTTTATATTGGAGATCTGCCTTAAAGAAGAAGGGGATTGGGTTTAGAAGTATCAGAAGAGAAGCTATAAGAAAACGATAAGTGTTTATTTTATTATGAAAATCATACTTTTCGTCGAAAAAAAGAGGATCATTTAAAACCTCTAGAATGGGTAATAATGAAGTACACATATCAAAAGATGGAAAGGTTCGGTCTGCTGTTGTTGAATGTAAAAATGGGTATTAAACTAGAGCAATTGTAAAATTATGTCCTTTACCATTTTATAATAGAAAATAAGAAATTTGTATTTGGTTGGGGTGGCAGAATGTTAAATCACATGATTTAATTTAACGATTAACATAGAGGGTTATGAAAACTGTGTTTTTTGATAGAAACAAAATCAGAATAACAATATGAGAAAATTTATACATTGAAAAAATACATATAAATACATCGTTGTAAAAAATAAAAATACCTAATAATTTGTCAGTGTTTCATTTAAGAGTCAGCGAATATACATAAGTATTTAGTTTTACACACTAAATATTTATCAAATGCATTAAAAAAATACTTTTTACTTGAAGTATTAACAGCTCTGCTATGTATTTGTATAAAAAAAGTTTAATTTAAAAAAAATATAGATACAAAATGATTATTTTTAATCACGAGATAAAATTTCAATGATTTTTTAAATTCAATATGTATCAATCGCGTCACGTTTGCAATCAAAATATTTTATTTTGATTCGTGCTTTAAAATTTTAACAAAATTTCTAATAAAAACTTAATTAATTGTTTTGTACATTTCACAAATAATTTATTTTTGATTTGAGACGCCAAGATAATATAATAATATTTAAATAATAAATAAACCACGATGCGTCGCCACTGGCTGCACTTTCAATGGCTAAACCATCTGTTTTACCTATACAACTTTACATCATTTTTTATTACGCTACTTGTTGGATGTATTACAGAAAAATATTGTTTTCTACACGAGAATGTAAAGACAAATATTTTAATAATTTTGTACTATGATAATTTTCATTACAAAAAATTAAATACGATATAATTTAACATAACAACTTTATAATCTTTGTTGTTAAACTATGATTCGCATAAATATTCTTGGGAGAGAAAGGTGAAGCGGGGTCTGGTGGCAGAAAATATTGAATTGTCTGTAGAATAGAGTAATCCGGTCAAAAATGAAAAACCCTTAAAAATCTGTTTAATGTAATGTATAGGTAAAAAAAACTTTGTAGAACATTTTTTCATACTCCAAAAGTTTATCTCGACCCCAAATTGTCAAATTAAAATAAAATGCAATTTTCAAACGCTTCCAATTGCGCGCCATGTTGCGTGACGTTATAATTCAGTATTGAAATGTCAGTCAATGCTTAAATATACAAGTATCAACGATAAACATGGAAAACGCACGAAAAATAATAAGTTATAAATATTGTTTCGTACCATGTTGTAATAATTCAACTCACAAAACTCCTGGAAAAAGATTTATAACTGTGCCAGAAGGAAACTAAGGAAAAAATTAAAAGTAAGGTTATTCTATATAGTTGCAATATGTACCATAATAATATACTCGAGAAATTACGGCTTTCTAAGGACAACAATATCAAATTTGAGGATTTGAGCTCATTTTTAGAATTCTTCTATTTAGTTTTTATAACTCACGCGTTAAAACTTTGTATACAAACAACATTGATAGCTGGACAGAATATGAATAATGACGTCACAAACACATCAACCAATCACGTCGCGTTTTAAATGCGAGCTGAATTTTACGACTTTTAATATTGAATAATTTAAAATTGAGCAATAAAAAAACAATTTGTTCAGTGCAATTATTAATTTTTTAACCTAATCTTTTTAGTTGAATAATATAAAAGGTATATCAAAAATTTCAGGATTACTCTATTTATTAAATATGTAAATTTGCGAAAAAAAGTATATTTTCTACTGTAAATAAATAAAACAGAATTTAATGATAGATAAGGGTTTTAAACGCTAATTATTGACTATCTACAGAATCAAGAACAGCTCTGATTAGATACAGATCTAATCGCCACAAGCACCGTCAAGTAGGGTGCTACAGGTACTACAAAACAAAAGTACCTACACGCAAAGGTACTCACATAGTGAAACATATCAGGGACGGATTCAGGTGTCCTTTTTCCAAGGGTTATTTTAAGAAAAATTTGCAACTGCAAATACTTTTTTTTGTTTTTTGCTTTTTTGCTCTACACTGTATACTCCTCTCTTCACTTTGTATATGTCTCTCTTACAAAGTAAAGTGACCTTTTTTAGCTGTACACCTACACTCTTTTATATTTTTCTTTCTTCTTGCAATATTTCAACTACATAAATTAGCTTTTACAACTGCAGTTTTCATTTTTGGAACTGCAGAAACCAGCTACAACAACACACTAAAATAACCCCTGCATTTTACAGGATTACTTTAATTTGTAACCCTTGGTTTCTACTGACGCTACAGTCATTTTTAAACCAACTACAAAAAATGATGAGGTTTTCAATTCGACAATATATATTTTTTATGTATATTCGGGCATAACTTCGATAAATATGCACCTATTTGGATGATTTTTTGTTTGTTTGAAACAAACTCCCGAGGTGGTACCATATCAATTTTATCAGAATCTGAACATGGACTTCGTAGATACGCCACTCGAAAGGGAAAAATAAAAGAATTTTAAAAAACGACTTAAAAAAACCTAAACACACTGAAAAGTATATAATAATTATATTAAACAGTTTTTGAAGACGGTGTCAAGCCAATAAAAACTTTTTAAGAAATAAAAAAATTAAATTATTATATTTAATTATTATATACTTTTTAGTGTGTTTAGGATTTTTTTTAAGTCGTTTTTTAAGTTTTTTTTATAATAAATATTAAAACTAAATATATCCAACTTAATCACAATAAAACAGTGTCACTCGACACGTGTTTCGACTTCACAAGAAGTTCTCATCAGAAGTCTAATAGTTCTAGACTTCTAGTAGTAATTAACAGACGTATTTCTGACATATGCATATTCCCTTTACAATGTTTCCTATAGTGAAAAAATAATAAAGGTAAATTTGTAAACATTGTCAAATTGCATGTAGTTAGTGTTAAATCCAGGAGATGTGCCATCAAGTACTTCTCTCCTCTACCTTGGGTCAAAATGCATATATCATTGTTAAATTTAAGGTAAATATTTATAAAATTTTATATTTATAATATTTTCTTCATTAACATTTTCTAGAAAATCTGTTACAATACAAATGTATTTGAAATTTCCAACTTTTCCATCAAATCCCCCCCCCCCCATCCCCCGTGCTTAACTAACTGGAATCAACACTGCATGAGGTTTACAAAAATTAAAACTATTTAATTTACCTATCACTTAAAGAAAGTTTTTCAGCTTTAAACTGCTTTTTTAAATTCGTTATTTTTTTTATTTAGCAAAATTCGTGAAAAACAATTGTAAAAAAGCATTTTATCTATAGTTTTTAACCATAAAAAGTTATTTTTTTAATAGCCCCTATAATGCCGGCTTTAGACGCGCCAAGCCAACATGGGCGGCAGACGACCACACGGGTGTCATTTGGAACCGATTAATCGATCTAATAGTTTTTTTTTCGAAAAGACCGAAAATTTTATTGTTCTAGAGTAGTTTAAATTCTAAAATGTATATTGAAAATTTTGTTTTTGGTTAAAATATTGTATCGTTTAAATAAATTAAAAAATGTTCACTTTTCAATAATTTTATTATTATTTTTTAAACTTCAAAAAAGGAGCTTCCAAATTTGACAATATTATTTATTATTATTATTATTTTTTACTTTTTCTTGATTAAATATTTTGACATTTAGACAAACAGCTGTTTTTATTTTTTATATATGTTCGAGCAAAACTCAGACAAATATGCACCGATTTGGACGATTTTTTTTCAAAGAGTATACTTTCGAGGTGGTACCATATAAATTTTATCAGAATCTGACCATGGACTTCAAAGATACGTCACTCAAAAGGGAAAAATATTTTTTTGTTTAAATAAAAATAAAACCGACTTAAAAAAAACCTTAAAAACACCAAAAAATACATAATAATTAAATATCAGTATGGGAAACCATACATGACTTCCATGTTCAATAATATTTTTTTATGATTAAAATATTTTTAATTAATTTAAAAAATGTATTATAAATTTTCTTTTTTATAATTTTTTCACTTTTTTTGGGGGAAGAGGCATATAGATCATACAGCATGATCCATATACCCCCCCCCCCAAATTTGTATTATTTAATTTGCATAAATTTAATTCTTTTTTTGGAGGGGGGGGGATTTTTCCATAACCCCTTATCTATTAGCCCCAAAATCAGTAGGTCTATAGTACCCACTGAGACAAACATTTTCCCAAAAAATAATTCAAGTCGGTGCCCACACACAGCCACGCACAGCCGCCATGCGGACATTAACTTTTCTTTACGTTTTGAAGGTAGTACAATCAGAATGTGGTCTTATCTCGGACACAATGTTTTGACGATATTACAATAGTTCCATTTCCTTCGGAACATAAAAGTAAAAAAAAAATTGGAATAAAAAAAACATTTTAAGAAATAAAAAATAAATAAAACCGACTTCAAAAACTGTTAAAT
Source organism: Sialis fuliginosa (assembly GCA_961205875.1). Classification (NCBI taxonomy): domain Eukaryota; kingdom Metazoa; phylum Arthropoda; class Insecta; order Megaloptera; family Sialidae; genus Sialis; species Sialis fuliginosa. Next base: position 32,362,210 of record OY540812.1, read on the forward strand.
TTAATTATTATGTGCTTCAGTGTTTTTTTTTAAGTTTTTTATATAGACTAGTTTATTTGACGGATGAATTTTAAAACAGCATTTTAAATATCGACAATCGAGCGATCTGACAGCACACGCCACTGGCAGTAACAAGTCACGGTAACGACACACTGCACAGAGCAATGTCCTGAGTGCTAGGTGCGCGCGCACACCGCTCCCCGCTACTCGCTCTGGTCACTCAGCCAGCGTACCTGCGCTTACCTGTGCGACCATACAAACCACAGTGAGTCAGACGTGGTGTCCGCTTTACACCGCGTACACCTATAGTGCGATTGCCAGTGTAATAACAGTGTGTTCGGTAGCCAACATCACTCAACTCACATTTATAAAAACAGTGAACATTACATTTTATATATATTTCAACTCAAACGACTAAGTACACGCACTACAATAGCGTCAACTACTTAAGTCACTTGTATAAAACCAGTGAAATTCAATTATTGTTAGGGACATTAGATCTTTTTTCTTATTTTGATTGTAACAACTCAGTACACGCAGTAACAGTGTATTCACTTAGCTTAAACGACTTAAGTCACTTATAGAACATTAAAAATTAACATATATTTTTAAAATATTATATTCATAATTATGACTAACTTTTGTATTTTGTTTGTAACGACTAAGTACACTCAATAAATGTGTGTTTAGTGGCCAAAAGTGACTTAAGTTACTAGTATTTTTAAATGTAAAGTGAGTTTCCTTTTATATTTCGTTTATTATATTATAATTTTGTTTATAACAACCCAATACACGTAGTATGTGCTCAGTATCTTAATGTGACTTAAGTCACTTGTATAAAAACAGTTTAATGTAATTTGGATTGTCATTATTAGGGATATTAAATGTTTTTATATTCTGTTGTTAACGGTTATAGTAAATATATGTTCAGAAATATAAACGACTTAAGTCACTTATATAAAAACAGTTTTATAAACTTAAAATCGGTTATAACCATTGTTAAGGGCATTCATTTTTTTATATTTTAATGACCTCAATTATGCTTGTACTTTTGTTTAATTGTAAATTTTGTTTTAATGACTTAAGTACATACATAAAAAACAGTGAAAAGTTTTACAATTTTAAATAACCCGTAATATAATAATACTTTTATATTTAATAAAGAGGTGGCAAAAGTTATTTTTTGTTTCTTTAAAACCATACTGAAGCAGACACGTTTTTATCCATCAACTGTTTGTATTTTTTTACGATTGAGTGTTATCTTGTTATTTAAAAAAATTACATGCATTTATTTGTTTATGATTTTTAAACAAACGCATTTTTATTACAAATTAAATATTAATATGCAAAGAGCTATTAAAAATAAAACATACATAATTAGGGTCAACAAGTGTTGACACAAATAAGAATTTCTAGTGTCCCTAATAACTTATTTCTCAATCTGGTACTAGAAGTAACAAATCAATGTGCACTTAGTCATATTGGCTACTGATATAATATGTAATACAATGTTGTGATGTGACTCAAACTTTAGTTGTTATCATCAATATGGTGGTTTTCCAATCGATTGTCGTGCAACAGATCATTCTAGCCGATAATACTGCTTCCTGTTTTTGGTGATTCGACAAATAAAACTGCAGGTGAAGTGTTTTTTTTATTATTATTGTTATTATAACGTATGTTTTGTTCTAGTCATTTTTATCTCGTTGTAAAGAATATTTGTTGGGGTCAATTCTAATTGTAAGTAAAATATGGTTATTATATTGTTCCCCGGTATCTTGGATATTATAAAATATAAGAAGCCTTAATATCTCCCCCCCCTCCCCTTTCATAACAAAAATTTAATAAATTTTATATGAAAAAACAAAATAATTATTTTCTTATAAGATACTAGCATCAGTTTTGGGTATGACCCCAGTAATGGCTATTTTTTTTAATTAAATGTACTGAATTAGAAATATTTGTTAATATTTGATTACTACCATTTCTGAATATTAATCTAATATATACATTTAATTGTTTTACAGCGTGATTTGATGACAATTGGTCAATAGGTGTCAAAATGGTGGACATTTAAACTAATTATTATTATAATTTATTTATTAATTATTATATTATCATAGCAAATGCTTTACATTGTTTCAAGTTTGACGATTCTTTCTCTTATATCTTTTGTGTCGTAGTATTTATCATTTTGTAATCATTAGCAAGTATCCATCACTGCGTGCTCATTACTGGTTTTACTTTATTCATTTCTGGAGAAAAAACATAAACAAAATAAAAGTCTATAATTAAAAAAAAAAACTATATTTGCGGACTTTGATAATAAAATAGATAAAATAAAGAGTTTTATTAGTAATATGAGTTCATGAGAATTACAATTAAGAAGCCCGTCAATCACAAAAGCAGTAAACCTTGCTCTTATAGCGGCCATAACTGGTGCCCATACCTTATTTATTATTTTCATTTTCCCTTCCGGAATAAACTCTTTAGATTTAACATTGATTGTAAGGAACTAAAAATATTTACAAATATCTAAATTATGATTACTTCTGTAAGGAAATTTTACTGAACTAAATAAGTTTAATCATTGTCTTTATTTTATAAATTTAAACGGATCTTTAAAAATTTAAAATACTTTTTCAGATTATCTTATACATATACAAATGAATCCTCAATATTTTTTATCTAGTGAAATTTTTATTTAACTTCATCAGCTCACCTAATTTTATATAGAATTTTTTTCATTAAATTTTTCATCCAATGAAATTTCCCATACAAGTGGTCATTATCGAAATAATTGCAAAAGAACTACTATTTTAGAATGATAGATATTCATAACACTTAATAAATATTTTAGTAATGATTCATATGTTCAACTGATAATCGATTTTTACTGTTATAAATTCCTCCGTGGTTAGTATATCATTTTCTAGACGTTTTAAAAAACATATATTTGAATTTAATTATTATTATTATTTTTGTTATGTACATATTGCAGATATGAAAATGCATATGATAAAACTTAGATTAGATTAGATTCTATATTTTATAATCATACTAGCGACCCGCCCCCGTGGTTTCACTATTTTAGGATTGATGGGCTTATTTTTTGTAATTCTCAGGAACTCATGTTACTAATAAAACAATTACCTCTTCATGAAATCAATTTAATTAAGTACCAAACTCCGGAAATATAGTTTGTTTTTTTAAATTATAGCTTTTTATTTTGTTTATGTTTTTTCTTCAGTAATGAACAAAGTAAAACCAGTAATGGACACTTGCTAATGATTACAAAATGATAAGTACTACGACTCAAAAGTTACAAAATAAAGAATCGTAAAATTTGAAATAATGTAACGTTGATGCTATGATAATATAATAATTAATAATAATGATTAATTTTGACATCCATTGGCCGATTTTCATCAAATTAAGCTGTTTAACAGTCTATAGATTATGATTCAGTAAAGGCAATAATCAAATATCAACAAATATTTCAAATTTAGTACATTTAATTAAACAAAAGTCCAACACTGGAGTATTATACAGACGAATAAGTTGAAGTTCTACGTGGGTGCTTACGTGATAAAAAGACACCCAAAAAATGTCATATTTCTACGTCCAGGGGTTGATGAGTCTATGAATGACCGAGGAGAAATTCTTGTATAAATATATAGCATGTATTGAAATAATTATTTTTATGTCGTTTCAATGGAAGCAGTGAAATTATACTATTAAAGACAATAACAAAATTTAATGAAGCAACACAACTTGTTTTTTTATCATGATCTTTGATAACGAGTTGTCTTACGGCATTACATTAATAACATTTTATAGTTTTGGATAAATATTTATCTATAAAAATATTATTTATATTAAATATTAAATTCCAAAAAAATATTCTATTTAATTTATGTGAGTTTATTTTTGTATAGGTATATTTTATAATTAACTTTTTATTGTTTATTTTTATTAATATTTTATCAAGAAATTTATATTTTTTTAACCCTTTCGCGACTTTTGGTACACATATGTACTTGTACGTACCACTAAGTTCGTTTTGCAATTTATCATTCTTAAAATATTTTATATTATGCAATAAAAATATTAAACATTTTTTGAAGATACGGTACTATGGGCTTCAGAAGTCGTCTGCCACCGTAAAGGTCATAATCGCTTACAACATATTCGAAAATATTAAGACAAACATCATCGGTTATCTTTTTCTAGGGCGGAGCTTATATAGTTACATCATTTTAAATAAAAACACAAATATACGTCCATTTCATTAATTTATTTGATATCAAGTTTAACATACTTAAATTCTAAAATTCGAAATAACAAATACTTATTGCCACAAAATTTATTTATACAATTTTCAATAGATTACATAATAATTTAATCGCACAAATATATATGAGTACTGTAAACGAAGAGTACTTCTTTATCTGGCAAAAGAGTTTCAAAATATATCTGTCTTTGTTTGGTATATGGAGAAATGATTTAAATATTATAATAATCAAATTGGAGGAGCTAACTAAGGCTGTGATAAGCGAATTTCAATGAAAACTGGACGACCACTTCTGCATTTAACTTTACATAAAAGTACCACAAAATGGTACCTTGATTTTTTTCGACATTTTCTTATATAAAAAATAATTTTGACTTATTAAAAACATAAAAAAGTAATCCCATTTCCCTTATAAAAAATTCGTTCCTAAACATTTAAATAATTGAGAAATATTGATTTAATATTACCTCTCTTTCTTTTAAATAAAAATACCACATATCGATTTATCAGATTTGTTAATAACTGGAAAATATGGCATATGCAATAATACTTGGGCAATTTCAAACATATTAATTATTTCAAAACTAAATTTTTATACTTTCGTATGCATATTCATAGGCGTTTTTTTAAGGGGAAGCTATATGATCATTTCCGAAAACAGATAAAAATGTGGTCTCTGATTTCAGGTCAAAACAAATACTTTCCGTTCTGTGCCTGTCTGTCTGTCCCGTAAATTCTTGTCGCATCGATTCAAATAAAAGTTAGGGTATAAGTATCCAAAAATTATGGGTGATTATTTTTTTTAAAATCTCAAGAAACACGCATGTTATGTAAAAATTTTATAGTAAATATCTCTTTTATAGAGCATTACATTTTCTATAAAAAGGTTATTACAATTTTTATTGTCACACGACAAACTGTTTTTATATTTTTGTTGAATAATCTTTTCGAATTATCATTTTTTAAATTCTACCATATTTGATAACCCTATGATTTTTATTTAAATAACGAGGGATGTGTTTAATCTCCACCAACTAATTTGTGCATGAGCATCCGTTAAGAACTTGTTGAATATATTACAGAGCGAAGTTATTACAATTATAAAATATGTATAGTGTTGGTTTTTTTTATTAAGTACGGTGTTCCCACGTTGTTGTTTTGTGAATACTTTGATACAAATTACCTTATTCAGTCACGGGTTCATGAGAAAGCGGAAACAGCGCGGACAATGAAATTGCGACGTGGATTCAACATCATGCTGCATGCACTCACTCAATCAATCCTGTTACAGTTGTTATGTATAGAAAAGAAAATATATTCACCAGCAAAATATCTTTCATGGCTTCAAACCGACTGATGCTCTTATACGATGGACCCTTTTTAAGGTTCCGTAGAAAACTAAGAACCCTTATAATTTCGCTCCGTCTGTCTGTCTATATAAATTTTATATCGATTAAGATGAAATTTGGTATACGGACGTAGATTGATAACTCAAAAACAGAAATGATAAAATTTTTGAAAAAAAAAATGTTTTTGGACCCCCTTCTCATAGACTGAAAAGTATATTTAAAAAAAATTCACTTAATAATTTAATTTATGTATGTTCAGAGTCGTTATCATAGCGTCCCCCCCTCTATTTTCTAAACTATCGATATAAAAAATCTAAAAAAAATTCGCGAATGTAGCTTTTAATTAGTACTTTCACTGAAAATTATAACGAACACTGTCAAAAAAATTTTGGACCCCTATCTCAGACTTAAAAATGTACTCACATTTTTTTTCGCTTACCCCATTGAGTGGGGTGTCCTTAGATAGGTTTCCTAAAATGCAATAAAAAATTATTTTGATTTTAACTTTTCAGTCACGATATATTTGCTTTCAAATGTCGTTATCTAGTCTAATTTCTAAACTATCAATTCAAAAAATCAGATAAAATTTCAATGAAAATTATAACGAACACTGTAACAAAAATAGTTTATGAAAATTTTTTAAATAACTCTTTTTTTTAACAAACAGACAAAAACTATGGTTATGACTTATCAAATACAAATCCCCTAACCATAAAAATTGTAAGAGTTTAGACTTACACGTGTTTCAATAGCAATGCTATCATCATCAGAGTCTTAAAGACTTAAAGTGTCTTTAAGACACTTTTTATGGTTAGGGGATTTGTATTTGATAACTCTTTTTTTATAAATCGTACACGGGTATAAAAGTTGACTTGGGCCAAGAAATCCTTGTTTTATGTATAACGAATTCTATTAGTGAAAAAGACTACGGAACCCTATCATGTGCGTGCCCAACACGCATTTGGCTGTTTAATTATACAGTATGGTCTCTTTTAACGCGGATTTTGTTAGTTACATGGTGCTATTTTTCATGCAAATTCAGGAATTTCTCGATTCGGCGAGTGGAATATCCAATGAAAGCTGACAATTCAAAAGACTTAAAGTATTTGAAGTACTAATTATTGAGTAATTGGAATTAAAACTTGACGAGACCTTTTAAATAAATATTTGTCTCGTGTGAAACCCTATATAAAATATACACCGTAAATTATTTAATTCTAATAGTAAGAACACATATATTAAAATGTTCTTATCATTCATTGTATAATAATATAATTGTTATCGATCAAAGGATTTACCTGTCGATAAACATTAACCGTCATATATCAAACTGATAACTTGCGAGTCGAATTTCCCAAACGTCATTGACCCAAATTACCAAAAAATTAAACTTTTTTTCGAAAATTGTCTAATCTGAAATGTTCAATTTAGAATATACGCTGATAAAAGTTAATTAGTACAAATTATTATAAAATGTATTTATCTCTAAATAAATTAATCTTAAGTAAAAATAAAATATAAAATGCATAATGATTTTTCTAATAAGTATGTATTTATAAAACAATTAATGATTTAGTGGCTGATATACTCGCAGTAAAACAATACCATAATAAATACGTCAAATATTTATATTGTATTTGTTTAACGGTTGATTGTGGCTAAACAATAAAACTCTTATCTACTCTCTAGTATAATACTGCGTGTATTTTTATTTAAAAATTGTTTCTTTTCTTGATAACACATTTTTCACCAAAACGAATTTTGATGCAGAAACAACATGGATAATATTTAATAACTATAGAAATTTATAAATAAATAATAAGGCTTTTAAATAATTATTTGAGCTAATGAAAGAAGTCTAAATAAATACCAGTAACTGACTCATCAACGCCCAGTCCAAACCACTTGATCTAAAATTGTCTATTTTAATAACATAATAAGCATTCACTAAGAACGGATTTGAATTTCCTCCACGAATAGAGGAGGGGGGGGGGGGGGGTAAATGCAAAATACTCTTCTAAAATTAAAATACACCACGTGTATTACGATTTTTTCAAATGGTATAAATTATATAAAACCAAGTATCTGCCATGGATAAGAACTTTCTTATACTCTTTTAAACACACCAGAAAATTATTTAATTAAATAAAAAGTAAAATCAATAATAATTTTAAAACATATTTATTGGCTTTTAATTGACATTAAACACGTTTACTTATAATTAATATACTGATGTGGCCTCCACACGATCTTTTTTATATAACACAAGAAACTCCCCACGACTCTGTACCTACATTTTTATCAAAAACTATCAATTGTATTTGTGCCTGACCTAATTAATCAATATAAATTATTGATTAATTACATCAACACCACAATTATCATTGATTTTACTTGACATTTTTATTACAGAGTATCAATTATATATTTTCTTTTATATGGAATTGCTCATTCAATTATCATATAAGCTTACTTAATTCTAGGGTCTTAGGCTTTTGCACAATCAAAACAAAATCAAAGTCGATTCAGTAGTTTTTTGCAGAAAATAATTTCATTGTACAGAGCTTACAGATTTATTGAATACATATTGAGAACCTATATAATATCACGAAAACGGTTCGTCGTACCGGAAAATGGATAGACCAATAACCATAAATATTAGTATTATCTACAACTTTTATTATAAACATTTTTTCTTAATACTGACCGTTTCAAAAATATATTTGTTTTAAATTCTGATAATTTTATAAATTCTAAATAAATCGATAAAATCAACTGTTTTGCTTTACACTAATATTCACGTACCTGTTTTCTTCCCCCTATTTTAGATGTTTAGTGAACCTCATATATATTCTTCATATGTTTAATAAAATAACATATCAAACCAAAAGTATTCAAAAACTACACTTATGTCGTAACCTAACACACAAATCTACCATATATACACTGATACACATTTATTTATACACATACATATATCATAACATATTATATCGATTATAGTTTATACATTAACAAAACGAAGTCAATAATATTTAACTTCACACTATTATTAATAATACAAAGAACAACAAAAACTAATTTTATATCATAACAAAACGTGGTATAAACAAAGCTGTGCACTAACTACATTTTCGTACTTATTATAAATTGCGTAACTTTTCTCAGCATAACTCAAATCCAAACTAAACTTGATAATAATTTATCTATTGTACAAAATAATTATACACATTTTTCAAAATTAAAATCACTAAAATATATCAACACGTTTCGATAAAGTACTTGCATAGGGTGACCAGATTTTAGTTTTTGTAAACCCTGACATGTAATGAAGAACACTTTTTTATTTTTTTTTATTTTTTTTATTTATATTTTATTCTGTTTATTATATCAGGGTTTACAAAAACTAAAATCTGGTCACCCTATGCAAGTACTTTATCGAACGTGTTGATATATTTTAGTGATTTTAATTTTGAAAAAATGTGTATAATTATTTTGTACATAGATAAATTATTATCAAGTTTAGTTTGGATTTGAGTTCTTTTCTTTCTTTTTTTTCATAAAATTGATTACCCTAATCTGCAGTTTTGCGCTCCCTGCTCTATTTTTGACGACCTTTTTTTTGTCGTCATCATTTTTTTCAAAACCCGGAAAAATTCCACCGAAACCCTAAGCACAGAGATCAGGTATGCAAACCCTGAGACTCCGGGTCAAAACTTGATACCTAGTCACCCTATACTGGCACCAATCTTGGACGCTTTAAGAGTTTTTTTAGGATTGATGGACTTCTTTTTGTAATTCTCATGAACTCATATTACTAATAAAAGAAGTGCCTCTTCATTAAATCAATTTAATTACCAAAGTCCGCAATTATATGTTTATATTTTTTCTCCAGTAATGGATAAAGTAAAACCAGACATGGACACACACAAAATGATAAGTACCTTATACTACGACACAAAATTTATAAAATAAAGAATCGTAAAATTTGAAACAATGTAAATATGATAATATTTTGATAAATATAATAATTAATAAATAGATTACACTAATAATTAGTTTAAATGTCCATCATTTTGACACCCATTGGCCGATTGTCATAAAAATTAAGCTGTTTTACAGTTAAATATCTATAGATTATGATTCCGTCATGGCAGTTATCAAATATCAACAAATATTTATAATTTAATAAATTTAATCTAACAAGTGTCCAACACTGGGGTTTATTATGCATGTACTTTGAAACCATCCTGTATGTACACATACACATATGTATATTAATGTGTATACGCAGAAATACACATTTAATCATTAATTTGCTAGGTTCGCGTGTTCATCATATTATTTTCATTCTCGTTTTTGAAGGTTATAGTTAATTTGTATACGACTAAATAAGGACAACGATACTTCAACAAGTTTGAGCCGTAGTATTTTTACCTAAATATCACTTATTATATAAAACTAGATCTACTGGACATCTGTACTCACTTTTTAGTGAACTTTAATGTATATACAGGCGCGCACCTCATGATTATAAATAGGGACCGAAAGTATAAAATTTGTTTATCTCATATTAAAGCTTTGGGGGACCGGGAGGGGGTGGGGTGAATCGTAAAACTTTACATGAGGGTTAGGGAGGGAGTCAAAAGCGTTAGATTTTCTACTTAATTATTTTAAAATACGTTCAATAATAATAACATCTATTGAAATTATACCTCTGTTGACAATTACATAAATTAAAAAGACATATTATGTTCACGTATGAAAGGTTTGCATTACACACATACATATGTAAATGTATACAATTACAGTTACTTACTTTTAATACTTAAATACTTAAGTTAAAATAGATAAATATAATAGAAGATTTATGCATGCATAAGTAATATTTTTGTAAAAGTTAAGATAAATAATAACATGGTATTATTAGATAGTAACAGTTAATGTCATTTTCATGTGGGTTTTGTAAATCAAAAAGATAGTACATAGGTACCAGCATTTTCAGTAAAGTTTTATGTATACTTTGTATACATACGAGTCACACATGACTCGTTCATAAGCTAGAACGATTAAATTTACTTCAGTTTTGTTAAAAATTTTGAGGTGTTGAATCATTATGAATTTGGCCAGGATTTAAGAGTAACGATAATAAATTTATAATAATGTAAATATGCTACCTTTTCTTTGGTGTACACCAACCACCACTGTTTTTAGATCACTGATATCTACTAATTATTAATACAAATATCATTTAAATTTAATACCCTGCAAAAAGCGTTTGGTTAGGATATTATTACTTAAACTAAATAAATACACCTTAATCATAAGAAAAAAATACCTACCACTCGACACGTGTTTCGATTTCTCAGTCTGTTACGCTTCTGATGTAGACTTTTTGTGAAGTCGAAACACGTGTCAAGTGACATTGTTTTATTGTGGTTAAGTGACTATGAAACTACAGTTTCTCCGTTTTCCTTTAGTAGGATATTATTATTTAATAAACATACTTGCAGTTAACAGGAAGAAATAAACATATGCTTTTTTGATAAATAAATTAAATAATGATTGAATTTTTGTATTTTTTGGAAAGTAATTAGATATTTAAATTAGTTAAACCAGAAATCGTTGTATTAACTAATCTTGTATACGTTTTACAGAGAATAAAATCATATATTCTTATTATTGAAAAATCGATAAAATTTATTGTTCATACGAACAGGGGGATATGATTTATCGATGATATAGTTCTCTTCCCCCAATAAATTTGTAGGCTCTACCGTTTTACAGGTAATATAATCCATTTTTAGTATTATTATGTGTTGGTTTGTCTTTGACACGAAAATTACACAGGTAAAAAAATTAATTGAGCCAAGAAATCCTTGTTTTATATACATGTAGTGTGTCTCCCAGGAGGCCCATATTAAATGTAACCAGAGGTGTAATGAACAACAAAAATCGAATTTCAGAATGACATTGGAGTATAAGGTATAAATACCTATTAATCTACAGGGTGTTTTATAAGCAAAGTTGTAAAAATAACCAAAAACAAACTACCTATATTTTTCAAAATATAAAAACATTACTAAGAACAGTTTTTTTAAATTTAATTTTGGCAACTCATACCCAATTTCAAAAATAACTTTAAAAAATTAAAATTAAACAAATTAGATAAATTACATTCTATGTTGAATATTTTTTAATACTTTGGTTTTGAGCTTCTTCAACATTGACGACAACATTGATGAGATTGACAAGATGAGACAACGCTACGTTTGACAGATAGTCGATAACAACTAAATAATGTGTCTCTATTGTTTTTCGATACTCTACTTTTCACTTCACAATAAAATATTTACTTAATTTATTGAAAATGTGAATTTTTTTAATGTTCTGAAATTCGGTTTGGGGTTACAATATTGCATTCTAAACAAACTTTCTTAGTGTTTTTTTTTGTTCATATTTTGAAAAATGTAATTACGAACACCTATGGGAAAAATCAAATAAATTAAAACCTGAGTAAGAAACCAATAGATGTATTGTTTGTTATTATTGTATATTCTATTAATCTATTTTCAGTATAAATTTTTATAAAATATAAGAACAAAATTAACATTAAAGAAAAAAACAAAACCTTAGGTGTTCGTGATTACCCGACTAGTATGGGGTAATTACGAATAGTGGGGTAATTAAACCTAATTAGTACAAAAGTCGCAGCGAAAGCCTCTAAATGTACCTTGACCACTGGTACACTCATCATGTACCCATAAATTGCACTTGAACCACCTACCTAGTCGTTAACATGAGGATCTTGATATTTTTTGTTACAGTAACAAAAACAGTTATTTTCATTATCAACATTTTCGTTACTTCTTTTTTTTTACTTGGCACTTCTTCGCTTTTGGTTATTTTCATTAAAATGACTGCGATTCTTCGCAGTCTTTTTTACAACGATCATAATTGCCCCATTCAATTCGTTCGTTAATACGAGACTAGGATCATATAATAAATAATATGTGTAGCATCAAATACTAGACTCAGGCCTAACTGTCGATAAGTGCAGATAGAACCTTAGCTTTCCTCTTAAAACTCACTAAATTCGCGATTACTCCGCGTTTGTGATTACCCCAATTTCCCCTAAGTATATTTCGCCTCATTTTTATTTTAGCTGCATTCTTTAAAATTATAAAATATGGTACATATTTTTATTATTTTGGGTTCGAATTAAGTCATCGAATAAAGTATTATTCGTGTAATAAACATCGCAACGCATCCCCTCGTTGTAAACAGGATATAGACAGCTTGTGTTAATCGACAAATTTAAATACACGTAGGTATATAAAGCACCTGCCCCACCTGTACTAAATGTTAAAATTAAGGCAGCTGAAACAAACAGTAACTGCTCCTGAAAGCCCTATCTAACCCCTCCCCCACCCCTCCTCACACACACCCGCCATCAACCTACCTTTCTAGATTATATATTGTTTTTTTTTTAATAATAACATTTTAGCATTGTTTATGAATAATTAATTAAATGAATTATATAAATTGAAGGTATTAATCCAAGGCACTGGTACCAATCTTAAACGCTTTAAGAGCAACGTATACTATTTTTTTTATTGATGGGCTTCTATTTTGTAATTCTCATGAACTCATGTTACTAATATAGCAAGTACCTCTTTATTAAATTAATTTAATTACCAAAGTCCGCGAATATAATTTGTTTTTTTAAATTATAGCCTTTTATTTTGTTTATAGACACCCAGAGATGGACACTTATGATTACAAAATGATAAGTACTACGACACAAAAGTTCGAAAATAAAGAAATAATGTAAAGCATATGCTATGATAATTAGTTTAAATTTCCACCATTTTGACACCCATAATGGCAGTTATCAAGTATCAACAAATATTTATAATTTAGTACATTTAATTAAACAAATATCCAGCACTGGAGTACTGTCCAAGACTGGTGTCAGTACCCCTTAGCTATTAACAAATTAAATTATGATTCTTATAGAACCCTGTTGAGCTGCCACTGCTATTATATATATGCCTTATTATATATTATAATTTAGTGCAAATGTTAGCATTAATTATTGTAGACTTGTCGAGCGTATATACGGGCAGTCAATTAAATACATTACCTATATACGTACAATTAGCCAATTTATGAAAAATTGTTTTTCTTTAAGTTAATATTTGGGCTATAGAATCAATATATCGGATCAAGGCCGTACACATTTTGAGGCCCGAGGCACAGATGAAAAATAAGGCCCAATTAAAAAGAAATTTTCATAAAAAAAGGAAACTTTATCATTTACTAACCAAAAAGTTTAATAACCAATATTGTTAGACAATCAAAATATTTTACTTACCATCTCGTAGAGGATCTCAGCTGCCCCTGTTTTTAAGCACGGCTCTGATCAAGTCCTAACCGTCAAATTATCACAAGTGACAATTTTGCCGAAGTTTTGTTGTTACACTAACAATAAGATTTGCCGTTCAAAAGTTACAAAGAATACAATATCTATCGTAAATGTAAATAATGTATAGAGATAATATTTATTTTCCATTTTTAGGATTCCGTAGAAAACTAGAAACCCTTATAGTTTCGTTTTGTCCGTCCATCCGTTTCTCTATATGAATTTTATACCTATTAAGAAGAAATTTGCTATACGAACGTAGATTGATGACCCAAAAACAGAAATGAGGATTTAAAAAATAAGTTTTTTGGACCACCTTCTCATAGACTGAAAATAATATTAAAAATGTTTTTTTCACTTATTCCATTGAGATAGGTCTCCTAAAATGCAACAAAAAATGTTTTACGACCTTTCAGTTTTAATCCTTCAGTATATTTGCGATCAAAGCCATTATCAGAGCGTCCCCCTCTCTATTTTCTAAACCATCAATTCAAAAAATCTGAAAAAATTCCAGAATGTAGTTTTTAGTTAGTACATACTTTCACATACTTTTTTAACTGAAAAGTACACTCACTTTTTTTTCACTTAATCCATTTAGTGAGGTGTCTTTAGATACTTAGATAGGTCTCCAGAAATGCAAGAAAAAATGTTAAATGACCTTTTGATTTTAACTCTTCAGTCGCGATATATTTGCTTTTATCAGAGCGTCCCCCCTCTAATTTGTCGTTAACGATAATTTGATATTTAGGGCTCAATAATTCTTTATTTTATTCCTTTGTTTATAAGGCACACATATGCTTTATGTATTCTTATATTCATTTCATTTTAAAACTAATTATAAATATAAAGAGCTTCTGCTAATGAAATTTAAATATTGTTCTTTTATGTAAAATTTTAATATTCATCAATTGATGTTAATTCAACGTTAATTAATATTTGTATTACTTATTTCCAGATGGCGTACGAGAGATAATACAGTGAACATTGTTACCGACACTGAATGGCACTGGAAGAATTCACGGGGTTTGTGGAACACCCGTGTTCTTTTAGTGCCGTCTAGTGAGTTAACATTACAACAGAGATATTTCTAGACTACATGAATCAAATGGGCAGTTGGTACTTTAAGTAAATTATACATGCTATAAGATTTCTTCTTTGTATCAAATGGACTGTTTACTCTATACCGGTTTTAATATAGTACAATTTCAATAAATAGCCAGTTCAATTCAAAACTAAAATAGACATACAGGTATAACCAATTAAGTTACAGGCACCAGTTATGGCCGCTATAAGAGCAAGGTTTACTATTTTTGTGATTGACGGGCTTATTTTAAGGGTTCCAAAGAAACCCTATTAATCTCTCTTTGTCGTTCGTCCGTCCATCCTTTTCACTCAAAGCTAAATAGCTCGTTAACTATATAAGCTAAAATAATATAATATAAGTAAATATAATATAAGTAAAATGGTGTCCTCTAGTAAAAGATGTACAAATTTATTGAAAATATAATTTTCATGGGGGGCACTAAGGAGCTAAGCTAGGCAAAAAAATATTTTTTTATACCAACGCATGTGACACGTTAAATTTCTCTCTTCTTATTTTTTTGTAAATCAAAAATGATGCCTGTAGAGGGCTTTAAAGCAAATCCAAAAAAAAAAATTATCAAAATGTACATCTCAATCAGTAAAATTTGGCCCTATTTTTTTTAACTCAAATATCAAAAAAATTTAATTTAAAATAGCCATTACTGGGGTCCTTGCCAAGACTGGTACAGGTACCTTATTTTTAGTAGACAGTTTTAAACTGCCATTGGGTCTTTCTTATATTAAGCATAATTCCAAAATGATTATCTCAGGAAAAATTGTAAAGGAACTTCATTGTTCAATATTTAATCTGTTATATTAATATTTAAGGTACTGGTATCAGCCTTGGCCATTTTAAGAGCAAAGTTTACTCTTTTGTTACTAATAAAACAAGAACCTCTTTATTAAACCTATACGACACAAAAGTTATAAAATAAGGAATAGTAAAATTATAAACAATGTAAATCAGATGCTATAATAATATAATAATTAATAAATAGATTACACTAATAATTAGTTTGAACTTTTGACACTCATTGGTTAATTGTCATCAAATAAGGTTGATTTACAGTGCCTATAGATTATGATTCAGTAATGGCAGTTATCAAATTTTAATAAATATTTATAAGTTAGTACATTTAATTAAACATGTGTCCAACACTGGAATATTGACCAAAACTGGTGCCAGTACCTTATATTAATATTTTTTAAACTCACTCCTGTAGTATAAGGAACATCGATTTTTAAAATACGGCACCATTAGCTTTATCTAAAATAGTTTTTTGTGTTGAATTCAAGAGATATTTTGGAGATTTTACCTAAAAAAACCCCCCTCAAAGAAAAATGTCTTAATTCAACACTGTACATAGGACCCTTAATTTCAAAAATACCTGCGGCTTCCTACAAATCCGCTAGTGTCTTGTCTTCAAGTTATGATAAATAATAGGAATTTTTCTATATTACAAAATCATATAATTTTCGGCGAGTATATTATTTTTTATTAATGTAAAAAAACAAAGAAGAAATTAAAATATTATTTAATGGTAATATATTTCATAATACGTTTATAAGAATATTAAACAATATAATATAGAATACTATTTCATAATTTGATTGCAAAAATAACAAGTAATACTTCAAAGAATTTTAAGTACCATTATTGGATAATACGTATGAAAAAATATGCATAACACAACATGTTTATGTGTCAATTACCAGTAGCGGTGAAACGGGGATTTATAAATTTTATACCCAACAAAAATCAAAATGATTATTATTTACAGATATGCTCTCAAAAAATTCGCCAAAAAATCACTTATGGCGCTGATAATATTTTTTAATTAAAAATATTTTTATTTAATATTACTGTTTTATAAGTCAGTTAGATTTATATATTACTTTTATTATGTTAAAACGAAAACAAAACCATTTCATAAGCTTTTATCATAACGCTGCATACATCCAGAAGCCAAGATCCATATCTAGATCACCACGGAAATCTCAAAACTTGTTTTACCATAAATATTATTGTATTTGTTATTAAATAATTAAACGTTTATTAATACGTTATATATAATATTTCTTATTAACAATAAATATAGTTTATGTATTATGTGTATTTCATTATATTTCCTATTCTTTTATTTACAGTAAGGAACACATTAGATATAATTAATTAGGAGGAAGACAGACAATTTTTATTTAAAATAAAATCTGTAGGGGATTCTGTCTGTTCCATTGAAACTATCGGAACGAATTAGTTCGGATAGTATCGAATTAATTCAAATTTTGTTGTTAGTGTCACTAATACCTGGTTTTATAAAGAATTTGCTTGAGTGCAAAAGCAAATTATCTCACAGCTAACGCTATCTGCTAGGTATTAAATATAAATGACAACACACTCACAAATGTAGCGAATGCAATCGTACATATTTATGATAACCTTGACGCATGCGCTATAAGTACAATCAGGGATTTAAAATAAGTGCTGCCAAGTGTACCTACCTCATGAAATTCATATATAGCATTTACATTATTATACATTTATTACCACTGCTTTAAAATATCGAGCACATTTCATAACAATTTGACACCTAGCAGATAGCGTTAGCTGGAAGCTAATTTGCACTCAAGCAAATTCTGTATAGTACCAGGCATAAGCTCCATAGACTACACCATAAAGATGACATTTGCCTAGTGCCATTTGTTATGTTTATGTTATATTGACAATATAAACTTTCGTCGTAAAAAACTAAAAAATAATCATTTTTTGAAAAAGATTCCAAAGGTGAGATATTACACTTATTGTATTTTTGATATTTTGTATAATATTACATATATTTGAGTCAAACATTAATGATAAGTTACTTTTCAAATCTTATTACTGTGTAGATGAAGTTTGTCATATAATTTTAAAGGTTGCTTAAATCGGACAAATGTTCGGGTATTGAAACGAATTGAGTCCTCTATAACTTTGTCATTTAAATGTGCCACTTATTTTCAATAAAAATGGCACAAAAGTGAAAAAACTGAGCCACTCTTCTAATTTTTAACACTTTTTGCTTATTATTAGCAATAAATAATGTTTTTTCAACAATATTGACTGTATAAAGATTGTAGAGAATTAAATTCTCTATAAAATTGTTATTAACCTTTTTATCGAGAAATGCAAAATACGCGTTCAAATCGACAAAAACACAAAATCCAAGATGGCGGACACTTCTGGTAATTATTTTATAGGCAAGAATCATCTACTCCGCCGGAGACACACAACTGCGTCAAATGTTTCTACTCGGCAGTTTTTTTCGTGAAAAAATCTAAATGATTGGGCTACTTATTTTTGTGATAAAACAAGATTCAGTTTAAGAAACTCAATTAATTAGAGATGTGTATAACGTAGTTGATTTTTTTATAATGTTTCTAGTTTTAATTACAAAAATTGCGTCAATCTCAAATGTACGGTTCATTGCGTATCTCCCATATTAGGTAGATATACATATTTCTCAAATTTTTCATGAATTGGTCAATTTTTGAACAATTTTTTAATTTAATCAGCAAAACCAACTTAGAGAAACTAATATACAGAATAAAACTGTGAAACAAGTGTTTTCGTTTCTAAAAATGCACAAAATGGTCACTTTCACGACTGACCAAAAACAGTGAACAACGAGCTTTGATTGGTTGATTCATGGAATTTCTGATGGAATGTACCAGAAATTTAAAGAATGTCATTTTTTAAGCGTGTAAGGAAGTGAGAAAGAAGTAACTAAAAAGATATAGAAACTAGTGACCAGGCTAACCAAAGAACTTTTATGTTCACTTCGTGTTGAGCGTTTATGTAAGAACACTAGTTTATCTCTTTATGGTTACTTCTGTCTCACTTCCTTACACGCTTAAAAAATGACATTCTTTAAATTTCTGGTACAATCCACCAGAAATTCCATAAATCAACCAATCAAAGCTCGTTGTTCACTGTTTTTGATCAGTCGTGAACGTGACTAATAACAATTAATAACAAACACAAAATCAACTAAATTAGCAAAACAGTAATCTTGTACAGTAAAAATCACAAATAGCATTTTTCACCAATAAATTATGTAAGGGTAATACCAGGCCTTTTTATCCTCTCCTGAAAAAATATTTAAGTAGGTACGGTTTTGCAATATTAATCTTGAATGTAGTAAATATTAGAAATGCGAAGATTGTTATCTTTAGCTCACAATCAGAACAGAATGGATCCGGAACTAATCCCAATGAGATAAGAAGGAGCACAATCAGTGGCGCCGGAGCCGAGGAGGCAGTTGTCCCCCCCCCCCCCAACATTTTCAGTGGGGGGGGACAATGACGAATTTTTGCCCCCCCGCGAAATTTGGATCCAGTATTTTAAGGCGGATTTGAAGCGACGTGAAATTATAAAAATCTGTTTTCTGTAATTTTTGTAAACTGATGTTAAAGCTCAGAAACAAATTATAAAATGTAACCATGAGTCTAATCAGAGGCAAAGAAAAATAAAAAGTGAGTACAGTGAAACTTCGTTAGTAAGTTTTTCTCGTTAGTACCTACGTGTTTTCCTCCAGTCCCTTTAAAAACGTACTACATAGGTTCCACTGTATTTCTATTTATTTTTATTTTTTAACAAATAATACGATATTAATCAAGCTTAAGAAAATTGAAGTCAATTTTTTAATTTTAAGAACGCGAAATAAAAAAAAAATTAATTTTTGATGATCGTATTGCCCCCCCCCCCCCCAGAAAAAATTGATTTCGGCGCCACTGAGCACAATGTAAGTATGTACTAATGTAGAACCTAACAAAATAGTCCATAGTTAAACATTATTTGCTGAAATTAAAACAAAACTAGATACATTTATTAAGGTGGAACAAACAGTTAGCCGAGAAAAATATTTCAAGAAAAAAGTTCATATAAACATGTGTTCGGAAATTCTTCATGAGGGAACTACAGATCCCCAAACATTTAACCTAAAATAAGTTTTTTATTTAATATTTTGAGAACCCATTATAATACAGTTATGAAATTTTATTATCGGTTTAGTATTAAATAGTCCAGTAAAGGAAGCATTTTGACACGAACATAGAGGCAAGCAATTTTATGGTTGATTATTATAGATTTTGGGGCGTAGAATTCGAAAAAAATAACCCGGCTTGGAGAAAAGTAGTACAACACCCTTAAAAATGGGATTGAAGGGTGAAAACCCCGTTTCCAAGCATTTTCTCAATTTATCTCAAAATCTAAATCGATGATTGATGTTCGTTAGGAACACACAGACGAATCGATTGGGCAACATATACTTAAATTGACCAAAAATTACTCTTTCTAAATGGTTTAAAAGACGTAAAAATGCTTCTTTTCGGGGAAAATAGTTTAAAAATTAATAAGTTTTGTTAAAATCATCCAAATAACTCGTAATTGGCCTCAAATTGTTCCTGAAAATCCTAAGAATAATGTCAACCATAATTTAAGAAAATATTATAGCACAACCAATGAAAATCGCTAATTTTTACGGGTAAGTAACGTAAATTTTTGAAAAACTACCTTTTTACTAAAATTTAAATAAAAACATCAGGGTTAAATATTTTTTAGTGAAACTAACGTAGATAACTTCTGTTTGTACATACAAACAAATTGAGACCCCTCAAAATAATATTCAATTACTAGAACGGATGCAAGTGCGCTTTGAAGTACACTGAATTTTTGTTGTATACAATTTTAAAAAATTACATTTTTTCAAACAAAATAATAGATTATGATTTAATTAAACATACTTATACCTATGCATGCTTGAATATAAATCACAAGTTTATGCATCAATGTATGTAAGTCTATATGAGTGCATAATAATGCGCAAAAACTTTAAACGTAATTATCTCGTAAAACGTTTATGCTACGATAAACATTGTTAGCCTTTTTGTTCATCAGAGTCTAATATTTATTTTGTTTCCAGGTCCAGTTCTCTATCGTCAATGAGTGACGAGATATAATGCAAAAGAGTTGACAAAAATGATTTTATGCATTTATTTCGTAAAAAAGCGATTATATTATTACCTATATATAAATTATTAAATAAAAATAATAAATGTTTTTGGTTACAAACATCTATAGTCACAATGGTCGCATTTAAAAGGCTTTTCATTAGTAATTGTTAATTGTTAATAAAAATTGTTTATGGTTACATCTATAGTCACAATGGTCAAAAAGCTTTTCATTAGTATGTGTTAATTTATGTCTTAATAAATGTTTGTTTTTGGTTACAACTATACTCACAATGGTCGCATTTAAAAGATCGTTCATTAGCATGTGTTCATAAATTTTCTTTACGGTTACATCTATACTCACTATGGTCGCATTTAAAAAGCTTTTCATTAGTATGTGTTAATTTATGTCATAATAAATGTTTGTTTTTGGTTACATCTATACTCACAATGGGCGCATTTAAAAGGTCATTCATTAGTATGTGTTAATAAATTTTCTTTACGGTTACATCTAAACTCATTATGGGCTCATTTAAAAGGTCATTCATTAATATGTGTTCATAAATTTTATTTACGGTTACATCTATACTCACTATGGTCGCATTTAAAAAGCTTTTCATTAGTATGTGTTAATCATTTATGTGTTTTCTTTATTTTCAGTACAGAGCCACATTCGCACAGTTCACATTTAATATTGTATTCATTGGTATGTTCTATTTTTTGATTTTGAAACAACTTGTTCAAAGATTCTCTTGCACTGGTAACAGTTTAACATCTCCAAACTGACACTGCATTCATTAGAAAGAGTTTTACTAAAGCTGACTATATTCTTATGAGCTTCATTTTTAGAGTTCCCAAGAAACTATTAATCTCACTTTATCGTCCATCACTCAAAGCTAAATATCTCGTAAACTATATAAGCTAGAAGCTTGAAATTTTTACTGAACATGTAAAATGAAGCCCTCTAATAAAAGATGCACAAATTTATTGAAAATAGTAATTTTTCAGGGGGGACACTAAGGAGCTAAAGCTAGGTTAAAAAAAAATTTTTTTACACCAAGGCATGTGGTACGTTAAAATGTATAACCAAACAAGCGAAATTTAATCCTTTTTCTAATTTTTTTCTAAATCAAAAACGGTGCCTGCAGGGGGTTTTAAAGCAAATCCAAAAAAAAACACAAAAAAATTGTATACCACGACGTATGGGGAATGAAAGAGTAGATCTCAATTAGTAGAATTTACTATAATTTTTTTTTTCACTCAAAAATGGCGCCTGTAGGGGGCTAAAAGCAGTATTTTATTTTGTCCCACCCCCCCCCCCCCCCCCCCTCTTACTCTGTTACTTCTATCTGAAAAAAAATTGCTAATGAGGCTTTAGTGGGGCTACCAACGACAAATACTAAATTCAACAATATAATTTTAATTTTTGGAAATATAGGGAGGGGCGTCGTAGAATTTTTTATTTTTATTTTCATATCTAGGTATGTTATGTGTGGTGTCGAAATATACATAGGTCTCAATTAGTAAAATATGACTATATTTTTTATTATTTTTTTTGTAGGGTGCTAAGAGCACCGTTTTACATTGTGCCCACTCCCTCTAACTTTGTAACTACTGGCTCAAAAAATCTGAAAAATATTTAGTAACGGGGCTTTGGTGAGAGAACCAACGACAAATACTAAAGTCAACAATATAATTTTAATTTTTGGAATAATAGGGAGGGGCGTCATAGAATGTTTTTTTATTTTCATATCTAGGCATGTGGGGTGTCGAAATGTACATCACAATTAGAAGAATATGACCATATTTTTTTATTTTTTTGTAACTCAAAAATGGTGCCTGTAGGGAGCTAAATTTATTTTGTCCACCCCACCTCTAACTTTGTAACTACTGGCTCAAAAATCAGAAGAAGAAAATTTGTAACGAGGCTTTGGTATTTAAATAAAATTTAATATAATTTAAATAAAATTTAAGCTTACTCTTGATTTTTTTTTTTAATTTTCCGAGAAATTTTACAAATCATGCAATACATATTTCTCTTTTTCGATCATTTATCGAACCTTATTGCTTCCAGTAAAATATCTTAATTAAATATGAGTATTGTATTAAATATAGTAAATCTTATAATTAATTTTAAATGATTTTTTTAAATTTTTCTATTAATTAAAATATAATGTATGTTTTCTTTCTAACTAGAAAAATATGTTAATAAATATTTGTAAAAATATTTTATGTTTTATTTCAATTATTTTCATCACAGATTTAAAGTTTAAATGCAACATATTGTAATTGTAAGAAATTATATCTTATTTGGTGATATATTACGATGTTTTGCATCTAAACTGTTGAGTATAACTAAATATAATATATTGGAATGAAAAGGGATTTGAAATTCGCGCTTCGGAATTGTATAGTTACTGTCACCATAGCCAGACGGCAACACATATTGCAGTCAAAATTTTATAACAAAGACTTGAACCCCCGTTGCCCACGTGGACTTCGCTATCGGCGTAGCCACCTGTGCTGCCATCTACCAGATCGCCGTTAACGTTTAGTCGGGTTCCAGATTCCTGTAATATTTGTTCACCCATCTTTACTAAACGTTTGCGTGGTTTGCGTCTTCGTTATAGATATCATTACAATAGTCCATAGCTCTGATAGCAAAAAATGGTACGCCATCGAACACCTCAAATTTAAAAAGTGAAAATGGTTGGAAATATTGTAAACAAAATGTTAGACCCGGCAGACTATTAAAAATATGTTAATTGCTATGCTTAATGAATTTTTGAAATGAGTTAAAAAAACAATGAATATACCTTACAAAACACCTGCATGAAATTTACACAGTTTATAGTAAATAATGTGCAATTTTTGAAAAAAAAATGCTGCTTAGCAATTTTTGTTAATTACCTTGTCTGCCTTAAATTTTTATAAGTTATAATTTTCAACAAAAATACGTCACATAACACCTTTTTTTTATTTATAAAAAAATGAACTTTGAGATCTCCCCTATCTGTTAAAACTTTGCTGACTGGAAATTTTCGTTAATTACCTTGTCTGCCTTAATTTTGAATGTGCAGCATCCATGCATAAGATGGATGTCCGGCTCCACCGTTGGCGTGACACCACCTTTTTTTTTTTTTTTAAATAAAGTTTGAGACCTCCTCTATGCTTATAAATTTGTGTGCCATCGAAAAAATGTTTTTTACTATGGCAGTCTTAATTTTTAAGCGCCGTGCCAATGATTTTTTTTCGTTTAAATAGTTTATACGCAGGCCGTGAAAAAACACCATCTTAATTTTTTTTCTAACATTAACTTTGAGACTTCTTATTGCATTAAAATTTTGCTGCCAGCAAAGAAAACGTTTTTTACTTTGTCAGTCTTAATTTTTTAAGCGCTACGACCACATTTTTTTGTTAAAAAAAAATGTAATATAACCGTTGACAACTTTTTTTTTTTTTTTTAATTATCAATCGAGGTTTTACATCTCTTTTATATATTAAGAGAGTTTTTTTATCGAAAAAATGTTTTTTACCAGGTCAGTCTTAAGGGGGAAAGCCACTGTGATGTGATTGTCAATGTTTGAGAATTTTTTATAGGTATACCATATTATTTTGCGATCAGGTAGTAGACATCTTATTATTAAATATATATTCAACTTATTGAATACCAATTTTTATTGAAAAATATTAAAAATTAAAAAAGTTATGGGCCTCGATGTGACGACCAAAAAAATAAATTCCTCTCCATTGTCACATCGAAATTTTGGTGAAGGGTTATCGAAATTTAGAAAAAGAATATACCTTCCCTGAATCTATTCTGATTATTTTCGCTATGATGTCTGTGTGTCTGTCTGTTTGTAAGCGCAGTAACTCAAATACGACAAATCGTCGAAGGGTGAAATTTTATATTTAAGATTAAATTTTGTCTGGGAAGAAAATTTCCTATTTTGAAAACAACCTTTCAAAAAAAATGACAAGAGTAAACATCCGCTTCCGGTTTAGTAATTACGTTTAAAAAAATTAATTTGAGACATGCTGCAGAGAATATTATTATCTATAATTTATGTCTTTTAAATAGTATTCTATTTTTTATTATTTTTTTTAAATCAATAAATTATATCGAATTTATCAGATATTTGATTGAGCTTATAAAATATTTCATTGCAACGATTTAAATAAATAATTTGCTAGATTCAATCAATTATTTATTGGAACTATAGTATTTTTTTAATGTATCAGGATAGTTAAAAATAATAATAAACATTCATAATTATTTCAAATAAAACAAATAGGGTTTACCCTAGAGTCTAGAGTCTAGACCCTAGACCAGCGATCACCAAAATAGGACTTGCGCGCCGGCCCTTCAAAGATTTACATCCGGCTCCCGATGAATATATAATATATAGAAATATTAATTTTATAAAATTTAATGATTTGATTGTTAATTCAGGACAATTATTTATTTAAAATTTAAATAAATCATTGTCGTGAATTCCAAAATCCTAATAGATGAATATCCTGCCTGGAGTACGCGTACTCTCAAGGGTACGCGAAAAAAAATTTATAATGGCGAAAAAAGATACAGTGGCACACCCCCTCCACCCAACAAAAAACATAAGCTGTGTGAAAAGTTAATTAAACACCGAGCACTTGATAACTGATCTCTACAAATAAATAAAATGAAAGTTGGGAACCGCTGATCTATTGGGATTTGAGATAAGACTTGCAGTGTATTGTTTGAGACGACCAAATGTTTCTTTGCTCGGAAATTTCTTGAATATTACCATTTATCGAAATTCTATGAAAATAGTGCAGGCAAAATAAAAGTTTGCAGGTATTAATTAATAAAAATTGTTAGGCAGACAAGTTATAATAGATAGAGGTGATCTCAAACTTTATTTTTTTTAAAAGAAAAAAAAGGTGTTATGTGACGTACATTTGTTAATAACTATAGCTTATAAAAATTTAAGGCAGACAAGGTAATTAACAAAAATTTCCAGTCAGCAAAATTTTAACAGATAGGGGAGATCTCAAAGTTCATTTTTTATAAATAAAAAAAAGGTGTTATGTGACGTATTTTTGTTGAAAATTATAACTTATAAAAATTTAAGGCAGACAAGGTAATTAACAGAAATTGCTAAGCAGCATTTTTTTTTTCAAAAATTGCACATTATTTACTATAAACTGTGTAAATTTCATGCAGGTGTTTTGTAAGGTATATTCATTGTTTTTTTAACTCATTTCAAAAATTCATTAAGCATAGCAATTAACATATTTTTAATAGTCTGCCGGGTCTAACATGTTGTTTACATTATTTCCAACCATTTTCACTTTTTAAATTTGAGGTGTTCGATGACGTACCATTTTTTGCTATCAGAGCTCGGTCTATTACGTCTGGTATTATAAACGAGCAAACAAAATTTGCAAGCACTTTCAAATAAGGTTTCAAACCTATCTGACAATTCTCTTGAAATTGAAGTGTTTAACAAGTTTCGCGCACGCGTGGTAAATAAAAATCACAGTTAGTATAGGAGACAGCTGCATGCTGCATAATCGGTGTAGATTTTACAACCGTCTGTCGTTGTGATTACTTTGAAGTACTCACTGAGACAAAACTCGGACGATAAGTCCGGTCCACCAGCTTGTAGGGATTTAATAGATAGGGCCCTCCAAAAATACGCAAATAAATTAAAAGTAAACCCCAATTAAAGATGTTTTCGATATACGGCAGAAATTTTTTCCTAGGGGTTTAATTACAATGGCCTCTCAAAATTTTAAGGAACAACCGGACTAGACCTGGTGCAAATTGTTTATTTTGACATACACTTAGATAAAAACATATTAGTAGAATTTTTTATGTGGCAGAGAAGAAAATTATAGTGTCTCTTATGATTTTTGGATATAAAATACCGTTTGGTTTATATTTCAAAATTTACAAAAATTATAAAAGATCTTATTAACAATGGGTCCTGAGTTCGAATCCCAATAATTTTATATTTTTGATTTATTTTTTGTTTATTTTGTAGAGTAAAAAATTAATAAACAATAAATAATACAAAAATTCGCGTTCTGGCCTGTACACGATTTATGTATTTTTTTGTTTTATGAATTATTAAAAAAGCGCCAAGGCGATTTTTTTCTTTTTGGTCTTAACATGTTCCTTAAATACTAAAGAATTGAATTGTACAAAAAAATCAGAGGTAATCAATTTTTTTAATTAAAATTGGCTTCCAGAGCACCGTGTATCATCAATCAGTAATACCAACTTTAGTACTAAAGATTATTTTTTCCATGTTACTTAAATGGGTAACAAGACTTGTGGCACCTCTTAAAATTGAACTACAGAATAATTCTTCTGAGGGGATTTATTTTGGGTCATAAACTACCTTATTTCGTAACGAGAACGAGGAAAAAATATCAATTTTTTTGACACAACCTAATGTTCACTCTTCTTAGTATTTCATCTTGTATTTTAAAACGAGTCGAGGTCATAATTTAAATTCACTATAGCTCGCTAAAGACGATTCACTTCAACAAGAAGATATGAGACTTACCTAAATCTCGTCTCGTGTGAAGTTCTATTAGAATAGACTAATAACTAATAGAGTTACCATGGACTTATAAAATATTGAAACTACTGAATTAGATTACCTATATAGTTTAATTATTTTAACCCTATTGTAAGTACCGAAGTCATAAAATAAATAGTTTATTCTGATTGAACGATTTGTTTAATTATATTTGCTTCCTCGCAATATCGAAGATACGAGAAGCATTGTGATCGTTTCAGATTGAGACAAAAAAAATGTTCTCCGATTTCAAAATTTTAAATTGATTTATCCGTTTCACGTCAAGACAAACACTTTTCGTTCCGTGTCTGTCTGTCTGTCCGTGTGTCCGTCCGTCCGTCTGTCCCCTGAATCCTTGTCACACGCATAACTCATGAACCACTGAACCGATATTATTGAAATTTGGTCGGATGGTTGGGTCTGGTTTGAGGACGGTCTCATTTAAAAATCATCAAAATCGTGTGTAAGGGGGAGGGGTGACATTCCAAAATATTTATTTTTTCAAGATATCTCAAGAACTACACATTTTACGTGAAAATTTTATAGAACCTTTTTTGTAGAGCATTAAATTTCCTATAATATGGGTCTACAACGTTTGTTGTAAAATATTCCCTTACAAAGATTTATCTCAATTTATTTTAAAAATTCGTGTTTTGTTTTTCTGAATTGACATGTCAAAAAATTAAAAATATACGAAAAAATAATCAGGTGTGTCTTGAGAAAAATTTCGAACTAATATTTTTTAGTAAAATTGTATAAAAATTAAATGGTTAACCAATTCCAGGCAATTTATCTCAACATTAAAAATTGTTCAATAATTAATTACCTTTGGTGAATTTAGCACGAGGAAGCACTGTGCATTTACTTGGCAGGTGTTTTTCTTAACCTTTACTGATAAAGATATTAAAGTAACTAGCATGCAGTGGTAAAACTAATCACTACAAAAACAACGATCAATTGTAATTTATCTTTTTTTATTTCAATAATGAAAACAATACATATTCTTAAATAATAATATATAAATGAAAATCGTTTATTTTTTATTTTTACAATTTAATTACTCTTGCCTCTCACAACTGTTTACTAAACATCGAACTGACGCTTGCAAGATTTATATAATAACCACTAGTAGGTATATAAACACACTAGCATCGCAGTCAAATGGAAACTCATTCTAATGGAATTTCGGCCTCTACGATCTGTACAAAATAAAAATTAATTAGTCACTTCATTTATTACAATCATGTTGATTAAACTTTATATTTCTGAGTTTTATTTTGTATACTTATATGCCCGGTGTTATAAAGAAATTAAATTAAATAAGTTAATTTGCAACAGTTCCATGACATTTATTAATATTACTAGTTAAAAAAACGATATTAAAATGTCTTGTACGGTTAGAGTCGCTGACTTTTATTCCCAGTGGTTTCATCAAGAAACTACATTTTTAATAATTTATTTCATGAAACCTATACTGGTATTTAATAAAGTTATTTGAAAATAATTTTTGCTGCTTGAAAGGGTTAAGTAAATTCAAGAACAACTGAAATTAAATAAAATAAGTTAATTAACAATAGTGTATGACAGTTCCGTGACATTTATTAATATACTCAATTAGTAAAAAAAAAAAACGATATTAAAATATATAGTGGATATGTGAAAAATGTCTTGTACGGTCAGATTCGTCGACTGTGTTTTAACCCTTTAGTTCCTAGTGGTTTCATCTAGAAACCATATATTTAATAATATATTTCATGAAACCATACTGATTTTAATAAAAGTTATTTGAAAATATTTTTTTGGGCTTGAAAGGGTTAAATAAATTCAAGAACAGCTGCTCTTAGATTACAAAGAAAATCTCACAGAGTTAATATTACATTATAGTATATTCTTTATACTACCGGACATTAACCCTTAACTGGTATCGTTTTTCTAAAAATCTAAGCATCGTGCACACCCGACATTTTAAGTAATATCATTACGTCGCAACTTGCAGCGGGTGCTGGACGTTCGGCGCTTTAACACCTATAGGGATGGAAGTATGTGCGTTGTAAGGGCCGGCCGGCCCCCACGATACCAGTTGATTTTTTTTAAATTGTTAATTAGAGACATATAAACATGTTTTTTACTAAATTAGTTTATATTAGATAAGAAAGAAAAAAATATTTTTGTTAAAACTTTCCTAAAGTTAATTTTTTCAAAATTTTTGAAGGTAGGTACCTAAAAATATTTAAAAAATGTAATTTCATTGGGATCTCTTGTAGAACATAATTTGGTAAAATAATAACATAAAATGAGTGTATTCTTTGCCATTTATAATATGTATCTCATTATATTGAAACTAGCCAATTTTCAATGGAAGCCGCAAATATACCATTATACCAGTTACGTTTATAAAATTTACGTTACCAGTTAAGGGTTAATTAAAATATCAGCTGATATCTTGTGATATTTAACAAAAATGCGAAACCCAAAAATATATGATTTAATCAACACAAAAACGCCTTATTTATAGTTTTAATTTAATAAATTTACATTTACTATTTTTGTAAAACACATTTTAATTCATTTGTAAATAATTTTATTCCTCAAAAAAATAATAATACAAAGCTTTATTAGCTGAAGCTCGGGATCTGAAATTTGTTAACTATATTATAGTAAACATTAATTAAATTAAATACTACACATTTTTTTTATATTATTCACTATATAGTAAATAATATAAAAAAAATGTGTATTATATATATATAAAAATGTGTGTTATATATATATGTATATATAAAATATTATAACTAAGCTATCTGAAAAAAATCTATTGAAATGTATTGATGTCTTATGAAATTATAAAAAACAAATGCTTCCAAAATACCTACATTTATTCTTTTATATACTTTTTTTTATAAAAATATTACACATATACAAGCACTATATAGGGGGGGAAGAAAAGGCAGCTATGGGTCATTTCACAATGTTTTCTAAGGGCTCCAATTTTCAATTGATAGAATTTTATATTTTCTTAAAAATTAATTTTTAAGGATGGGGGAGGACTTTATTAACCCTCTTTTTGAAATTCTACGGGTTCTGAGAAAAATCAATCAAAAGCACACAAAAATAATTTAGTCTTATCTTTAAAAACTAAAAAAAATATTTTCATTTTATAATTTCTGATTGCAAATAAATGTTAGAAAGTAAACATTAAATGTTTGGGTGTCTCCTGAAGCGGAAATTATAGGTTTTCTAAAATTCATTGCTTTTGTGCTGAATCCTTTCATTTTCTCTCGATTAAAAAATATGAATGTATAAGTATATAATATAACATGTATACGATAGACATTTCAAAGGTGGTTGGTGCATAGAGCTTAAATACTATAAAATTTTTAAAAAGCCAATCATTTTTTGTCACTAATTAATATTATTTAATTGTGAAATTTCCATTTTTACAGCTCATTTTATAATTAAAAATAATTAAATAATAAAAAATCATAATTTAAAATAAAATAATAATAAAAAATAATAAATTTCGATAATTTTCTCGGTTTAAAAAATGAAATTACTAAAATACCATAACTCAGAATTTGTTGATTTTATTTTTTAAATGTTCTTATAGAGTTAAATTTTCTTGAAATAAGTATTTTATCATTTAATATTCAGTAAAAGGTATTTATTTATTCGATCAAATGAAGTTTTCTGATAGATTTTGAGGATATAACCCCATTCGTGTTAAAAAAATAATTTTTGAATAAATTTATCTCATAATAACAAACAACAGACAAAAACTATGGTTATGACTTATCAAATACAAATCCCCTAAACATAAAAATTGTAAGAGTTTAGTGTTTCAATAGCATTGCTATTGAAACACGTCTAAGTCTAAACTCTTCCAATTTTTATAGTTAGGGGATTTGTATTTGTAGTCCAGGAACATTAGGTTTTCACTGAGGAAAAATTCGCAATAAGCTTCATTTTGTCTTATAAATAAGGTACCAAAAGTCCCCAACAATCCCATGCGAGCATACTTTTTTACAGCCCACAAAAGGTGCTGACAATTAGTTTTAAGTAAATATATCTGTATCTATTGGTTCTATGACTAAAATACATAGTTATTATAAAAAATATAAAGTTTATATATATTTATATTTATATTTTCACATATAAGCGAAAACGATTACTTGTACGAAAAATGTTGTAAGATCTTTATTGTAGGTAATTTTCTAAACTTTATATTTGATAATAACTATTTTAGTCATAGAACCAATAGATACAGAGATAATTTCTTAAAACAAATTGTTAGCACCTTTTGTGGGCTGTAATAAAGAATGCTCGCATGGGATTGTTGGGGACTTTTGGTATCTTATTTATAAAGACAAAATGAAGGTGTATACAAAAATTCAGCTCATTGCGAATTTTTCCCTAGACACATCTATGTTTCGTCTAAATGTACTGGACTATTGATTTATCTCATAAACTATACATCAGAATTGTTTCTTTCAATATTTTTTGTATTAAATACTAATAAGTAATTACATTAATTTTTAGAATTCTCTATTGCATCAACCGGTGCATGAAAACGGAATGAATTATACGCGTTTTAAAAATAAAAGAATGTAATTGAACATCCACACTGTATATAACAAACATTCCATGTACATATATTGTAGGTAGGGTATAAAGAGTACCTTGGCACAGAGAGTGCGGTACTGGTACTCGGAGAGACCTGGCGCGCGCTCCGGAAGAGTCTTACCGCGTCGTCGCAGCTCCTGTGTCACCTCGGCCAGGTCCAGGATGTTGATGGGGTCAAGCCCGTGCTTGCCAATCAGCCCAACTAAATACTCGATATAATGCATCCTGTAAACCAACATGATTACCTGCAGTAAACGGTGCCGGTATTCCCGCTCGGTTATCCCGTACTCTTTGGACGGTAACTTGCTGCCCGCACGTCGAACTAATGTCTCTAAATCATCGTTTGTCAGTAATAACTGTGTTTCTAATTTGTTTCTCCCGATTATAAAACAGAGATATTCTACATAGTGAGCCCTGCAAGGAATGTCAGTAAAGCAACAAAATCGCTAATATCAATCACGATTACATTTCATCTTCAAAACTAATTGAAAAAAAAACATACTAGTATCGGAGCGTCCATTAATTCAGTTAAACTACATTCCCGGCCTGTTGTCGTATTTCTTCTTCTAAAATTGAAACACGACAACATGACCACGAAAACCTACACAAGATAAATATGCTCTAAGTATATTAAGGGGGAAAGTCACTGTGACGGAAAAAATCTAATTATTTTGTTGCATTTTTTTAAGTATACATATTCAAAAATATGTATTAAAAAAAGTCAATTTAGTGAGACCAAGTGCGCGGCCAGTTATGACCCTCAGAAAACTTTAAACGCGTTTTTCGCGAAACAACTTTTTTCGACCATGTCCCAGCGATTCCTCAAAGACTAATGAAAAAAAATGGTCTTAACAATGAAAAAAAATTCAAACCGTGGCCATAAAAAAAATCCGATAACCCTTATTTTGGTCGTCACATCGACATTCATAACTTAGTAAATTTTTAATATTTTTCAACAAAAATTGGTATTGAATAATTTGAATATACACTTAATAAAATGTCCCATACCAGATCCTAAAATAATTAGTTATACCTGTGAAAAAAATTCCCAAACATTGACAATTTTTGACCCGTCACAGTTGGTTTCCCCCTTAAAATCTATTGTTCTACTGCTATTGTAATCGACCCTCCAATACATACTAAAACTAATTTTTAAGTAAAAAAATAATTAATCGTTCGTAAGAAATGGAGGAGAGGGCAAAAATCTTACTAGTCCTTACCAGAAGAAGGGGTAGGGGTCGAAAATACCCATACGTAATTAATGAACGCTCCTTCTGAGGTTAAATAATTATGAGACAAATAGTATTTTCTTTTAAATCAGACGTATAAAATATTTTTTTTAATTGCTATTGTACATTTTAAATCTTTACCCAAGAGTACGTGAATTGAAATTAAATACATCTTCTAACTTATAAAAAACGTAAAGTTATACACAATTAATATTCCTTATTTTTTATTCACCCTATATAGTAATAATGTTAATAAAAAATTATTTTCCATGACATATTAATTTAATTGTAATTTTCGTTGCAAAATTCATAACAAAAATGCGTAGGCGGGAAAATAATATACAACAGCAAAATAAAATAAATATTTTTACATAATACTTATATAGAATACCCCAGGAACAATATCTTAACTACTAATAAAATTTCTGCGCTAAAAAATATTAATTAGGAAAATTAACTAATTAAAAAATCAAAAGATAGATGTTTACATTTAAGCTTTACATTATCACAATATTTATACTAGCAACGAAACTGTCTAAATTTTTTACTATCACAGTTATGTTGTAATAACTGCAACGAACCCGAGATCCGAGTCAAATTACTTGAAATTGTAAAAAAAAAATAAAAAATAAAAAGCGAATTTGAAAGATTTTTTTCGTCGAAACTATTAATTCTTTCTACATAATTAAAATTTTATGTGCATATTATTATATATTTTAATTTTCAAAAACAATATTTTTTTTATATTTAAAAATGCCGGCTGTACGATAAACACTTGCTTCAGAGACTGTTGTCGCCTGAATAGTAGAGGGAAATTAGCATTTTGAAGTTTTTTTTTCCTCATATGTTCAAAGATGAGTTCAAAAAAAAGTTAGGAAAATGTGCGTCCCGACAAAATTGCATAATTGTGCATTTTTGATACATTTCTTCTTCATACTATGATGTTTTCTCATTAAATGAAGAGCTTTTATATTTAAAAAAAGGCCGATTGTGGGGATAAAAATTAAATTTTATTTTTGAAAATTTCATCACGTATTAATAACATAAAAATACATATTTTCTTCCAATTTCTTAAGAATTATTAATGATAAAAAGTATTTTATTTTTTTTATTTTTTGAGTTTAGGATGCGTTTGGAAAGTAACGCTACCTATACACTTACAGTTTATTAACTTATGCTTTTTTTATTTATTTTTTTATTTTCCTACGATCTATAGAACCGGAGATATTTCAAAAACAGTGTAGCGATGCACTCGAAATGCATCAAAAATGCACAATTATGAAATTTTCTCGAGACGAAAAAATTTTTCAATTTTCAACTATTCTTCAAACATAAAGAAAAAATTAAAATAAAAAAACAAACTTCCCGAATGCTACACTATACATCAATTTTTTGTCTCTATTCCCTCTACTAGAGTTGTTCCATGGTACACAACCTAGCATCTGGGCAAGTCCATGGAATGGATTTTACAAGATTATGCTAATCAAAACGATATTTTTGATATTAATATAAATTTATGATATGAAACAACGCCTGAAAATGAACTGCTTTCCTATTAACTTAACTATGTTAAAAGGAAAATTTTGCACACTTATTATTAGATTTGTAAAATACTCATAAGTACCTGTAACGGGCGCTACAATTTTCGGAAGACTATTTAAGCTAAGTTATTAAATCAGGTACATCTGCAAAAACTTTTTTCCATTTATGTGTTTTTTTGTATATTATGACTTTATTAATATAGGCAGATGTAAACATAAAAATGAAGCTAGATTGTATGTTTATCTATTTTTAATGATTTTTGATAAGTGTAACGGGCGTTATACACGATTGACATAGATAATTTTTACTTCATTGCTTGGAGTTGTTAAATATTAAGTGATTTTTAAAATAATATATAATAATGAAAAAGGTGTTCTTTCTTATTGTTTCTTACCATTTAGGTGTTAATTTATCATGAAGTGAACTTTTTACGCAAAAAATAAATAAATTAAAAAAGTCAGTATAAGTAGTGGTTAGCCTGGACTCGCCCATCTGTTACTTTCATCGAAAACTTCAGAAACAACAAGTATTAGATTTTTATGACCCACACGCTCAATATAAACTGAAAAAATCTAAATATAAATGAAAATTCTAGAAATAATACGTGATTGAAAAAAAAACGTTAAATATTTCAAAGAACTTTAGCAGGAAAGCGGAGAAATTATAGTAAAGTAGTGACATTATGTGTTCTGGGATACTCTGATCTATATGTACGACGTACTGAGAATGTGTGCGAGAGAGGGGGGGGGGCAGAGGCACTTACTTGCAGAGGCCGGAGTGGCCGCTCTCGACCTCGCTGTTACACACGGAGTCCACGATACCTCCCGGAGTCTCACGCTGCAGCTGAACAACGCACTTTGTCTTGTTCTCATCGCTAAAGCTAGGGATGCTGTACTCCACGTTGTTCTCCTTCACAAACAAACACACACACAATTAATTAAATACACTGATGGGTAAATAAAAAAATCAGATCATGTTTTAAGAATATGTCATTTTTAGGTGGCGCCAGCTATGGACAAATGCATAAGCTGGCAATGTTAAAAATTATCGTTTTAGGATCGGGTATATAATAATATTCAACTTATTCAATTTTTATTGAAAAATATTAAAATTTTACAAACACGGGATCAAATCAGATCTTGATAGATCTGTATTTTGAGACAACTTCATATTTTTCCCTGGTTTTTGATCTGTGGAGACCTTTAAAGATCTACAAATATTTCTAAAGATCGTTGAAGATCGTGATAGAGATTGAAACGTTGAAATTTCATGAAATTTCAACGTTACAACGATCTTCAGAGATATTTTTAAATCGTTGTAGATATTTGCCGGTCTCCACAGATGAAAAACCAGTGAAAAAATATGATGTCTCAAAATGCAGATCTATCACAATCTCATTTGATCACTTCAGATCTGAAAATTTTTCTTTATGAGCTTCGATTTGATGACCAAAAAAATAAATTCCTCCCCATTGTCCCATCGAAATTTTTTGTGAAGCTATCGTTGTGCAAGGGCGTTTTTTTACAAATGGCGATGGTTTGAATTTATTTTTATTTTTTTTTCATTTTTAAGACCTGTTTTTTTAATCAAACGGTCTTGAAAAATAGTAATTATCGAAAAAAATTAAATCGGCTACGCACAGTCACTGCGATTACGAAAAAATCGGTTTATTAGTTTTTGAGTAGTCGGTGGGACAAGGTAGAAAAAAGTTATTTCGAGAAAAACACGTTTAAAGTTTCCTTAGGGTCATAATATAATCGACCGCGCTACCTGGTCTCACTAAATTGACTATAACTCAGACAATTTGCGGAATTTTAACTTATTATTTTTACATTATAGGGTGATTTACAACTAGTGTAAAAAAATTACAGTAGATCGAGGATGTAATTTTAAGCAAAAAAACCTTATGTGAATTTATGCCCGGAATTTCTTCGTGAGGGAGCTACAGTATTTTGCCCAAAATTTGTGTTTATTTAATATCTAGAGAACCCATTATGGTATAGTTATGAAATTTGATACAGGGATTGGTATTAATAAGTAAAAGGAAAGTAAAATAAATCGATAACACTTATTAATACACACAATAGGTTCTCTAGATAATTAATAAACACTAATTTTAGGCAAAAGCCTGTAGCTCCCTCAAGAAGAAATTTTGCTTAGGATTACATCCTCGATCTACTGCTAATTTTTTTACACTAGTTGTAAATCATCCTGTATGTTATAGATACTTTTAAAAAATGCAATAAAAAAAATCGAATTTTATTAACCATCACAATGACTTCTACGAAATAAAAATTTTAAAGGTAATATATAGTTATTTATTATACCCGAAGCTTTCGGAGATAAATGGTGATAGTTTTAGGAGATATAACCACTCACTTTTAGCAGCTGCTCTAATTCTCCCGGCTCCTTATCCCTGAGATAAAACAAACAGTTTCTGGGATGATGCGCGTGGAGCCCTAACTTAGCACAATACGGGCTGACGCCACACTTGGCGCCCATCGTGAACGGCTTCCCGCAACCGCAGCAGAACTCGTGCTTGCATTGTGAGCACGTGAAGTGCATGCACCCGCCTTTGGCGAGCGAGTACCGGAACTTGCACTTGGGGCAGTCAATGCCGTGGTCTGCCAAATGCTTGGCGACGCCAGACGCCTGGTTGTCAGGGTCGTTCGCGTCTTTCCATTCCGCGAACTGGGCGCAGCTGATACCTTCGTGCTGTTTCTCCCACTATGCGAAAAATATCATTATTATAATCAGTGGTGAGCTATGCAATTTTTAACAAAGGGCTTGCTCATAGTTAAATAAAAATAATGTTAATTATGCATAGGGGTGTACCGGAATTCCGACCGGAAGTCACGATTTTATTCCAGCTCCGGTAAATTGCGGTCGGATTTTCCGGAATTTTTAATTTTATTACTGCTTTCTACTAAGAAATTCATAAATAATATACGTTATTTTTGTTTAAAAAATCAAACATAAATATAATAATTATGATATAAGAACATTTTATTAGCAAAAATTTTAATAGAAACAATCATTTTATAACACAAATGCAGTTTTTAACATTTTCTGCAGCAAAAGTATGATTGTAATAAAAACATTAATTATAATAATATATTAACAAAAATATCATTATATTACGGACATTGGACTGTTCAATTATACAGGGTCCATATCAGGTGGTATAAAAAATTTATATAAACATGAGTCCGGGAATTCTTCGCGAGAGAGCTACAGACACTCAAATATTTTGTCTACAATTTTGAGAACCCACAAGACAGTTATGAAATTTTAAAATCGGTTTAGTATATACATGTTTAGTACTAACAATAAATCGATTATAAAAAGAAAGATAAAAATAAAAATCGATGAACAATTTTTTTTGAATGATCGCAAAGCTTTTCGTATTTTCGATAATAAAACAACTCATAACAAAGATACAACGCATTTTATTCATTATTGAATAAAAATCATAGTTTTCATGGAAAACTAAAATATTTTTGTTAGTCGAGGCGTTGGCCAAAATTACAACAATCACTCGAGTGCAATATTAAAAAGTCAAGTAAGCTTTGGAAAAAAGAATACCTACTTGATGTTTAAAATTTTTATATTTATTAAAATTCGTTGCTTATTTTGTTAATGTATAACAGCAATGCTAGCTTTAGGGAGGGAGACTAGGCGACTGCTCGGAGTGCCAGTTCAGAAGGGGCAGCGGACGGCCACATGGAGAAAAACAAAAAACTAGATATAACTCAAAGGGCCCACTGGTCGGACTGGCCCCATACATCCCTGGTCTAAATAATCATTATTTGATACTGGAAATCGATAACACGTTTAATACTAAACTGGGTATCAAATTTAAGTACTGTATCACAATAGGTTCTCAAAATATTAAATAAAAACTAATTTTATACAAATTCTTTGAAAGTCTGTAGCTCTCTCACGAGGAGTTTCAGGACACATGTTTATATGAACTTTCTTGATTGAAATTTTTTTCTTAATAAACTGTTGTTCAAGTTTGATCCACCTGATATGACTCTCCTTGTATATCAAAGATTTTTATGGTGTAAAAATAAAACTGTAGCCCTAAATATGTTTTCTTCAAAAACATTTCCTGCCTCCGAGAATAACCTAAACCGAATTTCGGACTATTTAAGAAATACCATATAAAATAATGGTATTTTAATTTGAGATAATAATAATCTATGTAAAAAGCATACATATATTGTTTTAAGAAATACTGTAGTTTTTCAAAATACTTACCGGTTTGTGGCAACCAGCGCAAGTTACAGACTTACAGTCCGGACAAATCAACCGTTTCTGGTTTGGATCAGCAATAAAACCAGAAGAACACTGAAACAGATTTTATAAATGTATAATAAATGATGCAAGAAAATACAATTACAAAATATATTGTCTAACAAGAGGGCATTAGAGGGATTTCAGACACCTTTTGGGAAATGAAACTAGAGTAAAAATAAAAATACACGTGTCCAAGCATTCAATCTCATGGGTATTATTAATAAATAAATTGAATTTTGAAAATTGTTCTATTTCATTTATACTGTATTAATATGGTCGAGCGGTTAGGGCCGATCCAGACTATCGTGCCGGTCTCGGTCAGGACTCGGTTCAATCAAATATAATCCGATACAGTATTTACTATACTGAATATTTGACTGGAGCGAGACCGGACTGGGACCAACACGATAGTGTGGATCGACCCTTAATGTACTAGCTAATTCTAAGTAACGCGGTTAACTTTTTATTTTTATTTGCAATTGTTTTTTACTTATTATTATTTTCTTATACATATTTTGGTCAAATCTCGTTTAAACGTTGATTTTTTAAGTAGAAAATATTATTATTGATAGTATATGATTCTGGATGAAAAATATTATCACGTAGGGTTTAATGGTTTATTAATGAAATTAGTTTCATTAATAAAATATATACTAACTAACGTAGGATTTTTTTACTCAATTATTACTTTTTTTATGAACTCAGAAGGGTCGAAAATTATGGTTGAAAATGAATGTAACGTTCAATCAGACACCATTTTGAAGGATATCATACTTTAACTTCTAAGAATCTTTTTGAAATTTATGTTTCAGATCAATCGATTGCTAGTAATCCTGGGAACCACATCGAGGGGTATGTTTTATGCCGGCCATGACAGCAGCGTTTCTAGTCGATATATGTATATATATTCATAAACAAATTTTAAACATACCTCAAGAATAAAATAAACTTGGATAAAATCGAACAAATATTTTTTGTGATAATAATTCCCAAAATTCGCCTATTTTTTCCGCCGTCTACTCATATGTTCTCTTTTTAATGTTTTGACTTTTACCACATACATACAAACTGGAGCATTTAAAGTGTTACACATTTTTATCTCATCACCATCGCATATTTGAAAAAAATGTTTAAACCAAAAAATATTTTATTGTGAGGGGGTAACCGAATAGTAATATTTATTTGTTATTTTAGTGTGGCCCCAAGGATATTTGAAGGTTAACATCATTTTTTTAAATAGGCACCTATAGTTTTTATTTACTAATCTTATTCTAATTGTAAGTAAAAAAACACGAATCTTTCATTGAAAATTTTTTTTTGAACACCCTAACTGTACTTACAAGATACCTTTCAAAATAATTTGGAGATTTTTAAAACATTCGAGAATTTTTTACTCAGAAATCATCAACTTTAGAGAAAAAGTACAAGATACAAAAAATATTTATTTTTATCTAATAAAACTTAGAGAATTATTTTAAAAAAATTTTAACTTTTTCTATTTATTTTATACAATAACAAACAAAAATTCTAGAATAATTCTCCAAGTTTTATTAGACTAGAATAAACATTTTTTGTATCTTGTACTTTTTCTTTAAAGTTTAAAGTTTCTGAGTAAAAAATTCGTTCAAAATCTCGAAATTATTTTGTTAAATATCTTGTACAGTTTTCAAGTAAAAATTCGTGTTTTTTTCACGTAGAATAAGATTACTAAATAAAAACTATAGATTCCTATTTAAAAATATATATTTTTTTAATATGTCTTCGGCTGGCGTTATCCTCTTCCGACAGCCCTTTCATGTTGATCAGTGGCGTATTTACCCTAGGGCCATGGGGGCTATGGCCCGGGGCGGCAGACTGGGAGAGGCGACGCAAGAATCATTTATTAATGCAAAAAATATTTTCTTGACAGAAGAAAGTTGTAGTTTATCATTACAATTTGAAAAAAAGATGATCATAATATCTCAAATCAAAGCTATTTTTCTTTTGTTAAGAAAAATATCTTTAAAAAAATTTTGAAATTCTTCTGACAAAACTATACAGGATAATAAAAAACTGACGTTCGATTTCCGTACTCAAAAGAAAAAAATATATCTACGTTCCCGAATAAGCGAAAAACGTTTGATCCTTAATATAGAAGCTGACAACAAAATCCGTTAATTATGACAGTGTTATTGACGAATTTGTCAACCAATTTGTGCATCACAAAAAGATGTAGGGGAATTGCTCCAACAGTGGGAAATGGCGATATTTTTTTTCTGTTGAGGGGTAACACCAAACTTTTGACTTTGACAGGCAACGTCAATTGCTCTTTCACTTTCTGGATAGTTCCGGAGCAAAAAGACGGGTAAATTTTTTTTTTTTAA
The DNA here is from genome assembly GCA_961205875.1 of Sialis fuliginosa. Taxonomy (NCBI): domain Eukaryota; kingdom Metazoa; phylum Arthropoda; class Insecta; order Megaloptera; family Sialidae; genus Sialis; species Sialis fuliginosa. The sequence goes on from OY540812.1 coordinate 32,403,977, forward strand.
CTTTTTCAAGATTTTTTTGTGTTCATAAAATTGGAATTTTTATTTTTTGATAATTTCAAAATGGTGTCCTTTTCCAACAGTAGGAAACGCACTTTTTTTCTTCGTGAAGTATTGAAACGTCATTTTTATTATTGAATATTACCATGTAAATGATTTTGAATGTTTTTTAGCTGAATTTTCTGTGTTTTCTGTGCGTAATAGTTTCTACACTTGCGTTCATTGTAACTCTGATTTAGATCTAAAATCAGATGAAAGTGTTGAATAAACCAATAATATTGAATAATTTTTCATAACTTAATGTATTTTTATTAGATTTTAGACCGTATCCCACTGTTGGACCAAAAAAAATGCCAATTTCAAGCTCCTCAGAAAATTGATGATAACTTTTTTGTTTCCCAAGATATCTTTGTCCGGCAAAAGTTAGATATTGATATGCTCTTTCGAACGGCGTATCAAGCATTCAATTATCTTATCATTTATAAAATTTATGACCATAAAACAAAACCCTTCCCACTGTTGGAGCAATTCCCCTAAATATTCAATAAATAGTGTTTATTCTTTTGTATGGCTTTTTTCATTATTAAAAGATTTTTGCCTTTTTTTCGTTAATTTTTTATGTTGGTGTTAGTGTGAACTGCTAGTTAATATACTATGCAGATTAAATATCTTACCTGAACGCACCACTTGAAGTTAGGATCCTGCATCAAAGTTCGGTCACGCAACTTTCTTTGGAAGAGTTCGTGGACTGGTACCTCCAAAGTGTTCTTTAGTATTATGTCAAGAATTGAGAAATACTCCAAGACGTCGTCCTCGGTCATTTCGCCGTCATGGATGTTGGGTAATTTGCAATAGGGACACACGCAGTCAGTGATGCTGCGGTCCATTATTTGAATCGTGAAGTAATTCTTTGCGCAGTCGCGACAACAAAAGTGGATGCATCTTAACATTGAGATCATCTGTAAATATGTATAATCAATAATCTGTTAAATCTTTTGTTTCAAAAAGTAACAATTGTGTCTCTTTTTACGCGGTAGATATACGTTCCACAGTAAACCGCATATAAAATATCTGCCTTGGGAGTCACGGGTTTTCTTATACGATATATTGTCAAATTAATAAAAGATAGAATAAAATGGATGAGGTATAAATTATAAAAAATAATATTCTCTACAACATGTATTAAATGATTTTTTTAACAACTAATGATACTCGTAGGGAGGTTAAATTTTATTTTTAGGAACGAAAGTTTACTCTTCATTTTTGAATTTTTGAGTTATTTTTGAAATAAGAAACAATGTTTTAGAAAAACATTGTCGAGTATGTTATTATCTATAATTATATTTATATACAGTGCGTTCACGATGAAAGGAACAAATTCGTTTAAAATTCAGGTAATTATTTTGTGGAAAAACGCTCGGACCCGTCGATTAGTATTTTTAGTTGCGGATTTTTTGACATAAGAAAATTGTATACAGGGTGTCTCAGAAAAAACATATGAAGTCATCATTGATTTTTTTAAATGGAACACCCTATATATTATACCATTTTTGAATTGTGCGATAAATTCTGAACACTTTTTGTACAGCATATCATATCTCTAAAATCAGTGGTTTTCGGAATAATGACGTTTGAAAATTGGCATTTTGAAATACACACGTCAAATAAAATGTTTAAATTGAAAAAATAAACTTTGAACATTTTTTTAAAAGCCAAGAAAAATATCCTGGTATTGCAAAAAAAAAGAAAAAAAGAAAAAAAAAAGTTTAATGTTTTTTCTTTAATTTTTTTTTCTTTTTTTCTTCTTTTTTTCTTTTTTTGCAATACCAGTTTTGTTGGCTTTTAAAAAAATGTTCAAAGTTTATTTTTTCAATTTATACATTTTATTTGACTTGTGTGTATTTCAAAATGCCAATTTTCAAACGTCATTATTCCGAAAACCACTGATTTTAGAGATATGATATGCTGTACAAAAAGTGTTCAGAATTTATCGCACAATTCAAAAATGGTATAATATATAGGGTGTTCTATTTAAAAAAATCAATGATGACTGCATATGTTTTTTCTGTATACAATTTTCTTATGTCAAAAAATCCGCAACTAAAAATACTAATCGACGGGTCCGAGCGTTTTTCCACAAAATAATTACCTGAATTTTAAACGAATTTGTTCCTTTCATCGTGAACGCACTGTATACTGTTTTCCAACGTTTATTGTTTAGCCAGAAATATGTTTTTAATTATTATTAATTAGAATCTCACACACTGTTCACTCTGAGTATTACGTATAAGAAAGTTCCATAGTATTTATAGGAAACACGTACATTGTTCAATCTCTTTAATACGTATAAGAAACTCCCATAGCACTCATGGTAGATAATTCTTCTCTGTTATGAACCATTTGAAATATAATCACACAAAAAAACCGGAAAAACCGTTCTTATCTTCGGAACGAAAACCGAAACCAAACCGATATATATTTTTTTTTACTCGAACCGGAACGAAAACCGAAACGAAAAAAATAACGGTTCGAAGCCCTGAATTTTATTGAAAAATAACAATATTTTTATATTTTTCATCACTATCAGAAAATACAACTTGGCGCCGTTTGTAAACTGGTGCAAAATCTTGTTAAATAAAGGTATTAATAATAACAAAACCTTATTTTGAATTATCAACTTTCAATTAAAACCCCACGTGGAATCTCCGAATTTGCATGAAAAATCGTACCGCGTAACTTCAAATTCGCATAAAAAATCCGCGTAAAAAGAGACCCTACTGTACTATGTTTATTAAATAATGGGTTTTGTACACTTATTATTTTTTTTCGAAAAAGTGTGTTTTTTTTAGAGATTTGTTTTTCAAATTGGTAGCACTGTTTCTAGTGACAGTAAATTTGCCAACTGTCAGCTGATTAGTGCTCAGTATATTCTGCCATTTCACCATGAATAAACTTACGCCGGAACAACGCTTGCAAATTGTGCAAATTTACGGTCGACATATTTTTTTTTATAAAATTCAAAGTTTGTAACTTACATCGGACATCGGGTACTTCCCCGTGCACAACTCACACTCCTGCTGGAGGTAGGCGATAGCCGCATCCAGACTAGCGCACTCTTTAGCCGCGTTCAACGCATCTTCAGCATCGAACTTGAGGTGTATCAGACTGATCGCGACTTCGGCCTGGTCGTAAGATGACACCTTGCCTTCCGCCAGAAACCGTCTCGCTTGACGCTGTAACCACATGTTAACGTATTTCAATTCGAAATATATTATTCCAATCACCAATTAATAACTTTTACACGTAACTTATCAATAAATAGAGGTCGTAAACTGGTCAATTTTTATGCTGTATTAAATAATTGTTATGGTATTTTTATGAATAAAAATATTTCTAAACGTCGAATAACTTTTAGACTAGACGGGGGAAAGATGAAACCAAAAAAAAAAAAAAGAATATTTTTTCAAGAATTTTGTTATTTTTTTCTGATATTTTTGTGGGCGAAACTTTAGTATACCACATACACACAGATTTCATATTTTTGTTTGTTGGTAATACATTATTTGGATATTATCTGCCTCATTTTCAATAAATTAATCAAAAGATATTCAATTCTGTAAAAGTAATAAATTAACAACAATGCACAAAATAATTAAAAAACTATAAATGTGTAAAAACATCACTTAGTATCAATATGGTGAAGGAGAGAGGGAGTCGACATATATCCTAAAATGATGGTAGGATGCTTTAATCTGAAGAAGATAAAAAAAACTTTTTATAAACTCTGTTAGGCAATAAATTATTACTTTGAAAAAAGGATTATTAGTAAAAAAAAAATAATCGATTAAAAAATCAAATTCTGAATTGATTCCAGTTGAAGACCTCTGTATAAAACTCAAAACAACCTAATTCTTGTTTTGTTTACCTGTATACCTTCATATTCAGTTTCATTCTGTATAGTTTCATTATTTTCATTATCTTTAACATCTACTTTAACAATATCAGCAGGAGGGTCATTAACATTATTAACTTTGTCTGCATTTATATCTAGAGAATTTGGTTCTGTAACTAAAACATTATTTTCTAAAGGAGTACTAGTGGAAGGAGTAGGTTCTTCTTCAGTTGTCGAATCGCTCGGAGCTACAACTTTTACAATTTTCTTCTTTATCACGACCTTTCTTTTTGTAAGTACCGCTTTTTGAGGTGCAGGCATATCTGTTATTTCGAAATTTAATTGTGGTACTGTCACAACATTAATCACTTGTTTCTCTGGTTCAGGTTTTTGAATATCGCTAGTTATTTCTGTTTCTGTTGATCTTACTAAGTTTTCTGCTGAAGAACATCTATAAAATGCTTTTATTAAATTGGTTTCACTGTTTCTTGTAAGTGAAGATCTCCTGAATATAGGTATTTTTGATTTTTTTCGTCGGGGGGGAGGGACTATTGGCGGTTTTGATGTAGGAGGTTTGCTAACGTTTTCAATTCCACTCGGATTTTCTTTACTTGTTTCTTGTGAAGATTCAGGTAAAGTTACATCGTTTTTCTCTGGTTCAACTTTTACCAAATCAGTTGATGTAGTTTCTTGCATAACACGTGTTGTATCTTCTTTCGTAATTTTAGGGGCTTCCAATAAAATGTTGTCCTCTGTTATGTTTTCTGTAGCAACAATAACATTATTTGGTTCAATTTCTGTTTCTTTCATATTTACTATCGTATCATCTATTTTTGTAATATTTTCATTCTGTTTTTCCACATTTTCGATTTTGTCTTTATTTTCTACAAAATCTACTTCTTTAATATTTTCACTTACTATATTTTCTATGTTTATATCATTTTTATCTTCTTGAACTTCTGTTTCTATATTTTCTGCTTGAATTTCCTCATAAATTTCTGTCGTAGTAATTATCTCTTGTGATTTTTTCGGTATGATTTTTCCGGTAGGTGGTTTTTTATTTTTTATTTTTGTGTCCAAAGATTCTACTTCAGTTTTATCAACATTTAATTTAACATCAACTGTAACAATATCAATTTCTGGTGCTTTTATTTCTTCTTCGATAATTTCATCACTGTCTTTTTCTGTATCTGTATTATTTTTATTCTCTAAAACACCAACATTTTCTGAAAGATCATTACTTTCTTGTACCATTTCAGAGATGCTGCTACAATCTGAAGATATCATATCATTTATTGAATTATTTATTACATTAATATGATCCATTTTATCAATTTCAATGTTATCTTCCGATTTAATATCTTCTATATTTTCATTTGGAATGTCAGAATCATTTTCAAGATCAGAAAAGTCATCTTCGTTTGTAATTTTATCTAAAACACCATTTTCTACCTCGCTTCCATCGATACTGACATTACTGATATCATCAATACTTACTGATGAATCGATTTTATCTAGAGAAGCACTTTCTACTTCACTTCCATCGATACTTATATTACTTACATCTTCACTGCTTTCTGATATGTTTTCGTTTGCCATTATATCTAAAATACCGTTTTCCTCTTCACTCCCATCGATACTTACATTACTGATGTTATCACTATTTTCTATGATATCATTTTCATCAGAATCGCTGTCACTTTGTTGATCTTTTTCTTCAAAACTTTCTTCATCACTATCAGGTATATATTCTGCATCAATAGAACTTTCACTGCCGTTGTACTCTTCAGAAATATCTGTGTTATTATCGTTATCGCTGTGTTCACTCTCAGAATCATAATTACTCTTATTACTTTCATTTAAATCTGAATTTTCTGAATCATATTCATTTGAACTATCACTGTCATTATCTTTTTCATAGTTTAATATAATATTGTTATTCGTATGTCTTTGGTCGTTTTTAGTAGTTTTAGTTTCTTCATTAGTTTGTGTGTGTGATATATTTTCTATGATCTCATTTTCGGAGTTGTTAATTACAATAATATCCTTACTGGTACTAGCTATATGTGTTTTATTATTGCCGTTTTCTTGTTTTTTAACTAAAATAACTTCGACAGATTTTTCCTTTTCTTTAGCGTTATTTTCAACATTTTTCTGATCCTTTATAAGAATATCTTTACTAGTACTAGCTGTATTTTGGTTTGTAATTAATTTATTATTGCTATTTTCTTGTTTTCTAACTAAAATTATTTCGACAGGTTTTTCTTTTTCTTTATTGTTATTCTCAATATTTTTTTGATCCTTTATAAGAATCTCTTTACTAGTACTAGCTGTATTTTGATTTGTAAGTAATTTATTGTTACTTTTTTCTTGTTTTTTAACTAAAATAACTTCGACAGGTTTTTCCTTTTCAACGTTTTTTGAATCCTTTATAACAGTATTTTTACTATTGCTAGCTGTATTTTTGTTTGTAAGTAATACATTATTACTTTTTTCTTGTTTTTTAATTAGAATAACTTCGACAGGTTTTTCCTTTTCAACGTTCTTTGGATCCTTTATAACAGTATTTTTACTGGGACTAGATATATTAGTATTTTTTTGCAATTTATTGTTATTTGCAGATTTCTTTATTAATACAACTGTATCATCATTTTCTTTAGTATTATTTTTAATATCTGATTGATCTTTTATAGCAATGTCTTTACTGGTGCTAGCTATATTACTTTGTTTATTTAATTTGTTAGTATTATTATTAATTTTTTCTTCAGATTTTTTCATCAAAGTAACATTACTTTCTTTTGTCTTATTTTCATAATTTGTTACATCTTTTATAGCAATAATTTGTTCATTATTTCTAGGTAATATTTTAGGTAATTTGGTAGTTGTAGCTTTAATTTTTTCTTCATTTTTTTTCGTTAAAATAACATCACTTTCTTTGGTTTTATTTTCATAATTTGTTTGATCATTAATAGCAATAATTTTTTCACTAGTTTTAGGTAGTTTTTTAGTATCACTTTTAATTTTTTCTTTAGTTTTTTTTGTCAAAATAATATCATTTTCATTATTTATAGCATTAATTTCTTCGTTAATTTTAGTTACACTTTTAGGTAATTTATTGGTATTGCTTTTAATTTTCTCTTCAGATTTTTTCGTCGCAGTAACAGACTTACTTTCATTATTTATAACAACATCTTTACTGCTTGAGGGTATATCAATATTTTTAGATATTTTTTTATTACTATTTTTATGTTTATCGTCAATTTTTTTCACCAAAACTGTTTTCGGGATATTTTCTTCATCTGTATCATTATCTGATTTAATTTTTGTAACATCTTTACTGGTACTAGGTACATTAATATTTTTATTCAACTTATTGATGTTAGTTTTATCAACATATTTATTTTCTTTAAGAATTTCTTCATTTTCACTATTATGTAACTTTTCAATTGTTCCATCATTCTTATTTAAAGTATTTTTATCTCCACCCCCTCCTGTTTTGTTAATATGGTCATAACTAATTTTCTTTGAATTTTCTTGTACTTTTTTTACAGAATGTTTTTTGATAATTTTCTTATCATGTTCTTTTTTTACGCTAGCCTCATCTACCTCATCAGGAGCACTGTAAATAGTTGTACCACCTATAGAAAGCACATCATTTTGCTCTTCGTCATCAACAACACTAGCTATATTCTCAAACTTAACCGCTTTATCAAAATATGCCGTTTCGAAATTCTCTACACCGTTATTGATTTCTGCATATTGGATATTATCAATAAGTTGTAACTGTTTATTTATTAATTCATTCTTATCTAACTGATCGAATGAATTTTTATTATCGTCTGCTATATTCTGGAAACAAATATTGTATTTATATTTTGTTTTTGTTGTTTACCCCGCACGGTCCGAAGATTTTGATTTAATTGAATAGTTTTAACTTACCGCATAGACTATTTCTTTTTTCGCCGTTTCTTCCAGAGGTTGTGTATTTAATTCATCTGGAAATGGAATTAAATTTGTTATTATATACATAAAACACTAAATTTTTGTTTCGAGGGAAGGAGAGGAGTCGGTTAGGTCTTTTTAAACCTGTATAACATTTGTCTATTTTTCCACCAATTTTAAGTACTTAAAATTAATGACTGAAAATTACATTTACACATGAATTTTACTTATTCATACTACTTTGGATGTGAAAATTAAAGAAATAAACTATAAACAGGTAAACACCGATGATATCACATCGTGTAGAGCAGATAAAAATCTATAAGTAAAAAATTTAACAAAATTTTAATAATAATAATAGTGTACATTGTACAGTCACCTGCATTAATGGTCTTGCAGTTTGTATTCATTTTCGTTTATCACTAACTTAGTAGGCTCCTCCCATTTGATTATTATAATATTTAAATCATTTCTCCGTGTATCAAACAAAGACAGATATTTTGAAATTCATTAGCTAGATAAAGAACTACTCTTCGTTTATAATAGGTACTCATATATATTTGTGCAATTAAAGTATTATGTAATCTATTGAAAATTGTATACGTAAATTTTGTGGCAATAAATATTTGATATTCCGAATTTTAATATTAAAATATATTAAAAAAAAGATAACCGATGATGTTTGTCTTTAAATTTGGAATCTGTTGTAAGCGATTCTAGCCTTTAGGGTGCCAGACGAGTTCTGCAGTTGACTGTACATACTTATTATTAGTACAACACGTGAAAGTTTATAAAAAAAATATACAATTTTTTACATTTTCGTTCATAACAAATCGAAAATGTATGAAAAAGCTTCTAATTAACGCAGTGTTTCTCAACCTTTTAGTATTTGCTACCCAATTTTCAATCACAATTCTTATCGCCCCCTCCCCCCCCACTCTCATACAATAATTTTATTAAACCTTCTTTCGAAAAACTTTACTCTGCAAGACAGGCCCAAGGGAGTCACTAGTAATTATTAATCTTGTTTTTAATTAATTTAATATTGATAAGTTACCTATTTATTAAATACATTGCGCTTTATAAGTGTATTATATCAGTGTAAATGGAAACGTGTATTTTATTTATAATTATGTCAGAATGTATTTTATTACTTTTCTTTCAGTAAAATAAATAAATGTTTTAATAATATTTTTTCTCGATATGCTCGCGCGCCCCATTTAGTTTTATCACGCCCCCCTAGGGAGGCGCGCCCCACAAGCTGAGAATCGGTGAATTAACGTTAAAAAATCAATATTTGTTTTTGAAGGTAAGTACATAAATTTTTAAGAATTTTGGGTGAATATTTAAATTGTTAAGCCAGTCTATTTCTCGAGACGCGCGAAAAACGTATTGTTATGTTTTTATTTATCTCATTTGATACATCATCATATATATATGTATATTTAATTATTCCATTCAATTGTCTACATATTATATTCATAGCTTACTATATATTAATCAATAATATAGATATGTAACAGTGTTACATATCTAAGTTAATTGTCCCAAAATTTCAGACTCATAGATCAAACCTGTGGACGGCGCACAGTGGGTCTAAATCACACTTTTTTGCGCGAAATTTCGCTTCAAGCCAATTTTCAACCAATTTTAATGAAGTCAGTGGCATTTGAAAGGTAAATAGTTGTAGTTTCTGAAAATTACCCCAAAAATAGTCAATTCACCCTCTAAATTATTCTTTCATCCCCTTAAATCTGAAAAATCGATTAAACGATAAATTCATAAATTAATAAATCGAATAAGATAATATATTCTACACAAATATAAATATTTATTTGTTAGTACTATTATATAGTATGTGTAAACATGTGTGAACATATTTAAATATATACAGAATGAGTCATAAGTTCGTATTTCTTCAATATCTCCTCTGTTAATAGTTAGAGAAAAATTTTAATTTTGAATGATATTATAAGTAATAATACACATCTAAACTTATATTAAAATTTATAGTGTGACCCCGAAAAAGGTGTATCATTACAGGTTGAGTTGATAGTGCGTGTCTCTTCGATATCTCCTCTCATTTACAAGATACAGAAAAAATTCAAATTTCAGATAATATTACAAGTAAAAATGAACATTTTAAGAATGTATTGAAATATACAGTGTGGCCCCGAAATAAGGTGTATCACCAATATAATGTATTTTTAAATGGGATGACCCATTTATTTCTACCATATGTGTACCAGTGGTACAAATTTTTTAAAAACATTGGGGGGAAGCGGTATGATATAATTTTTTTTCTTAGTTGCCGGTTTCAAACTTTTGAAAAATAATTTTCGTTTTGGTGTGGCATTAGTTTAACCTAGACACCACTAGTAATCCATTAGAAATTTGTTTTATACAAGGTGCTCCTGAAAAAACTACAATTATTCAAAAATTATATGTTACAAAACTATTTTTTAATGGAACAAAATATTTTTTTGTAATTAAGTATGTAATATTCGGTACACTACAACTTTTCACGGCAGGTAAATCCTGTACCTAAAATAAATAAATATACTAAAAACGCTTATTACTTACATTACATGAAACATTAATGAAAAAAAAACCCTTGGATTTTATGCATAAAAATAAACACTTCGTGCCTTAAAAAAGTTTTCTCGAAACTTGCAGGATTTAGACTAATTTTTTTGAAAAAGACTTTAAAAATCTCTATTGAATTAAAAACATATAAAAGGTCCTTTAAAAATATCAAACAAAAATTGTTTTGTTTAGTTTAAACAACAATTGTGCAATATGAAATATGTTTATCTTAAAATTGACCTCCAAATGCCCTTGAAGCCCTTCATTAAATATAAATAAATAATTTTTGAATATTTCCAGTTTTTTCAGGGACACCTTGTATAAAACAATTAAATTTCAAATGGATTACTTGTAGTGTTGAGGTTAAGCTAATGCCACACCAAAACATTAGAATATATCTCCAAATTAAGCCCTAAATTATTTATTAAAACAATGTTTGAAAAAGCCAATTAAAAAAAAATATCTTATACCCCTTCCCCCCAATGTTTAAAAAAAAATGTGTACAACCGTATAGACCTTCTAAACAAGAGTTACATAAGGTAGAAATAAATGGGTCATCCCATTTAAAAATACATGAAATTTGTGATACATCTTATTTCGGGGCCACACTGTATATTTCAATACATTCTTATAATGTACATTTTTACTTGTAATATTATCTAAAATTTGAATTTTTTCTGTATCTTGTAAATGAGAGGAGATATCGAAGAGACACGCACTATCAACTCAACCTGTAATGATACACCTTTTTCGGGGTCACACTATAAATTTTAATATAAGTTTAGATGTGTATTATTACTTATAATATCATTCAAAAACATTTTTTTTTTCTAATTATTAACAGAGGAGATATCGAAGAAATACGAACTTATGACTCATTCTGTATATATTTAAATATGTTCACACATGTTTACACATACTATATAATAGTACTAACAAATAAATATTTATATTTGTGCAGAATATATTATCTTATTCGATTTATTAATTTATGAATTTATCGTTTAATCGATTTTCAGATTTAAGGGGATGAAAGAATAATTTAGAGGGTGAATTGACTATTTTTTGGGTAATTTTCAGAAACTACAACTATTTACCTTTCAAATGCCACTGACTTCATTAAAATTGGTTGAAAATTGGCTTGAAGCGAAATTTCGCGCAAAAATGTGTGATTTAGACCCACTGTGCGGCGCAAACCGAGTTTTTTTCCCATTTGATTAACATGGGAAAAATTACTTTTTTACTTATGCGTGAATATCTCGTTGAAAAATTTATTTATATTAATTTCTTACAGCAGCATATCATAGAGAGTTAAATTTCTTACAAAAAAGACTCTAAGTACTCAATTCATAGATCGAATATTTTTAAAGATATATTCGTTTAAATATTTTCATAAAAAGTAAAATCCAATTTTTATGATAATTTTTAAACAAACATTTCTTAAAATTTATTGGATTTATGAATTAAGCACTTAATTCTCTACAAAATATTCCCCTGAGAAATTTAAAAAAAAAATTTTTCAACGCGTAAGTAAAAAAGTAATTTTTCCCATGTTAATCAAATGGGAAAAAGACTCGGTTTGCGCCGTCCACAGGTTTGATCTATGAGTCTGAAATTTTGGGACAATTAACTTTTGATCAAAAGCTAAAACATAGGCCTGCGGGACCGAAAAAATAAAAATAAAAAACACCCTAATGTAACACGCATCATAGATTTTGATGCGAGCACTCGGGCGTCTCTCACGCCTAAACTAAAAAAAGTTAGATATTAATATATTCTCGCTAGTTTTTTGATAGAAAATTTTGTATTCTGCAAAAAAGGTTCTGAGGCATTTTTACGTATATTGCTTAGTTCTCGCTACGTAAGCCATAATAGGAAAAAATGTTATTCATGTAACTTTGACAATTGTATATAAGTTGTTTAAACAATTACGCAATATTTAATATTAGCACAAATATTCTTTATTTATTCTTTAATAAACAAACCTGCAGCAATCAAATATAAATTGTTTTCACATTAGAATTAATTAAAGTGATTTTTAAAATTGTACTGGTCTATTTAAGCTGGTATTGCTGATATATGAGAAATTGTTGAAAATATTTATAAAAGTAAAAAGTTTCAAGGTCACAAATATAATACAGGCTTTAATCAGTATGAGATTATGACCATAGAAGCTTGCAATATCTTACCTGTCTGTAGATTGCTTTCGCGCAGTCTGTTTTCACTTTCGTTATCCACCCCTACCGGGGGCCCCCATATTCTCATTAGAAACGGCTTCAGCTGTGTTTTGTTCAGCTCATAAAAAGCCGCCTCTAGGTTGCCGTGATTCGCTGTCAGAACAGTGACAATGTCCTCCGAGGGAAAATTACCCCGGGAGTTCAATTCTGTAAACTGAAAATATAAATAAAATGAGTTTGCTTCAATTTAAAAGATAATAAGTACTATTATTGGTACATATTTTGTTTAAGGAGGTTGGGAAATTACATCAAACCAGTAGAAATAAGTTTAAATTTCTTACAATTGTTTAAACACTCAAAATGAATGAAATACTGAAATTTCAGAATTTTTGACAAACTCGTAGAAACGAGTTTGTCAAAAAAGTTTTTTTGGCGTTAAATTAAGTCAAGTATAGTAATTTTAGTAACACATACGCAATGTATAGAAATAAACACAAATTAACTTTCGTCAGTACTGTGTTTTTCGTTTCTGTCCATAAGTAGAATATTTTAAAAAAAACCAAACAAACGGTAAATTAAAATAAATTTAAAATTTATGTTAAAGTATTTATAAAATATATATTTAGTTATAGGGTCCACCAGTGCAACTATACATACAAGCAGTGAGGAAGAAAGGGTGTGTGTGTGTGAGAGAGAGAGAGAGAGATGTGTCCATACTGTCCATTGCTGAATAAAGATGGGTAGACTTGTCTCAACAAATGTTTTTATATACAATACAACGTTTATTTTTTACGATGCAGCGTAGTAAAATTTCACCAGATCCTTTACAGTCTATATTATCATTAATATGGAAGAATTACAAAATTGCCTCCCATTTTAAGAATACTGAGTCAAATAGTAATAGTTCTTTAAAAATTGAGTGATTGTTATAAAATATTTTTCTCCGAGTACTAATAAAAAATGACTTTTTTAAACTTGTATTTAAAATTAAAATTTTATGCAATAACAAAGGCCGACAACATTTTTGTTGTTTCTACTTGAATAGGTTATTTTGGAGGTTTTTGACGTGCTGAAACCGAATCCGTTGACCAAATTTCTCCGTCACGTCAGGTTTTTGAAATAACCTAACCTAAAAGTGCCAAAATGATGATTTTGGCTATGTTTAAGATTTTACTACCAAGTAAGTGATATTTTTCTAATGTTTTCGTTCACGGTAGGAAGTAGTTATTAAAATAAATTTTTACTTTTTTCTGTACGATTTTTTTTTCGTCGAAATATGCTAGTTTAAAAATATGATATTTTTATTCATAGAGTAGACTCAAGTCACACAATGGACTTGACTGCATTAAATATATAAATATATAAAATATATATAAATCGTATAGTAAAAAGTATAAATTCATTTTAATGACGAAAGATTTCTTACCGTCAATGAAAACTTTAGAAAAAATTACTAACTTGGTAATAAATTCTTAAACATTACCAAAATCGTCATTTTGGCACTTTTAGGTTAGGTTATTTCAAAAACCAGACATGATGAAGCAATTTGGGCAACGGGTTCGAAAAAAATATATTTATAAAATATTTTTCTTCTGTTGTTTCACTTCAATAAGTGATTTAGAAGAAAAATATTTTGTCGGCCTGTGTAATCAGTCGATTTGGTCGTTTTATTGATCAACGTTTGACTAATGCCGAGAAATTAAGTTTTTTACAATTAGTAATAGTTACCTTTTTCTGTCGCTGTTCCACGCACTCGGTCACAGAAGCCCAGACATTTCCTTTGTGCAATCTCAAAGCATCTTTAGCCTCTGTAACCGACACAGTCCCAACCGTATTCGGTTTACAATCATGGCCATAATTAGTCGCTAACGTCTGTACTGTGTCTATCATTTTCTCCCAATTCTCCAATAACCAATCAATCGGATTTTGATCACCCGATTGTGCTATAGCAGCTTGCAAATCATCAGCAGTAAACTTATGTTTCTCAGCCTCTCGAACTAACTGAACTATTTCCATACCTTGTGTTTTGATTAAGTTAGTTCTTTGTGAATCGAAATCATGATTGTTAAATGTTCGAGGGTCGGGACTATATCTATTCATATTCTGGAAATAAAATAAAATAAAATTAGATATCAATTGAAAAATTAATATATATAAATAAATACATTTAAAGAGAAAAACTGTGCTTCTGTATACAGTGTTTTTATTTAACTCTAGCAGTCTTAGTATTGCTGATTGAAAATAGCAAAACGTGGTAGTACAATATTAGTAAGAAAATATAAAAATATATACATTTATAAAAAATAACAAAAACTTAAACAATAAAATACTTTAAAATAAGGTAAGGAATATTATAAACGAAAAAACAAGAAGTTTTATGTAGGTATGGTTTAATAAAGGATTGAATAACTTTATAATTAGATAGCTATTTTAATTGTTACATACACATATACAGGATGCCTCGTAAACATACCGACAAACTTTCAGGAGCTGTCGAGGACATTAAAATAATCACTTTTTGTTAATAAACCCATGTCCCCAAACTAACCGTTTCAGTAGTAGAGCAAAAGACCCGTACAAAAGCAATGAATTTTGCCTTTTGGTTGAAATTTTTTGTAACTTGGGAAAATGATAGTTCAAACTTTGCTGTTCGAAAGTTGTAATGAGTGCAACCATAATTTTTTCTCCAGGAGGCACCCAAACAATATGTTTATTTTTTTGTAAAGGATCAACTATTAAAAAATTTTGTAAAGGATGAAAAGTTCTTAGAATTAGCTTGGTAATATGAAAAATTATATTTAGAATTTTTTTAATTTATTATTTATCAATTTTATAACAAACTTCCGAACCAAAAAACTAAAAAATGTCACCAAAAGTTTAAAAAAAAATTCTTTGTGTTTATTGACTAATTCGAATCACTTATTATCTAACGAAAATTTTACTAAAATTGATTCTTTAGGAGATAAAAATAAAAATAAATATAAACATTACACTATGTATTAATAATAAAATGTTTCGATGCTCCCTGGAGCTCAAATTATCGATTTTCGTAGGTTGCACCCTTTGCAACTTTTGATCAATACAGTTTGAACTATCATTTTCACAAAAAATTTTTTACCAAAAGACAAAATTCATTACGTTTGTGTGGGGTCCTTTCTTTTACACTACTGCTAAAACAGTTCGTTTGTAAACATGGATTTATTAACAAACAGCGATTGTTTTAATGCCTTCGACAACTCCTAAAAGTTTGTCGGTATGTTTATGGGACATCCTGTATACAAAAATTAAAATAGATATGCAGAGTTAATCAAAAATCAAGTAATTTATTTGTTTGGCTACCAATTATACCAAAAAAATTTATGTAGAAAAAATGTATGGGAAATTCAAACGCATTTTTTAGTAAGTCGTTTTCTTCGTGTTTACATGGTTATGACGGTCAAATTTGGTATCATTAGAAAGATATATTGTTTCTATTTACTGTGATATAAAAATATAAAATAGATATATTTTGAAATATTTATATATTTTAAAATATTTTTCATAGAAAATAATTTACAATCGGTCTAGTAGTTTTTAAGTTATACTGCAGACAGACGGACAGAACTTCGCAATAGAGTTTTATTTTGAAAGAACTCTAAAAATATCTTACTAATGACACCAAATACAGTCATGAAGAAAAAAATCTGTATAAATTCATCGACAATTTGACATTATAAATTTTTTAAACAATAAAATAATAAAATTGTGTTACGACAAAAAAGGGTGTGTCATATTTCGCATAAAAAATTATAACAATATTATAAAACGACAGACTTTTAGTGTTTTAGTAAAAAAAACTCTAACCAAAAGAAAGCAAAGCGGGAAATATCATTTCACCTTATTATTAATAAAATCTCGATGGTCTCTAAAACTAGGTAAACCACCTAACGACATATGTCTGTCTATTTTAGTATAATAATTATCAAAACTGTCAAACATAGGATTCTGATCTTCCATTGTTAAACTCTGAAATTATAATTATACTCGTTTATTTGAAAATCTTAATCATTTTTTAAAATTATTAATATTGATAAGAATAAGTACATAATGTTATAAGTAAAGTAATCGTGAATACATTTTCTTAAAAAAGCAAACATTTTTTAAAGCTGGACATTTTACATAACAAAAATTAAAAAGACATACAATATTTCTAAATAAATAAATAAATAAAACTAAATATAGAAGCAAAAATATTTACTAAACAAAAATACATAATTCATAATTATATTTTATATTTTAATTTCGAGCACTAGGAGATTTTTCTCGAATTATCTAAAAAAACATTGAAGCAAAAGCCATTCAACTAGTACCAAAATACAAAGAAGTGTAAAAATGTAATATAATTTTTTTCTAGTATTTAAATATTTTGATAATTTGTATCTGGGCTTCTAAATATAAGCCGTGTCAATTATAAAATGACCTATCTGACGCGACTTACACCCAAGAGCTTAGTTCATATTAATTAAATATCAATTCAAAAATCTTTAAGTATTTAAAAACCCCTGTAACCTAAAAAACTGAACCTATTTTCGAAATACATAATTCGACAACGGAACCAGATATTCAAGTGATTTAAACTTTAAATTAAAGAACAGTTAAGTACTTTTAAAATGATATCCAACATTTAAATATTTGTTTAATAATTATTATTCCTCCCCCAATATTTTCAAAAATTTTACTACAATTTAACTTTTAAGTGTATTATATCTTCTTATGTCCGGTATTGCTAGCTTGCAAGCACTTTCAAACGGGATATCAAACTTATATGACAGTTCTCTTTGAATTTTTGGCAGATATTTGCATACGTAGTAAGTTGATTTTTACCGTTTTTATTCAGGTTAGTAAATATACTTTACATACCTTGGTTTTCACTTACTATACATGCAACTATCTGTTAAAAGCTCCAAGAGAACTATATGTGTTATATAAATTTGATATCTCATTTGAAAGTGATTGCAAGCTTTCAAATGTTTGTTAGCTAGACTGTAATACCGGACATTAAACCTACTTAATTGATTATTATTAATTTAAAGTATATTTCATAAAATTATCTATTCCTTTAATGAATATATGAGGTTCGAAATTTGATCAATTTTATGTACATAAATAAGTTCAAACGCATTTAAATTTTACCTGAGTATCGCTTGATATCGATTGCCGACTCAAACTCCTATACAAGCTTTTATTTAAATTTTCATTGGTCTGTGTACTTATATGCATCGAATTAGATCTTCGCAAACCACTTTTGTTAAACCTTTTTTTCTCATAAACTAACTCATTATCATTTTTTTTGGATTCTGGTAAAACATCATATGTCTGAAGAAAATCATCTAATTATTATTTCTCTACTCTGTTGTTAAAAACCAGTGTTGGCAACACACACACAAAAGTTACAGGCACATAAGGAAAAAAAGCTTAACATATTTATTTGTTACCGATGGTTTGAGGTTAATTATTGGTACGAGTAACGTTACTGTATCGTAACCTTAGATTAGGATAATGTTTATGGATACATAACAAGCAACCTAGTCTGTAATACGAAACTGTTACCAAAACTTAATAGCGACCATCATTTCCCAAATGACATTTTCAATGTGTATATCCTAAAGGCGTGTCAGTTGAAAATTTATAATATGCAAACATACTTTAAATTAGAACTAAATTTAGTATATATTGTTTTATATAAAAGTTTTATTAGTAAAATAATTTTAAATATAATAAAAACAACTTTTTAAGAAAAAAATAAAACTGGCTTAGAAAAAACTAAAAACACTGAAAAGTATCAGGACTTCGAACCGGAATTGAACCGAAAACCGAAAAAACCGTTATTTTTTTTCGGAACGAAAACCGGAACCGAACCGAAATATATTTTTTTACTCGAACCGAAACAAAAACCGAAACGAAAAAAATAACGGTTCGAAGCCCTGAAAAGTACATAATATATACTAAATAAAAATAGTTTTTGAAGTCGGATTTCTTTTTTAACTTTCTTATACCTATTACATGTATATGAAATATACATATTATTTTGACCTTCCCTAAATTCATTCTGACTATTTTCGCCATAATGTCTATGTGTCTGTTAGTCTGTCTGTAGATGCTGTAACTCAAATACATTAATTCGTAGAAGGGTGAAATTTTATATTTAAGATTATTTTTCATCTGGGAAGAGAACCTATTATTTTTGAAAACGAACTTTCAACCGAATACGGATGTTTACTAATGTCGATTTTTGAATTTTCGAATTACTTTGAAACAATGCAAATTTGAGAAAAATGGTCAAGTTGAAAATTATAGATCAAATTATTATCAATAATTTATGTTCTATTCATTTTTTCGAAAAAACAAATTTTTGAATAAAAAATAATTATATTTCAAATGGAGAAGAAATATCTGCCATGAGTGTCATGGGACTTTCTTATACGTATTACAGAGATTGAACAGTGTGCATGTTTGCCATAGGTTGCAAGGGACTTTCTTATATGTAATACTGAGATTAAACAGTGTGTGTGATTCTAATTATTTAAGAAAAATTCTTTCTGACTAAATAATAAATGATAGAAACCAATGTATGGAATATAAATTATAGATAATAATATACTTGATACTTTTTATCTAAAACATGTCTTTCTTATTCGTACCGTTTCAAAAATAATTCGAAAATTCAAAAATTGACAACAGTAAACATCCATTTCCGGTTTAGTGATTACATTTAAAAAAATCATTTCATGTTGTAGATTATAGAGAATGTTATTAGGTATATATGTATATTTAGTTTTTGTCCCATTAATTTTATTCTATCTTTTATTTGTTTGTCAGAAATATTGTTTAGTAAAATTAGAGACACGTACAAAGCAGATATTTTTTTCGTTCTTCTAAAGTTTTTTTTTGGCTTAGCGCCGACTTCGAAAACTATTAAATTTAATTTTTATACACTTTTCAGTGTTTTTTTGAAGTCAGTCAGTCAATCATATATTTTTTTTTCTTAAAAAGTTTTTTATTTTTCCCTTTTGAGTGATGTATCTTTAAAGTCCATTGCCAGATTCTGATAAAATTTATATCGGACCACCTCGAGTATATACTCTTTCAAACAAACAAACAAAAATCGTCCAAGTCGGTGCATATTTGTCGGAGTTATAACCGAATATACATAAAAAATATATATTGTCGATTAATAAAATATTTATTAATAAGTAATTTTATAATTCCAAATAATTCATATTTATTTTAAAAAACTGACTGATACGCCAATGACTTAACGGAACGATTTTTGCGGAGAGAACAATGGTAACAATACTAGGACGCGTGTTATGAGAATCATATATCTTTCTTTGTCCAAGATGGTACCATTATCGTTACAATACAGTAACGTTTGCCAACACTGCTAACATTTTTTGTAACATCTACACTTTCTCAAAGCTCACCTGAGTCGATATACTTTGAGGAGGAGGGGAAGTAGCTGTCGATTTGGAGCTACTAAAATCTGAAACTAAGGTACCTGTTCCAACACCCGTATCGACTTTATTACTTTTAATTTTGGGGGCAACCGTCTCTCTAAAACTACTGATAGTTTGACAATCGGTCGAAACCTTTTTTTTCTTTGAATCGCTAGAAAGAACGTTATCAAATGAGTGGGAAGATTCATCCATACTGGAGTCTAGAGAGGCCAGAGGGATCGATAAGGATATATTGGATATGGATTCAGAAATAGATGATATATCGTCTGGCAGAGCGTCAGATACTTGACTCGAAGTTGTTGACTTGAATTCTTCTTTATTCGTTCGTCCTACAAGTGTACATATACAATATTAATCATTTAACCCCTCAATACCGCACTTAAATTATAAATGTTTTACCTTGTGTATTTTTAATTAGTATATACAGGGCTATATTATTATTTTAGAGTATAAGAGATATTTTTTAATTGCATCTTATTAGTTAATATTTTATAATGCAGAATCAAAATTCCTTATTTTATATTCACCCTATATATTATTATTATTACAAGTACCTATAATAAGTAATTGTAATAATATTCAATTCGTAGTGAAATAGATTTTTTGGATATCTTTTATGCTCATGTGCAAAAAGCAAATTAATTCGAAATGTAGGTAGAAATGAAATGACATAATTTTTTATCCAGTCACTTTATTTGGTTCTTGTTACAAAATTCGCGACATAAGTACATTCAATATAACTCAAAAAACAATATAAAATAATTTGGATCTTAAAGAGGTGCCCGTTAAATTAAAACATGAAGCAAAAAGATTGTCCCATCAGATTATTTAAGAATAATTACAAACTGTACAAAAAATAAATACGTAGGGGCAGAAAATTTAAGTATTCTATGCATACGGTGTTCAGGGGTCAACATAAATGCAAGCAAACAATGTGTATGTGTGTCAATAATCAATATAATTATTCTTTTTTCAATGCAGTGAACCTAGTCCCGGGCCAAAAAGTTATTTTTCTTAGCACCCTACCTTTCTTCTTTCTCAGAGAATCATCAGGAACATCCGATTGCTTCGATGTTATCGACGCATAAGCCTCGTCTGTCATCCCTTCTGTCATTATATCTGATATCCTTCTAGAATACTTATCGTGTCTTTTATCTGGAACTTTACTAGAACCAAAACTTTTCGTTTCCTTTTTCTCCACAACCTTCACTGCTGTAGGCTGACTTGTAGGAGTTTTACAACAAATTATACAGATTTTTGCTCCAACTTCATTTTTAAACGTGCAATGTTCGCATTCCCATTCATAATCTGGAGTTTTTATAGGTCTTGGCACGTCAACTTCTATTTCTATTTCCTTCTTTTCTTCTTCTTCTTCATCATTTCCTGATTCGATATCGGATTCCAATCCTGCTTCAGATCCTGACTCATCGCTTGTATCTCTTCTTATAGGTGGCATTTGTCTCGGAGGAGACGGTAGCACAGTTTTTTCAACTGGCCTATTCCTCGTTTCTCTAAAAGACATGGGAGAGCTTTCCCTTGCTTTGACATTCCTGCTAACCCTAGCACTTCTGGGTAACGACAATGTATCAAAATCGTCGTCAGGTTTTGACTTACGACGTCGGCTCAATCGTGACATTTGAGACTTTTGAGATTTTGTGCTCGCTGCAGGTGAGTGCGCCCTTGATCGTGTCGGGGGTAAGTGGGGGTTGTCAAAGCCCGGGGAACCCATGCCGGGATAAGGGTACATCCCCATGCCAGGTGGGGGCATTCCTCTCCACGCGGCAAACTGGGGGGACATCCACATCGGGTGTATCGGATATCCCGGAGGCATGTTCAAACTCATGTTGCTCCCGGTGCTGTTTCCGGGGACTCCGAAGTAGTTGCCCCACTGGTCCGGCCATATTCCGGGATAGTTGAGATGAGCCATCGACATTGCCTAGTAATTACAATATATTATATTAATCATCCATGAAAAGATATATTTACATAATTTAAGGGGGGAAAGCCACTGACTGCGACAGTTCAAAAAGTTCGATTTTTGTTTGAATTTTTTTAAAGTTCAAAAATATGTAAAAAAAATATTAAGTTAGAACCCATTTAGTGAGAGCAAGGAGCGCGACCGGTTATGACCCTCAGAACGTGTTTTTCTCGGAACGACTTTTTTCGACCTTGTCCCAAACGATTCATTAAAATTGAATAAAAAAAGGTCTTAAAAATGAAAAAAAATTTATAACCGTCGCCATTTTGTGCAAAAAAAACGGCTACGCACAACGATAGCTATATTCATATAGATTTTGATTTTTTTACCTGTGAAAAAAATTCTCAAACATTGATAATTTTTTGACCCGTCACAGAGGTTTTCCTCCTCAAAAAATGTTAAAAACGTTTTAAATTCTGATATGTTGGTCAAATATAATGCGCTATGTGACTCAAGTTACTCTAATCTAAGATAATTACCTGTTGCATCGGATTCATAGGCACACTGTGCGGATGCTGCATGTCTGCGTTGTGCAAATCGAACACGGAAGTGCTGTGAGACAAGTAGGATCTGTCCGACGAAGCCGGCGTGCTATTAATGTGGTTAGACTTGTGGCTCCGACCTGTCGTCGCCAGTCCGGACAGGAACCGGTTAGACTCCATCTCCCCGGAGCCAGATATGCTTCCGGACCGTGCACGGGTTTGCCAGTTTCCGGTGTCGTAGTCCAGATATCCGCTGTCCCCATTCGGTGACTGTTGAATTTTTTTTATTATTAATTAATAAATTTAAATATTTTTTGCATTCTCAGTTTAATTACCTACAAATTCTTAAAGTTCTTTTTTTTAAATTTAAATCACGATCTTTTTATAGTTTTTACATTATTTTTGACATTATACAGTCTTATAATATTATATAAATTTGTAGGCTCTATCTATAGAACAATTTTTTGTCTATATGTACTCTTATATAGTTTTATAGGCAATATAATTCATTTTCATAGTTTTTTTTTTAATGTTTGTCTTTCTATTTTTGATACGAAAAATTACTAAACCGATTTTGATAGGAATTTAACTGTTAGAAAGCTTAAGACATTAGAATAAATTAGTTTAGACTGTATTACATACAATTGATATTTTAAAAATATATAAAAAATATATACACTTAAAATATTTCTAGATCAAAGAGGGCAATATTCAAAGCTTTTTGCATTTTTACCAAGGGTGTCCGCAGAATTTCCAAACAGAAGCAAAATTTATAGAAAAATAAAATAACTTAACATGTTCTAAACAATTTCTCACAAAGAGTAAATAATGTAAGAGCTTTTTTGCTCTACACACATGAAAAATATTTAATATTATTACAGATTGTACGGTGATAAGACCAAAAAAAATGGTCTTTCTTAGCAAAATTTTTAGAAATAAGTATTATATTAAGGGTAAGTATAAAAATCAACATAGTTATAAATTCTGGACCAAGTTACCTACTTGATTGTTTAACGTTCTCTTTTAGAAAACAATATGTTACAAGTACTTTAGCTTACATTACATTAGGTAATGGGGGAGGGAGTGCCACATTTACCTCTCTTCCTTGCCGACCACAGTTATACAGCATTGAATACTGCCTATTTTTTACTAGAAATATATTAATAATAATGGTAATTGTATTGAAATAATTATGTAAGAAACATTAAGGTACCAGCACCAGTCTTAGCCGCTTTTAGAGTAAAGTATACTGTTTTTTGTAATTCTCATGAACTCATGTTACTAATAAAACAAGTACTTCTTTATTAATTAAATCAATTTAATTACCATAGTCTGCAAATATATTATGCTAATTATAGCCTTTTATTTTGTTTATATTTTTTCTCCATTAATGGGTAAAGTAAAACCAATCATGGGCACCCAGTGATGGACACTAGCTAATGATTACAAAATGATAAGAACTACGACATAAAAGTTATAAAATAAAGAATCGTAAAATGTGAAACAGTGCAAAGCAGATGCTCTGATAATATAATAATTAATAAATAGATTACACTTATAATTAGTTTAAATGTCAAGTTAAAAATCAAGTGTCTATAGATTATGATTCAGTAATGATTAATAAAATATTAACAAATATTTCTAATTTAGTACATTTAATTAAACAAGAGTCCAATACCAGCGTATGATCCAAGCTGATGCTAGTATTTTATTTAAGAATAATAATAAGTGACGATTGTTTTATTAATATACCTGAGCAGCAGTTGCTGTGGAAGGCCAGCCAGTCATGCTGTTGTGCCTCTGCTTCTGATGTTCAATTTCAAACGGACTGTACGGGATCTTTCTCATCGCCAACTGATGCTGGCGATAGCGTTCCTGTAATGACGCCTTCTCGGCGCTATCGGATCTACTCGAAACAGGCGTCATAGAGTCAGACCTGTGAGCTAAAATGTTTCATAATATTCATAACAATATATTATGTTTGATTCCGTTTATTTCTTACATGTGGACATTGGCACAGCTGGTAAAGGTCGACCTGTCATCATTCTCTTCAGACTATCAACTTTGCTTTTCAATAAAAATGTTGCACTATCCTTTCGAGGAAGGCTTGGCACCTGCCATAACACAGAACCGAATTATAAAATAATATCGGTTCCAGAGCCGGCCCGAGACTTCTCTGTTTTATTTGGTCCCGGGCTAATTATAGAGCTACTAAATTACATTTCTTTTATTATCTATAAAATTGACCTTCTTGTTACTTACTACTATGAAAAAATCATGTATTATTAGGAGTTATTCATCTAAATATGTCTATACTTATGTTTTTAATGAAAAATAGAGAATACCCTTAATTTCGTTAATATTTTATTAAAACTTTACTATTCGTGTTTATGACGTAATACTTCAGAAATATGATGTTATTTTCGTACTAAATTAAATTCAAAATTATGGCAAATAATTAATCAATAAAAATTTGAAAAAAAATGTTTCATTATAGTTTTTTGTTTTTTTTTAATATTCTTATTTATTATTTCTGTAACTGAAAGGATTCTACAATCTACGAAGGTTGTAAAGTCATTCACATATTTAAAAAAAAAGTATTTATTATAATTGAAATTCATTTTTTCAAATACACATCGTATATATTTTATATATATTCATCACAATTGTTTTAAATGGAAGAAGATATTTTTGTACTACACGTGCATTTTTTTATATCACAAAATCATGGAATTCTACATCAACTACAGCGCTTAGCACCTACGTGTTACTAATAAAAAAAAATCTCAACTACCAAAAAATTTAAACAATAAAAAAATCAATGGAGACATAACGATTACAAATTATCATAATTTTGAAATAAAATAACTGTTAAAATAAAACGCCAGTTAGCCACTAACATGCAGATATATGACAATTTTTAATTTTAATATTTTATCTATCGATAAATTCTTGTAAAATATGTTAGCAATCAAAAAGACGCAACCTATGTTTACAAACCAAGAATCATCTCAGTACAGTAGATCCTCGGAATAATGGACTGATTGGGATAAGGGGTGTACGATAATCGATATTATCGGACACCTTTGCTTTTTTTTATAAAAAACAAATTATTTCTATTGTTCTATGGAAAAAGCAAAATGGTACGTTTTTGCCCTTTTCAATATATCAGCTGAAAGGTGGCATATCTACTTCTGCATATAACCGCAGAGTTAGTTTACCCGTTTGTACTTATATGTTTTAAATTCAAATGGTGTCTAAAAGAATAATTTCACAAAATTATTTATATGACCAATTTTTTTTTGTCATAGGTATAAATGTCCAGTATTATAAACGAGCTAACAAAATTTTCAAACTTACAAGCACTTTCAAATGAGGTTTCCAACCAATCTAACAGTTCCCTTGAAATTTCATGAAGTGTTTGACAAGTTTCACGCACGCATGGTAAATAAACACCAACAGTATTAAAACAGTGGTGATATTATGAAAATTATTTTGCACGGTCAGATTCGCCAACTATGTTATAATAAGTTGAAGTATCACTGCTCTAAATTTCATAGATACTATCACAGAATTAATACCCCATTTGAAAGTGCTAGCTTTGTTAGCTCCTTTTTAATACCAGACAATAATCTACTTTTGTCTGATATATCCATTACACCGGTTGAGTGGGTGGGGGGGGGGGGGCGTTATATCGGTGTTTTACTGTATTGTTTAGTTAATTGATAAGTTTAAATCATAAATGTACCCATTGGTCTAGCTTTTCAAATGGTTATAAATCACGTGGTAGTTTTCGATTTCGAAAAAAAATATTTCAACATTTGCCATATGATACAGAAGCAACAGTTTTTTGGTCTGACGCGGCGTGAGGGGCCTACCTGTTGGTGCCGCTGCGGTAGGGGGCTCGGGCACGGGGACCCGGCTACACTTCCAGGCCGCTTGTGTCTGCGTGGAGGGGGCACAGGGGGGCTCGCTGGCTCGCCTTTCGGTGGCAGGGGTGGCTTCACCGGCCGCTGACTGATATCCAAAGCCTGGAAACAATAAATCGATTAATAATAATTACTGGTCGCCATCAGTTTTGCTTCCAAGACTTAAATCACTGGTTCCCAAACTGCGGTCCTCGGCTCCCTTGGCGGTATTGGGGAGATCAAAAGAAGCCTTGGTGGCTCAGGGTGTAGTTCGGGAACCCCGGAAGGACAAAAGGGGGCCTTTTTAATATTTTAAAATGTTATAAAACCCTTTATATCACAATGTACGTTTCTAATTTGTTTCATTGTTTGATTCATGAAAGTGACACTTCGTATACTTCATAAAGTACCATAAGTACCAAAACATAACCAAAAAATTATACCGGGTGAAACTTTATTTGAATATCAAAACTACCTGTTATTTGTAGTTTTTGGTATTTTTTTGCCGTTTTTAATTATCGTTTTAAAAATAAATATTAGGTCAGTTTCGCTTTGTCTGGAAAACTTTAATAACATGTATTGAATTTATCCGGCATTTCAACAGTAGATTACATTCTTCCAATCCAAAATGTAAGTTTTATTTTAGCAACAATTCATTAAAAAACTCGATTTCTTATTGTTACCCCTAATTATAATTTTGATTTTATATTATTATGGTTTTATATATTACTTGTATCGCCTATGGTCGAAATTCGACCAAAATTTTACCTGCCTTAACGGCAACATACACACGTGAGAGGGGAAATCATGTATATACCTACATATGTTAACTTTATTTTATCTGTCTTAACAGCAACATATAAACATGATTGCACATCTATGGCACAGTACCTTTGAATAGTAAAAAAAGTACGACAATTGTATATTATTATTATATAACAATAATACAATGTACATATATGATAAAATGTTCACTACTAAAAATATAAATTATCAGGGGAGCCTTGTGCTTTTTTATAGCTGAAAAGGGGGTAGTGGGTCAAATAAGTTTCGGAACCTATGATTTAAATAGACGATCCTGGAGGTTTTTGGAATACTGAAATCTAATCCCATTCCCAAATTTCTCAATTAGCTGAGGTTATTGAGATTTCTAACTTGAAAGTGCCAAAAATAACAATTTTGGACATATTTATGAATATATTACCAGACACACAATTTTTTTCTAAAATTTTCGTTCGCCAACAAATAATATCATCTTTCCTCTTTAAAATGACTTTTACTTTTTATTATACGATTTTATTTTCGCCTAAATACAATTGTTTAACATTTAGTTATATTTGCGTGTAGCACAGATATCCATTTTGTCTAACCTGTAGAATTGTAAATACTTTTATTTTCCAAATTAGTATATCTTGATGAAAATAAATCGTAAGTTCTTTTTAATGGTGAAAGATAATGCTATTTGTTGCCGAGAACGAAAACTTAAAAAAAATTGCCATAAATATATCCAAAATCGTTTTTTCTTGGCACTTTTAAGTTTATAGGATATCTCAATAACCTGAACTAATTGAGAACATTGGAGATCGGATTCGGTTTCAGTACACTAAAAACCTTCGGAATCATTTATTCAGGCCTCAGTGGTAAAACAAAAGTATTAGTATAATTTGAGCAAAACTCGTTCAATCATAATATAATTTAGATTTTTTTTAAATGAAACAAACGAATTTTATTCATTCATATAAAGTATAATTCCCTAGCTAACAAAATTTGCTAGCTAGCAAGCACTTCCAATGAGGTTTCAAACCTATCTGACAGTTCTCTTGAAGTGTTTGACAATTTTCACGCACGCAACGAAATTAAAACAGTGACGATGTTATGAAAATTATTTTGTATGGTCAGAGTCGCCAACTGTGTTACAATAAGTTGAAGTATCACTGCTCTAAATTCCATAACTAATCCATGGATTAGTTATCACAGAATTAATGCCCCATTTGAAGCTGCTTGCTGGCTAGCAAATTTGTTAGCTCCTTTATAATACAGGACATAACTATAATTAATTCATGTTTAATGTTTATGTTTTAATAGAGTACCTTTCGGACGTGGCATTGTCGTTTGGGGTGTCTGTGGTACATATCGTCACAGGACAGACAGAAGATCTGCTGCGCGCACTTATCGCAGCGCACGCTGGGTGACGAGCATCCGCACAGATCGCAGTGAGTTCCATCGTTACGTTTCTGAGTCTGACCTATAACAGAAAAATCAAAATATCTTCTAAATCGTATCGACAGATGCTTTATGAAAAAATAAGGGACATACAATGGAACATCCTCCCCCATCACGAAAAAAACATGTATTTTATTACTGTATAAAATTCAAAACTTTTATAATATCAAAATTTAATTTATTTATTTAATTACCGCGATTTCGTTCTCGTGGAATTTGTATTTTTTTATTCGGGATACAAAAAACTTTCTCAGAATGCAAGCTATCTCCCTGCAAAATTTCATTAAAATAGGTTCAGCGGTTTAGCCATGAAAAGGCAACAAACAAACAGACAGAGTTACTTTCGCATTTACATATAATATTAATATAATAAATGGATTAATTTTAAAATTTTCTAGATAAAGCCTAAACTATACATAGGACATTTTAACAGATTTAATATTATAAAAGTTATCAAAATGGATTATATTGTTTTTAAACTAGGGGCTTTGCCCCTGGGCGCTACGCGCCCCAACCCTAAATCGTGCCACATTTAATAAAATATTGATTGATAAAATAAAAATTATTATTTTATATTAACTTTTGTCATATCAAATTTTCATAAAATATTTCACTGTACTTGTTTTAAATGCTGATAAGTAAATAATTCCTGAATTTGGCGGGGATAATCATTTATCATTATTACCTTTCCAGTAATATTACAATTTACATGTACAAATCACCCTAACATCAGAACGTACTCGGGTCTCAGCCTTCGGCTGCGACCCTCGTATCCATCGTAATTTATACCTTTACCATTAATTTTAATAATGCCTTTGAGAAATTACCAAAAAATCATTGTGAACATCAGTTTCCACATTTTTTGGCATACAACATATTCAAAGAATGCGTTGAAGCATTTTCGATGTTATTTATTAGGTTAAATTATCTTATTACGATTTTTGTTTTATGTTTACGCAATTTTATGAAAAAATAGCAAAAAAAAAATTTTTTCAAGACCACGACCCTGACTTAAACATATTTATTATTTTTATAAATGTCTAAAGCTGTTAACTTTTGTTCAATTTCAATCAAATCAATTTTTTTCGTCACGATTAATACTCCAGCCCTGTCTTTATTATTATTTAATATAAATTGTTCGATACATTACATATATCTTTGAACCACCAAATGATTTTCAAAAATGTTTATAATGCAACTCTTAAAAAATAAAAATTTAAAATATTTTTTACATTGCGCACCTGACTTAATTCTTAATAAATATAAATTTTTGGGCAAATTACATCAATCCCCACAACAACCAAATGTCTAAAATAACCGTTTCATTTTAATACAATTATATCAGAAAAAATCAAAAAAAAATATTCTTGTAACCACACTCCTGACGTAATTCTTATTAAATATAAACGTTTTTATATTAAATATAAATTATTATACTAATTAGATCAATACACCAACCAATTTTGGTTAAAATTTTCATTTATATACAATTTAATTGGAATGTACCAATTTGACACATTTCTGTACATGCCCCTGACGTATTTCAAATAAAAAACAGCTGTTTATGACAGGCAAATATCAAGTCCACGTGGAGTGTTTAAAATTCATACGAAATGTCAATTTTTGACCAATCACAGCGACGAAATTCTAAGAATTCCAAAAACAAAAGCCGAGTGTTAAAACTCTTAAATTTCAAATTAAACGTCAGATAACAAAATTTCGTGTAAATTTTACATGTAGTGTCTCGCATAAAAATACATATCACGGAAAATAGAAATATTTTGAATAAAACAATTATCCATTACACTGCATGAAGGACGAATCTAAAAACAGGCAAAGTATGAAAAAAATCCGGTGAAAGGTTTAACGGGTTATAAATTGATTGTCGCCGGACAGATATACAAACAAATATATATATATATATATATACGATTTGGTTTATATAATAGTGGGATTAATTAAAAGTAGGGGAATAAACAGGGCCGTAACTACCACCTCGGGGGCCCCGCGGCAGAGTAAAACTTTTCTTTTATTTGATTTTAACTTGAAAATGTTATACTTATTACAAATTCTGATTTTTTTTTTCGTTACCAACTTGAATTTTACACTTAAAAAAATTATACTAGAAAAAAGGTCTTCAATTTTTATTTTTGCATATATTGGGGGGGGGGCTCGGTCACTTCTTGCCGCGCAGCCCCCGAGCCTCTAGTTACGGCCCTAAGAATAAAGTTTCTAATTGCAGTATATCTAGAGATGATAAACAAACCATACATCAGAACCCCCACATCCTATTACGGGCCCCCATACTGGAACTTGTTTCTGGGCCCCCTAATAATAGTTTAAATGACCTTTTTAGGTCTTTCAATTAGAAATTTTAATTTTAATCAATGAGTTTTTTTATCCGCCATACCGGGACCCATTAGTGGAATCTTGCGCCCTCACATACATACAATCGAAACACTTTAAATTACTGCAATAAAATTCAATAAGACTGTACTTACGCACAGCTGTTGACTTAGCGGGTATGGCCGGGGGTGTGTTGATGTATTGCTGCTCTTGAATGTTTCCGCGGTACTCGATCACCTCGTAGTCCGGTTCCAGCGGTGGCGGCTCAGTCTGGGGCACAGGAGGGGGTATCAGACGTGGTTCGAGGGGCACTCGTGCTGGTGACTGTGTCTGAAAGTTATTATTTTAATTTAAAAAACGGGGAAGGGGTTATAATACAGTAGGGTATCTTTTTACGCGGTAGATACGCTCCACATCAAACCGCATATAAAAATTAGCACGAAAAAATACATTGCTTACATTGTAAAATTAGGACACGTTCCATAATTTTCTAAAACCGCGTAAAAACAAATCAATCAATTAAAATAGGCCGAAAATCACATAAAATAAGTTTCTGAAAAAACATGAAAATAAAAATGTCTAAAAAAACATAAGGAAAATTCATTCGAAAGTCTATTTTATTTATTTAAATTTAGTGAAAAGTTACAATATTTTTATCAGAATTATCATCACTATATCTGAAAATACAACTCGGCACCGTTTGTGAACTAATACTAAATTTTGTTAAACGAAGAATTTAATAATAACAAAATGTTAACATATGTATTTAAATTCCTTGAATTGTTAGCTTTATTTGATACCCCACTCACTGGAACGAGGAATCCCTGAATTTGCATGAAAAATCACACCGCGTAAATTCTAATCCGCGTAAAAAGAGACTCTATTATTGTATTTAACATTTTAAAACAAATTCTTTATAATTACCATCCATTGTGGCATTGCTCGAGCATTTCTTATCTTCGATGAAGGATTTGATATCAGCATTGGACGCCATCTTTCATTCGGTGCGTTCTAAAAGAAGAAACAAAACATTAAAATATTTATTATAGATAGCTAATAGTCAAGTCATCAGAAGATTGAGCTAGAAAAAATAATAGAGTACATTTTTTTAAAGAAATTGGTACATTCTGATGTATAGAACGTGGCGATAACTCCCCTCACCCCTTCGAAGGGGGGTGCATAACTTTCTAGGGCATTGGTTCTTTAATTTCCGGTATTATAAAGGAGCTCAATTACAAATTTGCAAGCACTTTCAAATGGGGTATCAAACTTATATGACGGTTCTATTGGAGTTTTTGACAGATAGATTCATGCATAGGAAGTAAAAACAAAGGTATGTCAAGTATATTTACTAAAGTATATTTACTAATCTTGAGTAAAACTTTCTAGGGCATTGGTTCTTTAATGTCCGGTATTATAAAGGAGCGCAATTGCAAATTTGCAAGCACTTTCAAATGGAGTATCAAACTTATATGACAGTTCTATTGGGTTTTTTGACAGATAGTTTCATACATAGGAAGTAAAAACAAAGATATGTAAAGTATATTTACTAAAGTATATTTTCTAATCGTGAGTAAAAACGGTAAAAATCAACTTCCCATCCAGGATATGCCAACCTTGACGATGGGCCCAAGCTTAGCCCAATATTAGGTTACCAGTGTTGCTTTTTCGATATTTATCCCAGTCTAGGCCAACCTTAAGATATCAAGCTTCGATCACCTATTATTTTCCCAAGATTGGGCCAACTCTAAGCCAGCCTTGGTACGACAAACCTTGGTCGACAAGCCTTGGTCGAGTCTTGAATGAAGTTATCATTTGTATCGTGACTCAGAGTTGGCTAACAGCCTGGGCCAACCGTAGCCTCTTTGTAATTTTCTATATGGGTTACTATGCATGAAACTATCTGTTAAAAACTCCAAGAAAACTGTCATATAACTTTTATACCTCGTTTTAAAGTGCTTGCAAGCTTGCATAACACTTTTAATTGTAAAAAATTGCGGAGCACTATCTTACTTAATCATTACGGTCTTTAAACAAACAACAAAAATATGCAGAACATATTTTTTTATTAAAAACTACAGCTAACGCATTAATTTCCAGTCTTATATAAAAAATATACATTCATAAAAGTCCAATCTGTAAGTAACTATTTAATGTGATACTTGAGCTTATCGGTTTTTGCAGATTTTACATAGAAATGTCAAGCCTAATATGTGATATAGTGCAGGCTGGCTAGGCTAAAAAGTAACTTTAAACTTTATTAGTTATTACAGCTTAAAAAAAATGTGTTTTCAGCCTTTTTAATCAGTGTAGCGGATAAACAAATGATTTTTTAAATTTTTTTCAAAATGGAGGTTGTAGGGAATTTTGTAGCGTTTAACTTTTATTTAAAACTTTTTTTTGTATAATACTTATTTAGACCGCTATTTAGCAAAAATCAGAAAATCTGAAGAATTTTGCAATTGAACCATGGTTAACTCCTGTCGCGGACAACCAAAATCGGAGCAAAATTAGGGTATTTTTCGACACCACTTTTGTAACAGTATTAAAACTGTACGCAAAAATAATCTGTTTTAGCCTCCACAGCCTGGACTAATAATGCTACCCTCATTTATTTATCAATATTCTCAAGTCTTTCACGTTTTTTAGTTTTGATGTTCGTAAATGTTGAAAAGCTGACAAGGATCCATCAATATGAGTTACGGTCTTTGAGCGAAATCACCTATACCATAGCTTAGGCCTCCATTGCATGTTTCATTTTGGCTAATGGGAGGAAATGTTTTTTTTGTAATTTCAATTTGAATATTCCATACAATTCCATTCTCCATGCTTGAAAATGTGTATTGGGTTTTTTTTGGCATGAGAAAATCGAATCCGACGTTTATTTTGCGATATAATGAAGTTGTAATACACTTCCCATACAAAAATTTGCTGAAAATCAACAGTTTACTATACGTGTAAAATCCCGGGAAAAAATTTCAGATCTGAAGTGATCAAATCAGATCTTGATAGAACTGAATTTTGAGACATCATATTTTTTCACTGGTTTTTGATCTGTGGAGACCTAGAAAGATCTACAACGATCTACAAAGATCTAAATACAATGATCTACAACGATTTACAAAAATCTCTGAAGATCGTTGTAACGTTGAAAATTCATAAACTTTCAACGTTGAAATTTTATGAATTTTCAACGTTTCAATCTCTATCACGATCTTCAACGATTTATTGTAGATCGTTGTAGGTCGTTGTAGATCTTTGCAGGTCTCCACAGATGAAAACCAGTGAAAAAATATGATGTTGTCTCAAAATGCCAGTCTATCAAGATCTGATTTGATCACTTCAGATCTGAAATTTTTTCCAGAGATTTAAATTTTTCTATTCTATATATTCAAATATTCATATATTCTTTATATTCAAAAAAACTTTTGGGGGGAAAAATGAACAGAACATAAATTATAGATAAGAGCATTTTCTATAACTTTAATCAAAAACATTTTTTTTCTACTGCGCACCGTTTCAAAAATAATTCGAAAAATTTACATCAGTAAACATCCGTTTCCGGTTTAGTGATGGTTTTCAAAAATAAGAGGTGCACATCTATATACAAGAACCTTAAATTAAAAATTTTATGTCTGTGAGTCTCACCGTTTAGGCTGTAGAGCGTTCACAGACACACACACACAGACAGATACACACACAAACGTAATTGAGATAATGGTCGTACATGATTCAGGGACCCTCAATCCGTTAAAATCTCGAGTTCGAATTTTTTCATGATCACTATACTTTATTATACAGTATATTTCATGTATGTATAGAAAAATAACAACTCATAACAAAGATACAACGCATTTTGTTCATTATTGAAAAAAAATCACAATTGCCATGGAAAGCTAAAATATTTTTGTTAGTCGATCGAGGCGTCGGCCAAAACTACAACAATCACTCGAGTGCAATATTAAATTTAAGTCAAGTAAGCTTTGGAAAAAAGGTTGATGTTTAAAATTTATTTAATATTTATTAAAATTCGTTGTTAATTTTTTTAATGTATAACAGCAATGCTGGAGGGAAACTGAGCGACTGCTCGTGGTGCTAGTTCAGAAGGGGCGACGGACGGCCACATGGAGAAAAACTGATTTTTTAATGAAAAAAATTAAGAACAAAAAAAACTAGATATAACTCAAAGAGCCCATTGGTCGGACTGGCCTAGCTTCCTCACGAAGAGTTTCCGGACACAAGTTTACAAAAACTTTTTTGCTTAAAATTTTTTTCTTAATAAACTGTTCAAGTTTGTTCCACCTGATATGGCTCTTCCTGTATATCAAAGATTTTTGAAAATTTCCAATTGTAATGGTGTAAAAATAAGACTGTAGTCCTAAATACGTTTTCTTCAAAAACATTTCCTGCCTTCGAGAAAACCTCTCCGAATAGACTGATACTATACTATGCTATCTGAACTTACTTAGCTAGTAGTATTAAGATAATGTAGTATTGTTTATGATACATGTATAATAGTAATGTATTGATGCTTTCATTTCGAGTAGTAGGCATTCTTTTATTTGTAAAAATGTATATAACATCTTCTCTATTGTGAATATGTCTTGATGCTGTTTGTGATTTATCACATTTATAATTTGACACTAGAAATATAATTAGATTTGATCAAGAAGAACGTATGATATACAAACAATAATTTATCTTACGAAGCTATAAAAGTTACAAAATTTTTAAAAAATAATATTTTTTATAATATAATAATAATATAATTTAAAAAATGCCATAACAAATAATGTTACATTAATTTAAGATAATAATCTAAGTAAAAATTACGCTTTAGTTTAGAAAAATTCAACCTGAACCCAAAATTCAAGCTCAAATTAAAAAAAAACTGGTAAGCAGAAAATTCCAAAAATTTGGATTTCGACTATGCGCAACCAATACTACAATGCTATATATGTAGGTCGCTTTTTTTGCTCCTCACTTTTTTATTTTTTTGTGTAGCTTTGTTATTATCTATATTATCACTAACGGACCCGTCCCGGCTTCACACGGGAATTAATATTTCACCCCCTGTCACGTATGAAAGGTTGTAATTGTTGTTTTTGCTGACCCGGCAAACGTTGTTCTGCCCGAAAATAATTTGTTTAAAAATCAGACCATAAATACACATTTTCGTAAATATCTCGACTCCAGCGTCTATTTTATCCCCGGTCTACTTCTGGGTCTATTTTTTCGTAAAAATGTTTCTTTCCACGTAACTAACATATATTTTGAATGAGCCAAATAGGACCATAAATACACATTCTCGACCCCAGCGCCACCTATATCGGGTCAAAAAAAATATAAACCTAACGGAGCACCAAACGAACATATGGTGTGAATATGGTTTCGATACCATTGGTTTAAGCCTGATGAGAACACATACATACGCACCAACGTTTTTATTCATATATGTATTAAGATAGCATTTGATTTACATTGTCTCAAATTTTACGATTCTTTATTTTATAACTTTTGTGTAGTAGTTCTTATCATTTTGTAATCATTAGCAAGTGTCAATCACTTTATCCATTAATGGAGAAAAAAACATAAAACACATAAAACGGTATAATTTAAAAAACAAACTATGTATATTTGCGGACTTTGGTAATTAAATTGATTCAATAAAGAGGTAGTTGTTTTATTAGTAACATGAAAATTACAAAAAAGAAGCCCATCAATCCCAAAAAACAGTATACCTTGCTCTTAAAGCGGCCAACACTAGTGCCTGTATCTTATATATTAACAATTTTATTTTACCAAGTCCAACGTACAGTTAATTTTGTTAGAAATATGAACCTATTTATAACATTTATACATTAGCAGCTAATAATGATGTCGTTATAATTAATTAATCATGATAGAAAAAACGCATATAACCACGAGTTTAAAAAGCTTATACACTGCTTGTCACAATTAGTGGGACACTTTTTCAATGTAACACAGTTTTGGTAAAAATTGTCATATTAATATGAAAATTCATAAAAATCATTAGTATGGTGTTGTTTCAAAGCCCAAAGAGTAAAAACTTTGTGCGTGCATTGATAGCGGGTGTACAACCCTTGGAGGGGTGAAAAATGGAAAGTGACAATTTCAAGTATGGAAAAAAAAGTTTAAAAACTGTTTATTCCAAGATAATGATAAAATTCACATTAATTTTTATACGTAGAACTTATTTGAACCCTAAAGGTATAAATTATTTTTTTTAAATCAATATTTAAATCTATTTACCACCTGTTATCATCCCCTAAATTTAGGTTATTAGAAATATAGGAAAATATGGAAGAAATTTTAAAAATCTTTAAGGGTTGTTAGAAATAATCACAATAAATATAAATTTACAATTTCAATAAAATCCAGTAATTTTCAACCACTTTTCTACCCTTTAATATTCAACCCCCTGTGTACTACAATTAATTCGAACAACGTAGGTAAAGATAAATTTTTGAAATTTACAAAATAGGTAGTAAACTGTATATACAACGGTACTGTATGTTAAAAAACACAAATAAATTATAAGGGTAGACATCAACCCTTAAATGCTAAACCGCCCCAAATAGTAGGGTAGAATATTAAATTTAAATGTAATTTTATAAGAAATCAATTAATGCTCTTATTTGAAGATTTTTGTGAAAATTTTGTGCACCACAATTCACCCCTACGGATGTAGCTACCCTAAATTTAAAAAATATACACTTTTTTTAAAACATCGTATCTAAAAAATCAGTGGAATTTTTTTGTCATCCTTTCGTAATACAAAAGGCCGACATTTGATCTTTCTACACCGGTAAAATTAAAACAATACACTATCAGGAACTACCCTTAAATTCTTATTTCTTAAAAATAAAATAAATTTTATTTCAATTAATATTGAAAATAAAGGTATCTATGGAAATTAATGGACAATTTACGAGTTTAGCTCAAATTAATCCAATCGTTTTGACACGTTTCTGATAATGTATTGTTTTAATTTTACCGGTAACGAAAGAACAAATGTTGGCCTTTTATATTACGAAAGGATGAAACAAAAATACCACGGACTGTCTAGATATCATATTTAAAAAAACGTGTATATTTTTTTTAAATTGAGGGTATCTATATCCGTAGGGGTGAATTGTGGTGCACAAAATTTAAAAAAAAAATGTTAAATAACAGCTTCAATTGATTTTTCATAAAATCGCAATTGAATTCAATTTACTACCCTATTATCGGGGGTGATTTAGTTTTTAAGGGTTGATGACTACCCTTAAAACTTACTTGTGTTTTTTAACATACAATTCTGTTGTATACACAGTTTACCACACATTTAGTAAATTTCAACATCTCAGAACGATTGAATTAATTTGAGCCAAACTTATGAAAAACTCGTAAATTGTCCATTAATTTCCATAGATACCTATATTTTCAATATTAATTGAAATAAAATTTATTTTATTTTTAAGAAATAAGAATTTAAGGGTAGTTCCTGATAGTGTATTGTTTTAATTTTACCGGTGTAGAAAGATCAAATGTCGGCCTTTTATATTACGAAAGGATGACAAAAAAATTCCACTGATTTTTTAGATACGATGTTTTAAAAAAAGTGTATATTTTTTAAATTTAGGGTAGCTACATCCGTAGGGGTGAATTGTGGTGCACAAAATTTTCACAAAAATCTTCAAATAAGAGCATTAATTGATTTCTTATAAAATTACATTTAAATTTAATATTCTACCCTACTATTTGGGGCGGTTTAGCATTTAAGGGTTGATGTCTACCCTTATAATTTATTTGTGTTTTTTAACATACAGTACCGTTGTATATACAGTTTACTACCTATTTTGTAAATTTCAAAAATTTATCTTTACCTACGTTGTTCGAATTAATTGTAGTACACAGGGGGTTGAATATTAAAGGGTAGAAAAGTGGTTGAAAATTACTGGATTTTATTGAAATTGTAAATTTATATTTATTGTGATTATTTCTAACAACCCTTAAAGATTTTTAAAATTTCTTCCATATTTTCCTATATTTCTAATAACCTAAATTTAGGGGATGATAACAGGTGGTAAATAGATTTAAATATTGATTTTAAAAAAATAATTTATACCTTTAGGGTTCAAATAAGTTCTACGTATAAAAATTAATGTGAATTTTATCATTATCTTGGAATAAACAGTTTTTAAACTTTTTTTTCCATACTTGAAATTGTCACTTTCCATTTTTCACCCCTCCAAGGGTTGTACACCCGCTATCAATGCACGCACAAAGTTTTTACTCTTTGGGCTTTGAAACAACACCATACTAATGATTTTTATGAATTTTCATATTAATATGACAATTTTTACCAAAACTGTGTTACATTGAAAAAGTGTCCCACTAATTGTGACAAGCAGTGTATCAGCTTGTCTGACTCGCGAGGACGCGCTAGAATTTTGCATCGCTAAATTACTAAAAATAGTCAAATTATTTCTATTTTAAGGTCATCGTACGTTGTAGATATTTTATATAGAACTAAACTTATTTCAAATATTTACTTTGGACTATAGATTTGTATTTTTGTATATTGTTTATTTATTTATAAATAATGCAACTAGTACAATAATGTTGTATCTATGTTTGCATACAAATATATCCTTAATCATTAATATATGTATATACAGCTCCTTGTCTGTCTGTCTGTCCGTTAGTGCGCTTATAACTCGAGAATCACTTATACGATTTACGTGTTTTTTTTTTATTCATAGATATATTCTCCAACCAGGTTATAGGGTATATTTTGTTACGTTAGGTAACATAAGGAATAAGCAGTAACGATAATAGTAAATAGCGCTCTTTTGCAATACGCTGCCTAAACTGTTAAATATTGAACAATATAATGTAGTAAAAAATTGTGTAGAATCAAAAAATCTAAAATAAATTTCGCGATACCATATATCTAACTTTTATATTTAAGCCACAATGACTGCTTTTATGTTACAAAGAAAATTTAAAATGTTTGGGTTCTGTTTACATGGGCTTATGACCTACAAAACATTAATCCTTATCGAAATAAATGATTTCATCGTCATAAGTACTTAATGTAGATATAATTTGCCCTTTACAGCATCCAATTAATATCTTGAAATAAATTTATTATGGTATTAATATATATGGTAACATATTAAATAACGCGCGAACTAAGGACGAAGTTTCGCGTCGGAGCGGGTGACAGGAGATAGCGATTCGCGTGCGCTCGGCCGGTATTCGATCTCCCTCAGTTCGGTCGTCTTTTTTGATTGTC
Source organism: Sialis fuliginosa (assembly GCA_961205875.1). Lineage (NCBI taxonomy): Eukaryota > Metazoa > Arthropoda > Insecta > Megaloptera > Sialidae > Sialis > Sialis fuliginosa. Next base: position 32,444,308 of record OY540812.1, read on the forward strand.
TGAATTTATTTTGTTTTCAATAATTATCATTTAAATTTAAACAGAACACAAATTATTTGTACTTTTTGTTCTGATTCGTTTTTTTAGGTAATTTAGGTGTTAATTAGTTATTATTACAGTAATAACTAATCGTGTTTTTACATAAGTCAACTATATTTTTCAAAAATCCTAGGTAATAATTCCGTAGTCCACGCGAGCGAAGCCGCGGGCACAGCTAGTATAAAATAATGTGACATTATTATAGGACCAGGCATTTATATCAGTAGCTATTGATTATATCAAGATTAAATACGAAAAATTTAAATAGTAGAATATACCCCCCCCCCCCGTGTCCTTAAATACGCTACTGTGTCCGAGTGTAATATTAGGGATATGACTTCTTGATAGATATGTAAATCAATATTTTTAACTCAATTTTGAACATAAGAATAAGTGTTAAAAATTATTACAACACTTTATTTCAGTAACTGTAAATTATTAAAATAGCCTTCCTAAAATAAAATTAATAATAATATTTATCCAATAAAAATGAATACGATTATTGAATGTGTCTTATATACAAAATATTCATTTATAAACATAACATACTGCGTGTCATCACATATAAATTATAACAGAGTAACTTCTGTCCAGTATTTTACAAAAACTTAGCTAACACTTTCTGTGAGATATTCAATATTAATGACAGCTCAATGATAGCCATAATGAATGCTTGAAGACATCAATAACAAATAAATATTACTATTCGATTATCCCCTCACAACCAAACATTTTTTGGTTAAAACATTTTTTTCAAATATTTTATGGTTCTGATTGTGAGATAAATATCTGTAACACTTTAAATGCTCCACCCTGTAGATGCATAGAATTTACATTATTATATATTTTACTGCTCTTAAATTCCGAACAAATTCATAACGATTTAACACCTCGCAGATAGCGTTTGCTTAGTTTTTACCCTAGACCAGCGATTCCCAACCTATTTTTATAATATGTTTTCATGATACCCGCACAATCCTTGTTGCGCCACTGCTATTTTTTGTTAACAGTAACTATGTAAATTACAAACATTTTTTTAATTTATAATAAAAGTTGGGAACCGCTGCTCTAAATTAGTGGTCTTCAAAATTTGTCAACTCGCGGAACCCTTATTATTATTATTTTTTTAATAATTAGTTACAGCGCAAGTATTTATGCTATTGGGATTAGCTATAAAAGCAGAAAAACTTACAGATAGCTATTTTATGCACAATAGTAACTTCTTGGAATGCATTAATATTCAAATATAACTAAATGTATCTTCATATTTTATAGTTAATAAACACTAGTCAACTAGTGTGAGTGCTTTATAATTTTTTTCGAATTTTTTTTTGACTCGCGGAACCATCACAGTTTGAAGACCACTGCTCTAGAGCAAACCACTGTTTTAATACCTTCCTACCGCACATGCGCTAAATCATAAATAAATGTTACAGAACTGTCATTACTACCTCTGTTGTATGTTGGAAACAAGTTTTATTCAATTTCTTTAAAATATCAGGCATTAATTCATAGAAATAGAAATTATTAACACTTGTTTAAGATTTTCTCCTATTCTTTCACTAACTTAACTATGCAATACAATTGTTTTATATTATGTACCCCCCCCCCCTGTCTCTTCATCAATTATTATTATCAATATACATACATGTATTTATGTAACATTATTGTGGTGTCTTTACAAAACATAAATTTATCTAATTCGCGGGTAATAAAAATATAAAATATGTAAGTATAAATAAATATTAAAATCGAATAATATGTTTTTGATACATACTTATTAACTTATTTACACATTAATTCTACAGTCATAAGCAATAAAAATAAATGTGATCACACTATATTAAAATTAGATTTCATTTTTCAACGTAGAGGAAGAGTGGTCATAGAATTAATATTTAATTTTAAATTAAATACATATTTGTAAATATTTAAAAAAAAAACTAAAAATGTGTTAAGATAATTACCTATAAATTGATGTATATACATTAACTAACTCTCTTATAACGTAATCTCGTTATAACGAATACGAATTTACAAATACAGTAACTTTAATATAACAAAATTACTTTGTATTTATCTATTTTATTATTAAATAAATAATACAAGATATAATATTTTATCAATTTTTCACATCAGGAAGACATAAAAAATACAAAAAGTGTTTCTATATGAACCCAATTTTTTTATTTGCATTTTTAACCATACGTGCAAGACATAACTGTGTAATATATTCGACTATTTTTTAGTCTGAGGAATAAACCGTATCTTTGGGTCATTATTTAAACTTATCAACGAGTTTGAAAATGTCCACTGCAATTAATAACGAAACATTACCCGAATCAATGACCAAATGTATATATAAATTAAATAAATACCTCAGAAGAACAATCTATAAATAAATATATACAAAAGAAGAAGTGATATACTTACACTCATTTTTCTTTGATTATTCCATCAACAAAACTAACACAAATCACAAAACACAGATATTTGAAGAGAAATCACGGCATTTTATTCACAATTACAATACACAGAAGTGACTTAAGTACAAAATGCGAATATGCGTTAAGTTTAGACCGAGCTATTATAACATGTAGGTCTCTAATATTAACCCGGTATAATCACAGTTGGACGATGTCCAAGCCCCACACCGCGGCGTCGCGATGCCTCGAGGGGACGGGGGATAGCCCCCCTCCCCCCGTTTACTTTCGCCGAGGTCACCAAACCTAAACGCACTATTATTATTTTTTATACATTTTTTATAATATAACATTCCGTAGTATTTTAAATTTTGGTATGAATTAAAAAATCAATTGTATAAAATTAGTTTTATATAAACAAAGTTTTTGTTTTTTAAATGTATTATATTTTATTATATTCTGCAGCCACGTGTTTATAAGACAGTATCAAACTTGACAAATGCAAATATAAAAAATTAAAAGTTTAGCGCTACTTCACTCTCGTGTTTGTTTTTTCTTGAAATCAATCTAATTGTTAGATTTTTTTTAAATTTACATTAACATTACAACTACCTACAATTTATGAGCCTGCCCTAATTTTTTTAACATACAGCCTAAACCAGTGGTTCCTAAAGTGTGCGCAGGATAAAAATCGATAGTGTCACCCCCCCACCCCCCACCCCCCGCAAATAAAAAATTAGAAAGTGCAGACTTTTGAATGAGTTTTGGATCATGCAAATCTAATAATTTTTCGTGGAGATAAAATCAAATCGAAATAGGAAACCCTAACATTAAATTATTAATTACTGTAGATTTGGACACCCTGTATCAACCATTGGACGGTAGGTGGTAAATCCAATAAGAGATATTTTTTCGCTAAGCCGCGGGGCCCGTAGCATTTGCTACTCCTGCTACATGGCTAATCCGGCGCTATTCCTTTACCGTAAGAAACGTTTTAGGACCACTGTTTTAGTAATAAAACACTACAAACACAATTGAAATGTATTTATAGTTATGTAATAGATACAAACGTAACCACGGCATTCTTATTTCTAGCACACATTAGTAATTATTGTGTTTATTGTCGCAGGTAATTTTAAGATAAAACATGGGAGGAGGGGGTTTACCGGGTGTTTTCCTCTTCCTGGATATTAAAATTGTTGCAGTTAATTATATATATTTAACTTCTTTTGTTTAATTTGACATTTTAAGATAGTTAAGCAGCGTTATCCATATACAAACATATATATTACTAGCAGTGCTCACGCGGCTTCACCCGCGTAGACTACAGAATTATTGTTTAAGATTTTTGAAAAATATAGTTGAATTAAGTACAAACACGATTAATTATTATCGTAAACCTAAAAATATATTAATCAGAACAAAAATTACAAATAAATTTTGTTCTGTTTAAATTTAAAAGTTAATAATCGAAAACAAAATAAACAACCGGCCGAGCGCAAAATCTTCCCTCTGCCCCGCGACACTTCATCAAGTTCGCGCGAATTGCCGCGAATAAAATGTTACTGTATGTATATTTCAAGTTATTTCCTAAACCAAAAAACCAAATTTGATGCTGTAAGGGGCAAATTATATCTACATACATTAAGTACTTATGACGATGAAATCATTTATTTCATTAAGGATTAATGTTTTGCAGGTCATAAGTCCATGTAAACAGAATCCAAATATTTTTAATTTTCTTTGTAACATAAAAGCAGTAATTGTGGCTTAAATATAAAAGTTAGACATATGGTGTCGCGGACTTTATTTTAGATCTTTTAATTCTACACAATTCATTAAAACACATTTTTTTCCGACTTGATTTACTATTATCGTCACTGCTTAGCTATGTTACCCAACTTAACAAAATATAGCCTATAACCTGGCCAGAGAACGTATCTATGAATTAAAAAAGAAACCTTGTAAATCGGAAAAGTGGTTTTCGAGTGATAAGCGCACTAACAGACAGGCGTTGAGCTTTATAGATAATATGTTCTCTGGTCAGGTTATAGGATATATTTTATTACGTTAGGTAACATAAGAAATAAGCAGTGACGATAATAATAAATCAAGTCGGAAAAAATCATAAATATCTCGGCTCCTATTCTCCTATGCGAGATAGGATCTAATGAAACTATAATAATTACAACCTTCCATACATGACAGAGGGTGAAATATGAAGCCGACGCGGATCCGCTAGTTTTTAATAGTCTTAAAATTTGAAAAATTCCCCCTCAAGATTTTTATTTAAAAAACTATCAAGGAAGAAAAATATTCGAGTATATACCTACTTAACCAAAAATTTAATGAATTTAATTACTTAATTTTAGAGATAAAAATTGTCATCTATATTAGTTAAAAAATTAAATTAATTCTATTCTATACAAACCCAAAAGAAATATGTAAATACAGTGAAACCTGCCTAAGCCTTCTATATACCAGAAACCTGGACAAACGGAAAATTAAATTTTAGAACCGAGTTTTTCTTATGTAAAATAATAAAATAATACTCTTAACTAGAAAACTCCGTAACGCGGAAACGGGCATGTTTCCTATAAAAAAAAAAATCCACAATTTTTTTGAGCAAAAATTAATAAAAAAAATTGTCTGCATTAATACCTGAAAACCTTTTTGCAGGCAAATTTTTAAGAGGATGTGACGAAAATAAAATTCTTATGCCACGTGGCCCTCCTAGCCCCCCTCTATCTGGACCTCCTTGTAGCTATTATTTCTTAACACTTAAATGTCTGGCAATGCATTAATGCATCGTGTAGGTACACACAGCTGTAAAATAAAATGTCAGACATTTAAGTGTTAAAAGAAAAAAACACAAATAATTAATTTTTTATTTAATATTTAATTGTAAAATATGTATATAAATAAATGAAATCAGAAATATTAACAGCGTTATACAAAATGTTATAAATAATTGTGCTTAAAATAAGAATAGTACATTACATTTTTTCCTTAAAGTACATTTTGCAAGTTCTACAAAATAGAAAACCAGGAACTGACTACAATAGTTCAGCTAATTTGACTTTTTTTTATTATTATATCAATTCCTGGAATAAACAAATAATAAATAATACTTTTATATGCATAGTAAATAATTAGTCTCAAAAAGCAAACTGATTCTGAATCTTGCGCAACTCAGCGGGATTCACAATCAGAGGCACGACACAAGCCTTGGAAATATTCAATTTATTTATAGGGATCTTTATCTCAGCTACATCTACAGCTTCCTTCTCGTTCAACGCCTGGAAAACAAACAGAAACACAGACAAATAAATAACCACACATAAAATACAAAATCACAAACTACCTTTGTCATTTCTTTTGAAGGAAATACAGCAAAGTCCGCTTCAACTTTGCCAGTGTGTTTGCGTTTCAGCGTCTCAGCATTGATTCTGTTCTGCAGTATTTCAGCTTTGCGCTGAAGCTCGCAGACTTTAGTCATTTCAGCAAGAATGTGATTCGTAGGGGACATTTTATCTAGTAATTGTTTTGTACCTGGCTTGCGGTTGGAAATATCAATCACTTTAGGAGTAGCTAACGCCCAATATATCTCCTGAAAATATAATCCGCATATAAATTCTGACTACATATATGTAAATCAACTATAGAAATAGAGATCAGTAAACATATTTAATTTTACCCCCCGTCCATCCAAAGTAGAAATTTGAAAAAAATATATGTGTTTGTGCATAATAAGGAGTATTTATGAAAAAAAATTCGTAGGTGTACCAGGTCATTTAAGCAAAAAAAATTTTTTTTGAAAATTTTGGAATCGAAAATTTCTACGTATTTTTGATTGGAGATTTTTCAAAAAAATTGATATGATACTACTAAGGTATAGCTACAACATATATCGCAAAGATCGACATTTATACAAACGTTACAGCAAAAAAAATTTTTTTTCAAAATTACATTTTTTATATTTCCCGGAAAATTAGTGGCCGCAGGGGCCCAAAAGTTTGTAGAAGGGTATCTTTTAGTCATACCTTTTTATAAAAAAAATATCGACCCCACTTTCCCCGGGGGCAGATCGCCCTGCCATGCTCTTTATACGCTTTTTTCTTCTTCATTGACTTCCCAGAATTTTAAATAAATTCCCTGACTTTCTAAAAAAATTTTATAAATTCCCTGACTTTTCAGAATTTTAAAGAAATTCTCTAACCACTTCAGGCTTCCCTGACTTTCCAGAAAGTGGACACCCTGTAAAAAGTTGTTCACTAGGAACACTAGCAGGTGGAGGTAATAAGAATTTCCGTACGATATTATATAATTTTTCGTATCAAAATGGAAACGTACACTAAAATGAAAATAATGACACGCCAATAGATAATTTTAAAAACATATTTACAATATTCACTTTTCTGAAAATCAGTTAAATATTCAAGATTATACAAAATTTTGCAAGAATGTTAATGAGACATCAATTTTTATATCAAGTTTAGCAACATAGTTCAATTTTATTGAAATTCATGAAATCAAATTTTTATTGTTGTCACAAAGTTATTCGACATGATCCAACTACATTTGTTTGTAGTTTTGTAGAAAATATCCGTTATAATATCCCCATAAAAAAATAAGGATATCGATTTTTTTAAATTCAAAATAAGGATGCGGATATGTAAATGAATGAGGATAATCCGCAGTTGCGGATATGGGTATCCATTACAACTCTAGTTAAAATTACCTTAATTAAGCTGTTTGCCTCCTTTATTAGATCATCGACGACATTTTTTTCCTCGACTTTAACCATTTGTTTGAAGACAGGAAGAGGTTTCAGGTTATCGAGCTGTTTCTTGAGATGTGTTGTCTGTATTTTGATCTTCTCGTTTTGTTCATGCTTCAGCGCTAGCCTCAAGTCATGTATCTCTTGCAGAAGTAGCGGAGAATCTTTTACAATGGCAGGCAAGCTCGCGCCTGAGCCACTTTGTAAAGAACTCGGCTGTGAAATAGCTAAAAGGAAAAATGGTATTGTAAATAAATTTTTTTTTTATTATTACAACAGGGGTTCATGACAATAGGCATGATGCCTAATTTTTTAAAACTATTTTATGATGAACTTACGTGTCTCTTATTTCCAAAAAAATGCTTAGTTCTACAGAAAATAAAGGTTTAATCACAAAAATTGACCCTTTTAAAACTAATTTTGAATTTGACGCCAAAACGCTCGCAAGTGTCATGGCGCATTTTTGACGTCACGTCTATGTAAACACTCCTTGTCAACTATAATAAATCCTTGTTCCATCGCTAATGTTTCTTGGTTTTAATTTTAGTAACACAAAACTGAGCAAATTGATAATTTAAAACCACAAAATAATTTATAAACAGTGCAGATATTAATGAAACAAAAATTACGTTTACGTAGCCGTGACGTCATCCACTCTGACTGGTGTTTTATCAAAGATTGCGGATTGCTGTATTTTGCATTTTTATTTTAACAAAAATCATATTAATCTCGCTTTTAACATGAAAATAGATACATTTTTTAGAATCTTTTTAACTTATTTCTTATTTAAAATCATCATAATCAATTTCAGTGATACTTTGTGACTGGCATCATGCCTATTATGACAAACAAACACTCTCTTACAAAAATGTACGCTAATAATGTTGTGACAATACAAAAAACAATATTATTAAAATTGTACTTATAATCAAATCACTACTGTATCTCACTAGAAAGACTTATGTTGCAGAAAAGACAAAAATAAGTAATAACGTCTCCAGTTTGAAAATGTATAACTCTGGAAATATAAATCACACAGGGTGATTTACAATCAGTGTAAAAAAAATTAACAGTAGATCGAGGATGTAATTTTAAGCAAAAAACCTTATGTGAACCTGTGTCCGGAATTTCTTCGTGAGGGAGCTACAATCTTTCACACAAAATTAGTGTTTATTTAATATCTAGAGAACCCATTGTGCCACAGTTATGAAATTTGATACAGGGTTTGATATTAATAAATGTTATGAATTTCATCAAATAATAATAATTTAGACCAGGGGTGTATGGGGCCAGTAGGCCCGCCGATTTTTATTAAGTATTTTTTTGTTTTTTAAAAATTATCAAATTATACAAAATAAGTTTATATTCTTGTTCTATGATTACAAATAAGATGAAAAGTTAATATAAATATTTTTTATCTTATTTTTAATTATAGAACAAGAATATAAACTTATTTTATATAATTTGAAGCATCCGTATTAAATAAAATTCTGCAGTACTTTCTTTTTTTCGATATTTTTCTAAAACAATTGATCTTATGACAAATAAACAAAGTATATTATTGTGTATTTTGTATCATATAATCTTCTACAAGTACCCAACTCAGGAAAAAATTCAAGAACAAAAAAATACTGGATAAAAATTGGCGGGTTCACTGGTCCCACACACCCTTGATCTAAATTATTATTATTTGATACTGTAAATCAATAACACTTATTAATACCAAACCCTGTATCAAATTTCATAACTGTACCATAATGGGTTCTCCAGATACTAAATAAACACTAATTTTGGGTAAAAGACTGTAGCTCCCTCACAAAGAATTTCCGGACACAAGTTCACATAAGGTTTTTTGCTTAAAATTACATCCTCGATCTACTGTTAAATTTTTTACACTAGTTGTAAATCAGCCTGTACCGGGTTACACATTAAGAGTGGATATCGACTTTATTTTGAAAACTATAAGAATTAGAGCAATATGTCAAATTTTAACTACCCTTCAATTTGCATTTGGAAGAATAATAAAATATCATGCAACCCCCACCCATACTCGCATCGCCCACACGCCTCTCAACTTTGAAATTTCAAATGGAACCCCCCATATTTTATTCCAGAATATTAAAGCTACATTTATTTAATAAACTTTTTAGTTCAACAAAATTTTTCTCTGGTGGACCATTCAAGAAATATTGGGCAAGTAGTGAATTATTTTAGGGTATAGTATTTTTGCCACATTAAGGAGGATATCGACTTTATTTCGGAAACTATAAGAATTAGAGCAATATTTCAAATTGTAACTACCCTTCAATTTGCATTTGGAAAAATAATAAAACATCATGCAACCCCCACCCATACTCGCATCGCCCATACGCCTCTCAACTTTTAAATTTCAAATAGAACCCCCCATATTTTATTTCGCAATTTGAAAGCTAGATTTATTTAATGAATTTTTTATCTCAACAAAATTTTTCTATGATGGACCGTTCAAGAAATATTGAGTAAAATGTATATTTTTTAGGGTATAGTGTTTTTGTCACATTAAGAGTGGATATCGACTTTATTTTCGAAACTATAAGAATTAGAGCAATATTTCAAATTGTAACTACCCTTCAATTTGCATTTGAAAGAATAATAAAACATCTTGCAACCCCCACCCATACTCGCATCGCCCACACGCCTCTCAACTTTGAAATTTCAAATGGAACCCCCCATATTTTATTTCGCAATTTGAAAGCTAAATTTATTTAATGAACTTTTTACTTCAACAAAATTTTTCTATGATGGACCGTTTGAGAAATATTGGGCAAGGTGTGTATTTTTTAGGGTATAGTATTTTTGTCACATTTAGGGTGGATATCGACTAATTTTGGAATCTATGAGTTATAGCAACATTTTAAATTTTAACTGCCTTAGAATTTTTACATACGCTTATGCCCGTATTACTGTGATAGTATCTATGGGTTCGTTTTGGAATTTAGAGCAGTGATTTTTCAAATTTTATAACATAAGCGGCTCTGACCGTACAAGATAATTTTCATAACATCATTACTATTTTAATATCGTTAAATTTTACTGACCGCGGGTGCGCGATACTTATCAATCACTTCATGAAACTTCAAAAGAACTGTCATATAAATTGTATACCCCATTTTAAAGTGCTTGTAAGCTAGTAAAACTAGCTGGACTGTAATACCAGACATTACATAATTAAAATAACAATACAAAATGATTTTTTTTGTATTTAAATATTGATTTGATAACAGTTTTGTTGAAGTAAAAAGTTTATTAAATAAATTTAGCTTTCAAATTGCAAAATAAAATATGGGGGGTTCCATTTGAAATTTCAAAGTTGAGAGGCGTGTAGGCGACGCGAGTATGGGTGGGGATTACATGATGTTTTATTATTCTTCCAAATGCAAATTGAAGGGTAGTTACAATTTGAAATATTGTTCTAATTCTTATAGTTTCGAAAATAAAGTCGATATCCACTCTTAATGTGACAAAAATACTATATCCTAAAATAATTCACTACTTGCCCAATATTTCTTGAACGGTCCACCATAGAAAAATTTTGTTGAAGTAAAAAGTTTATTAAATAAATCTAGCTTTAATATTCTGAAATAAAATATGGGGGGTTCCATTTGAAATTTAAAAGTTGAGAGGCGTGTGGGTGATGCGAGTATGGGTGGGGGTTGCATGATGTTTTATTATTTTTCCAAATGCAAATTGAAGGGTAGTTACAATTTGAAATATTGTTCTAATTCTTATAGTTTCGAAAATAAAGTCGATATCCACTCTTAATGTGACAAAAATACTATACCCTAAAAAATATACATCTTACCCAATATTTCTTGAATGGTCCACCATAGAAAAATTTTGTTGGAGTAAAAAGTTTATTAAATAAATGTATCTTTAATATTCTGGAATAAAATATGGGGGGTTTTATTTGAAATTTCAAAGTTGAGAGGCGTGTGGGCGATGCGAGTATGGGTAGGGGTTACATGATATTTTATTATTCTTCCAAATGCAAATTGAAGGGTAGTTACAATTTGACATATTGCTCTAATTCTTATGGTTTTCAAAATAAAGTCGATATCCACTCTTAATGTGTAACCCTGTATAGTCTAGTTTTACTTATTCAAATTACAAATCATTTCATTGAATCGTTTATTAGTTACTACCCTTTTAGTAATATACCGGTATTTTATAAGTAAGCCACTTAATATTGCAATACTTTTGATTCCACTAAATCAAAATAGTGACTTTACAATAATTTAAACTTTAATACACTTGAATTTGCAATTATTCCAGATTTCAATAGAAACAATAAAAATTGTAATTATAAAATGAAATTACACCGATTAAGGGCTGTAACTAGTCTATCAGAGCGATTTGAAATTTCAAAACGTAAAACTTGACAATATAACGAACATTTTAAGATGATTCCGAGGTTTGTGTGATGTATAGTTCCAGAGTTGTATGTCACTAAACATACCTGCTGATTTCATATCGTGAGCTGCCCTCTTGGAAAGGAACTTGAGCTTCTCTTTAAGCTCTCCTTTCTCGTTTTCTAACGAATCGATATCCGCTTGCAAATGATCCATGGTCTCTTCAAACTCTTTCTCTTTCCTCTTGAGAGCATTCTGCGCTTCGCTGTACTTTCTCTCCAGTTTCTCAATCGTAAGTTCATAATCTTTATTAACATTCCCTAACTTCTTCTCCGCTAGTTCTTTACGTATTGTCATTTCCGAAAGCTCCTCCTGCTTCTGCTTGATCAGTTTTTTCAGTTCTTTAATATCGGCCTCTCTCGTTTCCAGCTTGTTCGTCAAATGCTTTGTTTCCTCCAGTTCTTTTTTAACTGTCTGCGCTCGCAGAATAATCGGGGGAACGACCTTTTCTTCTGTGTGCGTTCCAACGTTGATATCATACTCGCTGTCTTGCAGATACTGCGCTATCAATGTTGTCTGAGTCAACACCAGAGCCAGAGAGTTCTTGACGCTCTGAGCGGGGCCGAGATCATCCTGTTCATAAACCTTATCGCTTGCAATAACCGCAAACTCTTTCAACTTGTCTGGTGAAATCGATAGATCCGTAGCTCCACTGACGAGGATATGTTGAATGCTTTGCTTTGAAACGTCCTGTAGCAGTTTTGATATTCTTCCGGTGTGGACGGAACAATTCAGAAGCTTTTCGACAATATCTCTCGGGAAGCCCAAGTTTGTGATAGTTGCGTCTGGAGGAATCCTCCGCCTCATGAATTTCAGCTGTTGCTGTATTTGATCAGTGACTGTTATTATATGGTGGGCAAACAGGCCCATGTCGCTGCCATCCGAACTCTGAAAACACAATCAGTATGGATCATTTCTTAGTCAACTCTACCAGAGGAAAAAGAATGTAAGTTTCATTCAACATCAAGAATGACCCATATTATTACTATAAAATTACCGCTCCTCTACCAAGGAAAAATATAAACTATTTTTTACAAATTTTTGCTAATTTTTACAAGATGTAAAAAATCGTTTTGATAATCGGAATAATTTTTTGTATTCCTTTTTTTAGAGTGTTGTGTATTAAAGTAAAAAGTTGTATTCTCCCAGAATCTTCCTCCCCCCAAATTTTGCCGCCCTGGGCGGTAGCCCATGTTGCCCATGCCTAAATTCACCACTGCATATTACAGATGTTATTGTATTCTATTTGTAATAAATCTACCTGTAAAGTCTTCAATATCAGAGCCTCAACATTAATGCCATCGTACGCGGCCCCCAGAGTCTTGACGCTATCCAACAGCAGCTGTGTGTGGTTTATCTGGCCGTCATCATCGACCAGCAGTAGTGGGAACATTGTGTTCAGATAGTTGACGCATTTCTCCAACATCTCGGTCGGGACATTCTCATCCAGTTGGTCGCGCTTCAGCAGGTCTATGAAGTTGTCCAGTATCTTCTCCTGTGCCGCCATCTCTGGATAAGATCCACCAACCTTCAGCAGAGAGTTCGCTTTGCACGTGTTCAACGCAAAGATGAACCGATGTAGAACAGTCTGCAATAAAGTAGAAATAAATTTTTTTCCGATTTGATGACGTACAACTCCAGAATTATAAATCACACAAACTTTGGATTAGTCTTAAAATGTCCATTACACAGTCTATTCTATTCTTATTTTAATAGTTACGCTGTAACACATTCAATGCAAATAAATTATTAATTTTAAGAACATTCATGCATGACTGACAAATTTTACAATTTTAAATAAGTAAAAAAGCTAAAAAAAAGTGTAAAATACTCTTTTTATAGTATACCACAAATTAACCTAAAAATGAAAATATAAAATCAATTTATTAAAGAATATTGGGCATATACCGGTGTTCAAGAATTATAAAAAAAGTAGTTGAAGTACTTTTTCAAGTATTGACAGCTCTGAATTAGATCTGTGTGGCTGTAGATATAGAACTAACTTTCGGAACAATTTGAAATTTTAACACGTAAAACTAGACTATTTTTTTTTTTAAATTCACTCACCTGTAATGAATATAAATAGTATGACAAGCGAGACCTGAATGTGTACTGCTGCACCGAATGTCCCCTCACAATATCTGCCTTGTCTATTTTCTCCACCATCGGAAACTTGTCCCGTATCTGCCCCAGCAGTATGTCACTCTTGTACAACAACCTCGGTAGCAAGAGCAGCACCAGTAACGCGTCGTGATCACCTCCCCGATTCAGGAACGTGTCCGGCATGTAAGCAATCAAGAACTTGACATGCTGCTCGCTCTGCATTACGTCGATCTTCCTCAGCTCCAGGTCGATAGCTTTCGTGTGGGCTTTCGTCTCCGCGAACATCTTCTTGAAGTCGAGGATCTCGGGCAGTGCGGAGACAGGCTTGTTTGACTCACTCTCAAGCCTTCGCTGCAACTCTTGCGACTGCTCCTGTAACTTCTGCACCAGGTCTCTGAACTTATTGATTGTCTGCTCGCGGTCAGCTATCGTTTCAAATGCTGCGTCCCTCTCACGAATAGCCTGCAATCGTTTTAGTTAATAGACATCGGGGTTTTACACAAATACAACTCACCTCTCTGGTTGCGGCGTGAGATAAGTCTAGTTCTTCACGTAAATCTTGCTCTAGTTCTGCGTTACTTTCAACTAGCTGTTCGTTCATGTCTTGCAACGCTTCCAGTTCGGCTAATTCTTCTTCCAGTTTCTTCAGATTGTCTTCTAATGCCATTTTTCTGTCGCTAAGTTGTTCCACCATTTCCTCAGCACCCAATGCCGCATCAACCTTAAATATTCAATGTTAAGTTTTTGTGAAAAAAATAGGCTCAATTCAAATTGTTACATCTTCAATAAAAATAGTGGCAGAAGAACGGTCATTCAAGCTTTAATATGCAATCAAGCAGAACCATCTACAATTTTTTTTCTTTGATTGAGAACTTGATGAAGTTTTTTTATTAAATGTACCCATTTCCATCTATTATCATTCTTATCCAGCTTTTCAAAAAATCGATTGAATTTAGAAACTAAGAGATTACAAACTTTAGTATACTTTTTGAACTGCGACTATTTTCATTAAAGATACGACGATTTGATTTTGACCTTTTCCACTATCGTATTAACACTTACCTGTTCGTGAAGATCGACAATCTGTTGTTCCATTTCTTCGACGCGCGCGCTCAGTTTTTCCTTGGTCCTGCTGAGCTCAGCTATTTCTGATTTCTTCTGATCAAGGTCCTTCTGCAGCTTTTGGTACTCGTGTTTCTCATGAGCCGTCAAGTCTCTCATCCTCACCAATGTCTCGTGCAAACGCAAATTCTGCTGCTCCATCTGCTTGAACTCATACGCAGATATGCCTTCTTTCGTTACACCCGATGCTGCAACAAGAATTGTACCATAAAAAACAACTGTTTTCACACACGTAAGATATAAACAACATACTTCTGTCTTGCATTTCAGTTTTGAGTATTTCCAAATCGAGTGTCAGCTCTTCTATCTTCTCCTTTGCTGTTTCGAGCTCGATCTGTAACGTCTCTGCCTTCTCTTCAGCCATTTCTTTGTCTAGTGTCGCCATTTCAACAGTCTCCTCCAGATCGGACATCTCCTCTGCATGCTGTTCTCTAGCTTCAATAGCTTCGCGGGCTTCGCGTTTCGCCCTCTGCAAGTCACGTTGCAGAATTGAATGCGACTCCATTATCTTTCCTTTAAATTCAAGCAGCTGTTCCAGGTGTAATTTAGTTTTATCGTAGTCTTTCAGTTTATCTTTGTCTTCGGATCGCTTTATTCGCAACGTTTCCAGTTTCTCGCTTAGATCTTTGACTTGGGAACGCAGGTTATCGTTTTCTTGAATCAGCTGCAAGTTGGTCATTTTGTCTTCCATTATGTTGGTTGTCGATAACCCAGGGGATATGATTGATTGGCCAGGAGTGAACTGAGGTTTTAGAGTCTCAACAAATCCCGTCTGTTGATCAATCAAAATGTTATTAGTTATTTATTGACAATGATATGTATTTGATAAATGTATTTGAACTAACTTCAATAAACGAAGCTCTTTTTGAAGCTATTGGTGTAACGACTTCAGTCGGAGGCGCCATGGGTTCTTTGTCAGTCACTTTCTCTAGAGCAGGCGAGGCTAGTTGTGTCCGACTGTCGCTGAGTGACTGGTGACTGCCTGATAGTGACTGTCTGCTTCCAGTTAAAGACAAACGGGAACTATTCGTTCAATTAAAATAAACTTTATTTTATATATTATACATATAGTTCTTATAGTGCCACCGTATGTAAGCTATTACTTTTAAAGTGTTCATTAGGGTGTGTCAAAAAAATGAATATTCGCTTTCATTACAAAATAAGTTAGTTTATGACTGCAAAGGGGGGTCCCGTTTCCCATTTAAATAACATGAGGAAATGATTCTTTAGTACCAAAGTTGGTATTACTGATTCATGATAATTGTTGAAAATTTTTTAAGGACATCATTTTGGAGAAGATAAAATTATCTGACAGGCATTCTAAGTGATTCATTTGTTAAAATGAACGTCTAAAAGGCTCTCACAACTAAACTTGTTTTTATAAGAATAAGTTAAATGTTCATTTTATGGTAAATTTAATTCTCTCAAAAAATAGTCTAGAGAGGTACAAGTGTAAATGCAATGAGTTGAAACTTATAAGCGTTTAAATTTTTTTTTCACAAAAATCAGCATTTTAATATCAATATTCTATAAATATCAATTAAATAGCAACATATAACCCTACAACAACAACAATCAGAAAAATAATAACCCAGCCGACAACTGGTATTATTAGAAAATAATTTTATTCTCTAAAAAATGACGTCCTTAAATTTTTTTTATTGGTTATCATGAATCAGTAATGCCAACAGCTTTGGTAGCAAAAAATAATTTTTTAATGTTATTTAAATGGAAAACGGGACCCCCTTTTGCGGCACCTCTTAAAATTGAACTATAGGGTAATCCTTCGGCAAAGATTTATTTTAGGTCTTAAACTAATTTATTTTGTAATGAGAGCGAAGAAAAAAATATTGCTCTTTTTGACACACCCTAATGTATACATCCATTATAAATTTGATGTAAGTGAATTTAAATACATATTTTTATTTAATTATTAATGTTTAAATAATGATGTTATTTATTAGTAAAATTTCCAAAATCCTTGAATGTTTCATACCCACTAATTAAAATAAATTCGTCTGGTATAAAAGCAAACCAATGGGACATATTTCCAGTGCGATTGACAGCTGTGTTATGCTGTTTATGGATTTTAGAAATTCAAACACACAGTGAAGATTTTCAGAAGCATTTTCTAAGTATGTCAATAATAAGATATCTCTTAATATTGACATTCTGAAAATCGTACTGTCTGGGTTAGTTTCTACACAGACAAATTTTGATTAAGAAAGTTAACGGGGATTAAGGGTAACTATCCATTAAATATCTGTTTTCCTGTAAAAGATAGAAAAATAAAATACTTAGGTAGTTGTTCCATGTTCCTCATGTTATTGTGTACATAGTGTACTCTCTCCACTAATAGATTTAAATATTTACAATATTTCCAAGTTTCAAACTATTAACTAATCAGAATAAATCCATAAACATTATAACACAATTCAATACCCTGTAAAAAGCTTTGCTGGAAATCAGGTTTTTTTATAACACAGTCCCCTTCTAATTTTGAATTTTTTGACCAAGTCATAAAATTTATTTTTAAGATTTTTACATTGAAAATTTTAAAAGTAGATATTTTTTTTTAATTAAAAGTAATAAAGATAAATAACATTGAACACGCAGCACTACTGAATAAACTACATTTACGTTGTTGCTGTACCTGGACGAAGACAAACTGGTAGGTTTAGCTCTTGGCGTTTGTTCTAGAGTCGTTTTCCTTCTTACACTATTCCGTATTGCATAGCATTAAATAAAAGCTACTTCATTATGTGTCATTGTTTATAAAAGCACGTACCTACAAAGTTCTGACAATTTGTTTATAAAATTAATCGATAAAAATATTGCTAGAGATAAAAGAAAATAATATTCAAAGAAAAGAAAAAGCATTTTGAAGCTAAACTCAACAACATTTAAAGCTTTTTTCCATCAAACATTTTATAACAAATTATTCACAACTCTGTATAAACATTCAAGACTTACGCTGTCGGCTTTGGTCTGGTGTTAGGCGCAGCCATGTTTGTACTAGCAACACTGCTACTACTGTGTATCCGGAATACCCCCCAATATGAAAACATCCCCAACCAAGTATTAGTCATTTTAGTAAACGGTCATTAACAAAAATTTTACAGCTAAATTATATGAATATTTTACCTGCTGAGACGACTTCTAGACTTAGAACCGTCATCGGGTGAAGTTAAGGGAGTGGTAGTTTGTATAGGATTGCCTGCTTCGTCCAATAAGAAAAGGCCAGTTTGTCGTATAAACACTCCATGGTTATCAGGGCACTAAAATGATCTATATATAGCGTTTGAGGTAAATAAAAAAACTCTAATATTACCTGGAAGTATGTTTGACCTTTAACTGTCCCATTGTTCTTCCCTTTAGGTTCGTCTAATATGACACCTATCCATTTTCCAGGTGAAAACATTGTCTGCCCGACATAAGCAATGGTACCTTTAACTTCTTTACCATTGACGTGAACACGCTTTCCTACTTTAAAACTTGTATCTGACATTTTTATTTACAGTTAAAAAAGGATGTTACAATTTTTTCAATTTTAAAACAACAATGTATTGTATGTTCAAATTAAGTTTAAATGAATGTATAAATATAAAATACAAACATCACTTTGAAAACGAAGGCATTTATTGAACAAAATGCATTAGTTATTAATTTTAACCTAATATTAAACACCGAGTGACATTTCAACACAGATGTTTTAAGGTTTTAATCAAGGCAATAAATTCTGTCACATATTAAGAATTAAAAACATCTAGTGAGATTTATAAGAACTATAATATTTTCTTTAAATATTAATAGATGGCAGCACTAAATGTTTAATAGCGGAAAATACAAATTATTTTTTTTAAATCTAATCATTTTTAAATTATTGGAGACGGTATAATATTGCAAAAAGTTTTTCTATCATGTATTTGGTATAAATTCTAATAAATGAAGATAGGGGCCTAGAAAATAAAAAAAGATGAACTGCCAAAATTTTAAAAATTTATTATTAACAAATATTACTATACAACTTATTCAATGCTCAAAGCACTATTTATAATAAGTTAAATTATTTATAAATCAAATAACAGTTTTATTCGTGCAACTAATTTCATAATAAAATTCATGTATATGAAAGAAAAATTTATTTTAATAAAAATAATAAGTATACTTTTTTATCATTTTACAAAAACTTTTTAAGCTATAAAATGGAATAATCAGAAAATGATGTATTTAAGTTTATTTAATACCTAATTTATTTTCATTACTTAAACAAATACAATGCAGTAAAAAATAGTATAACAAATTCAGGATATAAAAATAAAAAATCTAATAATCAAGGAATTTAAAGTAAAATTAACCCTTCAAGTGCACAAAAAACTTTATTTTAATATATTTAAATTTAGTGAAAAAATAAAATAAAGTAATTTACTTTTTTTCTTACTAGGAAAATATTTTTGGAACATTTGTGTCAATTTAAAATTATTTTTTCATTATTTTCTTTGTAAACCTATGAATAAATTCTTTGGCACTTTTAGTTAAAAAGAATGTATAATATATTATCTTGGCACTGTAAGGGTTAAGAATATATGTAGTCTTTAATATTTTAGTTACGGTACAGATATAATATAATGTTACAATTTATTTTCTATTGTAAATTTGTAAGGCTATTTTAAAATAATCAAAATAACTCTTCAAAAAACTGTATAATTTTGAATTGTAATTCAAGGCATTTTAAATCAATAATAATAACAAATAAAGTTTGTAACGAAAGAAAAAAAAAAGAAAAGAAAATACAAATTTGTACAACCGTCATCAAAAAATGTTTATAGAAAAAAAATTTACAATGTTCAAAGCTGTTTAATTGTTGTAAAAATGGTCGTACCCAGGTCAAAAAAAATAACACTTTAAAGATTGAAATACACAACTATTACAACAAACCTTTTATAAATTGAAATTTAATTTATTTACAGTGGAGTTATATGATTATAAAGCAATAAATAAAAAGAGAAAATTTTTGTAATCTTTGTCAAGAGATCTTCTTTGTGATGAGATTTATAAAAAAAAAGGTACTTGTCTATTATATCCCCGGCATTTGTAGATATTAGAGATCAGATCGGACCTTAAAATAGTGACCCGATCCAATCCGAAACTTTTTTTTTTCGGCCCGGTCTGATTTATAAGATTTTATATTAAGGTCCGATCCGATCCGGTCCGAACATTACAAACAAAAATTAAGCCCGGTCCGATCTGATCCGAATTTCGGACCGGGTATTTCGGGCCGGCCCGAATCGAACTGATCTAAGAAAATTGTATTGTATTACAATACAATTTTTTTTTGGTAATTCATATAATAAATTATATATATATATTAAAAAGGAAGTATATAATATAAAAATATACTAATTCTAACCTGACTTAATCAATGTTTAGTAAACAATTAAATCACTGATATACGTTCAATTAGAGTATTTAATTTCTTTTATGTATAAAGAAAATAAGTAAAACTAATGAAAAATATTAAAAATACCTCGGTGCAGGGTTTTCTTAAAAAATACTAGCGATAAAATGTACTATTGCGTATAGGTTAGGTTATTTCTTTTTTTATGAAATTATAAGCCAAATTAGTAAAATTATAATTTTGTTAATAATATATAAAATAATAATAAAAGTAATTGTAAGTAAAAGTTTTGTTTTGAAAAAATAATATATTTATTTATTCTTTAAGTCCGACCCGGCCCGGTCCGATGTATACCAAGGTTCGGACAGGTCCGATCCGACCCAGCCCGAACATTAAAAACAAAAATTAAGCCCGGTCCGATCCGAAGTTCGGACCGGGATAAATTCGGATAAGTTCGGGCCGGCCCGGCCCGAACTGATCTCTAGTAGATATGCAAGTCTCATGTATTATAAGATAATCAGCGACAATGTGAGTGAAGTGTGTACTATTAGTTTAAATATTTATTATTGCATATTAACCTAACAAAACTAACCAAACCGATTTTGCCCCAATAGATTACCCTAACCAATTATTATAACATTATTATTATACATAATTTAATTACTATGTTGCAGTTTTCGAAAATAATAACCGAATATACAATAATTATCTATTTAAAAATATTAAAATTAATAATTCACACTTTACACACATTGGGGCTGATCAAATCATACATTTCATGTCACTTGCCATCTGCCAATGCCAGGGATATATTAGACAAGTACCAAAAAAAATGTTTGACCCTCCTCCCATCGACTGAAATGTAGTCAACAAAAATTTTTCACATACCCCATTGAGTGAGATATCTTTAGATAGGTCACTTAAAATGCAATAAAAATGTTTTTTATTTTAATCAAATGATATATGACATCGATATATATCACGATATATTTGCTATTCAAAGTCGTTATCAGAGCGTCCCCACCTCCCTCTAATTTCTAAATTATCAATGCAAAAAATCTGAAAAAATTTCAGATTGTAGCTTTTAATATAATTAGTACTTTCAATGAAAATTATAATGAACACTGTAGAAAACTTTTGAACACCCACCCCCCTTCATAAATTGAAAAGTGTACTCCAAAATTTTTTTCACTTATCCGATTGAGGTCTTCTAAAATGCAACAAAAAATATCAAAGGATCTTTTGATTTTATCCTTCAGTCATGATATATTTTTTAAGTTGTTATCAGAGCGCGCCCCCTATTTCTAAGCTATCGATGCAAAAAATCTGAAAAAATTCCAGAATGCAGTTTTTAATTAGTACTTTCCAATAAAAACTATAACAAACACTATAATTAAGTAAATTTTCGAAAGAGAATGTTAGTGAGAATGACTACGGAACCCTATCAAGTGCATTCCCCGTTTTTATTACTTTAATTATGTAGCTTTGAATATTGCTTATTTTTTTACTAGAAATATTTTGACCCCTTAATTATTTCGATGATCTGTAAATTAGTGTAAATAATAAATATAAACAACATCAAAACAGAATTAAATCTAATGTACTAATTGTAAGTTATTCTGACTTTCAAGTCATGCTCTATATAAATAAATAAATACAAGAAACCTGGCCGACCAAACAATATATAAACACCTTTTTAAAATATACAATTTCATATTTACACGTTATATATAAAACTAGAACAGTTACGAGCGTTAGGAACTGTGTGTGTGTGTGTGTGGCCCCCCTAGCTGGCGTGCGCTACGCTCTGCGGAGAGAACACGTGCACCAGACTGTCCCAGCCGCAATCGGCCAACTGCCCCTGTCTGTGTGTGTTCCAGTCCAGCCCGTACACAAACTCGGAGTGGTGCTTGATTACCTCTATTGCCTCCGAGCTCTGCTTGAAGTCCCATATCCTGTGACATTTCAAAGATCAAAAAACGTTAAAGCATTTTTCTATAGCAGTGGTTCTTAACTTTTTCAAAATCACGGAATACTTATGATTGTAAAAAAAATTGCTGAGCACTCTCTTACTAAATCATTAAGGTCATTAAGCATATTTTTTTATTAAAAAGTACAGATAATGCATTAATTAACACTCAAATATTGATAAAAAAAATATAAATTCATGAAAGCCTAATCAACATATTGTCCCCTACAATGCAAAGTATCGTAAGCGCCATTTTTTGCGAAATTGAGTTTTTTTGGTTATTATAATCCGCTTGATACTGCCCATCGATTTTGAAAGTTTCATAAGTGATAAACTTCTCTTTCTCGCTAAAAAATCTGTTTAAACTTTGACCATCGTATCTACCATTGTTTTATAAAATATCGTAACCGCCAGATAAAATATCGTAAGCACCGAATTCTATTTCATGAATATCATTTCCAACAATAATATTGTATCGTAATGGTAATTGTGAATCAAAGTCCAGAAATGTAATCGTTAAAAACATTGTCATTATTTTTCAAAATTAAAATTAAAAAGTTTGGTTTATATTTTTTATTTCCAGTATTCTTAATTCATAAATATTATTTTCATTGTGCGAATAGTTGTACAAAACTAAATATTAATTTAATCAAAAAATAATAATATTGAGTGCTGTCAAGTTGTAAACACACTAAAATATCTTAACCTCCAAGTAAAAGTATCTTAAGCATCAGTGATCACTGAAATTGGGGGCTATAAAATATCTTAAGCGCCATTTTATTGATAAATAATCATTGTTTTTCAATTCCTTTACAACGGTTAAATTAATAGTATCAAAATACATATTATTAAAGAAAAATAATAAAATTATATCATCTGAGGTCATATTAATCAGTTTTTGTGCCTCCTATAAAATTAGAAAAATGGCGCTTACAATACTTTGCCTTGTAAGGGACGATATAATGAAAATTAATAATTCGTAACTGGACAAAGTAATTGCAACAAATAGATTTCGAATCCAATTGTAATTTTCTGTATGTAAAGAAGGAAAGTAATGTACAATCTTTTCTTCTAATAATTGTTCTGTGAAACGACTGCAATAAGATTAAATTGTAAGGCTTGGCACTGCTTGTGAATTCTTTTTATTATTTCGCGGAGCACTTGTAACACAGGTAAAGAACCACTAGTCTATAGACTTACCTTGTCGTGAAGTCGTAACTGACGGACGCCAGCACGCTCAGGCTGTGCGGAGAGAACTGGACCCTCCTGACGGCATACTCGCACCCCTTCTGCTCAAATATTGGCTGCGTGTAGTTCCTTAGGTCCCAGCCGCGTATCAGATTGTCCGAGCCGGCCGTCGCTATTATGTTCTGGTCGTACTTGCACCAGTCACACGATAATACCTGCAACATCACACATCGTCAGTTCTCACCAAGTAGTCCAAACAAATTAAATTTTTTACAAGAAAAAAATTATTAAATTTTGGTACCCGGAGTAGACTTTATTTCAGTTTGATAGAATTATTTAAAAACAGTTTGTTGCGGCGGAGATTGAATCCCGTTTTAAACTATATTAGTTTTTCTCATTTTTCATCCAAACCGTTTTTCAGAGAAAAAATATAATAGGAATTAAATACAGGTATTCCTCGACCTACAACCGAGATAGGTTCCTAAACATCGGTCTTAAGTCGAGGACGTCTTGAGTCGAGTTTCATAAAAAAAAAAGATTATTAGATACAAAATTCAAATTTATAACACTTCTTTTGTTTTTTCCACTTTTATTATTCACAGACATTTTTGGGATATAAAAAAAATTATTCACTTCAATAATAACAAAATCCAACTCAAGTACAATCAGAAATATAAACCGTATACGGAAATGCGATTCATTTCAGTAGAATTGAATCACATTTCCTGTACACACTTATATAAATTATGTATTTTTGATTTGAGTATCTATGCAAAAAAATGTCCTGCAAATAAATAAATACAAATAAAAACCGTACCATTTTTTTCAAAAATTTCTATTGTTGACAAATAATTATTGATTTTTGTTATTTGATTCAACTATTGAATTTGATTTATGTTTGAGAATTATTGTGCAATAAAGATAATGAGAAATAAATTGGAGAAAATAAATTTGGTCGTAAGTGCGAACCGTTGTAAGTCGAACCATTGTAAGTCGAGGACTACCTGTATACCTGTGCTGTATACTTAATTAAATTCTACGTAAAAGAAATGTCTTATGCACTATTCGGCTAATTGCCAGCCTACTCTCGCAATCAATGCTCAAAGGAACAAAGCAGAAAATCAGTATAACATGATTTTTCACCGTAAATATTTCTATAACGGCTGATTTTACGTAATAAGTGATTATGATGAAAATTGAAAAACTGAATCTGAGATTCACGTATAAAAATTTTCACAATTGTCATCTGGCACTTACCTCAGCATCATGAGCTCTGAATGTAGCGCTGGCTCTCTGCGGGCTCAGAGAGTTCCACAGCTTGAGCGTGCCATCGCCGGACACAGAAGCAAAACAGTTTGGCACGTGGGGCGACCACATCGCGTTGTACACTAGCTGAGAGTGGCCCGTGTATGTATTCAGTGATTGCGTCCTCGTCGGGTCCCACTGGAAATACAGAAACAAGTCTATTTACTGGGATACAAATGCAGATCTCACAAACTATTAGAGGTTAGGTTTAAGCAAACAAAATATTAGACTATTTAATTGTGTGTTTAATTAAATATTTATTTGGTTTTCAAAAAACTTGATACCAAAGAATAATTTTAGTCGAAAAAAATCAAAGAGCTATTACTACCGTGCTTAGATAAAGGGTAGTAAGTAGGGTGACCAGATTTTAGTTTTGGTAAGCCCTGACATAAAATTTATTACCATAATCTGCACTTTTGTGCCCCCTGCTGTATTTTTGATGACCCTTTTTTTGTCATCATTTTTTGCAAAACCCGGAGAAATTGCACACAAACCCTGAGCCTGGAGATCCAGTATGCAAACCCTGAGACTCTGAGTCAAAACCTGAGACCTGGTCACCTTAGTAGTAAGGTGTAAAAAATAAAAATGAAGAAAACTGAACCAAAGTTTTTTATTTTTTTTAAACTGAATTAATATTTTTTTTTTCATAAAATTTATTTAGCGATCAATAATAAGTTACATGACTTCATTATAAGTCATTTGAATGTAATTTTAGTTTACAATCAATCAAAATGCCTAAATTGAGTGACTTACTCGCCCGGTATTATCAAGTTTAACTAAATGCTCCTTTAATTAACTGTCATATTATTAACAGAACCAAGCATGATACAGTTAATTAAATGGGTTTTTAATTTTCTGCACTTAATACACAAAACTAGACTATATAACAAACATTTTAACACTATTCTGAATTTGTATAAATAACGGTTTCGGAGTACTGTCGCCAAACCAGAAACATTACATCAAAAAATCTAGATTAACAACTTTCTTATCAACACAAAAAAAAGGACTCACCAGTTTAACCGTGCAGTCCCAACTAGCACTTAGAATCAGTTGATCAGTCCTGGTCTTGCTCCAATCAACGCTGTAGACCTCTTTCTTGTGCTCACGTAACAGCACGGGTGGCCTGGCAGTGTGGGTACCCTCGGAAAGGTCCCACAGCTGCAGACCACCATCACCGCTCGCGGACACAGCCAAATTTGGCTCGCTTTCTGACCAGACCACGTCAAACAGCCCATCTGACCATTGGTGTGTCTGGCTCTCTACTAGCTTGCCTGTTCAATTAATAACAATTAATTATTATGCATTCAAGTGTATGTGTTTCATATTGTACCCACCGTCTGGTGTGATATCGAGAACAAACAGAGTCCCTCCGCCGGCAAGTCCATAGTACTGGCTCGTCGCAACGACGAGTTTCGATGGATTGAACGGGGAGAATCGTACACTGTACCCATGTCTGTTTGGAGTCAGGAACGTGGCAGCCATGCTGTAAATGATGCAATACATTTTTAAATACATTTATTTCATTTTAAAACTATAAAACTAACCTAAATGACAATTGTTGAAAAATATTAATTATTTGTTGTGGTTAAATGCAATGCTTTAGTGTTCATTTTGAAAGTATAGCTTCTTAAATATAACATATTAGTAGAACATATGATGTAAAATCAATCGATAAATCGCGATGACACCTCCTTTATACACACATGCACTTATAACTGTCAAAAGTGTCAAAAAACATACTTTTTTTTATAAAAAAATATACTATCTACATAATTGCATCGTTGGTTTCAAGCATAACGCAAAAACTAATCTATTTTTATATAGATCTAATTGTATTTATTGTTTTCATGAATAAAATTCAGTTTTCTTATGAGCCGTCAGAAACCGAAATGACAATTGTCGAATTGACATTTGTATCAATGTCCATATTGGATATCAGTGGTACTAAAACTATTTCTTTCATTCCCAAACGTTTTTTTTTTTGCGAAATCATGAAGGCGAAATGTGGGCGAAATCCATCAAAAAAGAAAAAGCTTTCTACGTGTTAGTTTAAATAATCGAATATTTATATAGTTTTTTTTTTTTTATAAAGTATAGTAGTAAAAGAATACATCATTCAATAATTAAAGTCTATATAATCGAAATATACTTTTAACATGAATTAAAAACATCTGCCAAGTAAATACACAGTACTTCCTCGTGCTATATTCACCAAAGATAGTTATTAATTATCGAATAATTTTAATAAACACCGATAAAGTATTCTCACGAACTGGTTAACCATTTAATTTTATACACATTTATTTAAAAATATTAATTCGACATTTTTCTAAATATGCGCCTTAATATTTTTTCATATATTTTTTAATTTTTGACAATTTCAATTCAATTTGCTATGCAAATGTCAAAATGACATTTAAAACGTCAAAATGATATTTATTATGTCAATTTACTTTGACATATTTAAAAAAACAAATGACGATTTTTTAAAGAAAATTGAGATAAATCTTTGTAAGGAAATATTTTACAACTAACATTGTGTTGTGGTGACCTATATTATAGAAAATTGAATGCTCTACAAAAAAGATTCTATATAATTTTCACCTAACATGTGTCGTTCTTGAGTTATCTTGAAAAAATAAATATTTTGGGACGTCACCCCTCCCCCTTACACACAGTGGTTCATGAGTTATGCGTGTGACAAGGATTCAGGGGACAGACAGACAGACAGACAGACACGGAACGAAAAGTGTTTGTCTTGATCTGAAACGATCACGTAGCTTCTCTTATTTTCGATATTACGAGGAAGCAATAATTAATCAATACGAAATATGAATTAGTTTGTGCTGTATGATACAGTTGATCGATCGTTTTCCCAAATTATATCACTATAAATAAAGTATGGGACACTAGCTAAGGACTTCGTGAAAACTAGGGCCTCGCTACATAGGACTAAAAAAACGCTTTCTCCGACTCGCCTCGGGCCTCAAAATGTCTAGGTACGATTCTGGGTAGGCCAAAATGAAGGCAAATTCACAACTGATCTTTTCTTGAAAACAGTAATTATAAAATAATGCAACATTCAGTGGCGTAGATAGGGGGGGGGGGGGATCAAGGGGATCAATCTCCCTCCATGAATCTACTTCATGAGAAAACTCAAAGACATTTTTTTAAACTCTTCTAGTATGAACAAAATAGGAAAAATTGAGTAAATTAAGAGTAAAAAAAAAGGTTTTCAGTTATTGCTAAATTTTCTGTTTTATTTTTTTAGTAATAAGGAGTAGACTAACTACAGTTTATATAACTATATGATCAAAAAAAGGTCATTCAATTCAAAATTATAATAATAATTTTTTCATTTTATTTTGCAAATTTTGGGGGCCCTCAGCCACCTCTTGCCCCGGGGCCCCCGAGCTTCTAGTAACAGCCCTGGTCATATCCTCCCCCCCATCGCAAAAAGCTATCTACGCCACTGGCAACATTTGAAAATTGGTACACATGAGTTTAATTAAATGTTGTGCCTTGATAACACTCAAACGTTTTTGTGTCAAAATTTAATGAGACCGACCAATTAAAATTTTTTTCAAAGGTACGTCTCAAAACGACATAGAAATTATAATGTCCGTTATTATAAAAGAGTTCACAAATTTGCAAGCTTGCAAGCACTTTCAAATGGGGTATCAAACTTATATGACAGTTCTATTGGAGTTTTTGATAGATAATTTCATGTATAGGAAATAAAAACAAAGGTATATTTACTAAAGTGTATTTACTAATCTTGAATAAAATCGGTAAAAATCAACACTGTGCATGAAACTATGTTAAAAACTCAAAGAGAACTGTTATATAAGTTTGATACCTTGTTTGAAAGTGTTTGCAAGCTTGCAAATTTTACTAGCTCCTTTATAATACCGGACATATGAATTTTACTTTATAGAATTTACAAAAATATTTTTAAAAACAGTATCTACGTATATTTATAATTACAGAAACATCTTAAGAAAATTATGAAGCACTTAGAAAGCTTCTGTTTACGCATCAATTACATAATTTCAAAAATCAATCAATCGATGATTTTTGAATTTTTTTTAAATTTCTTCACAATTTTTTTCCCTATTAATATTGAACTCAATTAACATTAAAAATAGGCCTTCATATCACCCCCCCCCCCCCCCCTCAACAAAAACCGATGAACGTTTACATATTAATTGATTAATTGCAAAAACACGAGATTCAAATTTTCACTAACGTCATAAAAATAATCCAATTGTAATAATGATATTAACATGAACCCATAGAAAACGATATATTTTCCATATAAATACACGTACAAGGTGACCATCGCGTATCACTTCTGTTACAGAAAGTAACCGAGTTCAATAAATACAAAGTGCTTACGAGTGTATCATTTATTTTCAATAAACAAAACTCAAACTATCTTCGTTAAGTTAAAATAAACAAAGGTATAGTGAATCCGCGGATATGGTTGTTGCAGTCAAGGTCTTCAAGAAGTCGGCTCCGAATGGGAAGTTCACGATTTATTTGGGAAAGCGCGACTTCATCGATCACCTGACCTACTGCGATCCCGTCGATGGGATTATTGTAGTCGAGGATGAATACCTTAAAGGAAGAAAGATATACTGCCAAGTATGTACAAGGTTTTGTTTATGTTCAGTGCTGATCTTACCCCCCTCCTCTTTAAATCTGCCCCTTATAGTTTCTATTAAATTAAATAATACACTCATCAACAAAATTAAAGGAACACTGGAAAAACGGAGAAACTGTGATTTCTTAGTCAATTAAACTAAATATTCACCTTCGGCACGTGTTTTAACTTCACAAGAAGTCTTTATCTGGAACTATCATACTCCTGATGAGGACTTCTTTGGAAGTTGAAACACGTGTCGAGTGACATTGTTTTCTTGTGGATAAGGGTAGTTATTTAGTTTAAGTTAAAATTAAAGGAATTTTTTATTCTCCTAAAAAAATGTGCAATATTAAAATATCTGTTACTTTCGTAAAAATGATCATAATAAAATTTTTCAGAATGGAAATTAAAGCTTGAAATCTCTACTTAAAGTTTTCTTTAAAAAATATTATTTTAATGTACATTTTAATAACTTACAGGCATATAAAGATGCGCGGAAAAATTTCCAATATTTTTACAATTTTGACAACGTGCGCTATTTGTAATACAATTAATTATAGCTAAAAATTAAACCTTCCATTTGAAAGTTTAGACCCTCAACTTCAAAATGTTTTTTTTTTCTACGTTATTTTTTTGTACTGAGTTACTGAAGTTTTCAGTTTAATATTGCACAATTTTTTTGAGGACGGTTTTACAATTTCATTTCTACGTGAAATAATATTGATAATAATCACAAAGTCACTTAAATTCAAAGTCCAGTCAAAATAAATCGACAAATATGTAGTTGCTTTTTTAATAAATTAATTTATCTTAATTACGAAATTTTAAAAAAGACGTGTAAACCCATAGTAAAGGCTTAAATTGTGCTTCTGTTGTAAACTTTTAATATATTGAAATAACTGGTCTGTTCAATATTTAATTTTTATTTATTTCTTTATTCCTTTAAAATAACAAATTTTAAAGGTGTTTTTTTCTCGAAAAAGTAATTTATAAACTTTTAAATAATAGAAAATTATATCTTATTTTAAGTAAAAATATTTATATAATTTTTAATAATAACATTTGTAAAATTGTATATTTACTCTACAGATAGAAAAGTGACTTGGGCCAAGAAAATCTTGTTTTATATATAACGAAAACAATATTTTCTTAATATAAGAATATATTCTTAATCCAAGTATATTATTGTTTTTGTCCGACAATATTGCTTTAAAAAGAAACAATAATTTTCTGGATTTAA
The DNA here is from genome assembly GCA_961205875.1 of Sialis fuliginosa. NCBI lineage: Eukaryota > Metazoa > Arthropoda > Insecta > Megaloptera > Sialidae > Sialis > Sialis fuliginosa. The sequence goes on from OY540812.1 coordinate 32,474,974, forward strand.
GAGCAGGGCTTTTTTTGTAATGAAACGTTGTAGAACGGCGTTCCGGCACCTTTTTTTCTTAGTATAGGAAAAACTGATTTAAATTTCATTTAAATGATATTTGAATATATTTTTTTTTTAGTAAAAAGCTTGACAAGAAATGAGTTTCGGCATCCTTTTTTCAAAAAAGCTCTAATTAAGAGTATGTACTTATATTAAGAAAATGTTGTTTTCGTTATACATATATAAAACAAAGATTTTTTGGCCCAAGTCAACTTTTCTGCCCGTGTATAAGTTTAGCTTTAATATGTTTAAGAATCTATGAAAATTTCGTACTATACCCCACATTTGATTGAATGGGCTTCGTGACTGTCTCCTGCCCTGATTTCCACAGAGTGCGTCCTAGCCCCCCCTCTCCAATCATCCATGTTTAGTTTGATTTTGTAACGTATTTTTTTTAACAATATTTAAATCACGTAGAAGATTAAACACAATACAGTAATCCCTCCAATTACGCGCGCGTTGTTTTCATGGAACTAATTAACCGCGGTTAATTAGTTCAATGAAAACAACGCGTAAATGAAGCAATAGAAATTGTTCCATTATATTTTTTAAGTCTTTCCACCCCTTTTTCCAAACTTTTACAACCGTGTAAAAGTGAATCCACGTAAATGGAAGAATTACTGTACTTATGAGCGTCCTAAGCTGAATGAAACAGTCTGAAAATGAAAAAAAGTCTGTCACTTTTAATACATTTTTAGAAAAACATGGTTACCTGCATGAGTCGAAATATAAAACCAGGTCTTAACGTTTACGCGATAAATGAAGTTTTGTACTTTAAAAATTGTTTTCGGAATAATGGAGTTTGTATGTTAAAATAAACCAATTTTCAAAGTAAACATACATAGGAGATTTGTCCTCTTATTCCGTGTTTACCGTGAAATCTGTTTTCTTGAATTCTGTTTTAACGTACAAATTTTAAAATCGCATAAATATTTATAAAAAAACATTTTTATTGAGACAAGTCTACTCTACCCATCTTTATTCAGCAATGGACACACATCATCATTATAACGTATAAGTTATATTTTTACATGTTATACTTTGAAACTTGGTTTCTTTTTTAAGCGGTTAAATGAACCAACAAAGAAATTTATGCTTAAGACCGCCTAACCAAGATTTATTTTTCGACTCGGGTATTTAAAATATTTCAATTATTAACTTTTATTCATCACAAATGCCGAAAGACGCGTAATTTCTCCGTTTTAATATCGACTCTCGCACTTCCGCTAACTGATTCTGTTTCCGACTAGCTCGTGACCACGTACAGATACGGTCGCGAGGAAGATGAAGTCATGGGGGTGAAGTTCAGCAAGGAGATGACGCTCGCACGCGAGCAAGTCGTCCCTCTGAAGCGCGCCAAGATGGAGCTCACCTCTGTACAAGAGAAGCTGCTCAAGAAACTTGGTGCCAATGCGTTCCCGTTCACTTTCAATTTTCCGGAGATGGCCCCGTCTTCGGTCACTTTACAACCCGGCGAAGATGACCAGGGAAAACCTCTTGGTACGTTCATATTGCTAATAGTTTTTTTTATAACAAAACGAATCTAAGCAAATTACTCGTAAATTTGGGGTTTTTGTTGTTATTGGTGACTGTTTACATCCAGAAGTCATGAACAAATATACGAATTTTGGTGCATTAAATATTTCATTTATTAAAATTGATTCTCTTACATCCTGAAGAATTAACTAAGTACATCGTGTAGTGACCATTTTGTGCGCTAGTGTAAATTTACAATCAGTATAGCTCGACACTCAGAGCAGCTATCACGCTGGTTTTAGTATCAAGTTATAGATATCGATTAAATCTACGAGGTACAAGTACAAATTAAAACTGTGCATCCCGACACAGCCACACCCATTTTTTCCAAACTTTTTCAATCACGGATTACTGTATATGTTTTATTTTATTTTATAGGAGTGGAATATTCTATTAAAGCGTACGTAGGCGAAAATGAAGAAGATAAAGGACATAAACGCAGTTCTGTAACACTCACTGTTAAGAAGGTAAGTCAAAATTTTCAAAAAAAAAATTGTAACTATTTCTATTTTGTTATCCGGGATAATATCCACAAAATCATAGTGACTAAAAATATTCAACATGCCCACCCAACAAATGTTTCTTTATATTTAAATTTTCTATCAATATAGGTACTTACTTCAAAATATTTAATTGTTAACATATTATGTCAAAAATCATTCGACAAAATATTTGAAAGAATAATATAAATATTAAAATATAAATAATAAAATAAAATATTGAAACTGTAAATTATATAATTCTGTATTCCATGGCTAGGTAATATGTTTTTATATATATCTAAATGATATTTATATGCTGACATCATAGAAACAAAACACGACTTGATAAAGATTTATTTAGTCTTTTGATGTTAAATCTTAGGTTTTCATAAAATATTAATAGCCAGAAAAATTGGTGAAAACCGCATTAAAATCGATTCAGTAATTCCCGAGTCTAAGTTGATTAAGACATAGGAAATTTAACATAGGGATAATTAGAAGTGTTGTAGTAACCTTTGGTCTTTAACGATGTGTGATTGGTGCATTTTGAAATGCCGCCACAATATTTAATAAAATAGTCATTAGTATTTTGTTTTCAAATTTATATCTGTCAAAAAATATTATTATAATTTTATCTAGGATGTTTTAATGTATTTTATTCTTTATTAAAGTTGAAAACAAAATACTATTGATTAATTTAAAATTTATCAGTTAGTTTCGAAGCAGCATTTCAAAATGCATCAATCACACATCGTTAAAGACCAAAGGTTACTACAACACTTCTAATTATCCCCATGTTAAATTTACTATGCCTTAACCAACATAGAATACACTGTATAGAGATAATATATTATTTCGTCATACAGTAGAGCATCCATATAATGAACTAATTCGTGCGAGGGGGTGTTCGATAAATCCTAAAGCTCATTATATAATAAAGTAGGGTTTCCGCGGACGCGTTTGTTAAAAACCCGCCGACAAGCTAGTTAGTTTACTCTTACTTCTACTTGTGTACGCAGTACATTAAAAATTTAATTTAATTTTACAGAAATTTTTTTAATAAAAAAAATAAACTTTCGATAAATATATATTATCAAATGCATTCTCTTCAGCTCCAATTCGCTCCGTCATCTCGAGGCCGTCGTCTACCGAGCTCTCTGGTGAGCAAGGGATTCACATTCAGCAGCGGCAAGTTAAGTCTGGAGGCCACGCTGGACAAGGAGACATATTACCACGGCGAGCGCATCGCGGCCACTGTCTTGATAACGAACAGCTCGCGCAAGTCCGTGCGCGACATTCGCGTCTACGTGGTCCAGCACTGTGAGGTCACCATGGTCAATGCGCAGTTCTCAAAGTACGTCGCCAGTCTAGAGACCAGGGAGGGGTGCCCCATCACCCCGGGAGCATCTTTCCAAAAGGTATGCGCGCAGTTATTCAATTTTTTAATATACAGTGTCCAAGATACGCGTGAAATGCATGGAGATTTCCTAAACGGGAAGAGATACAGTTTCGGTTAAATTAGATGAATTATTTGTATGGAAGGGGTGAGTCTTACTGCATCAAAAAATATTAATAATTGTATGTGCTTTAGGGCGTTTAGTCGGTATATTAAAAAATCTGAAAATTCGAAATTTTTTTAAATAGTTATAACATTTTTGTGTAGAATTGATTGGTGTATTTAGAATTTTTTTGAAATAGTTTATTGTTTTCAAATATTCATTTGTTATTTTGATTGTTGTTATTGTGATTTTTGTTTAACAATTTTTGTTTTTTCATGGCCTACTTAAATGTTTGTAATAAAATACTTTATAAATATCACTAGTATATAGTACTTCGACTTATTTTCGAAAATAAATATGACAAGTGACATATTGTTGTAAAGTAGAGTAAAAAAGACGTAAAAAGTACCTATCTACTTTGACAAAAAAGTTATAGCCATTTAAAATAATTCCGAATTTTCAAATTTTTGGGTTACCGCCTAAACCACATACAATTAATAATATTATTTGATGTAGTAATACTCACCAGTTCCTTACAAATAATTCATCTCATTTAACCGAATCTGTATCTCTTACCGTTTAGTAAATCCCCATGCTTTTCACGCTTATCTATAGTACTGGACGTTTTATGAGCAAAGTACATAGGTATATTGTTTTTTTTTTTGGAATTGACTTGGTTCTTTTTTGAAATTTATGTTACTATAATAAAACATCTTTATAAAATAAATTTAATTACCAAAGTCCGCAAATATGTTTATGTTTTTTTATCTAGTAATAGACTAAGTAAACCCAGTGATGGACACTTGCAATGATTACAAAATGATACGTACTAACGTACTGCGACACAGGTGCTATGATAATGTAATAGTTAATAAATAGATTACACTAATAATTAGTTTAAATGTCCACCATTTGACACCCACTAGCCGAGTGTTATCAAATTAAGCTGTTTTAGAGTTATGTATCTATATATTATGATTCAGTAGTGGCAGTAATGCTAATACTGGAGTATGATCCAAAACTGGTGCCAGTACCTTAGATAATAATTTAAATTATGCCCGTGTTAGGTGATTTACTTAGTCCCGCTGGCATCTAGCAACAAAGATCGACGCGGTATCGCTCTCGACGGCCACCTCCGTGAGGAGGACGCTAACCTGGCCAGTTCAACTCTGGTACCGGAGGGCAAGTGTCCCACGGAGGCCATTGGTATCATCATATCCTACTCTCTGCGCGTCAAACTCAACTGCGGTACTTTAGGGGGAGAACTAGTCACTGATGTACCTTTCAAGCTACTTCATCCCGCTCCCGGTAAGAAATTATAGGTTTCAGTAAACGATACTGTTTCCATGGTCTCGTTATTTTGACAGTTTGATACCAATCGCTTTTAGCTTAGACAAGGAAAGATAAAGGACAAATAACACATTACCTAGCATTGTTACCATATCGCTCCACGAGTCATTCATTCAGATTTTAAAATAAATATCAATTGTTTTGAATTATAAAAAATTTATTAATAATGAATGTTTTAAAAAGTATTTAAGTGATAATTAATTACAGGGGTTATTTTAAGAAAATTTTACAACTACATGCATTTTCCTTTTTTTGCTTTCTACTTGAAATTTTTCAATTAGTTGTACCTATTTTGTAGTATATTTTTTATACTACATCTATGCATATAATATATTTTATAATTTTCAACTACACAAATGACTTTTACAACTGTAATTTTCAATTTTTAGAACTGCAGAAACAAGCTGCAACTACACACTAAAATAACCCCTGATTGATTAACAGAGAAACGTCTATTTGGAACTATTATCTCTCATACATACTAAATTCAATTGTAGTAAAAGCATGTTTGCGTATTATAAATTTTCAACTGACGCCTCTGGGATAATATGCGATTTTGACATTTAAGAAAATATGGAAGCTGTAAAATTTTGGTAACACATATACGAACTTGGTTGTTATATATATCCATAGTCTTTCCTAATCTAAGATTTTAATGGTTCCGTAGAAAATTAGGAACCCTTATAGTTTCGCTCTGATGAAATTTAGTATACAGACGTATATTGATGATACAAAAACAGAAATGATGAGGTTGAAAAAAAAATTTTTTTTGGACTCCCTTTCCTTTGACTGCAAAGTATATTCAAAAAAAAATTTCACCTATCTCATTGAGGGGTATCTTCAGATAGGTCTCCTTAAATGCAACAAACAATGTTTTGAGTTTAACCCTTCAGTGACGATATATTTGCGTTCAAAGTCGTTATCTCCCCCTCTATTTTCTAAACTATAAAATATCCAAAAAATCTTTAAAAATCCTAAAATGTAGCTTTTAATTAGTACTTTCACTGAAAATTATAACGAACTCTGTCAAAAATTTTTTAAACTTCCCTCCTGTAGACTGAAAAGTGTACTCACATTTAGATAGGTCTCCTAAAATTAAAATAAAAGTTATATGACCTTTTGATTTTAATCCTTTCTAATAGAGATGAAACGGATAGTGTTTTGGCCGGATACCGAATACCGAATATTCGGCGAGCTGTAAGGCCGGATGGCCGGATAACCGGCGGCCGAATATCCGGCGGCCAAATATACGTTTTTCTAGCAAAAAATATATGAAAAAACATGTTTGTGCCTATAAACATTTATAATTTTAGTGTTTAGTCATACTTATAACATAAGTACACATAAAACTTTAAACAGGGTGCATTTTATAATTAAATTTTTTTTTTCCAATTTTTAATTTTTGACGTAGGCCTATTGTTATATACAGGTCAATTTAACACAATTATCTCTTTTTTCTACTCAATATGTCTAAAGCTTATTTATTTTAGTAGAACCGTTAAATAACTTAGCAAAAGCTTAGGTAGAGATTTTGAACACAAAATTGGACAGGAATGGTAATTTTTCATAAATCGCTATCTGTGTAGTTCTACTAAATGTGATTAAAATTGATTAAAAATGATTTTTTAATATATCCGGATTGCACACCTTATAGAGAATTGTCTAGTCTTTAATTTTTGTCCTGTAATTTTTTCACGTGCAAATAGTCATATGTTAAAAGTCAAATCTCATAGAGTGCGACATACCGTATGCGAATATATAGTCATACTTTACACCGTAACGAAGGTTAGTAGCTAACTGCTATTTTTTCGCAGATTGAATAAATTTATATCTAAAATTACTGGACTACAAGTCAATTTTGTATTATTTGCGTCACAAATATTTTTTTCTTGCAGTTTTTAAATAAAAAATTGTAGTTTTTAATTATCCGGTATCCGGCCGGATAATTCGTTACTATCCGGTATTCAGCCGGATAACAAAATAAGGCCGGATAGGCCGGATACCGAATAGTTACCGGATATCCGTTTCATCTCTACTTTCTAAACTATCAATTCTCAAAATTTGAAAAAATTCCATAATGTAGCTTTTAATTAATACTTTCAATGAAAATTATAATGAATAATAGCAAAAATAGTTAATGAAACATTTTGGAATAACTCTTTTTTATAAATCGTAGTGAGAATTACTACAGAACCCTATCATGTGCGTGCCCAACACGCACTTAACTGTTTTATTTATTTTTGTATTTTTTTAAGGAACAATTGAACGCGAAAAGGCGATGATGCTGAAGAAACAAAAGACGATTGACCGCATTCGTTATGAAAACAATTGCTACGCCAGTGACGATGAAAATATCGTATTTGAAGATTTTGCCCGTCTTCGTCTGAACGAGGAAGACCAATGAGAGAAAGAAAATAACAAAAGCACTCGATTTTACGTGCTCTGAGCTTCCAAAAGAATTATTACAATTATGTTTGTGTCGATAAAAATTAAATAAATGCAGAAATAATTTCATTACGATTTCAATTTGTTTGTTAATATTTTTGATCTGTATTTCTGTTATTTTTGTCAAAATATGACTTGTTATTTTTATTATTTATTTTCATTTGGAATATTTTGACTAAAGACTGATATTTTGTTTTATTTATCAGTGAAATCGAGTAAATAAAAATATAAATAAAAATTGAACAAATATATAAAATAAAAAAATAAGTAAAATATATAAATAAAAGTACAAAAAAATAATAAACGAAGAAGTTTGATGTTTTGTAAAAAATGTATAAATAAAAAATAAAAAAACTCGGGAAAATGGTGTCTAAGCAGAAGTGATAATCAGAAAAAATTGCGAACAAAAATTATGAAAAGATTAATTAAAAGTAATTATTATTAAATAAAAAATAATAAAAAAATAACTTAGTTTACAAAAAAATATGTCAGAAAAAAAGAAAACACCTTAGCTAAGTTTAAAAAAATATAGGTATTATATTATTATATACTATTTAGTTGCAGTTATAGTTTAGTTGTATCTTATTGTAATTGGTTGCTAAATATTTTGACTGAGTTCTTTATAGTTATATACGTTTTATTAACTTCAGTTAAATTATATTCATTTAAATACTTATTTTGTTTAATTAATATTTGTGCATAAAAAAAACAAATAAAAAAATATTCAATAATTGAATTCTTATCTTATCATTGCATATTCTTTTAGGTAACATGCATACACAAGATGATTCAGCATTGTCGTGCCAAACTTAAACAGTATAATATTAAAAAAAATATTTTAAGCAAAAAGCATTATATAAATATCAGGGGGGCTAAAGCCCTCCAAAGATTTTACTCAAAATTAGTTTTTATTTAATATGAATGTATGAAATTTGATACAGAGTCTATTAATAAATGGTCACGTTCACGACTGACCAAAAACAGTGAACAACGAGATTTGATTGGTTGATTCATGGAATTTCTGGTGGATTGTACCAGAAATTTAAAGAATGTCATTTTTTAAGCGTGTAAGGAAGTGAGACAGAAGTAACCATAACGAGATAGAAACTAGTGTTCTGACAGAAACGTTCAACATGAAGTGAACATAAAAGTTCTTTGGTTAGCCGGTCACTAGTTTCTATCTCTTTCTAGTGACTTCTTTCTCACTTCCTTACACACTTAAAAAATGACGTTCTTTAAATTTCTGGTACAATCCACCAGAAATTTCATAAATCAACCAATCAAAGCTCGTTGTTCACTGTTTTTGGTCAGTCGTGAACGTGACCAGTGTTATCGATATTAATGGTAAATTTGACCGGGGTTGTGTGGGCCCAGGGGGCCCGTCGATTTTTATCCAATATTTTTTTGTTTTTTAATTGTTTCCTGAGCTAGACGTTTGAATAAGATTGTATGACACAAAATACACAAAAATATTCTTTGATATTTTATCATAGGATAAACCGATTACGAAAAATAACAATGTTAAAGAAAGCATAAAACTATTAACGTATATCAAAAATTAGTCCATTCGGTCCTCTACGGGGTGTTTGTTGAAAAAATTGGCAAGAATATATCACCTTTATTTTTTTAAATTAGAAAAAATTACTAAGAAAAGTTGTATGTAATTTTGGCATCTCACACCCAATTACAGTTTTTATTTTAAACAATACAATAAAAACAAACAACAAAAACAATAATTATCACCACAAAATTAATTCGGTTTAAATATTATAACATATTACAAATATCAAAGTTAATAATAATAAGAATAATTTTATAAATTAAATTGTTTTACCAGCAGTGGCGTCGGAACCATTTTTTTTCTGAGGGGACAGTACGAACTTCAAAAAATAAGCTGACCTAATTTTATTTAACGTTTTTAAAATTCAAAATTGACTTTAATTTTCTTTAACTTGATTAATATCGTATTATTTGTTAAAAAATAAAAATAAATAGAAATACAGTGGAACCTTGTTAGTACGTTTTTAAAGGGAATGGAGGAAAACACGTACTAATATGGGGTCTTATGGAAGAATGTCGGAACCTAAAAAAAGAAAAAAATTTACTAAAGCAAAACTTACTAACGAGGTTTCACTGTACTCACTTTTTATTTTTCTTTGTCTCTGACTAGACTCATAGTTATATTTTGTGAGTTTACAAAAATTAAAGAATTTTTAAGAATAAAAAAATTACAAAAAACAGATTTTTATAATGCACGTCGCTGCAAACCCGCCCTAAAAAACAGGACCAAAATTTTGTGGGGCCCCCACTGAAAATTTTGGATGCAACTGCCCCCCCCCCTAGCCCCTCCAGCTCCGGCGCCACTGTTTACCACTTCTCTTAATGAATTTTCATCATCAATTCCGTAACATTGTGCAATATAAAAATTTTTGCTACCATCTTCTCTTATTTTTTTAATACTTCGGTTTTGAGCTTGTTCAACATTGATGACAAATTAAAGTTGATGAGATTGATAAAATGAGACAACGCCACGTTTGTCAGATAGGTAATAACAATTAAATAATGTGTCTTTATAAGTCTCATCTATTGTTGTTTTTATACCATAGGTACATACCCTAATTTTCACTTCACAATAAAATATTTAGGTACTTAAAGCGTTAATTTTTTTTAATGCTCTGAAATTCGAAATGGGGTTACAAAATTGCATTCTTAACAAACATTCTTACTGGAATTTTAAAATATTTTGAAAAATATAGGTAGTCTGTTCTTAGTTATTTTTACAACTTTGCTTATAAAACATCCTGTAGAGGACTAATTGGACTGATTATAGTTTTACATAAAGCAGGACTCGATCCCAAAATGTCTTTCCGAAATTTGAAATAAATTTGTTCATTACACCTCTTGTTACATCTATCCTGGGACACACTGTATATTATAATATGTATAAACAGACAGACGTAATTTTTTAAAGCAATCAAAATGAATTAATTTAAAATATCGATATTATACAGAAAAACCTAAGATTTAAAAAATATGTTTATTAACATTGATATTGCTGCTATGTGTGCTAAGGAACTTTCTTATACGAAACACTGAAAGTATACTTATACATATAAAACAAAACTTTCTAATTAACTGATAAAAGATATCAAAAAATGAGCAAGACATGAACCATAGAAAATAATATCTACAACTTGTATTACATTTTTTTTCAAAGATTGTTTTAAAAAACCAATTATTATTATTTTTTAAATAACATAGAATAGAAATAAAAAATATTAATATTCTTTACAACTTTTACCTTAAACATTTTTTTCTAGTATGTACCGTTTCAAAAATTATTTTAAAATCTAAAATTGACAAGAGTAAACATTCGTTTCCGGTTATAAATACCTATCTATCAATATCACACTATTTTATCTACAATAATCTACTTTGACTTTTAAATTGTGGTTAAAATAAACTCACCCAACTTTCTCGGACGTTTTTACCACGCACATAAGAACTGAGATATTTAAATTTCACAAAAACAATTTGCAATTAACACTTTTACAGTTAAAAAAACTAAACACAATTCTCGCCACCTGCAAAAAGAAGAGAGATTACTGACCATACAATTTAAAACTGAACTTGGAACGATACAAAAATACAAACAGATAAAATAATAAAATTAAGAAAATAATTATAAATCTAAAATAAAAATATGTTAACAAATTGTTAGTATAGTAAAATAAATATATATTTGTATCTCCCAAAAACAATCAAAATATGTATGTGTTATTCGATTTGAAGTTTTAAGAAGACTGAAATATAACATCCCATCAAAAAGAAATCATCAAAAGCTTAAGATTTTAGACCAACCCTTGCAGAACTGAACTCCACCCATTTTAAATACATATTGCACCCCAATTTAAGATTCTCTAACCAATGAGGTAAGGTATCTTTATGTATTAAGAAGGTTTAAGGCCTCTATTGTGTTTATAAACTACAAGTAGATATATAAAACTGGAAGGGGAATAGGGTGACCAGGTCTCAGGTTTAACCCGGAGTCTCAGGGTTTGCATACTGGATCTCCGGGCTCAGGGTTTCGGTGTAATTTCTCCGGGTTTTGCATGACAACTAAAAAAAAGGTCGTCAAAAATAGAGCAGGGAAAGTACAGATTAGGGTAATACATTTTATGAAAATAAAAAGAATAAAATAAAAATAAAATGAAATAAAAAAGGAATCTTCATTTACATGTCAGGGTTTAGAAAAACTAAAATCTGGTCACTCTAAAGGAAAGAGTTTTTTATGTTTTTAAATTTTTTACGTATTTATACAAAAATACGTTTTTATATAGGGTCAACTGGGGTAAAAGTGAAACAAAATACAAATCTTTCATGTTTTTTGACAGAACGATAGAAATTCATACATTCATTTTTTCTACTATAGATGCGCTTATGAATAACCATTTTAAATACTTACGTCATTTGAACTGTACGATACAACACGGACTTTAAAAATGAAAAGAGTGTTTCATTTTTAACCTCTAATTTGGGAAAAAGTGAAACAGGTAAGGGAAAAAGTGAAACAGGCCTCTAATAGAAAATATTTCTCGAAAAATTAAAAGTAAAGCTACAAAGGTAACTTTGATTTATCTTCTTTGTGGCATATCAATGTGAAATTGTAACTTTAATTAATATCTGAGTTATACAGAAAGTTATGTGCAAAGAATTAAAATTTAATTCACACGTTTTGACATCGACTAACAGGGAAAAAATCTGTAGGGGTTACACATCTTATTAGGTGATTCATATTTTCAGGTCACTTTAACAAACCTTTAATGATGATGTCAGTTTTTATAATTCTTCTATAAACAAATTAGTTTTTTAGTAGCAAGCTTGTTTCACTTTTACCCCACTCGACCCTATATTAATGCCATGTAAATAAGTATAAAAATAGATATTTCTAATTGAATTACAATTAGATCAAACAGTACCTCTAATACTTATAGGTACACGGAGAAAAATGCTATCAGTTTTAACATGTACTGCCAATTCAATAAGTTTTACAATCTCCATTGTAATTTTTATAATACGCAATTTTTACTGTATTCGTAAATATCATTTACATGATTTATTCAACTAATTATTCTTAAGTTGAATTTTTGTTAAGTGTTATATATACAAATTATTTCATTTCAATTGTTAGTACATTTTTCTATTCGATACTTAAATTTTTATTAAAAGACAAAACAATAAATACTACGATTGTTTAGAATTAATTATATTAATCATATACATATTTATAATATATTTTTTATTGGTATAACAAATAAAACTATACCAATAAATAATATAGATTTCGATTCTGCACGCCAAAATTACTATTCATATTGTAATTTTAGTAACACGTAGCCTAGCAATGTATAGAAATAAAAGCAAGTTAACTCTCGTCAGTACTGTGTTTTCAGTTTCTGTCTATATAGATGGGTAGACAAACATGTCTAAACAAATATTTATTTTTATATATGTACAATACAACGTTTAATTTTTACGATGCCGTATAGTAAAATTTCACTAGATCCTTTACAATCTATATTATCATTCATAAGAAAGAAATACAAAATTGTATCCCGTTTTAAGAAAACTGAATCAAATAGTAATATTTCTTTAAAAATTGAGTGATTTTTATTAAATATTTTTCTCCGTGTATAAGTTCTTTACTGATGTACCCAGGGTCGGATTAAGCAAGCGCGGGGCCCGTAGCAAATGTAATAAAGAGGCCCTTAGTAGTGGCGCCGGGGGGGGGGGGGGGGTGAAACTCGGGGAGTAAATCGATAGCTTCACCCACTCCCCCCGAAAAAAGTCAATAGGATTTTTTTTGCACATTAAGCGGGCGTCACACCGCAGACTGACTTGATTTAGAATATACAATCCTTAAAAAAATTGATAAGTTAATAAAAAATTAAGGGATATTTTTTTGAACCCTTTTAACCCTTGGCAAAGAACGGAAAGGGATGATAAAATTTGTTGAAATTTTTATTCAAAAATTAGAAAGCACAAACTTTTAAATGTGCTTTGGAACACGAAAATTAAATTAATTTTCGCGGAAATATAACTGTTTGAAAATTTGAATTTTTTGTTTTGCCTTTTTTTTAAATTATCCTTTAATTTTTTTGAGGTGTGTATTATAAAACACCACTTTTACAAACAAAATTTTCTTGATTTGATTTGAGCAAATTTAGAAAAATCGATTAAAAAAATCAAAGATCGGAGCTTCAAAAATCGATTTTTCGATTAAATCGAATCGAGATCGGAAACCCTAAATTTAAATTATTAATTATTGTAGATTTGGACACCCCGTGTCAACCATTGGACGGTAAGTGGTAAGTCCAATAAGAAATATTTTTCCGCGAAAGTCGCGGGGCCCGTAGCATTTGCTACTCCTGCTACGTTGTTAATCCGGCCCTGGATGTACCTATTAATTAAAAGCTTATTCAAAAATCCGACTCTAAAATCACAGAAAAGTATATAATAAAAAGTTTTTTTTGGTGGCACCGACTTGAAACACTGTAAATAATTATTATATACTTTTTAGTGTTTTTATGGGTTCTTTTTTAGTTTTATATGTTTTTCTTTTGCGTTACGTATTTAAGAAGTCCTAGGTCAAAGGGGGGGGCACCATCTCAGAAGTATACTCTTTCAAAAAAATAAAATCGTCGATGCATTTTGTTGGAGTTATATAAAAAATAACCACAGCCGAATTGAGAACCTCCTTCTTTTTTACAAATACAAGTTTTAAGGTGTCATCGGTAATTTTGATACAGATCTTGGTTTTTAGGTATTATTATTTATTATTTTATAAGTAAAGTACTAGCACCAGTCTTGTACCATATCCCAGTGTTGGACTCTTGTGTAATTAAATGTACTAAATTACTGAATCATAATCTATACACACTTAACTGTAAAACAGCTTAATTTGATGACAATCGGCTAATGGGTGTCAAAATGGTGGAAATTTAAATTATGTAATTATAAGTGTAATCTATTTATTAATTATTATCTTATCATAACATCTGTTTTACATTGTTTCAAATTTTACGATTCTTTATTTTATAATTTTTATGTCTTAGTATACTTATCATTTTGTAATCATTAGCAAGTGTCCATCACTGGATGCCCATTACTGGTTTTACTTTATCCCCTAGTGGAGAAAAAACATAAACAAAATAAAAGGCTATAATTCAAAAAACAATTAATTAACAATTAATAAACAAAGTAATTAAATTGATTTAATTAAGATGTACTTGTTTTATTAGTAAGTTTATGAAAAGTACAATCCCCAAAAAAACAGTACCTTTATGTACCTTGCTCTTAAAGCGACCAAGTCTGATGCCAGTACCTTAAAGTACGAATTTATTCGATTTCTTCAACTGAGCCTCTCAATTTAATCATTTCTATTACCCATAATTTATCATAGTTATTAAATTTCTTAACATTTTTTTAATTAACAAACATTTAAATATTTTTTAATTAAAAAAAAAATATTCCCAAAATTAATAACCGCAATTTAATAAACTTCAGTTTTGTAAAGAACCTATTTATTATAAAAGGATTCAACAATGACAAATATACGCAATACAATTTATAAAATATGCAAAGTCAGGTACAATTTATAAAAGACTGTCCAACTGTATTAGAAATAAACCTACCTGTAACAAAAAAAAACACACAACAAGGGATGCGAACTTTAAAAGGTGTACCTATATACCCTTCATGTACATGACATTATGCAAATTCAGTTTTCAATTGAGGGGGGGTTGGTAGTATGAGATAGACTTATAAATTAATAGTGTACATTATATTTTGTTGTCCTTGTTTTTTAACAATCAGGAAGAATGCGGATGTGACAGGTAAATGGTCAAACCAGTTAGGGGTCATTATCACAAATATCAAAATAAATTTTGTTAGATTATAAAATATATTTTATAGTAAAAATTTGTTACATTTTGATCTTTATATTAATTTAAAATTGGGTTTCTTTTCCTTGGACACTTGAATTTATCTAGCTTGAACTATATCTTGAGTCTCAGACTTTCCTACGGTCAAAGCCTCATTAAAATCGGTTCGGTAGTTTTTCAGTTCATTCGTAAAAAACATACCAACAAAAATTTTAATAACTTCAAATTGAGTGCTGTCTACTGAACCGATGCTGAAGAAATTTTTACTACTAAAGTTAATTAGTTTAGGCTGTATGATAATTGAATTAAGGCAGGCTTGTATTATGAAAAATTTAACAATTTCAAATTTTTATAAAAATGAAAAGAATATGATTTCGAATTAAAAAAAAGGAGGACGAACCGCGAGGAACTGCTAGTATATTTTTACTTTCATTATTTGTAAAACCATTTTTTGTAACCTTCCCTGAATCAATTCTGATTATTTTCGCCATGATGTATGAGTGTCTGTCTATCTGTAGATGCTGTAACTCAAAAAACAAAATTCAAAAGGGTGAAATTTTATATTTAATTATGTTACTCTCATTATTTTTTTTCTATATCTTTTATTATTTAACCAGAAGGATTTTTTAAATATAATTAGACACATTTCCACTGTATATAGACTCAATTTAGCGTATAAGAAAGTCCTGTGACATCCATGGCAGCTATGATATGATTATAAAAAAAACCCAATATAAAATAGGGTAAATATGAAATAATAGCAATAAAAGAATGCGGAACTTAAAGAAATACGTTGAAGTTATTTATATTACGTATTAACAAATATAATTTATAATCTGTAACGGAAGGACTACCTGCAATTGTCCACTATAAAAATAAAATAAAAATAACAATTGTGAAATCCTTTCTTGGCCGACCCCTGGCTACAACGGGAAGGGTTACAAAGACAAATATAATAAAAAGGGTTAGCAAGAAAATTATCTAAAAAGGGGTAGTAACATCACCAAAACTGGTTTGTCCAGTTTGACCGCGTGAGAAAGGACAGCTTTAATGATATGCAATTTACCCGGTGGTCATAAAAGCTAATAGTACCACGTTAACTGCATCCCTTCTACGGACTTTACGTTGTTCTGCGCGCGATCTAACTCAAAGGTAAGTGTCTACAGGTAAGTGCAAGGGGTTAAATAATTTTTATTTTGACCAAAGGATGACCGGTTTTAAAAGGACATTGAAATGTGATTTTTATTTCCTGATGAGAATGACAGTTAATATATACGGAAGTTTTGTGTGATGGGAAATGACGTTATTTTAATTATATATATAAGATATAGGACTTGGAATATGTTAATATGATTTGTTCTTAACGGAAATAATAAGTGAGCTTTATATATGTGTTTAAATAATTATTACTATTTTTAACCGATTTCAAAAAAGGAGGAGGGTCTTAAGTCGACAATATATATTTTTTATGTATTTTCGAGCATAACTCCGATAAATATGCACCTATGTCGACGATTTTTTTAGTTTGAAAGAATATCAATATACTACCGAAGTGGTCCCATATAAATTTTAGCAGAATCTCACCATGAACTTCAAAGAAAACGGAAAACTAAAAAACTTTTAAAAAAATGAAAATAAAAGTATATATAATATAATTCTAATAATATATATACTTTTTTTTTTTTTTTTTATTTATAATATAATTCTATATTATTATACATATAATAATATAATATAATTAGTATATTATATTATATTATATTATAGTATATTAAAGTATATATATAATCATTAAATTTAAAATTTCTTGAGGTCGGCGTCAAACAATAAAAAACTTTAAAAAAAATAAAAATAAAACCAAATTCAAAAACTGTTAAATTTAATAATTGTATACTTTTTAGTGTTTTTAGGATTTTTTTGAAGTCGGTTTTATTTTTTTCTTAAAAAGTTTTTTTTATTTATAGATATACAGGGTGAGTCATATCAGGTGGAACAAACTTGAACCGTGGATTGAGAAAAATATTTTAAGCAAAAAAATTTATATGAACATGTGTCCGGAAATTCTTCATGAGGGAGCTACAGACCTTCGAAGATTTAACCCAAAATTAGTTTTTATTTAATTTCTAGTGAACCCGTTGCGATACAGTTGTGAAATTTGATACAGTGTTTAGTATTAATAAGTGTTATCGATATCCAGTATGAAACAATAGTAATTTGGCCAGGGTTGTATGGGCCTAGGAGGCCCGTCGATTCTTATTCAGTATTTTTTTATTCTTCAATTTTTTCCTGAGTTAAAAATTTGAATAAGACTGTATGACACAAAATACACAAAATACACAAAAATATACTTTGTTCATTTACTATAGGATAAACCGTTTACGAGCAATATCGATGCAAAAGAATGCATGCAAAATTTTACTTAATACGGATGCTTCAAATTACACAAAATAAATTTATATTCCTGTTCTTTGATTAAAAGTAAGGAAAAAAGTTCATGTACATATATCACCTAATACGTGTCCTCTTAGACCTATAGCCAGTTCTATTAGGTACTGTTGCAAGTACTTTACTAACAAAACTAAAAAAACGATACTTAAAATGGCTATTTGTTGATAAAGATGAATTTTTGGATGTATATTTATATTATTTTTTTGTCTTATTTTTTATCATAGAACAAGAATATACATTTATTTTTTGTAATTAGAAGCATCCGTATTAAGTAAAATTCTGCATGCTTTCTTTTGCATTGATATTTCTCGTAAACGGTTTATCCTATGATAAATAAGCAAAGTATATTTTTGTATATTTTGTGCCCTACAATCTTATTCAAATGTCGAACTCAGGAAAAAATTAAAGAACAAAAAATACTAGATAAAAATCGATGGGCCCACTGGCTTCATACAGCCCTGATCTAAATTATAATTGCTTAATACTGGAAATCGATAACACTTATTAATACCAAACCCTGTATCAAATTTCATAACTTTAGCACTATGGGTTCTCCAGATATTAAATAAAAACTAATTTTGGGTTAAATCTTCGAAGGTCTGTAGCTCCCTCACGAAGAATTTCCGGACACATGTTCATATAAACTTTTTTGCTTAAAATATTTTTCTCAATCCACGGTTCAAGTTTGTTCCACCTGATATGACTCACCCTGTATATTGCATTTTATAGATTTTGAAGTCGTTTTTCTTTTATTCTTTTTTATGGCTGGGCACCGATTTCAAAAACTGTTGAAGTGTTTTTAGTTTTTTTTTTAAGTCGTTTTTTTAAGTGCGTATCTTCGAAGTCCATGGTCAGATTCTGATAAAATTAATATGTAACTACCTTGAGAGTATACTCTTTCAAACAAAAAAAGAATCATCCAAATCGGTGCATATTTGTTAGAATTATGCCCAAATATACATAAACAAATATATTAATTGAATTGAGAATATCCTCCTGTTTTGAAGTCGGTTAAAAAACTAATAAACTAATTGAGCCGAAATTTAGAATATAAATGTACAAATTCCTGGAAAAATATTATTAATCTCGAAAAATCTTTATTTTCTGAAATTAAAAAAAAATACGTGACAAAAAAATTAGTTCGCGGTTTACGCAAAGCTTATCGGTTCCGGTTCAGCATTTTTAATGATTTAGATTCATCGTCGATTAATTTTAATATTAAAGTAATTTTTAATATTATCTATATCAATCTTCATTTACATTAAACTCTTCTAATAGTGTAATTACCTATACAGTACATATTATTATTGATGTATTTAAACAATACTTTCCAAAAAGCAGAACCAATGAAGCGATTTATGTGAATAAGCCATGTATAACTTTACACTTGATGTGTTAAAGTAGTTTAAAAAATAAACCAGAGATAATTAGATACAATCGGCATTCGATGGTACGAGATAATACGAGAAAACTGTCACAATGTGTATATAAGCGCGCAAAACACTCAGCAAGTTAATAGTTCTATGTAAGTTCCATCATATTCACAATGCATTTGTATTACAAGGTAAAATATTATTGTTCATATTTGAGTATTACGACTTTTTTAAAATATATACTTACTTACTATATAAAAAAAAGTATAGTAATCGTTATGAGAAAAAAATGAGGTTTAATTTATAATATCTCATTGACAAAACGAATACTAACTTATTTTTTAAATTTTCTTGATTATTTTTGAAATGGTACATAGAAAATATTTTTTAATATTTAATATATTAGTATGTGTTTATTTTTATAAATAATTCTTCAATACTTTTACAGATAGCGGTAGCTGTCGTTCTTTATGCGACGGTCGTAAACGCTCAGCAAGACAGAAAGACAGACAAACGGCAAGTCCTCAAGACTGGAGCTATAGAAAACGCCCAGGACAAAGATGTCGCGGAGACAGGATTCGGTCAAGGACTAACAGGACACAGTAAATACTTCCAGTGAGTATATCTAAGCGCAATAACCTGAATAATTTTTATTTTATTAACCGATTCCAAAAAGGATCAACTCAATCAATTTTTTATGTTTGTTCCGGCATAACTTCGATAAATTCGGTTAATTTTTTGTTTGTTTGAAAGAGTATACTCCCGAGGAAGTTTCATATAAATTTTATTAGCCACTCAAAAAAAAAAAACACTGAAAAATATAACTAATAACTAAATTTAACAATTTTTGAAATCCGTCCCAAGCTATAAAAAACTTTTTAATAAAGAAAAAAAGAAAACTGTCTTCAGAAACTGTTAAATTTTAGATTTTTAAGATTTATGTCTTTTTGTTTGTTTAAAAGAGTATTACTACCGAAGAAGTCCATGGACTTCAAAGAAACGCCATTCAACAGAAAAAATAAAAAACTTAAAAAAAAAACTAAAAACACTGAAAATTAGATCTAATTTTCGGTGCCAAGCCAATAAAAAACTGTTAACTTTAATTATTAAGTATTATTAGAGCCATGTTAAAAGAAACAGATAGAAAATGATTTGGGATATACTTATCCTTATTTAAATCCCAAACGCCACTGCATCTCTAGGGCCGTAACTAAAGGCTCGGGGGCCCCGGGGCAGTAGGTGATCGAGGGGCTCTCCTTATAAAATTTTTTTTGAACAATTTTGAAGTATGTGACTATCTTCGAAAAAATAAGTTTTTCAATAAAAATGTGAATGCTTTCAAATTTCAATTATTAATATTTTTTGTAAACAATGAAAACTACACCAGTAAATAATTTTTTTGTAAAAACAAACAATAATTTCTCATATCGAGCTGCATAAAACTCGATTTATAGTACACTCGAAATTGTTTGTACCTTGTTGAAAAAACGACTATTTTTACGGTTTTTCGTTTACGATTTTTTTTAAATATCTCCAATTCTATTGGCCGGATTGCAAAAATAAAAAAATCATTTTAAAATTGATGTTATGAATTTCCTTATAAAACTAAATTTTTAAAAATCTCTTAATTTACAACAACCAATAAAATCGATTTTAATAAAATTTTTGGGAAAGATATTCCTTATGATTATAAATATGTAAGTGTGACAAGTTCCAAATCAAAACGGCTAAAAAACACATTTAAAAATAAAAATTGTCTCGTTGATATCTTGTGAGCAACAAATGGTAGAGGGACATTCTTTTTTTGTAAATTTTTTAATGTATTAAACAATTTTTTTTTAGTTTTTGTTTTTGAAAAATTTTCTCCGCGTTGAATCAAAATGAGTTTAATTAACTCAAAACTTTTTTAATCCGATTTCGTAAAAAATACCTTTTTTCGGCTCCCGGTGGTAGTTACGGCCCTGTGCATCTCTCTCACTATTTTGAAGAAATGTTACACGATTATGTTAAATTGTTAATACAGAATGCGCGGTCCATGCCCTATGTCTATGTACTTTTCAGTGTTTTTAGTTTTTTTTTAAGTCGGTTTTATTTTTTATTTTTAAGTTTTTTTTAATATTCTACAATGCAACTTGGATTTTTCTATAAAGATTACATTTAACAGGGACATATACTCGGCCCAGTTAGCTCCAGATAAGATAGAGTTCGGGCACGTCCGCGAGACACCCGACGATTGGGAGCAGAGATTCGAGCGGAAGGACCTCGGACAGAACCGTCACCAAGGAAAGGTCTGATTCAATCACAAATAATACTAACACGCAGTTTTCTTTGTTTCATGTCACCTTACGCTCCTCTAACTCTCTACTAATACGCTTGTTTCGGTGACGGCGTAGATACGCTCATGTTCCTGAGAAAGACAATTACGAGTTCGGACACAGGAGGGGACACGAGCACCATTTTAACGAAAGACACGAAAAGGCGCGTCCGCATGAAGGGGAATTCAAAACAAAAGTATGTGTTTTTTATTTTAATTTTAATTAAAAACAGAATTGGTTTGTGTCGTCGATGGTAGCGACGCTTTCAGTGGTGAAAATCGAAACTAACACAATCGGGTCAATTGCCATGTAACCTAACTTAATCGATATTTAGTAAACAATTAAATTAGTGATTATATACGTTTAACAAATAAAGTATTATTATATCATTTATTTTATAAAAAAATAAGTATAATTCTTCAAAAAAATTAAACACGTTTTTTCTAACTAACAACTGACAGCAGACCCGATAGAAATACTTCCTTTTTTCACAACACCGTGGCGTACGATCAAAGACATATACCAATAGTAAAAAGAACATTGATACTTTGATTTTGACCTCTATTCAAATAAAAGTTACCAGCAATTTAAACAGTTGACTCCAAAAAAATTAAATAATGACATAAATTAAAAGTGAATACCGCACAATTTATTTGCGTAAATAAGAGCATACAAAAAAGTCTTAATAAAAGTTCAATGGGAAAATCAAGCGCTCCGTTATTTTTCCTAGGGTCGCATTTTGTATTCTCTTTACAATTATGATATAAAAATAACATAGTATTAAAACATAAAACAAACATTGAGATCTACATTTTGACACCCCACATGTCTCGACATAAACCTTTTTATTTTTTTTGGTGGGGGGGGGGCATTACTTTACAAGTTCAGTAAAAATTTTATATTTCTAGCTCATATAGTTTGCAAGATATTTTGCTTTGACTGAAAAGGTCGATCGGACAACAAAGTGAGATTTATTAAAGGTTCCTTCGGAACTATAAATAAATACTCGCAGTTATTGAAAAATAAAAAATACTAATATAATAATCCTTAAAACAATTAACGCTTAAGCTAACATTAACAAACAACAATATATGGTAGTGGCACCAGTCTTGGATATGACCCCATTAATGGCTATTTTCTTAAATTAAATGTATTGAATTAGAAATATTTGTTGATATTTGATTACTACCTTTTCTGAATATTAAACTATACATTTAACTGTCTTACAGCGTGATTTGTGACAATCGGTCAATAGGTGTCAAAATGGTGGACATTTAAACTAATTATTAGTATAATTTATTTATTAAGTATTATATTATCATAGCAACTGCTTTACATTGTTTCAATTTTGACGATTCTTTATTTTATATCTTTCGTGTCGTAGTATCATTAACAAGTGTCCATCACTGCGTGCTCATTACTGGTTTTACTTTATCCATTACTGGAGAAAAAAAACATAAACAAAATAAAAGGGTATAATTTAAAAACAAACTATATTTGCGAACTTTGGTAATTAAATTGATTAAATAAAGAGTTACTTGTTTTATTAGTAACATGAATTCATAAGAATTACAAAAATGAAGCCCGTCAATCACAAAAACAGTAAACCTTGCTCTTATAGCGGCCATAACTGGTGCCAGTACCTTATTTATGTACTTGGTGTTCGTCAATACCGGATTCACGATCTATCTATTTACGTTTCAGGTCCGTTGGGGAGACAAGCACGGAGGTTACGGCGAACACTACTGGGACTACAATCACGCGGGACACGGGGGAGACGACGGCGAGCACGGCGCGGACGAGTCCCAGGCGGTACACGAGTACGACTCGTACGAGCCAAGCGGCAGTTCCGCCGTGTCTCACACGTCCCAACCCGAGTACACCTCTGCAGATAGGTCAGTATTTTCTAATGAAAATATTTTAACTTCGCAAATATCATTTAATCATGACCCCCAGTCCCCACATCCTATCGCGGGCCCCCTACTAAAAAATCTAACGAACCAAAAAAAAGCTCATTGATTTACCGCGCCGGGCCCCCAGGCTAAAGCCCTGTCAGCCCTCCACCCCCAGGGCCGTAACTAGAGGCTCTGGGGCCCCAATGCTACAAGAGACCGAGGGTCTCTCACTATATGCAAAGAAAATTGAAGATCTTTTTTGCTGCTACGTCAGTCTACAATTTTTGCTTCTTTTTTTTGTTCCTCAATCTTGCTGACCTCAATTTTTACGTTACTGTGGGGAGGCCTACACTGAGGGCAACGGGTACTGGTGGTAGTTACGGCCCTGCCCCTCCCCCTTTTGTACATTTAATGTTTTTTTTTATCTTAATGTTTACAGTAATGGATATACAAGCGGATCTCAAAGGGCAAAAAGACAACAAAAACAACAGATTCCAAGACTGGTGTACGACCCTACAACAGGTTACGTCAAAGATGAATTATCAGGGCAGTTATATCGTTTGCAACCAATCCAACAATAACAATATTTATAAATATAGTTATTAATGTTATATATTTGTAATTAGTTCATAAATACGTTTTTTATTGTAAAATAAATAAATTAAAAATGTATGTATGTTTTATTTGCCCAAAAAAATGAAAGATTTAAAACTAGAACAATCGTCTAGAATATGTAACGAAACGTTGGCCGAAATACGTAATAATCACAAAATAAAAAAAGTGAAGAATGTAAATTATAAATAATAATAATTCGGGCAAGACATACACGAGTGTATGACATAAGGGTTCCGAAGTACGTACTACGTGAAATGTTTGGAACCACTTACAGGTGCATTTTTAAGTTAGAAAAAAATATAAAAAAGTGACAAGTTTTACTAACTGAGATCTATATTTTGACACCCCACTTGTCTAGATATCAAAATAAAAAATTCTATGACGCCCCTCTCGATAATTCAAAAATTTAAAATTATATTGTTGACTTTAGTATTTGTGGTTGCTAGTCCCACCAAAGCCTCGTTACCAAATTTTTTAAAGATTTTTTGAACCAGTTGTTACAAAGATATAGGTGGTGGGGACAATGTAACAATATGCTTTAGGCCCCCTACAGGCGCCGTTTTTAAGTTAATTTTTTTTTTTAAATATCGTCATATTCTACTAATTGAGATGTACATTTCGACATCCCACATGCCTAGATATAAAAATAAAAATTATAAATTCTATTACACCCCTCCCTATTATTCCAAAATTTAAAATTATATTGTTGACTTTAGTATTTGTCGTTGGTAGTCCCACCAAAACCCCATTACCAAATTTTTTTCAGATTTTTTGAGCCGGTAGTTAAAGAGTTAGATGGGGGGGACAAAATAAAATACTGCTTTTAGCCCCCTACAGGCGCCATTTTTAAGTTAGAAAAAAAATAAAAATATGCTCAAATTCTACTAATCGAGATGTACATTTTGACATGCCACACGTCTTGGTATACAATTTTTTTGTTTTTTTTGGATTTGCTACAGCTTATGATTTAGAAAAAAAATAGAAAAAGGGTCAAATTCCGCTTGTTTGGTTATACATTTTAACGTGCCACATGCCTTGGTATAAAAAAAAATATTTTTTTACCTAGATTTAGCTCCTTATTTACTAGAGGGAGTCATATGTCAAAATGTACATCTCAATTAGTAGAATTTGACCATATTTTTTATTTTTTTCTAACTCAAAAATGGCGCCTGTAGGGGGCTAAAAGCAGTATTTTATTCTGTAAAATATATTCTCTACGTAATGACAATTTTATGTCCGGTATTATAAAGAAGCTCGCAAATTTGCTGGCTTGCAAGCACTCTCAAATGAGATATCAAACTTATATGTGCTTATATGACAGTTCTTTTGGAGTTTCATGAAGACTTTGACAAGTTTCGTACACGCGTTGTAGGTAAACAACAACGGTATTAAAACAGTAGTGATATTATGAAAATTATTTTGTACGGTGAAAGTCGCCAACTGTGTTACAATTACTTGAAGTATCACTGCTCTAAATTCCATAGCTAATCCATATATACTAGTACAGAATTAATACCCTATTTGAGAGTGCTTGACTGCTAGCAATTTTTGCAAACTCCTTTTTAATACCGGACATTAATGTTTTGATTTAAAAAAATCATAAGAAATAACGAAAACAAAGAGCAATTGCAAAAATTAAACGCGATATTCCATAAATTTTAAACAGGATTTTTAATTTTACTGATATTAATCTATTTTTAATTTATTAATTATATTATTAATTATATATGGTTGAATTGATTAAAAGTGATAAATTTACAGAAAAAAATGATATTAAAAAGGTTACAAATAGAACATAATAATTAAGAAGTGAATTTTTTAACAAAAAAAATGGTTTTCATTTTTTTAACTTTGATCTAACCCTTCGAAAAATCTGAATAAATTATGTTATCTAGAGGTACATGAGCTTTGAAAAAAAATTATTTCATAATTGTGTTCGAAAAACATCATAGTTAAAAAAAATAAACAAATATAAAATAATTTTTTTTCCAGGGTTAATACCAATAAATTTTGCTTTAATTTTTTTATGAGAAGCTTCTATAGGCCTCTGAAACATATAAATTTTTTATCAAAATCGGTTTATCCAATCCGAAGAAATTTTTATTTTTTTATTTTCACGTTTTTTTTTATTTTCCTTAAACCAGTTGAGGTTCGGGGCTGAAATTTTCAGGATCTTAGTATTTTTATAGTATCAACATATCCTGAAATTTTCAATCCAATATCTTTCGGGGGAAATTTTCATATGCTTATCCCCTTATGCCCTTTATTTTTGTTTGCGAAGTTGGTAAGATGTTTTCATAGAGAAATGTAAAATAAACGACTCCTATTGTTGAAAAAGACGAAATGTTTATAAAAAATAAAAAGAATGTTATATCTTATATAACTATTTTTCTTATTGAACCAATGACCTTAAACCTCGCAAACAAAAATAAATCTTATTTATGTATTAACACAGACTTTATTTAAAAAAATCTATCCTTCCCAGTTCATTTTATTATGAAAATATCAATTGTATTTTTGTAATACGTGCCTGACTTAATTAAATTATTATTTAGCCGAAAGTATAGGCTTTCAAACAGTGAAAGTCTCATTAAATTAGGTTCAGTACTTTTCGTGTTAAGTCGATATTTTTATTATTAAATATCAATTGTAAATTTTCCTTAATACGGGCCTACACTAATTCAACTATCATACAACATAAACTAATTCTTATGAACTGTGAAAGTTCTAAAACTTTTTCTTCTAAAAACTCATAATACAAGAAGAAATAATATCTAAATAAAGAATAAGAAATAAAATAATCATTTCTAAGTAATTTTAAATACTATTTCTTATTATATTTTGAATAGCTTATACTGCAAATCAGATTTCTCTCATACCCCCACATATATCTAATTGATGATACATGTTTTATAATAATAAAATAAAATACACATACTAAAGTATATATTGTATATTATTTTTGAATCCAATCTAATTTTAACATACGTAAGATTAATGTAACAATAAAAACACGTCTAATGCAATTAAATAATACTTTCACATTATCAGGTCCCTTGTCATTCGATACTAAATCATATATGAATTATAATAAACTTTCACTGTATTACTTATATGTATACCGCATTTCACATAAACTATACAAGTATTTATTGTACCTTAATTATTTTATCTCAAATATATAAAAATATAATATTTGCATAATTAATTACGTAAAAAGTGTTATTTAAAATGTTGAATACTATTTACTATACAGGCAGAATCATATATCGATATTTTCTCCAATTACTTATTCGGAATTATTAATTTTGCTTCCTCGCGTCATCATATCAAAGATCGTTTTTTAAAGAGAAAATAAAAAACTACTAAAATTTAGCTAAGTTTTGTACTTACACAGAGAAAAATGGAACTCTTTTAGGAAAAATTACAATACCTAAATAAAATTTTACTATCCATATTGCAATAATTTACAGTTTTATTGTATTTTTAAATAAAATATTATAATTTTTATAATAAGTCTGAAAATTGTTACAATACGGATAGTACATTTTTATTTGGGAATTGTAATTTTTCTTAAAATTTGATTCAATTTTTTTTTTTTTTAATATTAAATAAAAACTAATTTTAGGCTAAATTTTTGGAGGTCTGTAGTTCCTCACAAAAAAATTTCTTTGTTCCACCTGATATGGCTCATCCTGTATATGTATAAACATTTTACAACTCTCTTTCATAATATACAATCACAATGTATATCATTATTATAATTAGGGGGGGGGGGGGGGATACTCCTCATAATATTTATTTATTAACTACGTAAATAGCGCCAAAGTTTAGTTTTAAATATTGAATTAATTATAGAAGATATATGTCCTTTTATTTTTTATATTAAAATTAATAATATTCCAAAAAAATTAAAAGTTTGTCGATCAAAATGAACTGTGTGTGGACTTTAATTTATAAAATGTACCTTAAACTAAAAATACACCTTAACCACAATAAAACAATGTCACTCGACACGTGTTTCGACTTCACAAGAAGTCCTCATCAGGAGCCTAACAGTTCCAGACTGATATATTATAGATATATAGACTGTATATTTTTAGTTTAAGTGACTAGAAACCACAGTTTCTCCGTTTTTCCAGTGTATATTATAATTTAATAAACGACCCCTCCCCTTAAGCTACGACTCTGACTTGGTTATTTTATTAACTATAACTCGATTTGTATCATTTCATTCATTCTTAACTAAATAGTATATTGATTATAATCAAAGAATTAATTATTATTAGTTTTTTACTTTCTTATACCAATGATAAGATCATATATTAAAAATACTATATAGTATGTTTAATATATGATAAGATGAAATATTCATATAGCAGGGGTTATTTTAAGAAAAAAATTTCTTTTTTTCTCTACATTTTGCATATTTCTCTCTTACAAATTTTAATGACCTTTTTTTGCTATACATTTACACTTTTAAATATTTTTTTTTCTACATGCAATTTTTCAACTACTCAAATTAAATTTTACAACTGCAGTTTTCATTTTTGAACTGCAGAAACAAGCTACAACTACACACTAAAATAACCCCTGTCATATAGTAAATATTGTAAAACCGATTTTTTTCGAAATCCGGATTTTGATGAAATTACTTATCCATTTTGAAATTCCCTGAATCCATTCTATTTTCGCCATGATGTCTGTGTGTCTGTCTGTCTATAAGACAGTAACTCAAATACGACAAATCATAGAAAGGTGAAATTTTATATTTAAAATTAATTTTTGTCTGGAAAGAAAACCTATTTTTAAAAACGATCAGTGCGGAAAATGGCTAAGTTAAAAACTATAGGTAATATTATTTATAATTTATGGTCTATTCATTTAAAAAAAAAAAAAATTCGAAGAAAAAAAATTAATTACATTTCAAATGAATTATAACAGAGACTTTCTTATACGTATTACAGAGATTGAACAATGTACGTGTTTGTCACAGGTACCATGGGACATTCTTATACTTAATACTCAGAGTGTACAGTGTAGGTAATCCTAATTAATTATGTAAAAAAATTCATAATTCATAATTGTTGGAAAAAATATATGGGACAGAAATTATAGATAATAACATACTCGACAATTTTTAACTAAAACATGTTTTTTTCAAAAATTCAAAATTGACAAGAGTAAACATCCGTTTCTGGTTAAGTAGTTACTTACTAAACATTATTTGAAAATGTTGTAGAGAATATTATTTTCTGTAATTAATGTCTCACTTATTTTATTCTTTTATTAATTTGTCAATTTAAAAAAATAAAATTAGAATCATGTGCACTATTCACTCTCAATATTACGTATATAAGAAAATCGCCCGTGGCTCACATGACAGATTTTTTAATTTCATACGAATAGCTAGTATCAGTACGTAGATTTTTTATGTCTAAATTTTAAGACGAATAATTATTTTAGAAGAAAAATCAACTGCATTATAACTTTCCAATAATATCAAACCGTGCAAAGTAATTTATATTTAAAAAAAGTACAGAATCATTGTAGTACTTACAATGGCACAAACAAGAACGTTGAAACCGCATGTTTCGGTTGAATGAAACCCAATATAAAAGACAATTTCAAAACTGTTAATCGATCAGTTAATCATCAACTTTGAACACAGAAATATTACCACATTATTCATCATGGCTTCACTCAAAACTGTAAGTATTCATATTTCTAATTTCAAATAAATACGGGCTTTGATTTCTACTAAACATTAAAAATAAGCTACTTCCGGTTTCAACAAGTACGGCAGCGCTCGTAATACAAGTGTTAAGCTTTTGAACTATATACCAAAACCGTGTTGAGATCCGAATTACCTCAATTGTAATATAAATAAAGTAACTTAAAATCAAAATCATATTTAATCATTTCGATGGTGTATTCAATAAAAGTTATAAGACTATATAAAATATATTATGACACCAAACTTTATTTTGGTGTTGTAAAAGTAGGACGAAGGGAAGATTGCATTAATTTAATTAAGCCTTAGACTATTGTGTTGTTTATTTATGTCCGGTTTTATAAAGGAGCTAGCAAATTTGTTAGCTAGCAAGCACTTTCAAATGAGATATCAAACTTATATGACAGTTCTTTTGGAGTTTGTTGAAGACTTTGACAAGTTTCGCGTACGCGTTGTAGATAAATAACAACGGTATTAAAACAGTGGTGATATTATGAAAATTATTTTGTACGGTCAAAGATGCCAACTGTGTTACAATTAGTTGAAGCGTCACTGCTCTAAATTCCATAGCTAATCCATAAATACTAGTACAGAATTAATACCCCATTTGAAAGTGCTTGCTAGCTAGCAAATTTTGCTAGCTCCTTTATAATACCGGACATTAATGTACAATGTACTAAATCAAATATTTGTTATTTGATAACTGCCATTACTAAATCAAAATCTATAGACAGTTAACTGTAAACCAGCTTAATTTTATAACAATCGGTCAATGGGTGTCAAAATGGTGGACATTTAAACTGTGTATAATCTATTTATTAATTATCTGCTTTACATTGTTTACAATTTTACAATTATTCATTTTATATTATATATTATTGGAGAAAAACATAAACAAAATAAAAGGCATGTGTTCCTTCCTCTTAAAGCGGCCAAGACTGGTGCCAGTACCATTTTGGATATAAATAAAATCATAATTGCATTGTACTTTACGTTGATAATAATTCATCGAATATAACAATTTGTTAATTTGTGTTTTTGTAGGAATACATTTAGGTGTAGTTATACCTACCTAGTTTATCTTATAAATGGTTAATTATTATTATATTATTTTCAGTTTTCATTGATGTTTGTTATTCTTCTTGCTTTTGTATGTCAGATATTTGCAAGAACTTATGAATTAGAAAATGGTATGTATCTATTTATTTGTTTTTTAATAGAATATTATTTAGTTTATTTATATAGGTATTAACTCACAGCTCATTCAGCAAACGTTTCATTGCAAATTGCACCCATCAACCAGTGAAAATATACAAGTTTTGAGGCTTCCGCGGTGATCTTGATATGGATCTTGGCTTCTGGGTGTAAGTCACGTCGATTTGGTCGTGTTATCGGCCACCGTTTCGTCACATATTGCAGTGGATATCTAAAAGTGCTTTTAGACGAGTGAAAATATAATTAATAAAGTTTATTTTATGTTCTTGGACACGTATAACGGTTCCTTTAGATAGTAAAGTTTCTTATTTATAACTTTTCTATAGGTATTTATGCTATTCAGAAAAGTATATGATAAATATTTTTCAGAACAACAAGAACGTTTAAAAAGAGACCACAATGAAGGTATCACTGGACCAGTTCACACTTTTGTAAAGACTGACAAACACGCCAATTTTAAATGGGGGGTGCGTCACCACGTCGGACACCATTATGGACGTTAATAAACAATCAATCGACGATCATACGAAGGAGCTGTCAGAAAAGGAGAAAATCCAGCTGACAAGAAACACATAGAACAAGAACAAACAATCAATCAATACACATCTGACTGACTATTGTGAAAATAACTTTGACTGACTAAAATACTACATATATAAGTACTTATCAAAAGATAATACCTACATTTAAACTGACTGAATTTTATATTTTTATACAAGGTCATCGCCAGGACATTTTTCATAGGGGAGGGACAAATTATTTTGTCTAGTATTTGTTAAGTTTTAACTATTATTATTATTATTTTAAATTAATGTACGCAAGACTGACAGACCAAATTGACTTATTTTTTGAAAACCACATTAACTTATTATCGATAATGAAATGTTAAAAATATACAGACTGTAAATGGGACCATAGAATAATAAAATATATTGTTACTAATGTTGTATTATTTATTAAATATCTGTTTCAAAAATAGTTTAATATGTATACTTACCTATTTAAAGAATTCCATAGATGTATACTCGTACCTGTTTGTCAACAACTATTAAACTAATCGTCGAAATGATTTAAATATTTTAACACAGAAAATGAATCTTTATAACATACATTTTTAAACCAGTCCCAAGTTTATGTGTTTATTACTTCCACTGAAATATGTTTGTATCCAGCTGATATACTTGAAAGTACCGATGATAGCTAGTAATAAGTAAAAATAAAAATATACATACACGGGTGTATGCCATAAGAGTTCCGAAGTACGTACTACGTGGACTGTTTGGACACACTTAAAGGTACATTTTTGAGTTAGAAAAAAATATAAAAATAGTGCCATATTCTACTAATTAAGATCTACATTTAGACACCCCACATGCCTAGATATAAAAATAAAAAATTCTATGACGCCCTTCCCTATTTCTCCATAATTTTAAATAATATTGTTGACTTTAGTATTTATCGTTGGTAGTCCCACTAAAGCCTCGTTATTTTTTTCAGATTTTTTGAGCCAGTAGAAGGGCGGGGGGTAAAATAAAATACTGCTTTGAACCCTTTGTAGGGCCATTTTTGAGAAAAAATAAATAATAATAGGATCAAATTCTAGTGATTTAAATCAACATTTTGATACTCTTTATACAATTTTGTCTTTTTTCATTTGCTTCAATGCCCCCTGCAGGTGCCATTTTTGATTTAGAAAAAATAAGAAAGAGAATCAAAGTCCACTGGTTTGGTTATGCATTTTGATGTACCACATGCTTTAATGGTATAAAAAAATATATATTTTTTACCTAGCTTTAGCACCTTAGCGCCTCCCCCCCCCCCCCAGAAAAATTATTTTTTCAAAAAATGTGTACATATTTTACTATAGTTTATTCTTGTTTTCAATACAATCAAAGAAGTACAAATTCGACATTGCAAAATCATAAAAAGCTGTCAGAAGTCAGAGCCACATAACGTATTGCTTCCTTAATGGACCAAATTTCTGTGACAGCTTTTTTATGATTTTGTAATATCGAGTTTGTACTTCTTTGACTGTATGTGTTATTAAAATATCAAAAATACGAAAATAAAGGAATTTTTTGTAATTGATATTCAATTATACATTTATAACATTTGAATATGTCTTCGTGGTGACGTCAATTCCCGCGCCAACACTGATTAGTCAAGGAGCTAATAAGGCTACCTTGTGTTTATATACCTTGGTATTTACCTACAAATGAATAAATAATAAGACCACATTATATATGTATAAAAAATAATAATACGTATATTTATTTCTAACTAATACAATCACACTTCTTCTAGAAGAATAAACATTAAATTACACAATAACATTCTGATATACAACTAAATAAAATAGGAAGGTGTTTATTAATTATTTACTGCTGCTGATAAACTATCCTCTGCTTCTGGGAAGCTGGGATTCCTCCAACTGGTCGTGAAGCCTACAATTAATAAAAAATATAATGTTGATTTACTATATATTACTTATACCCCCCTCCCCCGAATCCTACACACTTACAAGACCCAAATAATTTACTATCCTAAATTAATAATAAAAGGCCTAGTGTGTATTAGGCACGCACATGATAGGGTTCCGTAGTCATTCTTGCTCCCGCAAGCACGTAGGCCATAGGCCCCGTTTTTGCTTTACCCTGTTGACAACGACCCCGTTTCCTTAAAATAATGTTTACGAGAGTTGTTATTGGGAATTTTAGTAGCTTCTCAGTAACATTGCCTTTCGAAATGAACTACATTTTTATACGATATAAAGTAAAAAAATTCTAAAGTGTTCGTTATTGGAAAATACTAATTAAAAACTATATTCCGGATTTTTTTTCAGATTTTTTGCATCGATGTTTTGGAAATTAGATTCGGATAACGACTTTAAAAGCAAATATTTCGTGACTGAAGGATAAAATCAAAAGTTCCTAGAATATTTTTTGTTGCATTTAGACTTACTCTTATCTAAATGGGGTACCTAAAAAAATTCTTGGGGTCAAAAAAATATTTTTTTTTTAAATCTCAATATTTCTGTTTTTGGGTCATCAATTTACGTCCGTATACCAAATTTTATCTTGATAAGTATATAGATTAGAGAATGGGAGGGCTGTGACATACATACAAACAGACAGACGGACTGACCAAAACTATAGGGGTTTCTAGTTTTTTACGGAACCCAAAAAATGTATAAAATCTATATATTAATACGTAAACATCGAAAATTGTCGTAAGTTTTTTTAGTATTTATTATAAAAGGAGGTGAATGAAACTTATATCATTCGAAAGGTACTGTACCATAGATTTACACAAAAAAAATCATGTGTGTATGTTGTCGTTAAGGCAGGTAAAATAAAGTTAACATACACACATGATTTCCCCTCTCACAGTTTGTTTATTTCCCCTCGCATCGTTCAACAGCATTGAAATATACCTAGCACCATCAAGCGACAAATATAAATAATAGTTTTGGGGTTCTGTCAAACGTAGAGAATGCGTATAGACATTTCATTTCGCGTTCAATTGCAGTGTTTTTATTTGGAAATTTTTGTTGTAAAAGCAGGTTAGGTTAGGTTAGGTTAGGTTAGGTTAGGTAATATGTCATAGATGTGAACAAAAAAATCATGTGTGTATGTTATCGTTAAGGCAGGTAAAATATTGGTCGAATTTCGACCATAAGCGATACTAGTTAATGTAATTACCTCTAAATATTGTTGAATCTGTTGTTGTCTTAATCCTCCGCGTGGTTCTGTTGGTTGAGGAGCCGGGAACTTGACAACGATGTTAGTCGGTTGTCGATTTACCTAAAAGTGCATATAAAACTGAATTTTCCTGAGCGTAATTATGTATAACGTGTAAGACTTACCTCAGCTTTGAAACCCTCCTTCGGGTCAGCGGTGTATGTGACAGTTCTGAGGAAGCCGTCGGCATCTACGACTGAATACGAGCCGGTGATTTTGTCTCCTTCTCTCTGCTCTTTGCGGTTTTGGTAATTTGTGAACTCGTCGTCTTGTACGTCAAACCCGAATGAGTATGGTTGTGGAGGCTGTAATTAAATTATGTTACAATTAGGGGTGTACCGGAACTGGAATTTATTTTTATTATATTTATATTTTATATTTATTTAATATTTTCAGAACCCATTGTGATACAGTATTTAAACAATAAGTGCCTGATTATGATTTTCGTATATTTTTAGTTTTTTAACAATTTCAATTAATTAAATTAAAAGCGAAACTACTGGCGATTATTTTATTTTAGAAAGTAAGGAAATATATATGTAGTTTACTATAAAAATTGTATTGAACTTTTTTATAGAAAATTGAATGACCTACAAAAAAATTCAATACAATACAAATTTTTTTGTAAATATTTTGAAAAAAAAAAGTTTGAGTAACCGCCCCTCTCCCTACACATGAGTTTGATGATTTTTATATGGGACGATTTACTAAATAAACACAACCTTTTCGTTAATAATCATTCGTTAATAATCCGTTCAGTTCTTCATGTGACAAGGAGTAGAGGACATACAGACAGACAGACATGGAACAAAACTGTATGTATTAACCTAAAACGAAAATTTTAAAAATCGGAGAACAAATTTTTTTCCTGTTTGAAAAATGTTCACATATCTATTCCTTCGGATATGGCGAGGAAGCAATACAAGCTTCTTTTTTTTAAATGTCATATTTTTTAGTATGACGTCATATAAAAAAATAGTAAAACTCTAAAATATTCAATTCTCTACAACATTAACTGATATATTATACCTACAAGCTAGCTGTTATCCGTAACTTCGTCCGCGTGGAATTTGTATTTTTTAAATCTAATCAATTTTCAGTGTCTTTCCTCAAGTTATCTCCCTGCCAAATTTCATCATGATCGGTTCAGCGGTTTAACCGTGAAGAGGTAACTAACATACATAGTTATATTTGCATTTATAATATAATAAAAATATAATATATATGTATTATCATATGTTCTTGATTAAACGCCGTTTTAAAATCATTACCAACTCTTGACATTTGTTAATTCCAAGTTTATTAACCCACGGACAGTGAAAGTGATCACTGATCAGACAACACAAACTAAATAAGCAAAAAAATGTTTCATCTGAGACCACTTTCACTATCATTATAATAACAACCTTGCTACAAGATACATATTATAGTATATATATTATATCTATTCCTGCTATGTCCAAACTTATGTAATACCAATCTACTAATTCGTATATAGCTACACAGTTATGTTATGTAATGAAAACGTGACTGTCTGCAATATCGATTGTTGTTATTTATTGTTATTTTCAAAATACTATCTTATTGTCTTCGCTGAATAATTATGATGAAACTCTTTGTTTTAATGATGTATTATAAACGTAGTAATTAGGTCATGTTTGCAAATTATTCAGAAATACATATAAGGTATTGGCACCGGTCTTGGACAATACCCCAGTGTTGGACACTTGTTTAATTAAATTTACTCAACTATTAATACTTGTTGATATTTGATTACTGACATTACTGAATCATTATCTATAGACACTTAACTGTAAAACAACTTAATTTGATGACAATCGGCCAATGGGTGTCATGATGGTGAATATTTAAACTAATTATTAGTGTAATCTATTTACTAATATTGTCATAGCATCTGCTTTACATTGTTTCAAATTTTACGATTCTTTATTTTATAACTTTTGTGTCATAGTACTAATCATTTTGAAATCATTAACAAGTGTCCATCACTGGGTGCCCATTACTAGTTTTATTTAATAATATTTATAAAATAAAAAGGTATAATTTAAAAAACAAAACTATATTTTCGGTCAATGGTAATTAATTTGATTTAATAAAGAGAGAGTTTGGAACTGTTAGGCTCCTGATGAGGACTTCTTGTGAAGTCGAAACACGTGTCGGGTGACATTGTTTTATTGTGGTTAAGGTGTATATTTTTAGTTTAAGTGACTAAGAAACCACAGTTTCTCCGTTTTTCCAATAGTAATAAAGAGATACTTGTTTAGTAGCATGAGCTCATGATAATTACAAAAAAGAAGCCCATTAATCCCTAAAAATAGTATACCTTGTTCTAAAAGCGTCCAAGACTGGTGCTAGTACCTTATTTATGTATTAACACAGAGATTATTTTGCAAAAACTAGCCTTCTTAGTTGATTTTATTATGAAAATATCAACCGTTTTTTTAATACGTGCCTGATTTAATTTCATTATTATTTAGCCTAAACTAAAGATACTAAGCTTTCAAACAGTGAAATTCTCATCAAATTAGGTTTAGTAGTTTACGTGTTAAGTCGATATTTTTATTATTAAATATCAATTGTAAATTTTCCTTAATACGGGCCTACACTAATTCAACTGTCATACATAACTAAGTATTTTGCTTGTGAACTATGAAAGTTCCATAAAAATCAGTTCAGTAGTTTTCGTGTCAGTTGGAAGAAAAAACAGACAAAATTTCAAAATATATCAAAATGGATTTATTTCTTAAAAAAATTTAATAGTAGGTATCACAGGTATCAGTTGGATCAAATCATTGTGTCTAAACATGTGCAGGTAGATTAAAAACAGGTGTATTTTAATTTAAAAAAATAAAATTGATCGTTAAAATATAAAATGTATTAAAATTAATACTTATAATTTTTTTTAGTTAATAGTATAATTAAATGTAAGTAATTAAAAATTGAATGCATTCGTAACGTGAATTAATAAACAATGAACGTATCAATTAATAATAATAACTAATTAATTTCAAAATTAGTATAAGTATATAGAGCTTTCACTAAAGAATACACATTTATAAATTGCACGATTTAGCAAATGGTCATACATGGGTATTCCAGATTCCAAATAACACGTTTATTCTACGAGTACCTACACTTTTTAAATTAATTAATGTGAATATATTTAATTAATTTCTTCCATACAATATTGAAGATACGAGAAGTTTTTGTTCTCCGATTTCAAAATTTTAAATTGATCTCTGTTTGTATGTCTGTCGACTGTCTGTATGTATGTCCCCTGAATCCTTCACACACATAACTCATGAACATGAACCACTGAACCGATATTAATGAAACTTGTTTGGATGGTTGGGTTTGGGTTGAGGACGGTCCCATTTCAAAATTATCAAAATCGTGTGCAATGGGAGAGGTGAAAATATTTATTTTTTCAAGATACCTCAAGAACGACACATGTTACGTGAAAATTTTATAGAATCTTTTTTGTAGAGCATTCAATTTCCTATAATATATGTATATACAACGTTTGCTGTAAAATATTCACTTACAAAGATTAATCTCAATTTGCTTTAAAAAATCATTTGTTTTTTTTAAATTGATACTTACTTTGACATATTAAATGTCATTTTGAGGGTTGTATAAATTTAGATTAGATTGAAATTGTCAAAAAATTAAAAATATACGTCTCATGATGGAAAGATATATTTGTACAATGAAGAAAAATTTCGAACTAATATAATAACTAAATTTCACTTAGAATTTAGGCAAAACTAACAATAAGTTATAAGTTCGTTTATTTTTTAATTTATACGTCTTTTTTAGAAAATATAATCCATTCTGATATTTAAAAAAAAGTCAATATTAGCAAGCCTAAAATCTTAATTTAATTTTTTAAGGCTATAATCATTCATTTACGGCAGATCCGTTTTAAGGAAATCAAAGGCAATTGCGTTATTGTTTAACCTTTTCATTGCTGATTTATAATTGCGTTTTAAGATCAACCAATTAAGCGGGCATTCGCCCATTTTTAAAAACACGCGGTCGTTTACTTCTCAGTAAATTATTATTATATTACATTAATTAGCAAAATTCAGAAAGAAAGTATTAACAGTTAATTACCTCGTTATATTCTTCAGGTTCTTGTTGCTGGAGTGGGCTCTTGAGTTGAGGAATCCTTTGGCGAGGCGCTGGGGGTTGTGGGGCAGCCACGTACCTTACAGCAGTTTGGGGCTGAGGGGCAGGTTGGGCTTGGGGCTGAGGCACGAGTCTGTATTGGGACTGAACAGGATGGCCGAACTGTTGTTGTAATGATTGCTGAATCTAAATCAAATAGTATCAATTAAAAATAACGTTTCGAGTGAATAGATGTCCACTGTAACGTCTAACAAAACATTGGCCGAGGTAATGACCAAGATTCACAATCATTATTATCATGTTTTAACTAATATATTTTGAAACAGTGGGAGTTTTTTTATCAGAGCCCCGTGGGCTGTAATTTTTAACTTCAAATGTTTTAATTTGTTATACTTACGACTTAGAACTGCATATAGAAAAAATCAATTATGCCATACTTTAAAATACAATACTATTTTTACGCGGAATTTTTATGCGTATTTGAAGTTATGCGGTGTGATTTTTCATGCAAATTCAGATATTTCCCGTTTCGGCGAGTAGGGATTTATCAAATGAAAGCTGACATTTCAAGAATTTTTTAATCAATAAGTTTTTATGAAATAAAATTGAATAATATACTTATTTTATTTTATTTTTATATCAATTTCTTTCAGATTTTCGAACTAATATTCTTTGTTTTTTCAGAAACTTTTTTATGTGATTTTCGGCCTATTTTAAATAATTGATTTGATTTTACGCGATTTTTGAAAATTATGGAACGTATCTCTAATTTTACAATGTAAGCAATGTCTTTTATCGTGTGATTTTTTATATGCGGTTTTCTGTGGAACGTATCTACCGTGTAAAAAGATACCCTACTGTATTGAACTAGGGCTTTAATATTCAAAACCTTTGATAAAATGGTAATATTTCTGTGAAATTAAACTTTTTAGGAATTATTTTAATTGGAACGAATACTTATACTAAGTTGTCAATTTTTACGTAATTTTTACATATTTATGTAAAAATCACCGCGAAAGCCTCAAAATAATGCCAAAACACGGTCGAGCACTTACCTGTCGATCAACAGGAGATCTGAATATCTGCTGTGGCGTCCCCGGCAAGAATTGCGGAGCGGGCTGATTGTCTGCTGGAGTGTCCTCTTTGATCGGAGTGACCGACGGTTGGGGACCACCAGTATACTGTATCAGCCTCTGAGGCTGTGCTTGCTGCAAATACTGCGCCGGAACCTGCTGGTATTGAGGATATCCCAAAACCGTTCCCACGAAACAAACAAACGCGAAGCACGTCAACTTAGACATTATGAAATTTAATTGTTAATTTGAACACTTTTCATATATGAATGAAAAAAGTGCAATGGTGGGTAAGAATTTATACAGTGAGAAATTTTCCCCTACCTTTTATAGATTTGTTCTTTCACTTTTTGTTGCAAGTCGATATGTGAGTGTGTGAGTTAAAAAAAGTAGAAAAGAAATGTACGATAAGTATTTGATGGGCTTCATAACTTTAAATGCGTGATTGAGTTTTTTAATTGTTCTTAGATCGAACTGATAATAATTATTATAATTTAATTAAAAATCTTCATAATTTTACTGGAATTTGAAAGTGAAAATTTTTGAATAGCCCAATCATTTTAGATTTTTTCACGAGAAAAACTGTCTAGTTAAAACTTTTGACGCAGTTGAAAATAATTTTACGACGTTGATCTTTTCAAACCAATAATAATTAGCAGCAAACTTTTTTTATATCTCC
Source organism: Sialis fuliginosa (assembly GCA_961205875.1). Taxonomy (NCBI): domain Eukaryota; kingdom Metazoa; phylum Arthropoda; class Insecta; order Megaloptera; family Sialidae; genus Sialis; species Sialis fuliginosa. The sequence goes on from OY540812.1 coordinate 32,515,510, forward strand.
TACGGCAAGGGTCGCCAAACTTTTCGGACGAAAAATATTCTTGTTGTTGGGATTTAGTCCAGTATCTTTATACATCACAGCATGCGTCAAATCCGGTAGTTCTGATTTTTTGCAGACTTGTTTATGATGTTGGCCTAATGAATAATCCAAGTTTGTGACCTCGAGCACCGAACGCAACTTTGTCAAAATTCGAAAAAACCGCGAAAAAATCGTTATTTTTTCAAATTTTGGCGATTATAACCCTAAAGGACTAGTTTTTGAAAAAACATTCTTAGAACGTTTTTAAAGTAGACTAAATTTGATACAATATGATACTAGAACTGTCTCTGTAGACCCAATAGTTTCCGAGATTAAGCCTTTCAAAGTTTATCATTTAGATTTTTCTTCGCAATTTTTTGCAATTCTGTCGTTCTGAATGAATTTTGATCCTGATTATACTATCGAAGCCCTGTACTTTTATGATGGGATGTTAAAAAAGAAAATGAGAAGTGTGAACGATGATGTTTAAGCTAAGCTACGCATAATGAAGTAAAAAAGATAAGTACAACAAAAGTTAATAAGTTTATTTGTTAGGAAATTGAGTAATATTCAAAATCAAAAAATTAAATTAATTTAGCCCTCTTGGAAGGTCCCGGTTGAGGTTCGTCCATTTCTGGATCGACGTATTGGGATGGCATATCTCCATCAGGGGATGGTGATGAATCGTCGACGTCTTGTGCCCACAAGTCATCCTCCATTTCGACATCGGACAGATCGTCGCCTTCTGGGATATCTACTTCTGCAACATCAGGTATATTGTCACAAGAGGCCCCGCTGTAGTGCCTGCAGACTGATGAGCATTTTAATCCTGCCTTCCTGCAGCTGCACGCGTTCCCACAATTCTTCGTGCAACCACAAGAAATCATCCGCAAGAGGTGTTGTGGGGCTGCATCTCTGGTCATCATTTTGGGGTTGAGGTCTTGTGGCGTGGATATCCACCCCCAGGAGAGAGGGTTCAGTGTGACTCCCAACCACGCCTGTACCTTTAAGAAGATTTTACATGAGAATAGAAAATGATGAATGATATGTAACTGATGCAAGGACAAATTTTCACCTGATGGTATGTCCGCAAGGAGTGAAATCGAGCAGAGTCTCGTGTAGGAGGTAACCTGGCTAGATTGAAGCTGGTTTTCGTCGCAGCCCTGGCGAATAGTTGGTACCGCAGCTCGTCAAAGTTATGGGTGTTGGGGTTGCTTCCGTATAGAGCAATTATGACTCGCTCTCCTGCTGCTGCTATCTCGTCAGGTGTAGAGTTGGTGTCGAGAAAAATCGCAGCTTGCTTTTCAACGTCCGGATTTTTTTCGACTATGGACATCATTTGCATCTTCCCTAAGCCAAAGAAGCAGGATGTCGAGTCACAACCACTAAAGGCATGGATGGTAGTTACGGCCCTGGACTACTGATATAACGTAAATAATATTAATCAAATGTTTAAATTAAAACAATCATGTGCTCGCGTACAATGTAATTATTACTGATTTTTTATTTAAAAATCTTTCTCCGTTGCATAAAAATTCTGCACTCCTTATAATCCCTCTAAATTAGGTCTGCATGTTTTTTGATTTGTTGCCCCCTTTCAATATAAGGGAGTGAAATCACCCCGAAATATTGGAGAGATATTAAAAAAAAGTATTGACGAAAATCACTCTACTGATTTGGAATTCCCAAGAAACAAATTTAATAAAAAATAATTATGTATAATTTTTATTGGTATCTTGAAGGAATAGTTCAAAATAAATATTTAAGATTTTCAAATAATATAATAACAATATACAGGTACCCCAAAAGTCATGGATTCATATATTTGAAAAAAAAAAACTATTTTTACAAACTGGTAATGACTTTTAGGAACCTATTTATTATAATTATATTATTTGAAAATCTTTTAGAAGTCATCATATTTTTTTGTGAAATTTATTTATAACTTTTTTCAAATTGTTTAAACAATTGGGTTTTTGGGGATGCCAAATGATAGATATAAATGACACCAGTTATTCCCTAATTTATAAGGATTATAAGGAGTGCAAAATTTTTATGATACGATAAAAATTGAGCCGAAGAAAAAATTTTGAATAGAAAATGAATAATTTTCACACTCTGCTTCGTTTCGCTCGCTTAAATATAAATCTGGTAGCGCGGAGTTTATGTTCGATCTTTTTATCATACACAGTTCTTTACTACATTATATTGTTCAATATTTAACGGTTTAGGCAGCGTATTGCAAAAGAGCGTTCTGGCGGCAAACTTTTTTTCGACTTGATTTACTATTACGTCACTGCTTATTCCTTATGTTACCTAACGTAACAAAATATATACTAAAACCTGAGCAATGAACATATCTTCGAATTAAAAAAAAACCCATAAATCGGATAAGTGGTTCTCGAGTTATAAGCGCACTAACAGACAGAAAGATAGAGAGACGTTGCGTTTTATAATATGTAAGGATTTTTTCGTCTGCAAGATAAAAAATTATTATTATTAATTATATATAATTATTTGTTACTACACGTATTACCCCTTGGAAGCTTTTAAATAACTCCTAAAAAGAGATTAATAGGGTTTATTTTTTGATAGGGGAAAGTATGGTATATTGGACCACTCGCTAAATTGGCCCACCCTTATATCTCGAAAAGTCTTTTTCTGATTTTTTTAATGGCAACACCATGCGATAGGCGCCTAACTTTATTGCATATCGGCTATATTGTTTTCCTTAACATATTGAATGTTAGTATTTCGTTTTGTAAATAAATGATTTTTGATGTAATTTTGAGGGTGTAGTTGGTATATTAAAGGTAAGCATACAGCGTTTTTAATTTAAAGTTTGCAGTAGCAATTTATCAACAACTAACTGTCATTGATTGATTGGCGGCTTTGATATGTTATATTTTTGTTAGATTTTTTTTTCTCACATTTCACACTGTTTGTTAAAATAATCCTGACATATGCGATGATTGTCTTTGTTGAATAATTTAAATGAAATAATGTAATGAGACTGATTTCTTATAATTTTTTGTTTTAATACTTATGATAAATAATTGTTTGATAGTCTGTAATTCATAAATATATATTATGTTTTCTTCACAGGTGTATTTTAGTTAATATTCTATTAAAGTCCAAATTAGTAACCCCGTGGTCCAATTTACAGTACCGGTTGGCTAAATTGAAACAAAACTCCGATCTCACATTTTGTCGAGTTTATAATAATTATGTTGATTAATACTTACAATTAATAAAAACAAAATATATAAACTGCCTGTTTCATTTCATAAAAAAATAATTTGTCTAAACCTAAAACCAGTATACTAAATATCTTAATTAAAAAAATGGTCCAAATTAACCGGTTGTCACCTATTTGAGGGTGCCAGCCGTGGTGATCGATAGTATTAGGTCATAATATGATAACTGCAAAAATATGATTTCTCAGAAGAGCGATTTGAAAGTTTTTCTTAGATATAATTAAATTACCATTTATTTTAATTATTCTCAAATAAATACAAATAGGGTAAATGAAAGAACATACAAAACTTAATTTTATCAGAAAATGGCTTAATTAATTAACCGTTTTAATATTTTTTAAATTCCATTTTTCTTTCGGTTCTTACAATTTTTAATTCTATAAATTGTGTATACAACGAATAAACGTAAATCGAGATCTATAAATATAAATTAATAATTTTAAATTTCAACTATTTCAAATACGTTCTATTATCTGTTGTCTACATCGATCACACAATCTGTATGTATATTTAATCCTTTTAAATGACGAAAAGAGAAATTGTAATATGCTATATGGGTACCAACACCAACAATATTTAAAAATGGTTGTTTTTACTGTAACAAATTTCCGGAACAAGTTTTATAAAACCAGTTCACTTCCAGCTCGCAAATCTACAACACTAACTTTTTACTGAAGTGTAACACACACCCACAATTAACAGTGTAGTGGCGGGACAGCTAACACTCTCGAAATCATAAACAGGGGCATTCTCTATTTAACATAATGTGCAAAGACATAGAGCATGGACCGCGATTCTGTATTTCATCAAACGAACGCGAACGAATTATAACTGACAATGAAATCTTAATTTTTGTTTTGTAGATATACTACCAGGGCCGTAACTAGAGACTCTGGGGCCCCGGGACAGCAAGTGATCGAGGGGCCCCTTATAAACAAAATTTTGAACAAATTTCATCAAACGAACGCGAACGAATTATAACTGACAATGAAATACTTAATTTTTGTTTTGTAGATATTCTACCAGGGTCGTAACTAGAGGCTCTGGGGCTCCGGGACAGCAAGTGATCGAGAGGCCCCTTATAAACAAAATTTTTAACAAATTTCATGTATAAGACTATTTTCAAAAAGAAATAAGTTTTTAAAAAAATATGTGAAGGCTTTCAATTTTTTATTTTTTGTGAACAATTAAAATTACACCAGTAAATAGGTACCTAATTTTATTTTTTTTAAAACAAATAATAATTTTTCATATCAAGCTGCATAAAACTCGATTTATAGTGAAGTCATATTAGTGAAATTTTTTGTACCTTGTTGAAAAAACGACCATTTTAAAGGTTTTTCGTGCACGTTTTTTTTAAATATCTCCAATTCTATTGACAGGATTGCAAAAATAAAAAAAACATTTTCTTCGTTATGAATTTCCTTATAAAACTAAGTATTTAAAAAAATTATAATTTTATAACATAACCTAAAAACAGCAGTACTTGTTTTTACAATCGATTTTAATAAAATTTTGGAAAAGATATTCCTTATGATTATGATTATAAAAATGTAAGTATGACAAGTTCCAAATCAAAACGGATAAAAAATAAATTAAAAAATAAAAATTGACTAGTTGATATCTTGTGGACATCAAATGGTAAAGAGTCGTTTTTTTGTAGATTTTTTATCTACTATGTTACTATGCGATAGCGCTAAAGATAATTCTATAAATGTTTTGAAAATCTAATTTTTTGGGTTTTTGTTGTTGAAAAATTTTCTCCGTGCTCAATCAAAATGAGTTTAACTCAAAACTTTTTTAAATCCGATTTCGTAAAAAAAAGTACTTTCCTTTTTCGGGGTCCTCTATGCTCATGGGCCTCGGGATACCGCCCCGGCTTCCCCGGTGGTAGTTACGGCTCTGTATATTGCAAAATATAGAGAAATTTTATTATATATAAAAGTACAGTCTGTCAAACAAGAGCGTGAACGGCCTAACTTGCAGTCGGTAAAAGAAATCACCTCAATATTTTATATTAGGTTGTAGAGGGAGTCTTTCTCCATGATGGTTTTTGCCACGGAACATTCAGTTGGCTCAAAATTTTTCCCCCAGTTCCACTTAACGCGAAATGAGTTTCATATACACGCTACGAGGTTGTGTACCTCTGTACTAGAGATGGGAAAAATGAGTCTTTTTAGTGACTCGAGTCATTTGAATCAATTCAGTAATAAGAATAGTTCTTACTGATTCGTTCAGTGAGTCTTTCATTTATAGAATATGTAAAAAAAAATTGAAGACCTTTTTTTTAAACTTACAAACTGTATTAAATTTCTGCTAGAACTTATTAAAAAAAAAAGTCAAAATCAAGTAATTAATAATTGAGGACCTTTTTTCTCCTAATTTATAAGAATTGTATACTTTATTTTACTCACACAAAAAATTTGTTTATATATCTATTGTAATTATTGTACAATATTATAACAATCTTTTCTTTTATATTTTACAATATAATTAAAAAAAAAAAAAGAACGATTCTTTTTTAAAATACTGACTCGAGTCAATTCGTTCACCGAAAAGAATCGTTCATGAATTACACATCTCTACTCTGTACGCATCCGAAAGATCCAAAAATGTCCTGTAAAGTTACTGCTAAATACATGGGAGAGTCTAAAAAAATGTTTTAAAGTGGGTTCAGCAATTTAAAGCGACTATAGCGACCAGAAATGTCAATGATTTGAATGATTTCACGGAACGTGGCTCCATAATATATATAAGTAAAGTGTCCCCAAAACTCGAGAATTTTACAGTATACTTATACAAAAAAGCTTTACCGACTGCCAAGCTTTGGTACATCGATAAAAACAAGGACTAAATCCTTCAGGAGGACAACGATTTCAAACATCGCAGCAAGCTGTGCACCGGGTGAAAAGAGCAGTCTGGTATTATTACGCTTTATTTGTCCTCGCAGTCACCTGATGCAAATTCAATTGAGAATGTGTAAGTGTACATCAAACACAAACTTCGTGGTAGAAAATTCTTTTATTTGAAGCAGCTGTCTCGAGAAATTCATCTCATTTGGAGGACTCTGCCGCGTGAGTACGCCAGGGCCGTAACTACCGCCGGGGCAGCCGGGGCTGCGCCCCGGGGCCCCCGCGCTTAGGGGGGCCCCGAAAAAGGAAGATATTTTTTTACGAAATAGGATAAAAAAAGTTTTGAGTTAGTCATTTTGTTTCAACACGGAGAAAATTTTTCAAAAACAAAAATTCAAAAAAAATTGTTTAATATATTTACAGAATTATCTTTAGCGCCATCGCATAGTACATAAAAAAATTTACAAAAAAAGAATGTCCCTTTACCATTTGTGGCTCACAAGATATCAACGAGTCAATTTTTTTTATTTTTAAATGTGTTTTTTAGCCGTTTTGATTTGGAAAATGTCACATTTACATATTTCTAATCATAAGGAATATCTTCCCACAAAATTTTATTAAAATTGATTTTATTGGTCGTTGTAAATAGGTTCTGTAACAAAATTATAAAATTTTTAATTTAGTTTTATAAGGAAATTCATAACATGAATATTAAAATGATTTTATTATTTTTGAATTCCGTCCAATAGAATTGGAGATATTTAAAAAAATCGTACAAGAAATACTGTAAAAATGGTCGTTTTTCAACAAGGTACAAAAAGTTTCGCTAATATAACTGCACTATATCGAATTTTATGCAGCTCGATATGAGAAAATATTGTTTGTTTTTTTTTTCAAAAAAATTATTTACTTGTGTAGTTTTCATTGTTTATAAAAAATATTAATAATTATTTAAAAAGCAATCACATTTTTATTGAAAAACTTATTTTTTTCGAAAATAGTCATATACTTCAAAATTGTTCAAAAAAATTTTTATATGGGGGGCCCCTGGATCACCTGTTGCCCCGGGGCCCCCGAGCCACTAGTTACGGCCCTGGAGTACGCTGAAAACCTGATCGGAATTTCCGGGTCATTGTTAACTCCGGTGGCTACTGGGCGAAGTATTAATGAAATTGCATTTTGATCCAAATTATGGACAATGTATTGGTGCATGAGAAAAAAATTCAAAATAATTTTTTTTCTACGCCCATGGTTATTTTACACCGTAAAATTACAATGATTAGATCATTATTGTATAATAACAGATATGTAATGTAACAGTAATAATATTAATGCTGCTTTATCTAGTTTTAAGTCTAGGATATCTGAGGTCAAAAGGGCGTTATAATTTTTTAATTCACGATTCTTTATAAATAGAAAGAAAATAAAAATTTAATACACTTTAATGATTTTAAATGGTAGTAAAAAATTACAGGAGCTGATTAAGGGTTTTTTTGGACCCGGACATTATTGTAAAAATGTTCTGTTTATTATTTTATTTACGTAACCTAATATTGAACAGTTTGTCCTTTGGGAGTTTAAATGGTCAAATCTACCTCTGTAAAAAAAATTCATAAGACATGCATGCTAACGGGATTTTAATTTAAAAAAAATTATAGATTCTAAATTTTATTTATTATAGCATTTATATTTATTATTATATTATATTATATTATTATTTATTATAGCAAGTATATTTACAATATAATTAAATATTATACAAACGTAACAGGGTTGACAAAAAGTATTAAAAAATAATAATATTTCTATAAATAATACAAACCATTGTAATTTGTTCGTAAGGGAATATTTTACAACAAAACTTGTAGTAACCTTTTTATAGACAATTTAATGCTCTACAAAGAAGAACCTATACAATTTTGACGTAACATACAACGTTCTTGAAATATTTTAAAAGAAAACAACAATTTTTCCAACAAAAATATATATTTCTATCTTTTAAGGCAGTTATTATTGCGATGCGACGCCTAAAAATTTAAGCTTATTTCAGAATATTTTTCGTAACAAAATAAAATATAATCTTTTCAGTCTTTTTATATGTTTTTAAACAGGGCTTCGAACCGTTATTTTTTTCGTTTCGGTTTTCGTTCCGGTTCGAGTAAAAAAATATATTTCGGTTCGGTTCCGGTTTTCGTTCCGCAAAAAATAACAGTTTTTCCGGTTTTCGGTTCAGCTCCGAGTGATTAATTAAAAAAAAATTATTTGTATTAAAACAAAATTTTCTACCATAATTTAGAATATTTTATGGTAGGTACTTGTATGATAGCCCGAACAACAATTGAAGTGGGGAATAAGATCATGTTAACGCGCGTATTTTAACATGTACTGAACCGTAAAAATCGATATTTTTATTTCGGTTCTGTTCCGGTTTTCGTTCCGGCAAAAAATAACGGTTTTTCCGGTTTTCGGTTCAGTTCCGGTTCGAAGCCCTGTTTTTAAATAATAAAAAAAAATTTGTAGTAAATTTTATAATACTTTGTTTGTGTTTTTTAGAGTCAAAGTAAATTCCTTGATAAAAAGGTGGTTGGGTGCTGGGAAGCACATCTCCACTTGTAGTGATTTGAAACAAAAAAATCAAATATATTTTTATTTTATAGACTTGTCTCTATTGTATTACCTAGAATTAGACATTTATATTAATAAATAACAAAATAGCGGATTTGTAAAAAAAATTGCAAAAATTGTTTTTTTTGTTGAAAACTGAAAAAAAATAGGAAATTTTTAATAAAAATAAATAATTTTAGGTAATACGATAACTATTAGTGGGTAGAACAACGTGTAAAAATTATAGCCCGATCGGTTCATTAGAATTTCAGTTCTGCTTCCCATCGACCGAAAAAAGGTAGTTTCGAGAAAAACACTCCGTTGTGGTATAACTTCATAAATACTTTAAATTTCGGTTTGCAATTTTCAGAGTATACTGTCAATATATTTTACTTTCAAAATATGTATTAAAAAAATCGAAAATTTTAAATTGTCACACCGCAATACTGCCTTAAAATACTAAATCATCTTGGCTTCTGAACTAAATCCATTTATGATCCTGTATCACAACATCGTTGGACTCGAGCTCAGGCACCACACTTTCCAGTTTGGTGTAAACAATGATATCGTTGTGAATCTTCATGTGGTTCTTCAGATGTGTGCTCTCTTTGAATGTGTTCCCGCATATTTTACACACCTCAAAACAAATTATAATTGTTAATCTCTTTCCACAGTTTCAAAATCAACAACAAAAGTTAATTATACAGTAGGGTCTCTTTTAATGCGGATTTGAAGCTACACAGTGTGATATTTCATGCAAATTCAGGGATTTCTTGTTTCGGCGAGTGGGGTATCAAATGAAAGTTGACAATTCAAGAAGTTTAAATATATTTTGTTATTATTAAAATCTTCGTTTAACAAGATTTCACAAACGGTGCCAAGTTGTATTTTCAGATAGTGACATTAATTCTGATGAAAAAATATAAAAAAACTATTGTTACTTTTCAATAAAATTAAATAAATAAAATTGAAAAATAAACTTATTTTATTTTAAGTTTTATATCAATTTCTTTCAGATTTTCGAACTATAGTCCAGGCTGTCTAGGCTAAAAAGTATCTAAAATAGGAATTTTTAGGTACAGTTTTGCTACTTATTTGTTACAAATGTGGTTTAGAATAATACCCTAAGTTTGCTCCGATTTTGGTTGTCCGCGTCATGGATTAACCATGGTTCAATTGCAAAATTCTTCAGATTTTCTGATTTTTGCTAAATAGCAATCTAAATAAGTATTATACAAAAAAAAAGTTTCAAATAAAAGTTTTGTTATAAAATTCCCTACAATCTCCATTTTGAAAAAATAAAAAATAAAATACAAAAATTTTTATCTTTTATCGTTAATCTCGATTACTACTGAACCGATTTTAATGCGGTTTTCACCAATAGAAAAATCATTTTTCAGAACAGGTTTTAGGCTATTCTTTTTAATATTACTAGTTTCATGAAACAATTGAATTGGTTTAAAATAAAAAAACTTAACTATAAGAAGAATTGAAGTATTGACTTTTTTATGGTGGCAATCGATTATTTAAGTCTTGAGAACACATACAAACAGTTGTGCAAAAATAAAGGTTCTATAAAAACTTTTTTTGATAATCAAAGATAATTAATTATTAACAATTTAATAAAACAATAAAACTTACAGATATCAGGTCCAAATTTCTAGTGAATGTTATGTACTACAAAATGTTTATTTTCCAGGGGTATCAACTTAAAAAACGTTAAACTTTATTAGATAGTTACAGCTTAAGTATGTTTTCAGCCAGTTCTTTCAGCGTAGCAGATAAACAATTGATTTATTTTAATTTTATCAAAATGGAAGTTGTAGGGAATTTTATACGAAAACTTTTATTTGAAACTTTTTTTTGTATAATACTTCTTTAGATCGCTAATTTAGCAAAAATCAGAAAATCTGAAGAATTTTGCAATTGAACCCATGACGCAGACAACCAAAATCGGAGCAAACTTAGGGTATTATTTTAAATCACATTTGTAACAAATCTTATGAGTGGCAAAAATGTACCTAAAAAAACCTGTTTTAGCTTCCACAGCCTGGACTACTAAGTTTCTTTGTGTTTTTTTAAGGAATTCTTATTTTCGTGAAATTTCAGAAACTTTTTTTATGCGATTTTCGGCCATAGTTAATTGATTGATTTGGTTTTGTGCGATTTTAGAAAATTATGAAACGTGTCCCTAATTTTAAAGTGTAAATATTGTCATTTTTTATGCAATTTTTTAAAATATGAACCCTACTGTATTTTCAAAGGGTTAAGCGTACAACCAGTACATAAGTTTGTTTGCTTGTTTGTTAAAAAAGCTTATACTAAACATCGTGAATGCATAATAGAAAAAGGGTATTGAGTTTATGAGCGGTACGCTTGTTACCTGCGGACGCTCTCCCGTGTGAACCCTGAGGTGTCTCCGGAGCGAGCCGTACTCTATGAATGTTTTGTCACAGTACGTGCATTTGTTGGGCCTGTCACCGGAGTGCCGCTTCATGTGTCGCCACAACGCAATCTTCCATTTAAACGTTTTACCTAAATCATAATTATTATAATTTACAATTGTATAATGGAAGGTTCAAGCTCTTACCGCACAGAGAGCACGTGAAAGGCTGTGCATCCGTATGTGCGACCGAGTGTGCCCGCATCTCGGTCGCCGTAGTGAACGGTTTGCCGCAGACATTGCACGCATGCGGCTTCTCCCCGGTGTGGGTGCGTAGGTGAACCCGAAGGTGCGCGTGCTGCCGGAACGCCTTGCCACAAGCCTCGCACACAAATGGGTTCTCGCCTGTATGCGAGAGCATGTGCTTCACAAGCATGTAGCGATACGGGAACGTCTGAAATGGTTATTTACTCAAGGAATAGTTATTTGATCTATTGCAATGGTTCTTAACAGGTGTTCTGCAAATATGTTTCAAGTGCTCTGCGAAATAATAAGTAAATTAAATAATACAATATTTTTTTTTTTGGGGAGGGGCATATTTCATAAGCACCACCCTTCTCAAAGATATTAATAATTTATATAAAAATTTATTTAGTAAGAGAGTGCTCCGCATCTTTTTTTTACAATCAAAAGTGTTCTGCAGCTTCAAAAGGGTTAAGAACCACTGGTCTATAGTAGACTAATTAAACACACACACCTTTGGACACACTTCACACATAAACTGCTGCTGTGCCTTGTGCACTTTCCTCTCAGCACCCGTGCCGGCGACCAACGAATGCCCCCTCTTATGTTTGGTCAGCTCGCTGTTGGTTATATAAGACTTTCCACATGCATCGCACTTGAAAGCCTTGTCGCCGGTGTGTATCTTACGGTGCGTCACCATGTGCGCCTTCTGTTTGAAGCCCTTGTTGCACAGGTCGCACGTAAATGGGCGCTCATTCGTGTGGCTGCGTAAATGCACGTCCAGCGATGCTCTGTTCGTGAATGACTTGGCACACGTCATGCAGCTGTATGCGCTAGGTTCCGCCTCCGAGACTGCAGTCATATCTTCAGAGTCCTGTTCGCATACATGTTTGTTTAGAAGGTCTTTTGATGAGAAGTTCTTGCCGCAGTCGTCGCAATCTTCACCTGTGTGATAACGAAAGAATAGTAAAAAAACTAAAGTTATTTTATAGAAAAATCTTTTTTTTTTTTAATTAAGAGTTGACATTAAAAGCGAAAAATAATGATTAATTTTCTGAAATAGAATATCTATTTCAGAATTGTGTGATTTTATAAATACATATTTAAATATATTGACAAAAAACATATGAGGCGTTTAGATCAAAGACATACAGATTCAATTGAGGAAAAGTTTACACACTATCAGAATTTTAAATTACTTTTTAACAAAAATAGATGCAAACCCTACTAAATGGGAGATGTATTTTCTAACGTCTAACCACTAAGTATATTTATCTCTAATTTCATATTCAGAAAATTATTACTTACCCATGTGCAAACGGATATGAACCCTGAGATGGGCCTCTTCATCGAACTGCGCTTCACAGAGTTCACAGGAATACTTGGTTTCATGGTTTCCTGATACATTATTTTCCTTACAACCACTTTTATCACATAAATGCTCTTCTAATTCACTAGAACTCATGAAATCTTTATCACAGTCGTTGCACGAAAATCTAGTCTTGTCTTTCAAAGTATTCAGTTGTAACTGATCAAATAGTTTTGGATTATGTGTCTGTATATGAGTTTTTGCACAACCAAATCTTTCGTACACTTTTTTACAAATCGTACAAACATACCTTTTTCCGTTTTTAGATTTATTCGTTGACATATTTTGTTTTGTTTTTATAAAATATTTTAATAAGTTGTTTTCTTCATTTATTTTATTTGTCTTTGGTTGCAATATTTCATAATTTGAGGTACGGTGATGTTTATTTATATGCTCCTGAAGATATTTTAAATATTTAAAACCTTTTCCGCACTCTTTACAAAATAACATGTGTGTTCTCTTAGAATAAAATAATTTTCTTTTAATTATATTTCTTTTAAATAACAAATCGTTTGATTTTTTTTGACAAACGTTATTTCTATGTTGTTTACAGGCCGTGTATGTTTTAAACGATTTATTACAAAAAGGACATTTATAAATAACTTTGATCGCGTGAACACGCAAATGATTTTTTATATTTTTCTCATATCTACATATTTTATTGCAAAAATAGCATTTAAAAAAATCTTGTTTCTTTGAGTACGAGTGTGACAAAAAATGATTTCTATATCGTAAAAAAGATTCAAATTGTTTCATACAACTTTTACATTTCCATTTACTTTTTTTATAACAAGTTCTCTTCACCGATAAATTCTTAATAACTTCATTTTTGATATATTTTTCTTTAGAAGTAGAACTATTTGCCTGATGTAAAACTGCATTCGATGCAATACAAGCTGTACGGAAATGATATGCGGTTTGTAATTTTTCTACGCAATCACTACAAATGTAACTCGGTAAACCATCGTACTGATTCACCTAAAATTAATGTATAAAATAAATACAATGTAAAATAAGAAAAATTAAACTACCTACAAAAACAGGAGCACACTCCATTATTGCATTTGCAGGAGTTAGCGTAAAATCTAGCAAAGCACACAGAGAAAATAAATCGTAAAATTCTTCTGAAGGATTCAACTCAGTTCGTAGACACACTCGACAACTTGTATTCATTTTCAATTAAATATAACGATTATAATAACTAATGAATGATTAATCGAAATGCAGTTCTGTCAAATGACAAGATGACGCTGATGGACCATTTTGACAGGACACTTAAAAAAAATCCCGCCATTAAAATTAATTGTTGCAAGTTTAATTATTTTCAAAATTAATGTTAGTAAGTAATTCGTTTAATTAATTCAGTGCTATTGAGTGATATAAAAAAAGAACATAAGCAGCATTAAAAATATTTTGGTTAATACAGAGAACATTGATGCTCTAATAATAATAATATACACGTTAAATGTCCTTGATTATGGCAATCTATTGGGGCAAAATCAAATTGATTAGTTTAGGGTTGATTAATTTTCGTTAGGTTAAAAATGAGAATTCAGTCTCCACTGCAACAAACTGTTTAAAATAATTCTATCAAATAAAATAAACATATAAATGGTAAAAATGTTCTGGTTACACATGCACATCAACTCTATTCTGAATAACTATATTTGTGATTTTTCACAAATCTGACAGCGGACGCCCACGTTCTCCGTATTTACCCATATTTTTATAGATAAAAACTCTAAAATAAGAAATTTATTGCAAATATAACCACTGGTACATAATATATAATTTTATAACATTTAAAAATAATCAAATATATTGTTATTTCAATATCTTCATTTGATTTAATGAACAAACATAACTAATTAACAGTCCAAGATTGTTTTGCACAGTAATTTGGACACTGAAACGATAAGTAAATTTTGATTGTTGCTTATCGTTACAAAACAATCGGCTATCTCCCGACAATATTATGTAACTTTTTATGTGCGGCCAGATTACTGCTGGTCTTGAAATACTTGTCGCACAGAACGCAGCCATATGGACGGCTGTCTGAATGACTGCGCAAGTGTTTCTTCAAGTTCCCATCAGTTGAGAACTTCTTGTCGCATACTTCACACTGATACCGCTTCTCTTCAGCATGTATTTTTTTGTGGCAGTTGAAACTCGAGCCATACGCAAACGTCTTGCTACAGAACGGGCATTTGTAGGGACGTTCACCTGAAATATACAATAACGTTTGTTAAAAGTCTGATGCTTTCTCTTCACTCAAATGTACCTGTGTGGGTGCGCTTGTGGTCAACAAGGGCCCCCTTGGTGGTGTAGTTCTTGCCGCAGAACTCGCAGACGTAGGGACGCTGGCCCGAGTGCACGTCTTTGTGTATTTTGAAACTGGTGTTGTTGGTGAAAGACTTGCCGCAGAAGTCACACACGTACGGCCTCTCCCCCGTGTGGATACGTCTGTGTGTCCGTAGCGCCTTGCGGGAACGGTACCTAACACATAAATCAAATCGCACTGAATTTTCAATTTACAATTTTTTCAAAACTATCAGCTACAATAATTACTCAAATATCACTAATATTATTAGGATTATCGTACTTCTTATCACACTGGTTACAAGCGTACGGTCTCTCACTTCCGTGGTAAACACTGTGTTCTCTTAAATCTTTATTCCGTTTAAATATCTTTCCGCAAACTTCGCACTCAAAAATACGTTTTTTCCTTCCCTTCTTTTTTATGGTTTTTAATTCTTCCTTCTGCACGGGCTCGCTCAATACCTGAACACTATCTGTATTGTGGTCATCCCAGTTAAACGACGATGGTGAATACGATTCTAGTATATTCTCTATCCGAATATTTGTCTTTGAATTTTCAGTTAAATTCACTAACGGTTCATTATCTGAGCTGTTAAATGAATGATGGCTGTCATCATTAAAATACTCTTTATCTTCGAAATCATTTTCAATCTTAATAAGTAGATTGTCTGCCTCTATTTTAACTAAAGATATATCTTTCCGAAGTTCTATGTCTGATTTTATACATAACTCACGAAAGTTTAAACATACTTGTAGTTTATCGAAACAGCTCATACAGATTTTATCTGGTAATTCATCTTCAGCTGAAATCTGAAATAAGTCGATCAAAACAATGAAAATAATAATACAAATGTTATTTACCTGCACAGGAGCGCACTGCATTATAGAGAAAGATATATTTTTGCGTATCCTTTTCTTGAATTTTAATTCTGGTTCAGAGAAAATGTTGTAGAAATTTGTGCTCTCATTTGTTAAACAGACACGACACATTAACATTCTTTTGAAAAATTAATTTATAAATTATATAGAATTACACATTGAACAAGAAAAATAAAAATAAGAAATCGACTGACATATTTATTTGTACGTAATTATTGGCGCGACAAGTTATAGAAATTTAAAATAGTTTATCAATTAATATGTATAATTACTAAAAATCGATATATGTGTATTATTTTTATAATTGTACATAATATATTTTTTTAGTCTATCAGTTCTTTCTCGTGCTAAATTCTGCAAAGGGAGATAGATATTTGTATTAAAGAGGATATTGTTTTACTAAATTACTTAATGTAATTACCTTTTTATAGAAAATTTAATGGTCTACAAAAGAGATTCTATACAATTTTCACGTAGCATGCGCGTTTTTGAGATATTTTGAAAAAATAAGTTTTTGAGAAAAACTGGCATTAGTCGCATTTGACTGTGATCAGTGACGTTACCATATTTTTTTAGGGGGTTGGGGGCATTTAAAAGCAACCGTTATATTTATATTATATGGGCAGCCCCCCTAGCCCTATTATATGGTTACGCCACTGCTTCTGATTGGTTCATCCAGAAATGTGACTAATACAAAAATCGCGTAATGCGAATAATAATATAGCAAATTAGTTTTAAAAAGTTTAAAATTATATTTTTTCATTTAAAAAATATGAGGGATTGATTATTATGCATGAACAATTCACAAGGATTATTCAAATATTTAATATGTACATATTTATAATTTGTTTAACTGCTATTAAGTATTATTATTTACCATATTGGAATAACCTTTTGCTTATATTGAATTAATATTAACAAATTACCCATTATACTTTATCTGTAGCTAATAATTATAAATAGGATGAAAAAATGAAATAATAATATCAACAAAATTATGTCATTATTATTGAGTATTAAAATTAAATAATCTAATGATGTTAAAGGTTACGAGTTATGAATGTTATTATAATTATTCATTGACCGCACAAAATACTATGAAAATGAAATTAGTACCTACCTATACGTATTTACATCAATTTTCCATCATAAGCATGCATGGATGTATGTGTTTCATAGGAAATAAAACCACATAGAATTTATTTATTAAATGCAGAAAAATGTTATAAAATATTAATTGCGACAAAAAATAGAAAAGTAAAATTTTATATTTAGGTTCTAAAGAACATTTCTTATGCCCGGTGTTACAAAGAATTTGCTTGAGTGCAAAATCAAATTAGCTTCCAGCTAATGCTATCTGCTAGGCATTACATAAAATGACAACACACTCACAGATGTAGCAAATGAAATCGTACATATGATAAGTGCTGCCAATATTTCCATTATTATACATTTATTACCACTGCTTTAAAATATCGAGCAATTTCCTAACAATTTGACACCTAGCTTATTTGCATTTGCACTCAAGCAAATTGTTTATAATACCGGGCATTTATTGAAATAAAAAAACAACATTAATTTAATTTTAATTTTTCGAATTATTGTTGATATTAGAAAAAATGTTTTAAGTAAAAAATTGTCTATAGTTTATGTTCTATTAAATTATTTGTATCTCTTATCAATAAACCAAAAATAAAATAGACATGCATGTATAGCTATAATCGCTGCGCAGTGCGCTCCCGACGAAAACTGAAATAAGCACCCCCATTCTTTTTTTTTATCATGTCGTTTTCAGCGTCCCCTTATGCTGGCTTACCCGTTATATTTTCTATCTCCACTCCGACTGAATTTACCGCCCCCTAGGCCTTGCGCTTCCAGCGGGAGCCTATTGCACCAACCCCTAGCTACATCATAACGTATAAAAAAGTTCATGCCACCCATTTTATAAAAATAATATATTATTTTTCGAAAAATGTAGAAAACACATAAGAATTTAATTTCTGTGAATATGGCTGATATACGTAATATTTTGTAACAATTCTATTTTTTCGCTTTTAATGTATTTATAATATAATTGTGAACAATCTGTGACATCCTGAGTTTAACCTTATCGCGCAAAGGACACATCATAATTCATTGCATTCATATGAAATTTGCAGGAAACCCCACAGTGTTAATTAGAATGCAATGCCTATTATATTACATTATAATTCAAATATTCGGTTATTAAATCCCATTATTAAGCTCACATTTAAATACGGGCGTTAATGAATTTCGTATCAGTATAATATTTTTAATGTGCGCGCGCGAACTAAAAAATAAAATGTTGAATTTACGGTGCAAGTCCATTGTGATGTTGATAATCTCGCAGATAGTGTCTTTTAATTGTCAAGTGAATTTTCCTGCAGGTGAATTAAAGAGTGTTTCCATTCAATCATTACCGACGCCAATACGTTTATCTGATAACAATCATCAACCATTCTTCTTTGGTATCCTAAAGAAAATCAAACTCCTCTGTTTAAAATTAAAACGAACGACGACCACTACAACCACGACCACTACAACTACGACCACCACGACAACCACGGCCAGACCAAACACAACCACAACTAGTACGACTAGTTCAACTACACCCACTACTTCAACTAGTACTAGTTCAACTACACCTACAACTTCAACTAGTACTAGTTCAAGTACTTCAACCTCAACAACAACTACTCCGCGACCGTCTTCTTCTACGACCACAAGTACTACAACTATTCCTTCAACTACTACTACTACTTCAACTAGTCCTTCAACTAGCTCTTCAACTACAGCTTCAACTAGTCCTTCTACTACAGCTTCTAGTACTTCAACTAGCTCTTCAACTACAGCTTCTAGTACTTCAACTAGCTCTTCAACTACAGCTTCTAGTACTTCAACTAGCTCTTCAACTACAACTTCTAGTACTTCAACTACAGCTTCTAGTACTTCAACTAGTACTTCATCCACTCCACAACCGTTTTCTTCTACGACTACTGTTCCTTCAACTACTTCTACAAGTACTACAACTATTCCTTCAACTCCATTATTTAGCACTTCAACTAGTTCTTCGAGTACTTCTACAACAATTCCTTCAACTACTTTAGTTAGCACTTCGAATAGTCCTTCGAGTAGTACTTCTTCAAGTATATTATCTAGCACTTCAAGTATCCCATCGACCACTATGTCGAATGGTATGGTTGTTAGCACCTCTAGTTCTATGTTTCCTAGTAGCACAACACGTAGTACCACTGCCAGTAGTACCACTGCAAGTATTAGTAGCACAGTTACAACAATAAGTACAACGTATTCAATGTCTTCTAGCGGGCAAGTCTCTTCTACAACTGCTAGCGGAACTGTAACGTCGAGTACAGAGAGTGGTACCACTGTTATTGGTACGACTGTCACTGCTATGCCTTCTACTACTTTACTATCAACTTCTATCTTCTCTTCGAGCACGCCACGTAAGTGAAGACCGTCCCGTTTTGGTAGACTTGAGCTTTAAACGTGCGGTTATGTTTTGATAGGTACTACGACTAATTCACCGACGACCACAACACAGAGAATCGGGACCAATTGCGGATGTTATTTAATAAGTACTTGTCAGAGCATTAGCGGATCTGGAAATATCGATGTCAGAATTGTAACACCGGTAAATCAAGTTTAATACATTTTTTGTTAAAAAAAATGAAAAAAAATCCCTTAATTAAATATTTTTACAAGTCTAATTACTTAAAGAATTTTTAAAATTCGCGATTGTGTTTTTAGGGTGGAACGACATGCCAATCTGGGTACCAGTACTGTTGTTTAAATAACGGTACTAGTCCGACGACGTGCGGAGTCCGACCAACTATATCCAATAGTCTATCAACTGGTACAGGCCAAGCGCCTTACGGGAACTACCCATGGGCTGCTCTTATCTTAACAAACGATAATTATTACATCGGCGGAGGGGTTTTATTAAACTCCAGATATATTCTAACCGCTGCACACAAAGTATACAATTACAGGTAAGTGGAAAAAACGATGTTTAGGCCTTAATCCTGTTATCCTTGAAGTATGCCTCTACGGTACACACGCAGGTATATAGTTATACGCTACCCTTAATATTTAGTTATTTAGTACCTTTCCCTAGTAACTCGAGACATTTTTTTGTGCACATCTATGGCACAGTACCTAACCTAACCTAATGTAACCATTCCCCTCCTTTTATAACAAATACAAGAAGATCTTTCAAAACAACTTAACAATAGATAACACAAATATATTTTCCGTTTACTTTTAGACAAAAATAAGCGAAATCGTAACTAATTTAAAGCGTAATTATTTACAACAAAAATAAACATTGCAATTGAACGCGAATTGATTTGGCATTCTCTACGTTTAACAGAAACCCAAAACTATTTATTTTTGAATAGATTTTCAAAGCAGCGCGTTAAACTCGTTAAGTTATGCCCGGTATTATAAAGGACCTAACAAAATTTGTTAGCTAGCAATTACATTCATATGGGGTATTAATACTGTACTAGTATCTATGGATTAGTTATGGAATTTAGAGCAGTGACACTTCAATTAATTGTAACACAGTTGGCATCTTTGACCGTACAAAGTAATTTTCATAACATCACCACTGTTTTAATACCGTTTGTATTTACCTTCAACGCGTGCGCGAAACTTGTCAAAGTCATCAACAAACTCCAAAAGAACTGTCATATAAGTTTGATACCTCAGTTGAAAGTGTTTGTTAGCTAACAAATTTGTTAGGTCCTTTATGATACCGGACATTAAACGCGCTGTTGACGCGCCCGGTTGCAAGATTTTGAAGGCTGACTATGATAAAATGGGTTCTTACTTAGTATACTGTTTACAAATAAATTTTCAGATATTATAAAGTAGTTGCAATATTTTGTCGCTCACCTCTCGGACTATAACGGCAACATACACACGTGATTTTTTTGTGCAAACCTATGGCACAGTACCTTTCGAATGATATAAGTTTCATTCTTTTATAATAAATACTAAAAAAAACGTACAACAATTTTAGATGTTCACGTATTAATATAAATATTATTTTTCAGTTCTTACTCTAACTTAAAAGTTCGTCTTGGAGATTGGGACGCAGTTAATTCAGTAGAGCCGTATCCGTACCAAGAATATGGAATACAGTCTATCACCGTTCATCCGTCGTTCAACAGCGCTAACCTTTACAACGACGTCGCTGTAATAAGGTTAAACCGCGATGTGACCATTGGCGGCAGTCAGCCTAACATTGGTACCGTGTGTTTACCCCCAAGTTCATCAACTTCTTACAATGGCCAATAGTAAGTTCAATCAAACTAAAAAATGCCCACCTAGAATTTGATCCATTTTTTTTCACTTAAAAATGGCACCTGCCTGCAAAGGGGCTCCATGCAGTAATTTATTTTGTTTCCCCCGCTAACTCGGTAATTACTGGCTCAAAAAATCTATCTAATTCTCTAACTTCTTTTTTTCAATAATACAATGTTATTACTAAGAAATTTAAAATTTTCGAAAAAATGTTGGGTAATTTCCATAAATTTTTTCTATAACTCAACTCTTTTTGTGATAATTTAATTAAAAGAAACACCTCGAATACACATTTTTAGCAAAAATTTCAATACATTTACAAAAAAATTTAAAAAAAAACTTCCCGGAAAATCCTTATTTTGACAACATATTCTTAATCAGCGACCTCTAAAACCCCCCCAGATAAAATGTTTTCATCGAAAATCGGACTTAATATATGAAATCAGTACATTATACAAATTTTCAAAATTAGAGAGGGGGATTAGGTCCGACGGCTGAAATGTATCTGATTTCAAATAGTATGGTATAACGAACATTTAAAAAAAATTGATCAAAATCGGTGCTGTTTCTGAGGGTTCCCAAATTTTGGCGATTTCGAACTTCATTGACTCTACTATTGCTCATTATAAGTTAGTCATGTATTGACTTAGGAAGAGTGTCATGGGAAAACCTTCGTTCAAAAAGCGCACCGCGATTTGAAAAAGTTTGGGACCGATTTTTAGGTTTCCGTAGAAAACTAGGAAACCTTATAGTTTCGCCATGTCCGTCCTGAAAAATTTAAGCCGATTAAAATGAAATTTGGTATACGGACGAAGACTAATAACACAATAAATAATAAATGATAAAATTTTTGACAAAAACAATTTTTTGGACCCCCCTCCCATATACTGAAAAGTGAACTCACATTTTTCTTTTCACTTACCCTATTGAGTGGGATGTCATTAGATAGATCTCCTTAAATGCAACAAAGAATGTTAAATGATATTTTGATTTTAACCCTTCGGTCACGATATATTTACATTTAAATGTCGTTATCATAGCGTCCCCCCCCCTCCCTAATTTCTAAATTATCTATTCAAAAAATCTGAAAAAAATTCAGAATGTAGCTTTTAATTAGTACTTCCACTGAAAATTATAATGAACACTGTCAAAATTATTTTGGACCCCGTCCCATAGACTGAAAATTTTACTCGCATTTTTATTCACTTACTCCATTGAGTGGGATGTCTTTAGATAGGTCTCCTAAAATACAACAAAAAATGTTATATGACCTTTTGATTTTAACCCTTTAGTCACGATATATTTGCTTCTCAATGTGGTTATCAGAGCGCTCCCCCCTTCTACTTTCTAAACTATCGATGCAAAAAATCTAAAAAAAATATCCAGAATGTAGCTTTTAATTAGTACTTTCACTGAAAATTATAACGAACACTGTAGCTAGAATAGTTTATAAAAAAAATTGAAATAACTTTTGTTTATAAATCGTAATGACTACGGAAACCTATCATGTGCGTGCCCAACACGCACTTGGCCGTTGTTTTAGAAATATAATTCTACCATTATTTTCCAGTTGCTATGTAGCTGGTTGGGGCGTCGATGCATTTGTAACTGGAAGCTACCAATCGATAATTAAAGAGGTCCAAGTCCCCGTCGTAGATTCTTCAACTTGCCAATCACAACTTCGAAACACCAGACTAGGATCTAATTTCAATCTGGATCCAAGTTTCCTGTGTGCGGGAGGACAAAGGGACAGAGACGCTTGCACGGTAACAACGCTAAATATAAACGTACAGATCTGTATTTGATATATGTAATTCTGTGTTCCAGGGTGACGGTGGTTCAGGTCTGGTCTGTCTCAACAACAATAATCAGTGGGTGGTCGTTGGATTGGTGGCATGGGGCATCGGCTGCGGCACTGACCAGGTTCCCGGAGTCTATGTCAACGTACCCTACCTGCTTACTTGGATACAGACGCAATCTTCTGGTTAATGTCCTACAGTGTTATTGTATTGCGTATAATAAGCGTGTGCTTTTGTATCTAATTTATATATATTGTTTAATTATTTGTAATAAATTATAATTAATACCTGATTATTTCTTTTAAATATCCTAAAATCAGTGATCAACAACGCGATGCAAGATTTTCTGACCATGTTGCTTGAGTGGCTGCGTGCAAAAATAAATGCAGGGCTGGAAAAAATTAACTTTTGTTTACTCATTCATTAAAAAACAGGGCTTCGAACCGTTATTTTTTTCGTTTCGGTTCGAGTAAAAAAATATATTTCGGTTCGGTTCCGGTTTTCGTTCCGAAAAAAATAACGATTTTTCCGGTTTTCGGTTCAGCTCCGACTGATTAATTAAAAAAAAATTATTTGTATTAAATATTTTTTTTCTACCATAATTTATAACATGTTATAGTATTTGTATGATAGTCCGAACGACAGTAGGCATGTTGCCTAATTTTAAGAAACTATTCTATGATGATCTTACGTGTCTCCTATTACTAAAAAAATACTTATTTCTGCAGAAAATAAAAGTTTAATCACTAAAATTGACCCTTTTAAAACTAATTTTAAATTTGACGCCAAAACGCTCGCAGATGTCATGGCGCATTTTTGACGTCACGCCTATGTAAACACTCACTGTCAACAATAATAAATCCTTGTTCCATCGCTAACGTTTCTCGGTTTTAGTTTTGGTAACACAAAACTGAGCAAATTGATAATTTAAAACCACAAAATAATTTATAAACAGTGCAGATATTAATGAAACAAAAATGATGTTTACTTAGCCGTTACATCATTTACAAAAATTATATTAATCCCACTTTTAATATAAAAATATACTTATACATTTTTTAGAATCTTTTTAACCTATTTCATTATTTAAAATCATAATTTCAGTGATACTTTGTTATCATGCCTATTGAAGTGGGAAATAAGATCATGTTAAGGCGTGTATTTTATCATGTACTGAACCGTAAAAACCGATATTTTTATTTCGGTTCTGTTCCGGGTTTCATTCCGGCAAAAAATAACGGTTTTTCCGGTTTTCGGTTCAGTTCCGGTTCGAAGCCCTGTTAAAAACACACTAGTCTTAAATATTTTTTATTTTCATAAAAAAATGTGCAAAAAATTTGATAAAAATGATCAAAATGAAATTTTTTAAACAAAATTAAAACTTGAAATCTTTAATTTAAGATTCATTAAAAAAATATTTTTTTAAATTGCACCGAGTGGGAAAATTACAGCTAAGTTTGAAAACGTTGAAGTTTTCAACCAAAATAGTCGATTTCACTTCATGAAATTTGAAAATTGAACAAATTATTGAAAATTAATCGATTTTTAGCGAAGCTTTTTACGATTTTTTATCAAAACTGTTTTTTAAGCTTTCAGCTACGAAATAGTATTTTAAAAATTGGAGTTAAATTCCCTTTAACCTGTTGAAAGCTTAAGGCTTCGAACCATTATTTTTTTCGTTTCGGTTTTCGTTCCGGTTCGAGTAAAAAAATATATATCGGTTTGGTTCCGGGTTTCGTTCCGAAAATAATAACAGTTTTTCCGGTTTTTTTCGGTTCAGCTCCGAGTGATTAATTTTAATTTTTTTGATTTGTATTAAAAATTTATTTTCTACCATAATTTAGAACATTTTATGGTACTTGTATGATAGCCCTGAACAACTGAAGTGGGAAGTAAGATCATATTAACGCGCATACTTTAACATGTACCGAACCAAAAAAAACGATTTTTTTTCGGTTCGGTTCCGGTTTTTGTTCCGGCAAAAAATAACGAGTTTTCCGGTTTCGGTTCAGTTCCGGTTCGAAGCCCTGCTTGAATTGTGGGCTTCAAAATGTTTTTTTCCACAGAGTCCCTGTTGAAAAATATTGACAAGGAAACAAAAAATGAATTCTCATATCATATTACACTTATTAGAACATCCACAAAAAATATGTTTGTTCTTGTTGCGGAAAATTTCCTTGTACAGCTAAAATATGCTCTTGTTTGGCTTTAGATTTAAAATGTTGTTCAGTTTGTAGATGATAAGTATATATAATAAAGAAAATAATTGTGACAGATAAATGTGCAATAAAAATATTCTAAATTTGTATTTTTATTGAACCTTTCATCGCAGTATTTAAATATTTCAATTATTAAACGAAAATTGTAGCCAGCCATAGTATCCATTTACGGCGTAAAGAGTGAGTTCGGCTCTAATGAAGTTTTTACATTTAATTACAGTAATGATCAGAATGAAAAAAAAATATAGTTATAGTTTAAAGTTAGCTGATTCTTTTAGTTTTAGATTTATTCTGATTGAACAATTGGTTTCCGAGAAAAAAATCACAAATATACGAATTTTTCGCTATTTTTAAAGTTAAAATATTTTTTATTTTCAAAACTATTGATTTTAAAAAAAAGTTTATGAGACAAAAAATGTTTATTTTAATCCAATGAAGCTTACATAATTTTTTCATATTTTTTAACGCAGATTTAGATTTATTAAACAAAAAGATGTGTGTACCTATTGAAGGACCGCATAAAAAAATATCATGTATATAGATGTTTTTTCTCAAAAAAATATAAAGAATTTAATAAAATCATTTTTAGCCACTAGAACGTCGATTGGTCGGTTAGTGTCATTTCTAAGCGAGCTAGACTGGATAATCCGCTCGCCTATAAAGAATACTCAAAACATTATACTTCAAACGTCAGTTAATAAAGTAAGTAAGAGCTAGTTGTATCGTTGTTCGTATGCAGCAGTTTATAAAGAGTGGTAAATTTCTACCCGTGATTTCTCAGAAACGGGGATGAGTTGACACCCAAGTCTAACAGGGATTAATTAGTACCTACCTCAACTATTACCATGCGGAGTCTCTACCCGTAACTCGATGCACTTCTGTGACCGTCCCCTCGTAAAAGAGATACATGCAATTTAAGGACAAATTAAAGAAGACCCACTCTATTGATGAAATGTACATATAAGTAAATTTAATAAATAAGACAGTTTAATTTAATGAATATTATTTAATAAATGAATAAAGTTAAATGAACAATATAAAATAATACAATGGCATTATGTAATTGAGGTATATGACATTTTAACATAATTACAAAAATATTATATAAATATATCTGACGACGTACGACAAACTCTCAATTCACTTTGTTTATTGGTAAAACGTCACAGCTCTCTGGTAAACGTACATTAGTGCACTTCAGAAACTAACATACGTCTTTCAAATACATTTCAATGCTAAGTTCATAATTTCATTCAGCTCATTTGACCATATTAATGTAAATTTTAACAAAGTTATTTAGCTAAAAATATTTAAAATTCAGTTAATTAATTATAGATAAAAATATAATAATTTTAGCAAATGAAATTTAGCTAAATATATTTAAAAATAAGCAAATTAATTTAGCTAAAAATATTATTAACGATCTAGTTTCAGTTAAAAACGACAATTTAAACAAGGAAATTTTAGTTATGTTTATAAAAATTCTAACAATCGAATTCTTAGCCTAAAAAAACAATTTCGGCACACAAAATGTTGATATTTAGCTAAAACTCATATTATTTGCTTTCAGAAATATTAAAATCACAAAATGCACCAATACACGATAATATAAAATACAGAATCAATAAAAGCCACTGTGATGGGTCAAAAAATTATCAATGAGAATTTTTTTCATGGGTATAATATTAAAAATTTACAAAATTATGAACCTCGATGTGACGACTAAAAAAATAAATTTCTCCATTGTCCCATCGAAATTTCGGTGAAGAGTTATTGAAATTATAAAAACCAAAAATTATTAATATTTATATGATAAATAAATATATTTATATTGTACGTAGCTGTTATTTTATAATTTTTAAAGACCTTCTTTTATTCAAGGGGTCTTAAAAATAGTCATTATTAAAATTTTAAAAATCTACAATTACAAAAATAATTTTTTCTATAAATCAGTTGATATCTTTTGAGTAATCGCTGGGACAAGGTCGAAAAAAGTAGTTTCAAGAAACGCATTCTGAGGGTCATAACAGGCCGCGCTATCTGCTTTCACTAATTATATATTTTAATTATTTATTTTTGAAAATCTTTAAAAAAATAAAAACAAAAATAAATTAAAATTTGTAAACCATCACAGTGGCTTTCCCTCTTAACAATAGAGAAAATCAGCACAGTCCAGTTTATTTGATACATTATTTCATTTTATTTAAGACCGTCAGCACCGATGTTAAATTTATAAGGAAATCTGTCTCACATACGTCATCATTGTTGTCGAGAGTTCATCGTAGTGCAAAAGTGTTTGTATAAAGCCATTTAACATCGTAAACAATAAATAGATGGTCAGTAACTCTATACAATATATATTGTGTTATATCACGTACGTTCACATTTAATCATCATTTCTTATATATTATGGACAAACTTTTATACAAGTCAATCACCCTCACTATTTCACACATATATAATTTAAACAACAAACTAAACCACAATCAGTTTTCATTGAAGGCGCCACCATTTTTCGATCTTTTGAGCCAAATCCATTTTGCTCTTAATCGATGCCCGTGATTGTTATTAATATAATTTATTTTCTTTGTTTGCATCAAGATTTTGATATGAAAACATACATTTTAAAGGCCCTTGAATCAATTTTGACCATTCCTTTAAATACATTTATTATGTACAAAATGTGATAACAGTACATATTTTTTTTTAATCCGTAAGATTTTTTTACCACAATTAATTAAATTATTATATTAAATCACATAATATAAAAAAAATATTACCAAAAGAAATTACGAGGTTTCGATTGAAAATTAAATATTTATTGTGACACAACAGTTTTGCAGAAATAATTCATTTATTGGTTGTTCGTACAGCACAGTTTCAACAAATTATTTCCCAAATTTTATCAAAAAACTTTATAGCATGCTCAAGTTATGAAATATTTTCCCAAAGCCACTTGATTCTAACAAAACAACTTATCGTAAATCAAAAATTGAAAAGATTTCCAGATAGACAGATAGTAGGGCGATACATAGTTTTATCAAAATCATGTACGTCGCAGGTTTAAGGAAAAATTTCATAACTTGTACGTTTTTTAACGTTTTTTGATAAAATTTATAAAACATGTTGTTGAAAGTGCGTTCTCAGTGGCGTAGCGAGGGGGGGGGGGGGGCTAGGCAGTCTATCATGCCCCAGGCGCTACTCGCAGAGGGGTGCCAAATGGTCCCCAAGATGACGATATTCTATATATTATATTACTTTATGTTTTCTAGGGGCGCCAAAAAGGTATCGTACCCCAGGCGCCAAATTATGCTCACTACGGCACTGTGCGTTCTACAGACATCCAATAAAATAATGATCTGTTAGACATATTCCTAAAACAATAAATACATATAAAATATGAACAATAAAAGGAAATAGTGAGGCACCGTAATTATTGTTTATAATAATAAAATATTCTTGATATAACAATAAAAGTCGGTACTTAACATTAAAGAGACAAACATAGTTTTACTACCATTTTAAATTCAGTCTTCTTGTAGTGTATTTGTCGCGACGGGCTGTCCGTCTCGCCTGCCCGCCGGATAACCCCCGATGTATAAATTAAGATAAAATGAATAAAACACAACGTTTGTTATAAATATTAACACCCATCTCCTCGCACCTAACTAAATAATTTATACAACGGCTAAGGGTAGTATTTCTGAAATCGGTCTAATTCTTCGCTGATTTCCTGAAAATATAAATAAATACACAATTCAATTTATTACAAATTACAAATGATTCCAAGAAAACATTTCAAAGCTGAATCTTCAAGCTTTAAGAAATGGTACCAAACAAATCCAATGTAAGCTGTTTATGTTAAACAAAACATATTGTAGGATTTCAAAGTTATCACTAGAGTTATAAATTTTATTATGTTCGAGTTTCTAACGCTAGCCCCTATATTGGAAACAGAATAAAGTGTATTTATTATTGTTAGGAAAACAATTGAGTTTTTCAGTGCATATTTTTTGATTTCAAGAGTAACATTCACTTGCATTTATTGCAACTTATCTTCACCAATTAAAGTGATATTTAACCCTCTGTCCGACACCTATTCCGATAACTTTTGGACCGACACATGGTGTCTGGCTGGACCACTATGCATTGCATTTACATGCATTTGTATGAAAATTTGACTCACTTTCACACTCATTTCTATCAAGCAAGCAAACATTTTTAATCTCTACCTTTCTCAGTGGTTTCGGCATATGGATATGTTTTTCTACATGTAAACAAAACAAAAATTCCTAAAATGTTTTTGAATTGTGAAAAAAAATTGTTTTTTTTTTTGTTTGTTTTTGTATTTTATTTTGAGTTATTTCAATGTTGTTCAAAGAAAAAAAAGATAACAATGAATTTTATGATGGAATATGATACGAACTTATTGGTCTTCAGAAATGCAAGCAAAACAAATATATGCGATTTTTTAATATTGCTGACACACGATTTGAGCACGTTTGCCAGAAAAAACGAGTTTTTCGATGCAGTTTATCGCCTTCTTGTAAACAAAGTCTACGATATCTTTTTAATAAATTGTAAATAATGAATGAAGATTTACTATTTATGAATGAGGTTGTTATTTATGAGTTGATTTTATATTAACAAAAAAAATATATAAAATGAATTATATTTATTTATCAAAATTTTGTTTGGAGGACAAAGAAAAAAGAAACAACATAATAGTAAGATTGTACACAAATAAACGAATGTGTATATAAATATATGCGTGCATGTGTGTAAAGTGAGCATTAAAGATAGTTTGGATAAATAATTTCTATGAAAAACTAGAAAAAAGCCAAGTAAAATGACGGTATGAAGGTGTACTTTTTAGATGTCCTTATAACAATCTTTTCTTGATAATTTTTTTATAAATTGATAGCCAATAAAATTTTAAGAAACTACCTGGGAGTAAAAGTCGCTAGCTTAATTAGAAACATATTTAATTTACGATTTAAATTGAAAAAGGTCTGGCTGGAACCGTGTGTCGGACGGAGGGTTAATTTTATATTTTGAAGCTTCACCAAACAAGTGTTCTTGTTTGTATAATAAGTAATACCCAAAAATAATAAAGGTGTAAACAAGTTTTTAGAGATTATTTGTTTTATTGTCTACATAAGACCGATCCACTAAATCGAACGAATCAATACTTGATTAAAAGAGGACAAGTACCTTTTGTGGTACTACATACCGGAAACCCTACACATAATATTCCATCAAGACTACTAAAAAATCAATAAAACTTAAGACTTACCTTTGGTAACGACTGTCTCTCCCATGAGTGCTCGTACTTATTGATAATAATGTTGAGCTGCGCATAGAGGTCACAGAGAATGTCAACGCTACAGTCTTTGGTGACCTCGACGGCCTTCACCAGACACTGCTCCAGCTCCGTCCTGTCAATGTCCGCAGGCTTGCCACCACCGTCACCGTCTGCCACCTCTGCTTCTGTCACAGACTTGATTTCCTTGCACGTGTCTTTCTCTTCCTCCTTCTCTTTCTCCGCCGGTTCCATGTTCTGTTTTACATTTACCTGAAACAGTAAAACGTACGTCTAGATATCAGACTAAGTCCTGAGATTGACGTATATACCTCTAGCTCCACAGGACTATCCTCTTTGGCCTTCTTTCGCTTCTTGTTGCTGGACAGGAAGCCACGTGCCCACGCTGGCACCCGACGCTTCCTAGACTTGGGCTCCGGAGAAGCCGTCACCGGCGTTTTGCTCTCCTGCTCATCCAGATTTCCTACTGAGTTCTCCGAGTTGTTCTGCTCGTCGATATTGTTTTCAGGAGCGTTTGCTTGCTTTTCTTCTTTCTTATCTAAAGGAAATGATCATATATATTAGCAACTAACTATTACCTGCGACTTTGTTCGTGTGGAAGTTAGTTTAAGTAGGAGCTGTCAGATATAAAACTCATGAAAAGTAGAAGGTTAGGTAATACAGATTTCTGTTATGATAGTCAATAAAACAGGTCGCACATTTATAACGGTATGGATAACAGTGGACGGGGCATTTTCAAACATCCAAAGTGTTTCTTACTTACCTTCCTCTGCTAAAGCACGAATGTGTGGCGGCAAGAACTGATAAGGGTCGCTGGTCTTGCGTTCAATACGTTTCTTCGCTATTTTCCTACAGTTGTCCTCGAAATCTGTATCCATTTCCGCTTTGATCAGTGCGTACGCGTAATCACGGAACCAGCAAGCTCTGTGCCTGATCTGCTTATCTGCCGGCGTTCTGTAAACACAACAACGTATTATATACTAAAACACAACACGGTGAACATTGTCGGGACTTACACGTCCGGATTGTATCTGAGCGCGTTGTTCTGAATCAGATCGACGTCGGACAGGAACTCTTGGGCACTGTTGTAGCGGTGCAGGTCCACTTTGGTCATCATCGTCTCCAGATCCATCGGTTGAGTCACAATGTCCAAATAATCGGGCACTTCCTCTAAGTTTACCGGCTTCGTGAACATGAAAAACCTAAAGTCAAATGTCATGAGTTTTTAAATGTCTGTGGCCTTGGTAAAAATTACATATGTATGATTTGAAAAGCATTTTGAAGTTCTACTTTCTAATTACAGTCGGGACTCGTTTATTCTAAGCCTTCTGAATCGTTTTGACACGAGGAAGTCGTGTTTATTCTATGTCGAGAGGGGCTCTCACCAAGTAATGTATATATCCTTGACCAATCAGCATTGCCGCGGGAATTGACATCACCACGAAGACGTATTCAAATGTTATAAATGTATAATAGAATATCAATTACAAGAAATCCTTTATTTATTCTTGTCTTCATATTTTTTGATATTTTAACAACATATACAATCAAAGAAGTACAAATTCGACATTGCAAAATCATGAAAAAGTTTTGTCTATTCGGAAAGTGTAATAAGTTCTGTAATTTTGACAGTTTTTTATGATTTTGCAATGTCGAATTTGTACTTCTTTGATTGTATGTGTTGTTAAAATATCAAAAAATACGAAAACAAGAATAAATGAAGGATTTTTTTTGTAATTGATATTCTATTACACATTTATAACATTTGAATACGTCTTCGTGGTGACTTCAATTCCCGCGCCAACGTTGATTGGTCAAGGAACTATGGAGACTATTTATGTAATATCTTTATATACCTTGGCATTTAATATTTATCGTTAATAGTTAATCGTGATAGTGAAATAATTTTACTTTACTTTTAATTTCGAATATGAGCAAGGTGATAAGTGTCTAATTAATTCCACAAAAATTTCAAAAATATATCCGTTTACGCCATGACTTGAGAATGGTGGGAGGTGAAGGAGGAGAAAAAATTTCGAATAAACGAAACTCGGCATTTCAGATAAACAAGACTTAAAATAAACGAGACTTAGAATAAATGAGTCCCGACTGTACTATTATTATTATCTTATTTAACAAATAGTTAAAATTAAACAGACATTAAATAAATAAATGACTGATGCATTTTCGAAAATAGCTCAACTAGAAACCAAGAAAATTTAGATCAAACACTAACAAAATAAACAGTTGTTTATACAAATATACAGGCTGATTTACAACTAGTGTAAAAAAATTTAACAGTAGTTCGAGGATGTAATTTTAAGCAAAAAACCTGTGTCTGGAAATTCTTCGTGATGGAGTTACAGTCTTTTACCCAAAATTAGTGTTTATTTAATATCTAGAGAACCCATTATGGTACAGTTGTGAAATTTGATACGGGGATTGGTATTAATAACTGTTATTGATTTACAGTATCAAATAATAATAATTTAGACCAGGGGTGTATGGGGCCAGTGGGCCCGCCGATTTTTATCAAGTATTTTTTTGTTCTTGAATTTTTTCTTGAGTTGGGTACTTGTAGAAGATTAAATGATACAAAATACAGAAAGTGTTTTTTGCTTAAAATTACATCCTCGATCTACTGTAAAATTTTTTTACACTAGTTGTAAATCAACCTGTATAATAAACTACCATCTTGTATAAAAGAATTATAATTGTTATAATTTGTAAAATGTTAAATTGATTATATTTTGTTGTATTTTACTTTAATTAGTTCTTCAACTGTAATTTCAACATCTATGAAAATGTAATGAAATAAATAAATGTTTTTTATAAATTCAACCTCCGTAAATAATTAGACAACAAGCTATCGACTCACGCTTTATTCCTGGCCAACTTCTTACAGACATCCCTGAGGAATATCCTGAGCTCTATCAGCGTCTCTTCCTCCCTTTCGTACAGTTTCTGCAGTGCCGCTGGGCTGAGCGGCGATGGGGGCGGTGTTGGGGCCCTCGGCAGCGGAAGCGGTGTCTGCGGCACGCTCGGCTCCGGGGTAGGCGTCTGCATCGGCGCGTCTAGCACGAGCGGACGGAAGAAACAGTCCCGCTCCTGTGACGTCGGGTTCGATATGTGCAGGATCTCGTTGCGGTAACCATTGAACATGGCCGTAATCTGTGTAAGTTAACCAGGTCAATACACCAGAGCGACGGTATTGTTAAATTACTAAACACTCACGGATTCTGGCAGTTCGTCGTTAGTGACCTCCGTCGTCGCTAGGATCAGCACCGAGGGTAACGACGAGACCGCAGAGATGCAGAATGCGGCCTGCTGGTGAAGCAAAGCCGTCACGTTCTCGCCTATCGACTCCCACCAGAGCTCCACGCGTGGCATAAACACAATGCTGGGCGCAGAGCGACGTGCCTCGTTGAATATCTAACAAAAACAAGCATTAATAAATTTAAACTGCTATTATTAGTGTTAACTTTCAAACCGTAACAATGAACGCATTATTTGTATAAAAGTGTTAACATTTCATTGGCATACTAATGTCCAGTATTATAAAGGAGCTAACAAAACTTGTTAGCTAAAGAGCACTTTCAAATGGGCTATCAAATCTATATAACAGTTTCCTTGAAGTACTGTGAAGTATATGTTTGACAAGTTTCTTGCACACGAGGTAAGTAAATATAATTGAGTACTAAAACAGTGATGACATTATGAGGATTATCTCATAACATCACCAAATGTACTATAATAAGTTGAAGTAAGTATCACTGATCTAAATTCCAAAACAAATTTATATATAATATCGGAATTAATACCCAGTTGAAAGTACTTGTTAGCCCTTTATAAAACCAGACATTAGATAACATTAGAAATACAGCACAAAAAAATTTACCTGAAGACATGCCTGCTCTGGGCTGGACACGGAGACCGAGTGCAAGGCTGCAACGTCTAGTGACAGCACGGTCACGTGCTCCATCGCATGCAGTAGCGCGGTGCCGACTATTTGCGACCCGGCGCCTGTCACCAGCAGCTTGGCCGTGCCGGTCTCAATCGCATTCTGGCCTCCCTGCAACGCCTTCACCCCACTGATGTCGGCCACGGCAAACGGGAACGTCGCGTGTATCAGCGCACGTGCCAACTCTAACGGACGCTGCAGCAGTGGCCTCAGTGTCGGCGGAAGGCTTGACGCCACATGCAGTGGAGCACCCCTCGACCCGGTAGGAACCAGCGATGCCGCAGCAGTTTCAAAGTCGATTTTGTCAACCTGTGTATTATGGTATTAAGATTAGGTTCTTAAAAAATAATAGAATAGATATTTTCTCATGTATTTCTTGTTAATTATTAATATTTACTTCAGAGCATAGAAAGCACCTTTAAATACCTCGGTCAATATCTACAATAAGTTACCTAATCAATTAGAAAACCTATCATTCACTTCATTTAAAAAACATGAATATATATTTGAAATCTAATGTCCAGTTACAACCTAGCTAATAAAATTTGCAAGCTTGCAAACACATTCAAACAGGGTATCAAACTTATATGAGAGTTTTCTTAGTTCTTGACAGTTAGTAGCTTGCATAATAAGTTGGTCTTTATTCAAGGTTAGTAAATACCATAGACATATAGAATGGACTGAGCAATAGCCTCACAAAATTGACCACTCTCTTGAAAGAGACAAAGCGATTGTTCGGCCAATACCTGTCTCTTTTCTGTAGGTCAATTAGAATTCTAGAAAGAGACAGTTATTGGCCGAACAATCGCTTTGTCTCTCTCACACTTTTTTGCCAGTTTTTACTTCACAGCTATAAGTCAATAGTAAATACACTTTAGTAAATATACTTTACATACCTCGGTTTTTACTTTCTATGCATGCAACTATCTGTCAAAAACTCAAAAAAAACTGTCAAATAAGTTTGATACCCCATTTGAAAGTGTTTGCAAGCTTGTAAATATTTGTTAGCTAGGCTGTAATACCGGATATAAGTCATTTTATTTGGTAAATGATATCTATGTTGACAGTTAAGTTCACATGTCTGATGCACGTATGATTATAATAAAGGTTTCTCATTTTAGAATTACATAATTATACAAGAATCTTTATTTTGTTATATGATAATTGTTTTGTCTATTTCTTATCTATAATTAATAATTTGTGATCTATTGCATCTCCTCTGAGAGATTTTGCAAATAAACATGAATATTATTATTATTATAAAAAAAAAACTGACCTTGATGCTGGCAGTGTCGATGAGCAGCCGGTGCTGCGAGTTGTAGATCTGCGGGTAGGTCCTGCGTACAGCGCGGAGCACAGTCTCGTTGCAGAGAGCCCGCAGGTCAGCCCCACAGTAACCGACACTGCGCTCGGCTATTGTGCGGACTAGCTCCGTCGGTGGCTTCTCTGGCCACTCGTAGACAAACAGCTTCAGGATTTCTTCTCTTTGCTGCAAGTTACAAAACATTAATAAGATAAACAAAGATTGATAATATATGATTTTTACCTTTTTTGTTTCATATAACATGAACCAAAATAAACTAATGCTGAGATGAAAATTTATAGAATATTCTTTTATAATAATTTCAAATATTGCTTGGTTCACCTTACGCTAGATACTGAATTATTCGTATGATTTCAAAAAAGGGTAAAAAATGCATAAAAACTACAAACGCGCTTGTTTGACATGTGATTTATATAATTTATAGTTTTATTAATAACATAAATCTTGTATGTTCATTAAGAACATATCCTCAATAAAATTTGTACACATGATACTTCATTTTAACGCATGAGTGATAGGTAAAAAGTAGCCCTTATCTACATACCTCCTTTTGTATATTCTACAGTTGTAATTTTGATACTATAATAATGAGTACCTTAGCGGCCGGCAACGGGAAGTATATCTCTCTGTCGAAGCGTCCGGGCCTGCGCAGGGCGGGATCAATCGCGTCCGGCCTGTTCGTGGCTCCGATGACGATAACGTCGCCGCGGAAGTTGTCGAGCCCATCCATGAGCGCCAGCAGAGATGCGACCACGCTTATGTGCACCTGTTCCTGTCTTGCAGCCCTCGTAGGAGCCAAACCGTCCAGCTCGTCGAAGAATATAATGGAGGGCGCCATGTCTGCGGCCTGCTTGAACAGCATCGTCATCTGTTTCTCTGTCTGGCCGACCCACTTGCTCAGCAAGTCGGCCCCCTTACGCACAAAGAACGATACTTTCTTCCTGCCTACACTGCACTCATTAGCCAGAGCTTTCGCCATCAACGTTTTACCGGTTCCTTCAAACAAACAACATCAGTTACCAATTGAAATGTTTATCAAATTAGATGTTATTACCTGGAGGCCCGTGGAAGAGCACCCCCTTTGGCGGGTTCATGTTGAACCGTTTGAAGATCTCCGGGTACAGCATCGGAAGCACGACCATCTCCCTGAGGGAGCGGATCTGCTCCTCGAGACCTCCAATGGCCGCAAACGTTATAGACGAGTCTATCTGCTCGGGGTCGATCGGGGCGATGCACAGGTCCTTGTCCGGTTTACCTTTGTCGCGAGGCGGCGTGTTAGCCCTGCAATCGTTTCAAACATATTTTTCCATCTCAAAATATTAATGTATTAAGGTAGTTCTCATGCAAACATCATTTTGATAGAATTAAAAAAAAATTCAGGTGATAAAAAGAACAACAAGGATATCTATTCAAACTTGAAATTATAAAGAGATTGACCGATTTAAACTCGAGATAATTGTCATCAAAGTTTGCAGCTTTTATACATATCTTTTGATAAAAAGCTAATGAACAGCAAAGGATTATTATTCTGATATGTGATGAATTTAAATATACATTTGTATTTCAAAAACAAAACGGTCAATCATTTAGAATTTTTCATCACATATCAGAATAATAACCCTTTGCTGTTTGTTAGTTTATTATCAAAATCTGTCAGTGTTTAGTCACAAAATTTAAAAAATGGCCCTTATATGTACTAATACAACCATGGAAAGTATTAAACTTTAACAAAGAATCGACATATCGATGGATTGAATAGAATCAATTTGGCAACACTGTGTGCAGCTAGATGTGTGTACGGAAAAGAGAGAATTTTCTTGAATTGTTATAATATCCGTTTGAAAGTGCACGTGGCTGGTGGCTCTATTTGTTGATGTGTTTGTAATTTCAGAAAATAAATTCATAGTATGTGTTTGTAATAATCTGTATAGACGGTTTTGGGTATACACATGATCAAAAATTGTCTGTAACAATGCAATTATTTTCGATATTTTACCATGGTGTTATGAGCGTAACTTTTTTATAGTACTGTAGCACGAGAACTACCTTAAATACACGTACCTATTTCTGGTGGGTTTGAGCTGCATAGTGTTGTTCCCGGCGGCAACCGGCTGGCCCAACCTCTTGGGTTCCTTGGACGAGTCAGAGTCGCTGGACGAGTCGTCGCTAGAGCTGTTCCCCCGGCGCCTCCTAGGCTTGGCCCGTCTACGCAGCCTTCTGTGCGAGTGCCCGTCATCATTGTGCTCAGTTACTGTGTGTTAAACGACACTCCCAGGTTAAACTCTGATCTATATAATCGTGTACACAGTAATAGATACTCACTCTGGATGATAGGTTTGGGTTTCCTCTGCCGCAGAGTGTACTTAGGACTTCTGTGTTCTCTCTGCTCCTCCGTCGTACTGTCGCTATCTAAATTAAAGATATAAAAATTATAAGATATGTCTTCTTTTACCGAGAAATAGTTGAATTTGATGAAGTTATTCCTTAATATAAATAAATTTCAGAACGTTTTACGCTTAAAATTTAATTTTCACATGACACATCTAACAAGCTTCATAAAAAATTTGATCCCTATTGAGTAACTCAGATGCGAGATATTAAATAAAAATTATTGAAAAACATTAAATTCGGTAAAAGTGATGAATTGGCATTATTGGTAACAATGCACTCAATACTAAATAACGTATGCACAAAAATAATAAAAGTTCGAGTTCGACTCATCAGATTTCAATTTGGTTGCCACGCAGAGGCGAACACCCGTGTTCTATATATATAAAGCTCAACATGTTTTTGTCTGTCTGTCTGTTAGTGCGGTTATCACTTGAGAACCATTTATCCGATTTACGTTGTTTTTTTTAATTCATAGGTACGTTCTCCGGCCAGGTTATACGTTAGGTACCATAACAACTAAGCAGTGAAAATAATATCAATAATAATCAAGTCAGAAAAAGTTTGCTTACTAATGAAAATATTCATTTTTTGGCTAAAATAACAGTTACAAATGCAAAATAAGGTTTTAAACTTAAGTATCAATATTGTTTGTATTGTAGCATATTAACAACTTTAACTTTCCTACAAGCATTTAAAGTGAATACTACTTCATACTTAATTTCAATCATTCATTGCATATATAAAAACGCACCGCATATCTTCCTGGTGCTCCGTCTGGTCCTGACCGGGCTCGACGTGTACCGCATCGTGTTCCGCTTGGACCTGCGGTTCGTGCGCACAATCGGTGGATCCCTCGGCTCGTCCTCCTCGTCGTTCCGCTCAGCCTCAATCTCACCGTTCTCTCTGACTGTCTCGGAGCTATTCGCTTTCCTGTTGTCCTCATCGTTGTTCTTATCTTTCTTGACCAGCGTTTCTGGTTTCTCTGTATATCAATAAACATGCGCATGTTTATTTCAGGGCTTCGAACCGTTATTTTTTTCGTTACGGTTTTCGTTCCGGTTCGAGTAAAAAAATATATTTCGGTTCGGTTCCGGTTTTCGTTCCGCAAAAAATAACGATTTTTCTGGTTTTTTCGGTTCAGCTCCGAGTGATTAATTAAAACAAAAAATTATTTGAATTAAAAAAAAAATTTCTACCATTATTTAGAATATTTTATGGTACTTGTATGATAGTCCGAACGACAATTGAAATGGGAAGTAAGATCATGTTAACGCGCGTATTTTAACATGTACTGAACCGTAAAAACCGATATTTTTATTTTGGCTCTGATCCGGTTTTCGGTTCGAAGCCCTGGTTTATTTATCTGTTCAACTTGTGCTTGTTTGACTACACAGGTCAACATCAGTTTTGCCCAAGTCACCTGAATAAGTGGTTTTTGGTAAGCTGAAACCCAATCCGATCCCCAAATTTCTCAATTGGCTCAAGCATATATATAATACTCCTAATAATATAATATTAATAGTAGTGACGTTAAATATAAATAAAAACAAACTTGTTTGTCTAAACGTCAAAATTTATTCAAGAAAAGGTAATCGCAAGCTTTCGATTCACAGAATCATCGTCAGGCTATTAATAAAGTCACATGAATATTATTGAGATAATGACATCGTTTTCACATTTAAATCTTTATTAATAGCCTGACGATGATTCTGTGAATCGAAAGCTTGCGATTATCTTTTCTTGAATAAATTTTGAAGTTTAGACAAACAAGTTTGTTTATTTTTATTTTTTTATAATAATATGGCCAATCGCTCATTTGAGCCTGTAAGAGATGCGTGAGATGCAGATAATTAGCTTTTTTTAGCATGCGCGGCACGGTACAATTTGAAATCAAGTTTTAGATTTCAATTCGCCTTTCAACTTATTAATCGGAAAATACGCTCGTAATGTTTCGGCATGGAATGGTGAACACGAGCATGCGCAGAAGGACGCGCGACTGAGAAACGATTGTCTGCACTCTAGTGTTGGCTCTGAACTTCTCTCTCGGCTGGTTATGTAGGAGTATTACATATATGGGCTCAAGTTAATTAGATATCCTAATCTAAAAATATCAAAAATAATGATTTTAGACGTATTTATGAATATATTACCAATCAAGACAATTTTTTTCTAAAGTTTTCGTTTACGTCAACAAATAGTACTATCTTTCCTCTTTAAAATGAATTTTTACTTTTTGATAAATAACGTCTAGTGTTTCAGACCAGATAGTGGGTGGGCATTTAAGAAACTTGATGTAACGTGCAGAGATCAGTTTTACACGCTAGCATAAATTTAAAATCAGTTTATCTCGACACAGAGCAGCTACCATGCAGGTTTTGGTCTCAAATTATAGATCTCGATTAGATCTACAAGGTACAAGTAAAACATTTAACCAGTTTTAATGAGTGAAAAACTTTATACCTATTATAAAAAAAACAACAAAAATGTAATTTTGTATTTCCACGATTGCTCTTGTAAATATTAATTAATTGAATTGAAAAAAAATAACAGTATATAAAAATATATTCTCTACGAGCTAACGTTTTAAATTTTTTTTATTAAAACCCATTTTTTTATCGTACAATTTTTTTTCACTGAAATATACTAGTTTGGAGATATAATATTTTTATTTCTTCAAGCTAGTATATTTCATGTAAAAAAAACCGTACAGTAAATAGTAAAAACTCATTTTAAAGAGGAAAGAGAGTACCATTTCTTACCGTGAACAAAAATTTTAGAAAAAAATGATCTACTTTGTATTAAATTCTTAACCCTTTGCACTCAATGACACTAAATAATCATGTCATAACTTAGATGCTGCCAATATGATAACACAAAATATCCTATCATGGGCCCTCTACTAGAACTTGTTGGTGCACCCCCTAAGAAAGATTTTTTTTCAGTAAGTTCTGCAATTGGCACAAAGACGGCAGAAATTTTAGGCGAGCACAAGTATGATAAAATTCGCCTGACTTGCTCATATATCTGTGGCGGGCTATAGAGTTGTAATATTGAAAATTCTGTACAGTTTACCCATGCCTGC
Source organism: Sialis fuliginosa (assembly GCA_961205875.1). Taxonomy (NCBI): domain Eukaryota; kingdom Metazoa; phylum Arthropoda; class Insecta; order Megaloptera; family Sialidae; genus Sialis; species Sialis fuliginosa. The sequence goes on from OY540812.1 coordinate 32,556,882, forward strand.
TTTCTGATAACAACAACTTTGTATAACAAAATCATGATTGTTGCTGGTAGGTATATCAGAAAAATCTTCCGAGTGCAAAGGGTTAAACTGCTAAAATCGTCATTATTGGGGATTAGAATATCTCAAAAACCTGAGCCAATTGAGAAATTTGGGGATCAGATTCAATTTCAACAATTTCTGAAATCACCTATTCAGGTGACTCAGATAGAACAAAAATATTTTTTTGTTGACCAGTGTTATCGACCGACCTTGGAGCGTTTCCTCTTGAATGTCGACATTCTCGGTCGAGTTGGAATTGACGTTTAACTGGGACTCGTTCAGTTTCGACACAGAGCGACTCGTCATATATTTGTAGACGTATTTCTTCCTCAGTCCGCATCCGCTGTTTGTATCGTTTCTAAAATTGCACAAAAATCAATCTTTTCTCTATAACTTTTTTTTTTTTTTTTAATATTTCACTACACTAAAACGTCAAGGAAACTCAAACTACCTTTTTCTGCTTATTTCCTTAACAGAAGATTCCAATATCTCGTTTCCGTCTTGTTCTCTTTGTGGATCACGGCTTTCCTACAAGAGCAATTATATAATAAATAAAATCAACAGAACAAAGGCGTACAAATGTTACCTTGGAGTCGTCCTCATGCTCTGAAACAAACTCCCTCTTGTAAACCGGGTAACCTCTGATCATCTGGTGCTCTGTGATCCAGCTCGTGTTGAACGTGTTGTATTTAAACTTACGTTGTCTTGTGCTTCGTCGGACTGGAAACACAATTAAAACTCATTCAGGTGCATTGAGATTTTCAACATAACAATATGGCCATTCTTTCTCTATAACAAATTTCCCTGACATTCCTCATTTCCAGAAAATGGTCACTGGTTTAGTTTTTATCCTAACGATTGAAGATAAAATATCTTTGATTTGAATCACTCAATTTAAATTGTTTTAAAGTAGTTATACTCAGGAAAAATCAGCTTTTCAATACTGTGTAAAAAGTTATAAAATACATTTGAAAAACAACAAAATATATTCATATTTGTTTTCAAAAGCAGGACAAAGAAACTCATAAAAAATTGGTCTGTTTCAAATCTTTCTAGCTTAAGTTGTTTTCAAAAAAATTTCCCGTTCCTTCGAAGTTGGGATTTTAATTTTATTTAACTATAACAAATATAGTTTACTGTATTATAATAATCATACAAATAAGTTCCCTTTGGCTACCCCCCCCCCCCCCCCCCAATAACTAGTTTAAGATTATAATTAATTTTATAACTGTTGCTTAAATATGTTTAAATAGTTTGAATACAAATAGTTTTACAGTGCAATTTCACGGGGAATTAATTTGTATTACTCTTTTAAACACATGCATGCCGGGGGTAGAGGAAAAAAATATATTTTAAGACGTCTCACCATAATTTAAATTTAAAATAAACAAATAGTGGCATAGTTTAAAAATTTTAACAAATTATCCGATACATTTTAGTCAAATTTCAGAAAATGTAAACTGAAAATCAGATATTAGTTTCAAACAAATTTCTAGATTTAATTTAAAACCAAATACAAATAATATACTTTTCTCAACAAATATTATGACTGTGAATGTTGTAACTTATCAATGCATTAAAAATACCTCTATCATACCAGTGGCTCTGAAACTTGTTGCTTATTTCAACAAGTATATAATCACTTTTTTAGAAACCCTGGATTTTAAAATGGTCAAGACTTTAAAGTATAGAATTAAATTAAAAAAGTTAATGAAGGTAACATTATTTTAATCAGAGAAACTTTTACTTTTTTTTAATAAAACTTAACTTAAAATTAACAATGAAATTAAAGTCATGACATGGAATGTCCCATATTTTTTACAGAAAATTAAAAACCAAGAAATATAAGATTGTAAGAATTAAAAAATTGGTAATATATAAAATCTAAGCGACTCACTTTCAATATCGGGTTTCTCATCGCTGCTGTTAGTGACAGTTTCTTGCGAGTATGGCGAGTCTACGTATGACTCCCGCTTAAGTGGCCGCAGCCCCTCCCTGCTGCGGCGCTCACCAACATCCCCGTTGCGACTCAGACGGTGCTTCTTTGATATTTGGAACGACACCTCGTTAGAACGCAGCCGATGCCGCCTCTCAGAGTTACGCTCGTTGGAACTGCGGGTACAGTTTCTGTTCAGAATATTTGTGTTTTACATCACGGCAAAAGTGTATTTAACAATAAACAACTCACTTTGTAGGCGTGAAGATAAAATCAGAATCGACCATATCCTCTGAATCATCATCGCCATTTCTTGATGAATAATGAGCTCTTCTACGTTTGTGACTCATTGAGACAGGCTCTTCGTTTCTGCATGAACTCAATAAACGGGTACGAGCTGAAAATCAAAACACTGTTGAAATATTCAGTTTGGATTGTTTCAGTACGTACTTGTTCGTCCTGTAAAATCTCTTTGTTGGTTGGTGCAGACAAAGCGATTACGTAGCTCCCTGACCCGCCCTGTGTTGGGTCTACGCTGGCCCCAACGCGTGTACTGAGAACTCCACGACTCGCTTTCCCTTTCGCCTTCTTCGTCTGTACTTGCTCCTTCGCTGCTTTCTTCGCCGCTAGAGTCTTTCACCTTTTTAACACATTCGCAAATTAAAGTTTCCTGCGTAGACTATACAATGATTGTAAACTTACCCTGTTTTCAGGAAGTGATCGACGATTTTGTGAAACTGTTTCAGTTCGTCTGGTACTCACCATCTCAATTTAAATAAATTTCAAACGTAATTAATGGCATAATAACGGGAGATGATTTGCTTTTTTACACAAAACACCAAAAAAATAAAAACAATGATTGTCACTTATTTAAATTCAATATCGGAATGAAAACTATGATCGTGGTAAAATTATATACAAACGGTACAAATGAGTACAAATATATTCTAGACAAAAGAAACTAATAAATGATAGCGTGTTAAAAGTTCAATACGACATGTGAATTTTGCGTTTTGATTATAATATAATAAATACGTCATATTTGTATTATGCTTACATTTAATAATAAGAAATAATTTAATAGTTAAACAATGCAATACACAATGTCAAACATATGATGATGGACTCCATAATGGCGGTTTCTTTTTTTGTATGAATCAGGGCTACCAGCCTAAACGACTGCAAGACATTTTTATCCGCGTAATTTAAATTGGAATTTAATAATTTAATTATACAAAACTCACTTTTTGGGCATTGATTCTGTATAATTTTTAAGAAAAAATTAACAAGAATATGTTGTATTTTCTCTGATTTTTGAAGAAAACTATTTATTTTTTTCTATAATAAAAATTATCTGATGAGATACATTTCTTGTCGATTACTACAGCTCAGTGGTGAAAATTATCTGTTTTGAGATAAAATAAATATATAATTAATATATGATACATAGAATAATATGATATACTCATGATCATTTTAACAATGACCTCACAGATTTTAGAAAAGTCATCTAGAGTTGTTTTAAGTGAAGTAAAAGAAATATAACTTTCATGTTCTTTAATATCTTTTTAAATAATTTTTAATATTTAAAAGAAAAATTTCAATGGGATTTGTCAGAAATAAAATTTACCTTTGTATAATAACATGTGTATTAGTTTAAAATTCAGATTTTGAGGGTGGTTTTTACCCCTTCAATAACTGTTTAGGCACGTACAAAAAATAAATGTCCCTTAGGTTCATTTGAACTACAAATGTACCAAGTCCTATCAAAATTAGATTTAATTTAGACGAAAATAGTTACAAAATTTCGAATATTTCTAAAACCCCTGATCCGATTAGCACCAAAATCAGTAGGTCTGGAATACTAACTGATACAAACATTTTCCCCACAAATAATTTAGATCGGTGCATTTTTACGGTAGTTATCGTGAACAAAGGAAAATTCTACATCCAGACACACACAGCCGCCATGCGGAAATCAACTTTTCTTTAAGTTTTGATTCTGCTCTTGTCTCAGACACGATTTTTCAACGGTATTACAATACTTCCATTTCCTTTGGAACATGAAGTAAAAATGATTTTTATAAAGTATAAGATTTGAAAACATAAAAAAATAATCATCTTTTCATTTAAATAAAAACACTTTATTATATCACATAAATATATACATTATAACGAACAATGATAATAAATATACTCTTCAAACAAATTAAAAGGAATTTTTTTCTATGAAAAATCACATTTTTATTAAAAATACTCGCAGAACAGTTATCAAAAACCCATTTTGAAAATTTTCAAGCTTAAAAATGCAAGTAAGCAGATCCTTCTACGATTTTTCTCATCAAGTTAGACCTTGACAAAGTTTTTTTTTAACTCAATCGTTCCCGAGGTTTTTTTTTGTTACCGATATTGCTGATTTTTCTGTCATCAATTCATACCTATCTATGTATACTAAAACTCCAGAACGTTGGTAATTGCATTGTTGATGTGTTGTCCAATACTCGAAAATAAGTATGATTTCAAATCCATTCGAATTAAAATAATCTTACATCAAATGTAAAATCTTAACAAAAGGGCTCTATTACATATATTTAACGCTGGGCACGATTGGGTTAAACATATCCTTTTTCTACTGAATTTAAAATTTCAAAAATGTGGAGATTACAATGCTTTTTGAAAGATCGGTCTGCGATTATTTTTATGAAAGATATGACGACTTGAATTTTTTTAGAATAAAATTTCGTTTAATTTTGTTTACTTTGATAACATTTAATATTTTCTATAAATAAATTAACTATGAACAGACGTTAAACACTAACTACTAACATTAAGAACAACGGCATCGAGCACGACAACGTGCACTTTATCCTTATGCTTCTTGAGATTCGCCTTGGTCTTGAATTGCATTGCGCACGCATCGCACTTGAACCCACGCACGTCCGTGTGTACGGCCAGGTGCACCTTGAGTCTGCCGCTGTCGGCGAACCCCTTAGTGCAGAACGTACACTTGTATGGCCGCTCGCCCGTGTGTAGACGCCGGTGTTTGATCAGGTTACTGTTCCACTTGAAGTATTTGTCGCAGACGTCGCACGAGAACGGATACACATCAGAGTGCGTCATCATGTGTTTGCGCAGGTCGCAGTCAGTGTTGCACGACTTGTTGCACACCGAACACGAGAACGGCTTCTCCCCTGTGTGGGTCCGCTTGTGCACGGTTAGGGGGCCCGTCTGGGTGAAGCCCTTCCCGCATACGTCGCACACATAAGGCCTCTCCCCTGTATGTGACCGTTTGTGCACCACCAGGTACCCTGTAACACACAGAACACAAAATTCGACTCCATAAGCAATCGTATTTCTGTTGTTTGACTGACCTCTCTGCTTGAATTTCTTGTTGCAGATGTCGCAGGCGTATGGCAACGCGTCCGTGTGTGTTGCCATGTGCTTGCTGAGGTCCCAGCGTGTGTAGAATGGCTTGCGGCACAGCTGACACGCGTGCCGACGCTCCCCCGAGTGCGTCCGAGTGTGCGTCTTCAGCACGCTGTTGTGCATGAACCGCTTGTGGCAAACGCTGCACGAAAATGGACGGTCACCCGTGTGAACGCGGCTGTGGATCTTCAGCTGGTTAGCGTGACGATAAGCTGCAATCACAATTGGAATAAACAACACGGATGTTTATCTCTAATATTTCAAATTACCTTTCTTACAGAGACTGCATTGAAATTTATTGTTTTTATTAATATTTGAACTACAGTTGTCTTTCTTCGGTAAATCATCAATATTTCCAGAATCCTCTTTTGTTTCATGTCCTTTTATATGAAGTTTGAAATGTGAGAATCTAATAAAAGTTTTATGGCATTTATCACACTGAAAAAAACAAAAGGTAAATTAGAAAACACGTTACACTTGAAGAATTGATTAAGTATTTACTTCTAACCTTGTAAGGCCTTGTTCCTGTATGTTTGTCCATATGATATTTCAGAGTCATTTTTTGTTTAAACGTTTTGCCACATTTTTCACATTCATATGGCCTCATACCAGGATGTACGGCCACTTCATGATCAGCTAATTCTTTCCTCGAAGAGAATGATAAGAAACACCCATCGCAAGAAAATGTCGCAGCATCACTGACAGTTATTTTATCATCTATCGTTTCGACACTGTAAATGTCAGTAATGATATAAGTAGGGCCCTTAGGCTCTTCTTTTCCGCTTTTAAACTTATTTGTAATAAACTGTTGTTTCAATGTAATTTCAGACTGAACACACAAACTACGAAACTGTTGGGCCATTAATAATTTACTTATGCAATCTGTGCAGATAAGTTCTGGAAGACCATCGTCTGGAGATATCTACAATTGGTACATATTATTTAATAGATTTATCTATTTAATTATCAATAATTACGCGTTTACCTGTACGGGAGCGCATTCCATTATCGCTGTAGCAATGGAAGTAGAAATTGATTCCGATGGCAGTAAAGAAAATATATCGATCAAATTACAATCATTTGGAAGATTGTTCTGGGTTATTGTGCACACGCGACACATTGAGTACACACTACATATGTTCATTGTAGTATTCATTTAGTTTGTTCATTTTAATAATAAAAATTGTGTCAAAATTACAAACCAGTGGTACTCAAAATGTTTGCTGTAATAGTATGTGCTTCTATAAAAGTAAATTTAATTTTAAATGAATATATTCTTTATTAAAATATTAAAATTATAAATATAAATCATTTACAATAAACATAAGCTAACAAATAAAAGATATTTATTATTAAATACAAAAAGCACATCTAAAATTACAAAGGATAATTAAGCATAACATCTTGTCTGGCTAATTCTAACAACATAGGATCGTCGAAGAACTTATTGATAGAGACATCTTCACTCAAACCTTTCCTCCTTCTAGTTTTAACCATGAACTCTCTGGCTAAATGCGTTGCAGGCTGGGGCTCCAACGGCCGGATAACGATGCTCTTGTCCAGAGGATCACCCGGCACTATCTGCCAATGGTGGAACACGGACACGCAGAACGCCTGAAATAAATAAATAAAAATTAGAAAAACACATTGATTAAAATAAAATAAACACATACCTGTCCTTGAGTGTGTGTTCGTAAATCAGTTTCAAATCCAAATGAATCGATCGCAGGAATGAATGCTTTGATGGTGTACAAAGGAGATCCTGGAACTGGAGCGTCTTGCGTAACGTGGCCCCTTCTTTTAGCAAGGACGGTGTAGACAGCTGAGACACAATCAGCTGGTGCCTGAACCTCGACAAACAGGTACGGCTCCATCAGTCTGGGGGTCGCCATCAGGAAGGCAGAGTACGCAACTCTTCTTGCCGTCGGGATTATTTGTCCTAACAAAATTGCATTATAGTAAAAAAAGATAAGATATTGAAAATTTTGTAATTATGGTGAAACTTTACTATTTATGTCAAAAAAGAAAGTATTTTTAAGATTGAAATCTCTATTTTCTGATACTTTTCGCAGATTGAAAATTCATTAATTATTCGTAGAGTTATTGGATTTCAAAGCAAGTGTATTTTTTGTAAACACTGTCAAGATTAAAGATTTTTAGACAAAATCTGTTGATGCAACTTAAAAGCATAATTCCTTTTAAATGATATTAAGCACAAAAATCTTGATCAGCTAATTCACAAGTATACAGAAAATAATAAAGCTATTTTTACAAAAATCAGATGACTATAAAACATACTAACCTCCTCCCCGATGCAGAGGTTCCTGGGCAATGACAGCATCCAATATCTTGAACTTGACGTTGCGTATAGGCTCTTCACACAGAGGCCCCTCCCGAGTACCCCACTGGAACCCTTGTATTATAGAATCCTTTACCGAGTTCAATAAACCTTTGTCTACTTCAGACGGAAGCGTGTCGTCCACTAAAATGTTTGGACCTGTAGTGTCGGGGCCGAAAGCCCAAATCGATCGAGCCGCCAACAAATCCCAATCATATTTCGTTTGGAAAAATTCACCCAGACGTTTTTTGTTCCAGTTTATTTGGACTGTTTCGTTTTCAATGTCTTCGGCAAGACCTTTCTCTAACGGTTCCGCAATCATCGTTACCTGTTAGATAATGGGAATGAAAATACTGTTTTCACGAGAAAAGAACAAATATTTACCTTATTCTTTTTATTCGGAGTCTCAGCAAAACATTTCAACGAACTCGTTTCAACAACCGTTTCGCAAAATGCAACAACAGGATCAGCAACTTTTATATCGATTTCAGAATACCTGCAAAGTGATTTTATATTATTTTTTAATTCAATTTAATTTAATTTTATATATATTTTTAATTCAATTTTTTTTAAAAGTTATAGTCAATATATACACACATACACACACATATATACATGTTGTACTAAAACTTTAAACGCGTATTTCTCGAAACCATGTTTTCTGAGACGGGCGGCAAGATATCTCAAAAACTACTACAGATATCGATATGAATTTTTTTTTATTTTAAAGATAATTAAATTTTCTGGATCTTGAACTAAAATCATAATTTTACAATCATTATTTTTATTGTTACAGCACTTTTTAGAGCCAAAAAAAGTGCGAAAATTTTTTTTTTTTTTTTGCAAGTCCGCCATTTTGTTGATTTTTAACTTTTCTTAGTGATTTTAGTGCAGGATCCAGCAAATGTCTTCTATTTTATAAAAAACTTTGATTTTTTGATTTCAGACAAAAATTGGATGCGTTACCTTGCCGCCCGTGGAGGTGTCTTTTTTTTCGATGACTATCTTTGAATGCATATAACTAATAAACTATTCGGTATTTTTGTTCATAAAAATTTGTAAAAGTAGTTAATAACATACTTAATAAGTACCAAAAAACTTGACTACTTTACTTCCTTCCATAAGAAAAAAAATCGCGAAAATCACGTAATTTTTGGGTCGCTAGATGAGAACCTCCTTTTAAGGGGGAACATAATATGACTAGATGGCAGAAAAAATAGGTGAATTTTGGGAATTATTCTCTCAAAAACTAATGATCTGCAATTTCATCCATATTTGTTTTATTCTAAAATATATACAGGGTGATTCAGTGCTGTCGTGCCAAACTTGAACAGTAAATTAAGAAAAATATTTTAAGCAAAAAACATTATATGAACATGTGTCCGGAAATTTAAGGGGGCTACAACCCTCCAAAGATTTTATTCAAAATTAGTTTTTATTTAATATCTGGAGACCCCATTGTGCTAAAGTTATGAAATTTGATACAGGGTTTAGTATTAAAGGTATTTCAACAAAATTGAAATTTTGACCATAGTAAACTCACATGCAGCGTAAATCGTGCATAACACAATCCAAATATAACTCCCCGGTGCCTAGAATGACGTGTTCTCCCGATTCTTCTACTCTAGTCGCGAGTAACGGGTAGCACTTGTTTACTTTGCGAAGACCGTCTAACATTTTAGGTAACTCACTCGGATTCACCGGTTCCACTGAAAATGTACAAAATTTTTAAATTAATTAATCTCGAAATATTAATAAAAAAATAGACAGCAATATTCAACAATCTGTAATTGTGGTAAAAACGGTCGTATGCATGTCGAAAAAAAAGTGTTATTAAGATTGAAGTCTCTACTTTTTGATGCTTTTTGCAGATTGAGATTTAATTAATTTTTCACAGAGTTGTACGATTGTAAAGCAAACAAAAAATTCAATTGTTTTTGTAAACTTCATAAAAGTACTACATCAGGTTAAAAACTTTTTTTACACAAAATCTAGTTGAAATCCTCATGTATGTTAAGTGTTACCGGCGTACCCCCAGGCATACCCTTAGAGGCAGATTAGAGGAAGAGGGGGGAGGGGATTTTTTTTAACACACTTTGGTAAACGCTGCTTTATAGCATCAAAATTTCTTTTTGTTTGCTTCATAATTACATAATTACGCAGAAAATGAAGTAAAGTTCAATTTGCAAAAAAAACTGAAAAATAAAACATTTCAATCTTTAAAATGTTTATTTATTTATGTGTGACCATTTTTACTATGATCAAAAAGTTAAAGAACAGTTAGTATTACAAATTATTTTTTTAACACAAATAAAAAATTTTAAGTTTAAAAACAAATATTTGATAGAGAAGTCAAGAAATTGATTATTTACCTGCTATTTTAATAACCGACTGCGTATTAAACTTGAGAGGCCGGAAGATGTACAATTCTTCATTGATCGATAAGTCGGTTATTGTCGATGTCTTAACGATAGGCTGGTCTATTCCTTCAATCAGGACCCAATTACCAGCCGGGACTCTGTTCAGTTCAATCTTGTATCTGAAACAAACGAGCATTCATCAAAACAACGTTCAACCGAACAACCCGAGAAGAGTAGAATACCTCGCCTCGAATATCCACAGCCTGCCGACGGTGAGAATTCTGCTGTCCTCCTCGTCCTGCAGACTGTAGTTTTCACCGAGCACTCTGACTTCCTGCTTGGCGTGCAGCGTGCCCGACATAACCCTGCCGAGCACCTGGAAGAATGTGCACTCGTCCGTCGGGTACATTTTTGAGCTGTGCACCATCAGCTGGCCCTCAGAGTCGCATTGAGCCATGTCGTCAAACAGCTTGCTGTCCGTCGGACCCGTGTACACGTGCTCCACTTTGATCCTCGCATTCTCCATTGGAGACTTTATGTGCTGGACACACATGTCAACAAAACCTACACATGATCCGATACAAATGTAATGCGAGCAATTTCTTTTGTTATATAAAGCTCAACTTCTGTCTGTCTATTAGTGCGTATATAACTCGAGAACCACTTATCCGATTTATGTTTTTTTCTCTTCAATTCATAGATATGTTCTCTGGCCGGGTTATAGGATATATTTTGTTACGTTTGGTAACATAAGGAATAAGCGGTGACGATAATAGTAAATCAAGTCAGAAAAAAGTTTGCCACCAGCATTACACTGCCTAAACCGTTAAATATTAAACAAAATAATGTAGTAAAGGATTGTGTACAATCAAAAGATCTAAAATAAAGTTATCATACATCTAACTTTTACGGGTTCCGGTCAATTTATCGTAAACAATTTATCGTAAACAGTTTATCGTACAACAGTTTATCGTAAAACAATTTACCGAACGAACAATTTATCGTATGAACAATTTACCGTAAGAACAATTTATCGTAAAACAATTTATCGTAAGAACAATTTATCGTATGGACAATTTACCGTAAGAACAATTTATTGTAAAACAATTTATCGTAAAACAATTTATCGTAGAACAATTTATCGTAAAACAATTTATCGTAAAACAATTTATCGTAAAACAATTTATCGTAAAACAATTTATCGTAGAGCAATTTATCGTAAAACAATTTATCGTAAAACAATTTATGTATTATTATTGTCACAGACTCCACTGGACTTTCTTATACGTATTAAGGTCAAATCAATTATGAAAATATTATATAATATATTATTATATAGAAACCTTGTTTTCTAATTTTATCAATTAAAAAAAATGTACAGATGCGTATTAAGTTAGATTTTAGGCCCAAATTATTAAAATAATAAATACACATTACATATAAATAATATATATAAACCTTATTTATTATTTAATCAATTAAAAAAAATGTACAGAAGCGTATTGAGTAATTATTGAGACCCGTGTATTAAACTAATTAATAAACTCACAACTCGCCCCCTGTCACAGATGGAGGGTTGTAACTGGTCTCATTGGATCCGGCGGGAAAAATACTATAGGATTCTAGGGGGATGGGGGGCAAAACAACCCTCTATCTAGCACAGGAGTCGAGATATTTACGATTTTCTGTAATGAATACCATAAGTAGCGAAACAGAAAAATTCAATATTTACAATAAATACTGCATATAAACATAAGATATTATTATTTAATTTAATAGAATGAAATAAAAAGTTCAGGCATGTATTAAGTGATATTTTAGGCCCGTATTGTTAAAACAACAAATACACATATATTAAATAGATATTATATATATTATTTATATGTAATGTGTATTTATTATTTTAATAATTTGGGCCTAAAATCTAACTTAATACGCATCTGTACATTTTTTTTAATTGATAAAATTAGAAAACAAGGTTTCTATATAATAATATATTATATAATATTTTCATAATTGATTTGACCTTAATACGTATAAGAAAGTCCAGTGGAGTCTGTGACAATAATAATACATAAATTGTTTTACGATAAATTGTTTTACGATAAATTGCTCTACGATAAATTGTTTTACGATAAATTGTTTTACGATAAATTGTTCTACGATAAATTGTTTTACGATAAATTGTTCATACGGTAAATTGTCCATACGATAAATTGTTCTTACGATAAATTGTTTTACGATAAATTGTTCTTACGGTAAATTGTCCATACGATAAATTGTTCTTACGATAAATTGTTTTACGATAAATTGTTCTTACGGTAAATTGTTCATACGATAAATTGTTCGTTCGGTAAATTGTTTTACGATGAACTGTTTACGATAAACTGTTTTACGATAAACTGTTTACGATAAATTGACCGCAAATCAACTTTTACATTTAAGCCACAATTACTGCTTTTATGTTACATAGAAAATTATAAATGTTTGGGTTCTGTTTACGTGGACTTATGACTTAAAAAACATTAATCCTTATCGAAATAATGATTTCATCGTCATAAGTACTTAATGTAGATATAATTTGCCCTTTACAGCATTCAATTTGGTCTTTTAGTTTAGGAAATAACTTTAAATAAGTTATTACGGTAAAATATTATTAATAACACGTGAACTAAAGAATAGCTGCGTCGTAGCGTGGTAAAGAGTACGATTTGCATGTACTTGATCGGTATTATGCCGTGTTTAGACCAAAGAAAACAAAACACATCGTACTTAAAAATGTATAGGGTTTATTGCACTTTTGTCAATAAGACACAATGTTGCTGTTTTGTTTTTCCGGTCTAAACACGGCATTAGGATTCTCACGGCTCAACTGTTGTGTCAATTGTTTATTTTATTTTCAATAATTAACTTTTAAATTTAAACAGAACAAAAATTATTTGTACTTTTTGTTCTGATTCATTTTTGTTAGGTAATTTAATTCAAGTATATTTTTCTAAAATCCTAAACAATAATTTTGTAGTCCACACGAGGGAAACCGCGAGCACATCTAGTTTGTTATAATAATTAATTGACTTACCGTTAAAATCTCCTAGGAATTTCTCACAGACCAGCCGCAAAAGCGGTCTGATATTTATTTTCATTTCTTCTTTATTCAACCTGATCCCGAGTTCATCCAGGACAGCCGGCAGAGTCGAATCTACGTCTCCAACAACTTGAGAGAATATTTTATACAACGGCTCTAAAATGAATTCAATAAAACTGCGCTGTGCCGAATTGTGAGGTGGCTTTTTGGTGAACTTCCGACTGTGAAAACAATATAATATTAATTTCTTTGAGTTTTTCAAATTACACAGACACACTTACGATTTTGTATTGAAATAAATGTCCCCCCAGAGTCTCCTCGCGAATTCCTCCACATTTATGGCTCCATACGTCTGCTCATAGATACTTGCAAACGACTTGAGAGTGAAACAGACGCCGTACTGAGCGCTTGCAAAGCAAACATTGCCCAATGTTGGTGACACCACTTGTGGGTTCTCTTCAGCAGAGTACATACTGTTCAAATATAAATACATTTAAAAACACTCTACAAAATACTTAGCGGATTAAAATGTTTTTAGAGAAAAACCAACCAATAATATTGCTATCATTATTACCTTAAGAGTCCGTTGATTTCCTCGACAATGTGCCTAAGTTTATAATAGGCATCTTGAGGAGGCAGTTTCAACTCCAGTATTAGTCTGTCTATTTTGTTAATACAGACAGTGATGGCGAGCTTCTCCTGCACGGCATGCTTCAGTAACCGCTCCGTGTTGAGCATCACACCCTCAGCCGCATCGATGAACAAACAGACTCCGTCGCAGATCCTCATGGCAGCTGTCACCTCATCAGAGAAGTTCACGTGTCCGGGCGTATCAAAGATATTCATCAGGTACGATTTGTTTCTGATGTCCTGCAGGACGAGGGTGACAGGGATAGACTTGATGCCAACGCCTCTTTCCTGTTCGGTGAACAGAGTGTCCGTATACCTCAGGTTCTTCTCGTCTAGATCCTTGAATCCGGGGTGTGTCTGCCGTATCAGACAATCTACAAACGTCGTCTTCCCGTGGTGAAGGTGTCCGACCAACGCGACGTTACGGATCAGGGCAGAGTTGTCCATCATGTCAGCGAGAAATTCTATGTTGTATGAAGTCTCGGGCAGTTCTTGCTCCTTCAGTTGAAATTTCTTGCGCTTTACAGGTTCAATGAGAGGCTTATCCAGAGGCTGGGCGTCTTCTTCTTGAACTATAGTTTCCACATCCGGACCTGCGATTTATGTACATTTAGTATACGCACATCTATAACAGTTTCAATTACAATGCTTACCATAAACCTCTAGAGCGGACGGATAATAGCGCTTGTCTTCGTGTAAAACAACAGCCATTTGTGATGGTTCTGTATCTTGTTCTTCCATAGACTCATCCTGAAATATTTACAATTAATTAAATAGCAAACAAATTAAAATCAAACTAAACCAGAACGTACATAATCTTGAACATTTTCTCCTTCGTCAGCATCTTCATCTTGTTCTTCATTTTCTTCATCATCACTGTCTAGATCAGGGCCAACATAATTACCAAACTCATCATATAAATCTGCATCCATCTATAAAAATTGTATTATTATTAAAATTAAAAAAATCTACTTCTTAAACTTTTCCGATTGGAATTATATTGTAAGTATATTATATGTTACTTAACTATCCTGTATAAAAATTAAGTTAATTCAATTCTTAAGCTATTTTTATTAATGTATTATTTTTGATGGTTTATCTTATTTGTTTACAGAAAAATTAAACTGTTAACCTATAATTTCCTAATTAATACCGGGATACTTTTACAATGCTGGTGTATTGACAACACCATGAATCTTTTGATAATTGGTTTAGCTGCTTTTTTGTCATAATAATAATTATAATACACCTACTTTTATTTTTTAATGATAATTCATACAAAAACTTCAAAACTTTCTAACCTTCACAAACACTTTCAAACGTTTATGTTTAGATACGAGAAGTTAGTTACAGTGTAGCAAAATAGTAATACCAATAAAAAAAAAAAATATTGAGAGTGAAAATAATTAATGATAATTAATATAATGAGAAGTATACATAATTAACACAAATACGATTAATAAATAATTACATTTTTCAATATATGATAATAAAAAACTTTTTTTAGCTTTATATACATTTTTGACTAAAAACAATAATAAAGTTTTAAAAGCACTGGTCAAATTCATGAGCATAGATAATAAGTTGTGAAATACAAAACATTTCCAAATTTTCTTTAAATTAAAACTAAATTAAATTAATTTGATTAAAATACTTGTTAATTACAGGCTTACAGCTATAATTTTAATTATTGAAAAATGGCTACAGGGCTAGAAACGTATGTAAATCGTATCCTTTTCATTTTATATACAGAGCTTTGGAGCATACTGTATAGCGTTAAAATTTGTTTAAATATTACAATTTACTGAAAAAAGTAAAGAATTATTAGTAAGTGAAATAGCATTGCTTAGATTTCAAATAAAGGCACATAACATTGACTCCAAAGTTCTAATTTTACAGACTATAAATTGAAGGTTATCTTTTCTTATAAAACACAAGATACGGTATCGATAATAACATCTGACGGAAGAAACTTTGTGGTATGTGATTGAAGCAAGCTCATTTCAGATATATATATTTACTATAAGCATACATTTTTCAGGGGACGTTAAAAGGTTTCGATCAGACCATAAATTTAATTTTAGATGAATCCCATGAAAGAGTTTATTCTAGTACGACAGGAATAGAGCAAGTAGTTTTAGGTCTACATATTATTCGAGGCGACAATGTGTAAGTAATAATCAGATAATAAATGCAAAATCATACGTATAGTTATTTTTGTTCTCAGAGCCATCATTGGCCAATTAGATGAAGAAGTCGATGCAAGATTGAATTTCAGTACAATTAAAGCAGAGCCTCTGAATCCTGTAGTACATTAGAATTAATTTCATTTGTATAAATATTTTATAAGTTATTATTTTAATACATAATTGATAGTAAAAATTGTTTTTATTTATTGTTCCCGCACGCAACAATTCGAGTGTATAATATAGAGGAAATAAACGCTTCTTGAGGGATAAAAAACATTTCATACTTTTTATTCTTTATTTGATTTATCTACCATTTGAAAGAATTACATAAGACGGAAAAATATACCCACTTTCATTTTGCATTCTAATATCCTGAAAATTAAATAAAATGGCTTAATTTCTTACTGCTTTGAATATATATACTTATACAGACGAGATTTTCTTAATCTCACAATCAGTATAAGAGGGTGGGGGTGGGGGGGGTAAAAAAATTAAAAAACATTTTTGTGTAATATTCAAACAACTGTAATTTTTAAAAAGGAAATTAAAACTTGAAATCTTTACTTTAAAAATGATTTTCATTTCCATGGAGCAAAAAACGACGATTTTAGCTGAAAAACTTCAGTAACTCGGTGAAGAAATGCGAACAAATTATTGAGAACATTCGTGTGCAGTTCACAAATTTAAAATAATTAAAAAAGCTAAAAAAAGTGTAAAATACTCTTTATAATAGATATACCACAAAATAACCTAAAAATGAGAATATAAAATCAATTTATTAAAGAATATTGCACATATATGTATATCATATTACTCATTGAACACGGCAAACAAAGAACAGATTTAGAAAAATTTATAAGTAAACATTTTTACAGCTATTGGAATATAGCAAATTTTTTTTTGGAAAAATCAAAATTTCTATAATTTTGTTAATAAGTGTATGTTTTGTTTAATTTAACAGAAACTAGAGTACAAATATCATGCTTAAGAGGGTGATTCCCCCCCCCCCCCCCACCGTACGCAGCACCAATGCTTATATTTACTTATGGTTGTTGATTAGATTGAGTTCTATTAAACAAAAACAAGAAAAAATATATTACATTCTTTTATTAATATAAAAATATTTATACTACATACTTATGTATGTATTTATGTTGAAATCCAACTGCCACAAAAAGCTAAAAACTATTATTTTCCATTTCATCAATTTAACTCGCTTCATTTTCATATTTACTAGCGATTCCTTTCCTTCCAACCTCGGCCACTTTCGGTTGATCTTCACCTAGTTTCTGCTCCAACCCTTTCCAGCTTCTCGCAAACAAATACCCAGCACCGTGACTGTCATTCAAGACAACCTGCATCTTGTCTCTTACGATCAGATCTGTTTCAGAACCAGCACCGTCGTCTGCCGTGTCAGTTTTGGTGTTCAACCGTCGCACTTTGCCAGAAATCAAACTGATATCGACAGAATCGGACTCGGAAAGTTTGTCCGGCAGCGGGTACTTGTCTTCTGATAGGATCTCGTTATAGTCATAGAAGTTGTGAACATTAAAGTGCTCCGTCCTGTTTGGATTCAGGGCAAGTTCAACATCGAACGGTGCAACTACTGGTTTGTAGAAATCTCGGCTGTCATAGATGTTATTTTGGGGACATGCAATTATAACAAATATGTCTATCTGTAAAATCAATGAAAATAAATATATTCAAAGCTGTGTAATTGTAATTAATTAATTAATTAATTACTTCAGGAAAGTTTGCAAACTTGGCAATGTTCGGTTTCCCTACACTGAGAATATAGCTCTTTTTGTTGTGCAACTTGCAAAGCTTCTTCATCCTGTTTATAATCTCCAGATAGTTCTTGACCGACATTGTCGCGACCACGATCCCAATAGTCTGTGCGTCTTTGATCGCCTCCATCAGAAAGAACCTCCGTTTGTACGCAGCGTTTGTTTCTGCAAACTTCTCAAATTGTATTTTATCATTTTCTGGGTCGAAATAAAATAAATTCTCAACTGAAAACATGAAAATTCTTCATATAAATTACACGTATGTTAGTTTTGATTTTGTGTTTTCGTTACTTTTATAATGGTTATGTAAATTCCTAACAGCCCTTTCTCCATGCGTAATAAACAAAGTAGCACCGCTCGTGTAAGTATTGTTGTAGTCTTGTATTTTAACAATTATGATGTTTTTATATAAGTCAACATTTGCTTCCTTATTTTTAATCAGGCCATCTGGAAATTTAAACATAAATCTCTTAAATATTAATTTGTAAATTATTTAAGGTGATTATAAAAGACGATTCTTTATAAATCATTAAGTAAAATATAAGAAGGTATATCTCTGTTACATATTAAACATGTACATGCGATTAGATTTTTATTAAAACTTTTTCACCTTTCAAAAATCTGTAATCACTTTAAATATTTTTATCAACTAAATTGATATTGATGAAACCATTACCTATTAAACTTACATACGGTTTGTCACATATAACGCACACATTTTCGTGAAACTGCGCATTGAGCAATGTGAACAATTCAACTAAATCGACTTGCTTCTTTTCTAATATAGTTAAAACCGGTATCCTATCTTCTAATTGTGAAAAGCAGCTGTAGCCATAATGAATTATTGCATCTGAGTTTATATGTTCGGCAGCGACATAGTCGATGCAACAGCTGCAAACAAAAGCACACATATTAAACTATTGTACAGAAAGAAAATGTACTGAGACAAGTACCCTTCGTATGAACTATCGCCTATTATATACACACAGTTTCCTACATTCTTTTCAATCTGTAAAGCAACTTCGGCTGCATCTGGAAGCATGTGGCTTGGAAATTGCAAGCAAACCTGGAATCGATTTTTTAAATGAAATATTACTCTACGATCGGCAAAATTAACCTCACATTTTGAAAATTGTGTTTTTGTATCCATATCGAACATTTATCAATTTCGTATAGGGTTTCTAAGCATGAAATATCGTGTTTTTTTGGTTGTAAATCAATTTCGACTGTTTTCTCTAGACTGACGTTCTCGTGAGAACTAAATTGTGACATTTTAAATAATTTAATAGATGCACACAAACATATTAACGGAACGATTATAGAAATCACTTCTTGTCGAATATATAAATTAACAAGTAAAGTTTGACAGAAAGATATAGTATGTTATATTACACAGCAAAACACAATACAAAAAAGAAATAAAAGACATAACCTGCGGACATAGTCAGGGCCAGCAGGGCCATATCTGACAATTATTAGGGTAGTTTCACTATTCATGACTGGTCAACCTGTGTGGTCAACGTGATTAAGAAAACAGTACTACCACTACAAAATTAGTTAAAGAACTTGGAAAACCACTGATTTTGGCATAATCACAAAAAGGCTGTCTCTAAATAGTTATTTATCGTTATTATTTATTACAATTATAATTTTTATCTTTATTAAATCACACGTAGATAATCAAGCACTAAAGCATTCGACTGTTGACAAAAGAAAAGTTTAAAGTGAGCGATAACAATGTCTTACTAATTAAAATATCTGTCGTGTTTAGACAATTTATATTTCAGTGATTCACAAAATTGTATGGTAATTATAATAATTGATTTATTTTATAGAAATGATTGAAGTCACCGTGAAAACGCTTGATTCTCAAAATCATCAGTTTTCTGTTGATGATGAGGTAAGTACAATGCAGTTAGATTTTTACATGCAGGCACTGACATTTATTAAAATGTAATCTATTTCAGATAACTGTGAAAGAATTCAAAGAGCACATTTGTGAAAAAGTTAACATATCTGCGGACATACAGCGTCTGATTTACTGCGGACGCGTTTTACAAGATGCAAAAAAATTAAATGAATACGGTAAGTAATCAAATATATCATATCATCATCATAAAAGTATAACCGTGTCTTTATATTTTATGTCAGATGTGAATGGCAAAGTGATACATCTAGTACAAAGACTTCCTCCACAACCTGGTAACAGCGGCACTCATTCGTCATCTTCATCGACAAACTCGTCTCCTAGATTCACAACACGCCATGTTCTCAATTCGGGCCCAGGAAATCCAATATATCTTGGATCTATGGCATATTCAACAGATGTTATGGATTCTCAGGTAAACGACTGATTTAATATGTAATAGGTCAATCACCGTACATATTTTTCTACAGCAGGGCATTCCACAACTACCCCCAAGCCAGAACATTTCCAACAGTCGGCTAGCAGTGGCCCGCCGAATGCTTCGCATTGCCTCCAATCGGCTCAGTCTGATGGAGAGCAATGCCAGCGAGAGCTCCGGGCCGGCTGCAGATGAGAACGGCTCGCCTGTGGACGAGCTGAACGAGACGACGCCCGTGCTTGCGGCCCAGGTCATCGTACCGGCCAACATGCCTGGTAATTATTACAAGACATTTTGGTTATTTACTTATGGTTATTGGCCTAGCATATCATTTTTCTCAAGTTGTGAACTATCCGTATTTTTTTCAATAAAAAAAGATTTGATTTTGAAAAATTTAGTTTTTAATTTATATGCAGAACATACTTTTAATAGAATTTTTTATTTTTTTAATAATTAAAAGTAAAAAATTAAATATAATTTGGCAACCACAATATATTTCATACAAAAGATTGTGCAACGGTGGATGGAAATATGTATGTATACAGGGCTTTTTTTTAATTTAAAAAGGTGCCGGAACACATTTCTTGTCAAGCTTTTTACTGAAGAAAATTATATTCAAATATCATATAACAGGTTGACTGCCAAGAATAAATCACAAAAAATGTCTCAGATGCTAAGTAGAAAATAATTATTAAAATCATATTCTCAATTAGTTCTATTGTTTTTTTTTTTTTTAATTTATCAAAATCGACAAAAATTTATATACAGGGTGAGTCATATCAGGTGGAACAAACTTGAACCGTGGATTGAGAAAAATATTTTAAGCAAAAAACATTATATAAACATGTGTCCGGAAATTTGTCATGAGGGGGCTACAGCCCTTCAAAGATTTTATTCAAAATTAGTTTTTATTTAATATCTGGAGAACCCATTATGATAAAGTTATGAAATTTAATACGGGGTTTAGTATTCATAAATATTATTGATTTTCACTATTAACCAATTATAATTTAGACCAGGGCTGTATGGGGCCAGTAGGCCCATCGATTTTTATCTAGTATTTTTTTGTTCTTTAATTTTTTCCTGTGTTAGACATTTGAATAAGACTGTATGAGACAAAATACACAAAAATATACTTTGCTCATTTATCATAGGATAAACCGTTGACGAGAAATATGGATGCAAAAGAAAGGATGCTGAATTTTACTTAATATGGATGCATCAAATTACAAAAAATATTTTTATATTCTTGTTCTATGATAAACAATAAGGTAAAAAAATAATAAAAATTTACCTCCAAAAATTCATCCTTACCAACAAATAGCCATTTTAAGTATAGCTTTCTATAGTTATGTTAGTAAACTACATGCAACATTAATATAACTGACTATAGGTCTAAGAGGACACGTATTAGGTGATATATAAACATGAACTTTTTTCTTACTCTTAATCAAAGAACAGGAATATAGATTTATTTTGTTTAATTTGAAGCATCCGTATTAAGTAAAATTCTGCATGCTTTCTTTTGCATCGATATTGCTCGAAAACGGTTTATCCTATGATAAATGAGCAAAGTTTATTTTTGTGTATTTTGTCTCATACAATCTTATTCAAATGTCTAACACAGGAAAAAATTAAAGAACAAAAAAATACTAGATAAAAATCGATGGGCCTACTGGCCCCATACAGCCCTGGTCTAAATTATAATTGGTTAATACTGGAAATCAATAATACTTATTAATACTAAGCCCCGTATCAAATTTCATAACTTTAGCATAATGGGTTCTCCAGATATTAAATAAAAACTAATTTAGAGTAAAATCTTTGAAGGGCTGTAGCCCCCTCATGACAAATTTCCGGACACATGTTTATATAATGTTTTTTGCTTAAAATATTTTTCTCAATCCACGGTTCAAGTTTGTTCCACCTGATATGACTCACCCTGTATATGCAGTGTCAACCTGTTAAATGAAAAAAAAAGTGCCGGACAAAACGTTGCATGACAAAAAAAGCCCTGTATGTATATATTCTTAACTCGCTATCTCTTTTCCACAGTACATAATTATATATATATATCTTTAATATATACTATGGTCTCGCCAACTGTAATTTGTTGCTCTTGCACTACT
The DNA here is from genome assembly GCA_961205875.1 of Sialis fuliginosa. Classification (NCBI taxonomy): domain Eukaryota; kingdom Metazoa; phylum Arthropoda; class Insecta; order Megaloptera; family Sialidae; genus Sialis; species Sialis fuliginosa. Next base: position 32,579,146 of record OY540812.1, read on the forward strand.
TGCACACGTTTTTTTGTCTGTAAGCCGTACTCTATTACTTTTACGGATGCGTCTTTACCAACGCTGTCATGGCAGAGTGTTATCTTACTAGTTTGTCATTACTTTGAATAAACCTGGTTCTGAAACTATACCATACTATAATTTTTATAGTATTTAAAAGGGTCGAAGTTTCGAATAATCAGTGTTTAAAACAATAATTACTCAAAAACCATATGCCCAATGTTTAAAAAAAAAATAGTAAAATGTATGAGCTATCCATAAATAACATATTAAATTTTTAGACTTTTATCTATTCATTGCTCTAACGATCAAATAACCTTATGCTTTACAGATCAGCAACATGAATCAGTGACTGCTGCAGCGATCCAGGCTGCTCTAGCGGCCACAAATAACTTCCGGAACGTGTCCGAACAACAGCAGACACCTGTCGCAGAGACAGAGGCCGGTGCGGAGCCCCAGGCGGCTGGGCAGGCATCGAACGGTGACACAACACCACCACAGAGCATGACCCCGACAATCCGGATGTCCGAGCTGCTGGATGAACTGAACCGAGTGAACGTTCGCCTGAGTCCATTCCTGCAGCGTTATCATGAGTTGATGCGCGAGGACCCGACGTTCCCGAGCGAGGAGGAGAGCCGGCAGGCGCAGCTGCTGTTTGATCGCGTGTCATGCGTGCTTCATGCGCTTGCCCACGCGTACCACGCGCTCTCGGACATCATCTGTCCCCTGCGCAATCAGCCGGCACCCAGGTCGCTCCTGTGTCGCCCGATACTCGTCCAGCATGCTGTGCTGCAGGCCGGGATATCTTTACCAGTGCAAGTAGAGGTTAGCTCTCTCTTTATTTACGTACACTAGCATTCTCTCTATATAGATTGCCATCAACCAGCAGTTTGAAACGATTCTTTGAGAATATTCACCTCTACGAGTGATTTCTACACTTTCTAATACTTGAAGTAAAAATATTTTTATGTACAAAAATATATTGGTTAAGTTTTCCATAAAAAAAACAGGCAAATTATAAAAGAAATAAAAATATTTAAAATTTTGAGTATAGAAATAGATTTTTAAACAGTATTAATAGTTTTTAAAAAAAATTTCTGTCTGTTCCGATTTGACATGAAAACTACTGAACCGATTTCGATGGGACTTTAACTGGTTGAAAGCCTAAGACTCCAGAATTCGTTAAGGCTATATGATAATTGAAAAAGGGCAGTGTTTATTTATTGGGTTATTTAAAAAAAAAAAAAATGAAATGTTACAAATATATTTTTTGTTTTAACAATCCTCCAAAGGAAAACGGCTGCTGTTTTGGTTTAATATTTATTTATTATGATTTAGTTTTTAAAGTTTGGGTTCAATATTTATATATAAAAATAAATTGTATTGATGTCGAGCCCAAACCGATATTAAATGTTTATTTTAAATTATATTCTGAATACCTTGATGTAAAGGTATTACAGGCACATGTAGACATAACGAGTCACGGCAACTCTCCACCTGATTCTAATGCAACCGCAAATACGACTTCCGCCGCAGCGCCGACTCTACCTGGGGCCACGGCCGAACCCCAGGCCAACAGCGAGACCGCTTCGCAGGCTCCCAGACCTGCGGAGACACAGCAGCAGGCTCCACCCCGCGGCAGACAGCCGCAAGTTACGGTTACAAACCTGCCTGGCGGAGGCCGAAACGTAGATATATTTGTGGCGATGGGTTCAGACAACAGCAGCAGTGAGGGCGCTAATCCTCTCGAATCTTTTATGGCAGGAGGTAATGATTGTTTTATAATTTTAACTTGTCTTTTAAACAGAATTGTGTATGTACAGTCGGGACTCATTTATTCGAAGCCTTCTGAATCGTTTTGAATCGAGGAAGTCACGTTTATTTGAAGTTTATTTGAAGGGGCTCTCACCAAGTTATGTATAGATCCTTGACCAATCAGCGTTGGCGCGGGAATTGACGTCACCACGAAGATGTATTCAAATGTTGTAATTGTATAATAGAATATTTATTACAAGAAATCCTTTATTTATTCTTGTCTTCGTATTTTTTGATATTTTAACAACATATACAATCAAAGAAGTACAAATTCGACATTGCAAAATCATGAAAAAGCTATCACAGACAATTTTGTCTATTTGGAAAGTGTCATTTTAACTATTCTTAAATTGGCAATACGTTCTGTAATTTTGACAGATTTTTATGATTTTGCAATGTCGAATTTGTACTTCTTTGATTGTATGTGTTGTTAAAATCAGGGGTCCAGAGTTAATTCCGGAACTGAATCCCTGCTATTCGTTCCGGAACTTTTAAAATCTATCCGTTCCCTACGTTAAAAACTCCGGAACGAATAGATTCTATTAACTCCGAAAAGAATTCGTGCCGGAACTTTTAAAATCTATTCGTGCCCTGGCTTATAAACTCCGGAACTAATAGATTCTATTAGCTCCAGAGGGCATTAATTCCGGAATTTATAAAATCTATTAGTTCCCTGGCTTATAAGCTCCAGAACTAATACAATCTATTAATTCCGCACGGCATTCGTGTCGGAACTTATAAAATCTATTCGTTCTCTGATTTAAAATCGTCGGAACTTTTAAAATCTATTTGACTCCAGGAGACATTATCAGTGGAGCAGATAGATTTTATAAGTTCTTTAGTGTATCCGGCACGATTAAAGTCTATACGTTCCTAAATTTTATATTAGATTGATTGTACATGAAGCCAACATACATTTTATGAATTTTTGTAACAAATATTTTATTGGAATAATTTGATATATGATAATTGTCATCAAAAACAATTTACAGCAAATACGTATTAAGGTAGATTTAGAGCCCTTTTTCTTAGAATACCGTATTCTCAGAAATAAAATCAAATATATTATATACTATGTAATCATTTATAAAATTAATTAAGTCAGACACGTATTAAGGAAAATTTGGACCCCATTTTCTAAATATTTAAATATTTTGGAAAAAAAAATGAGATAGTCAGTTGTATTAAACATTAACTAAATAAATTTAAAGTCAGTCACGTATTAAGGTAAATTTAATGTCCTTTTTACTAAAAAAATTGTAATGTCGGAAATAAAATTAAAAAATTAAGATGATACTATTACGTTCTGTGAAACAAAACCTAATACAGAATTAAGTCAGTCGTGTATTAAGTAAGATTTAGAGCCCTTGTTCTTAAAATAACATAATCTCATAAACAAAATCAAATATTCTATATATTATGTAACCATTTATATAAATTATTAAGTCAGGCACGTATTGAGGAAATTTGGTACCGTTTTGTAAATATTTTAAATTTTAGGAAAAATAAAAAAATAACATGAGATAGTAAGTTGCATGAAACATTAAATATATAAAATTAAAGTCAGTGACGTATTGAGGTAAATTTAAAGCCCTTTTATACTAAAATTTAATAATATTGAAATAAAATGATAAAATACTATGGTAACTTATTTTATGTGAAACAAAAACTACAACCGAATTAAGTCAGATGTGTATTAAGTAAGATTTAGAGCCCTTCTTCTTAAAATAATGTTATCTCAAAAACAAAATCAAATATGCTATATAATATGTAATCATTTATATAAATTTTAAGTCTGACACGTACGAAGGAAAATTTGGGCCCCGTTTTGTGAATAATTTAACTTTTCAGACAAATAAATAAATAACATGAGATAGTAAGTTGTATGAAACATTGACTGTATAAAATTAAAGTCAGTCACGTATTAAGGTAAATTTAATGCCCTTTTTAATAAAATATTGTAATATCCGAAATAGAATGAAAAAAATACTATGGTATTATTGATTATGTTCTGTAAAACAAAAATTATAACAAAATTTAGTCAGATGTGTATTAAGTAAGATTTAATACCACTTTTCTTAATGTAACGTAATCTCAGAAACAAATGCATACGTACTATATAATATGTAATCATTTATATAAATTATTAAGTCAGATACGTATTAAGGAGAATTTGGGCCCCGTAAATTAAAAAAATTAAGATGGTATTATTAATTATGTTCTACAAAACAAAACTTAATACGGAATTGAGTCGGTCGTGTATTAAGTAAGATTTTGAGCCCTTCTCAAAATAACGTAATCTCAAACAAAAACAAATATAATATATATTATGTAATCATTTATATGAATTATTAAGTCAGACACGTATTAAGGAAAATTTGGGCCCCGTTTTCTAAATATTTACAAATTAAAAAAATAACATGAGATAGTAAATTGAAATATTTTTTATATATTTTTTTCTGCTTTCTTACGTATTAAAGCAAGCATGTATAAATGAAAATTTTTGCCCGTTTTGTAATAGTGATGACGACGTATCAAAAATACAAATATGAAAAAGAAAACAATTATTTTAAAATTTTATTAATAAAATTCAAATATAATAAAAATCAAATGAGTTCTGAATACTATTAAATAAGTATAATAAATGCAGTTTACAGTTCTGTTATGAATTTAGGAAATTACTCATAGAACATTTCTTGATAATTAAACATAATTTTGATGTTAATTTTATTTAAAAGTAATTTTCTTTTCATAAATACTGGATATGTAACGCTTCGCAGGTGATAAATTTTTTATTTTGTTCTTTTTTACTATTAAAAATATTATTTACAATATTTTGGGTTTCAATTAACTACAGCAAATATCGTATACCTAAATACCTATAATCTATTATACCTATGTTATATGTAATGTTTTTATATAGGTACTGCGTATTTCGGTGTTTATATTTTTACTGTCGATTGTCTGTTTTCAACTTTGTAGATGTTTTAAGTAATAAAGAGATTTCTTTCTTTCTAGACTTTGGATTTACTATTGGTTAAAATGAGAGCGATATATATCAAAACATTGCTGTTCGTATACATAACATATGTATGGTGTATAGGTACAGAAACAAAGATAGTTATATTATATAACAATACAAAAGATGTGTACATCTCTTTTACACTTGTACAATATTATGAATAATGACAAATATGTTTAACTTGCAGCCTGGTAAAATTTCAACAAATGATTAGAACGTACATCTAATTAATATACATATATTCAAGATAATTTGCTTTGATTGAAAAGGACAAAGTGAGATTAATATGGTTTCTTCGGTACCCTAAAAAAGATTTGAAAATCTAATATCTACAATTAGTAATAAAATTTACAAAAAACATTAATAAATGAACTGTCAACTCAAAATGAACATATAAAACTCTAAAAATATAAATATAATTTTTATTATTGTCACAAACACATCTTGCATTTTTTAATTTTGTTTATGGATGTTTAGTTTTAGAGGATTTAACCGTACTGTACTTGGATTATTGAATAGAATGAAAACGACATATATTTTTCTCCTTTTTACATACATAATCTACAAAGACCTTGTATTCATAAACAAGGATAATTTTATTATTTAACTATACAAGTTATGAATACATCTCTATTTCACAAAATACTAAATATTATCCACTAAATTTTTATAGTGTAACAAATGCATTCGTAGCTTGCAAATTACAGAGCTATTGCAATAATTGTTTAAACATATTAAGTTATAAATTTTTTAAAGGTTTAATCAATTGTTGAAATTTTACCAGGCTGCAAGTTGAACATATTTGTCATTATTCATAATATTGTATAAGTGTAAAAGAGATGTACACATCTTTTATATTGTTATATAATATAACTCTCTTTGTTTCTGTACCTATACACCATACATATGTTATACGAACAGCAATGTTTGGATATATATCGCTCTCATTTTAACCAACAGTAAATCCAAAGTCTAGAAAGAAAGAAATCTCTTTATTACTTAAAACATCTACAAAGTTGAAAACAGACAATCGACAGTAAAAATATAAACACCGAAATACGCAGTACCTATATAAAAACATTACATATAACATAGGTATAATAGATTATAGGTATTTAGGTATACGATATTTGCTGTAGTTAATTGAAACCCAAAATATTGTAAATAATATTTTTAATGGTAAAAAAGAACAAAATAAAAAATTTATCACCTGCAAAGCGTTACATATCCAGTATTTATGAAAAGAAAATTACTTTTAAATAAAATTAACATCAAAATTATGTTTAATTATCTTAAGAAATGTTTTTTGAGTAATTTCCTAAATTCATAACAGAACTGTAAACTGGATTTATTATACTGTTATTTAATAGTATCCAGAACTCATAAATTAACGCCAAATTTATATAAATATTTATGTTATATTTGATTTTTATTATATTTGAATTTTATTACTAAAATTTTAAAATAATTATTTTCTTTTTTATAATTGTATTTTTGATACGTCGTCATCACTATTACAAAACGGGCAAAAATTTTCATTTTATACATGCTCGCTTTAATACGTAAGAAAGCAGAAAAAAATATATAAAACATATTTCAATTTACTATCTCATGTTATTTTTTTAATTTGTAAATATTTAGAAAACGGGGCCCAAATTTTCCTTAATACGTGTCTGACTTAATAATTCATATAAATGATTACATAATATATATTATATTTGTTTTTGTTTGAGATTACGTTATTTTGAGAAGAAGGGCTCAAAATCTTACTTAATACACGACCGACTCAATTCCGTATTAAGTTTTGTTTCGTAGAACATAATTAATAATACCATCTTAATTTTTTTAATTTACGGGGCCCAAATTCTCCTTAATACGTGTCTGACTTAATAATTTATATAAATGATTACATATTATATAGTACGTATGCATTTGTTTCTGAGATTATGTTACATTAAGGAGGTAGTTGCATAAAAAAATTACAAGATTTAATTTTGAAAATTTCACCACTGAAAATACAATACTTTTTTAATACAACATTTTTTTTTCCTGATTTTTTACCGTTTTGTTATAAAGTTATTTAATTTTAAAAAACGTAATTTTAACATGGAAGATATAGCGAATTAGTTCGATCGGCGCTTTCTATTGAAGATTTTATCTGTTTATTAGAAGATTATTAAATAAATTTAGTTTTTTTCGATAAAAGTATTATTTTTTAATCATTTAAAAAAATTTGAAATTTTTTCACCGTTTCGTTAATTTTTAATTTACATTTGTTTGCAATAATTGGCAATAAAAAGAATAAAATTTAATGTCATAAGTATACACTTGGCAACATCGTAACGGTTATATAGCCAATAACAAGTAGGTTTGCTTTGATTGGTTCGAATATAGTAGCGGGAAATACAAACAACTCATAGATTTAAATATTCATCACCCATATGTAATTTATATAAATACTGATCAATTAGTAGCAGTTCATATAATGTTCTAATAATTATTATTATTACTTTCTACTGATTATATAATAAAATTGAATAATTTAATGATTTATGCCTTCAAGAAATTAACATACATATCTGCTTTTTCAATAATTACAAAAAAATATTCAGTATAAAAGGAATAAGGATAGGTTAATTAAAATAAAACAGCCAAGTACATGATAATGTTCCGTAGCCATTTAAATTTTTTTTCAAAAATCTTATTATTTAGGTTTTTGGGTTATCAACCTACGTCCATATACCAAATTGCATCTTAATAGGGTCGATCCAGACTATCGAGGTGTTGCTCCAATCAAATCTTATGATATTTACATTGACGAGCTGGCCTCGCTCCAACCAAATCTTATGATATTTACATTAACGAGCCAATCTCGGTCCATCAAATCTTATGATATTTACATTATTGCACAAGTTTAGATCACACTTTACTCGGTGATCAGTACTAGAATGATCAAAACGAACTGAAGTTCTTATTCGCATTATGGGTACAATCCATGCCAGGTTTGATCACGCTCCGGTAAAATATTCATAGATACTATACTGCATCGGAGCGTGATTGGACCGAGATCTGACCGATACCTATAGTGTGAATGATTTCATTGTTTATTTATATTTGATTGGAGTGAGATCAGCCCGAGGCCAGCTTGATAGTCTGGATCGACCCTAGAGGTTCCTAGTTTTCTACAGAACCCTAAAAAAATAACATATATAGCAAATATATAAAAAAATATTTATACTCTTAAAATAAAAAGATATTTAATCAGAATAAAATAATTAGTGTAGGAAAAAACTATGTTTCTTTACATACTATAACGAAAGACTAGTTTTCAATATGATTTTATCAAGTAAGTAATATGAATTGTGACAGAACAACACATTTTCGATGAAATATAGGTATTATGTAGATAATATCTTCGGTTATATTAAAAATCATTTTCTTAGAATTAGTAACTCATGGATGAGCACATACATCCTCTTGGAGTAAATTTTAGATGCCTTTCTCATAATAGTTGTTATAGGCTCGCTGAAGATAATTATTTTTATAGGTGACATTTACTATTTTAGGTTATGTGCGTAAAAAATAAACACTAGATTCTTAACAACGTTACCAACATTTGATATCAAAATTTTGTGAGTAAGCAACGTTGCCACATTTTTCATCATCTGAGTAGAGGCATAAAAGTCAGTTTTTAATAAATTATAAAATAAATATTATTTATTTCGGGATAATTTACATATACTTGAGTGTAATTATCAATATTTCAAATACTTTCAACCGCTAGATAAAAATATTCATCATGATGATTTAAATTTCTTTGAATTGGCACTTTAATCAAATCAGCGACTATAAACTATTTCATTTATATTTTAAAAATATTAACTAATGTTTATACTGTTGTTAATTGATCTAAGGTATTAAGTTACAATATAATCTATTTTCTGAAAACATTATATTATTTTTTATTGGTATATACAAGAAAATTCCAATAGATGGTCAACAACTAGAGATTACCGCAACTGACTCCGAAAAGTGGTATTAAATCTTAATTAATACACATCTCACTAAATTTCGTTATAATTTTTGTTTTACAGAACATAATTAATAATACCATAGTTATTTCGGATATTACAATATTTTATTAAAAAGGGCATTAAATTTACCTTAATACGTGACTGACTTTAATTTTATACAGTCAATGTTTCATACAACTTACTATCTCATGTTATTTATTTATTTGTCTGAAAAGTTAAATTTTTCACAAAACTGGGCCCAAATTTTCCTTCGTACGTGTCAGACTTAATAATTTATATATATTTTTTAAAAATTTATTTCATGGCTTTAATTATACATATGCAGCCAGCTATTTGTATAATTGACGTCACGGCCTTCACCAAACATGGATGACTGGTGGGATTGGGATATGCCCCGGGGCGATCAGGGCAGGATACATTCACGAAGCCCAGAGGACCACAGGTTCTTTCCTAGGGGCTATACAATAGGTTCTACTCTATCTTAATCTATACCTCCTGTCCGATTTTGTTTTTGAGATAACATTATTTTAAGAAGAAGGGCTCTAAATCTTACTTAATACACATCTGACTTAATTCGGTTGTAGTTTTTGTTTCACATAAAATAAGTTACCATAGTATTTTATCATTTTATTTCAATATTATTAAATTTTAGTATAAAAGGGCTTTAAATTTACCTCAATACGTCACTGACTTTAATTTTATATATTTAATGTTTCATACAACTTACTATCTCATGTTATTTTTTTATTTTTCCTAAAATTTAAAATATTTACAAAACGGTACCAAATTTCCTCAATACGTGCCTGACTTAATAATTTATATAAATGGTTACATAATATATAGAATATTTGATTTTGTTTATGAGATTATGTTATTTTAAGAACAAGGGCTCTAAATCTTACTTAATACACGACTGACTTAATTCTGTATTAGGTTTTGTTTCACAGAACGTAATTAATAGTATCATCTTAATTTTTTAATTTTATTTCCGACATTACAATTTTTTTAGTAAAAAGGACATTAAATTTACCTTAATACGTGACTGACTTTAAATTTATTTAGTTAATGTTTAATACAACTGACTATCTCATTTTTTTTTCCAAAATATTTAAATATTTAGAAAATGGGGTCCAAATTTTCCTTAATACGTGTCTGACTTAATTAATTTTATAAATGATTACATAGTATATAATATATTTGATTTTATTTCTGAGAATACGGTATTCTAAGAAAAAGGGCTCTAAATCTACCTTAATACGTATTTGCTGTAAATTGTTTTTGATGACAATTATCATATATCAAATTATTCCAATAAAATATTTGTTACAAAAATTCATAAAATGTACCTATGTTAATTATCTATAAATTACAAACCGCGAAAGCCTTAACAATAGTTTAAATAAATTAATAATACTCGATTTGCATTTTATAGTAATTACATACACATTAAACTATTTGGCTTCATGTACAATCATCTAATATAAAATTTGGGAACGTATAGACTTTAATCGTGCCGGATACACTAAAGAACTTATAAAATCTATCTGCTCCACTGATAATGTCTCCTGGAGTCAAATAGATTTTAAAAGTTCCGACGATTTTAAATCAGAGAACGAATAGATTTTATAAGTTCCGACACGAATGCCGTGCGGAATTAATAGATTGTATTAGTTCTGGAGTTTATAAGCCAGGGAACTAATAGATTTTATAAATTCCGGAATTAATGCCCTCTGGAGCTAATAGAATCTATTAGTTCCGGAGTTTATAAGCCAGGGCACGAATAGATTTTAAAAGTTCCGGCACGAATTCTTTTCGGAGTTAATAGAATCTATTCGTTCCGGAGTTTTTAACGTAGGGAACAGATAGATTTTAAAAGTTCCGGAACTTTATCGGAGCGGGAGTCAAATAGGCATTAATGCCGGACCCCTGGTTAAAATATCAAAAAATACGAAAACAAGAATAATTGAAGGATTTTTTTGTAATTGATATTCTATTACACATTTATAACATTTGAATATGTCTTCGTGGTGACTTCAATTCCCGCGCCAACGCTGATTGGTCAAGGAACTATAGAGACTATTTATGTAAATGTCTTTATATACCTTGGTATTTAATATTTATCGTTAATAGTTAATCGTGATAGTGAAATAATTTTACTTTACTTTTCATTTAGAATATGAGCAAGGTGACGAGTGATAAGTGTCTAATTAATTCTACAAAAATTTCAAAAATATGTTCGTTTACGTAATGATTCGAGAATGGTAGGAGGTGAAGGAGGAGAAAAAATTTCGAATAAACGAAACTCGGCATTTCAGATAAACAAGACTTAGTATAAACGAGTCCCGACTGTACTTAAGTACAGGTATAATTCTGCTTTTAAATACTAATAATGTCGTGTGTTACAGCGGGCATGGGCAGCCTCCCCAACCACGAGATGATAAACAGTCTGGTGTCGGCCGTAACCAATTCAATGATCCGTGGCGTGAGTTTGGGCACAGGCAGCATCCCGATAGGGGCCAACATAACCGTCAGCACGAGCAGCAGCAACAGCAGCTCTGCCAGCGAAGGAAGGGGCTCAACAACGGCGCCTGGCACGACAACACCACCGACGACCACGACCGCCGAGGAGACGGCAGCCAGCGTCAACCAGAGCCAGCAGCCTGGGCAGAACTCACAGGCACGGGGTAATACCGCAACTCTGCCGACGACATCGACCCAGACACCCAGGGCTACGCCACGCCCACACGTGCACCTCGCACCGCACGCCTTCAGGGGCTTTGACCCGTTCCTACAGTGTAACTCTCACCATGTGTCGTAAGTAAACCTATCAGCTTTTCACCATTTCACAACAACTGTGATGATTTACAGCTGAGAATGCGTAAATTATAAACACGTTGTGAATAATTAATTGTAAATGTTCCAGGGGCCGATCTGCTCGTCAGTCAAACAGAAGCCACGTCCGCTCTGGACAGATAAACATCCGGCAGAACCGCGGGTTCCCTAGAGATATCCGTGGCGAGACTGTTGGAGCCACGGCACCGCCGGCCAGCACTGACACAGAGAGGGCCGTGCCTCAGGGCCCCGCACCTCAGACAACTGTCACTGTCAACAGTAGTTCAGTGGCGGCGGAGGTTTGTAAAATTATACTTATACATCATCATAATAATAGAATTCAAATATACTCAAATGTAATAAAAATATAGCTAAGCAAATTGATATAAGCTATTAGAACAGGGCTTTAAAAAATCTAATTTGCATAATAAAGTAAAAACTGTGGCTATTTAGCCGATGGAGATAGACACATTCTACGACGCAGCCGACCAGAGCATCACATCGACATCGGAGGCACACAGGTCGCCCCAAAGGGTACTGCTGCCCACATCCAGCAACAACGTGCAGCCAGAGGTGCAGCAGCCGCTACCGGATGTCACCATCGGCTCAGAGCCCTGGCACAACAATGTACCGCCCGTAAGTCCCACTATCTTCAGACATTGTATTTTATTTGAAGTTATGTAATTTCTATTAATTACTTAATATAAATTATTTAAAGTTTTAATCCGTAAGTAGAGGTGGGTAAATTCATATGGTCATTCGAATAACTCGGTATTTGAAATATTCAATTGTAAAAACTAAGCATTCGAATAATTTGATTCTTCATTTTTTCAACAAATGCCAGCTCTATTTGTAAGACTTCGCTCCCATGGACTATGGAATTATTGTTTAGAATTTTTGAAAAATTAAGTTGAATTAAGTACAAACATGATTAGTTATTATTGTAATAATAACTTATCGAATACTGGCTGAGTGCATGCAAATTGTACTCTTTGCCCTGCTGCGATGCGGCTCTTCTTTAGTTGACGCGTTATTAATAATAATTAACAATATAAAACTTATTTCCTAAACTAAAAGACGAAATTGGATGCTGTAAAGGGCAAATTATATCTACATTAAGTATTTATGACGTTGAAATCATTTATTTCGATTAAGATTAATTTTTTGCAGGTCAACGTAAACAGAACCCAAACATTTATAATTTTCTTTGTAACATTAAAGCAGTCATTGTGGCTTAAATATAAAAGTTAGATATATGGTATCACTACACAATTCTTTACTACATTATTTTGTTCAAGTATTGCAAAAGAGCGCACTGTAGCAAACTTGATTTACTATTATCGTCACTGCTTATTCCATATGTTACCTAACGTAACAAAATATATCCTATAACCTGGCCAAAAAACATATCTATGAATTTAAAAAAAAAAAAACACTTAAATCGGATAAGTGGTTCTCGAATAAAATAGACGGACAGGCAGACAGATGTTGAGCTTTATATATATTTAGGAAACAAACATATTAAGACTGATCTTAAGTTTATGTGATTTTCAAAATTGACACAAATATAATAATTTAAATTATTACAGAATTGGGTATCAATCGTGACGAGAGACATTCAGACGCAGAGACAGCAAGGGCCTCAGCCTCCATTCAGCGATGCCTACATGTCTGGAGTTCCGGCTAAACGTAGAAAAATCATAGCGTGCAATAAACCACAGGGATCGCTCCAACAAATTATATCAGGTTGGTAACTATGGGTTGTAGTGTAGAATGTTGACTTAACTATCTGTGTTGCAGACGGTCTCCGGCAAGCGGTTCTCAACAGCGGTCTGTCTTCCTCGGTCCCCGTTGAGTCAATAGTACGGGCGGCGGCCACGGACGCATCTCTGCAGACAGCGTACCGCGAGGAGCTCCGCCAGAGCGTGGCAGCACGTCCGGCGCAGGCAACTGCACCGGACCTTGCCCCCGTCGAACGGTTTCCCAATGCCTACAAGTCAGGCTTCTTCGATAAAGCATAGATATATTATATTCGTTAATCGATAAGTAATGTTTGTTTAAATTGGGATTTGTTTCTATTTCTTCTTAATTTAAATTATTCCCGTGGTATTTCCTATAAATAATGTGTTTTTTTATACAGATTTTTAATAATTTAACTGCGGATTTTACGGAATTAATGTTATTTTAGATAAAGTTTGTTTTGATTGTTAAATGACAAGAGTAAATTACAAAATGGATTTGATAAGAAAGTTTGCCGAGAGCACGTATCTGAATTAATATTGATTTCCGTATGTCCTGTAGGTGAATTCTACACCCGATATGTATTTATTTATGTAATTTATAGAACAGACCCTTGTTTATGAATGACCAAATATAAAATAACGTCAAGTCTTTTTTAAAATGATCATTAAATAAACTATGTGTTTTCTGTAAAATACCAACAGAGTACTCTGAACGAAAGTACAATGAATTCGATCATTTATTTGAATAACTCGATATTCAAAATATTCGATTGTGAAAACTAAGCATTCAGCGAGGTTTATATTTGCAAGTCAACCTGATACATTTCGCCCGCATTCAGTTTTAAATCGTACCATGCGTGTGTAACCGGACGTGTGCGACCCCTTAGTCTGAATGCAATGATTAATATAAGAACACACATTTGAATAAATTATTCAAATGAGTTAATTCAATCATAGGATTCCAAATCATTCGAATATTTCGATTGTTTAGTTTTTCAATAATCGCCTGCCTCTAAACGAGGGTCTGATTTTTAACATTAACGTCTGATATTATAAAGAATTTGCTCTGGAGTAGAAGCTAAGCTAAGCTGATGCTACCTGCAAATATAAATTACAGCCCACTGACAGTTCTAATCGATTGTATGGTCAATTTGAATGTCCACAAAATACATTTTCAATATTGTATATTAAGCCGCGTTTACACTATGTAGCAAAACCTGCTATATAACAAATGTTATATAACTTTTGCTATAAGTACGAAAACGGAAAAATGTCAAATGTTACATGTAGCAGTTTTTGGTGCTACATATAGCAAAATCTGCTACATATAGCAAGATTTATGTTTTCCATCCAGAGTAGGTAAAGATCAAAGAAAAATAAGCTACATGTAACTTTTGCTATATGTAGCAAGTATTACAAGTAGTTTTGGTTCTCTAGCATCTGCTACATGTAGCAGTTTCTATCATTCGAGTTCAAGCGGTGATATTTATATGTCTTATGTGTCTATGTCTACAACGGTTTTTTCATTTTTAATAAAGCTTTCATAATGGAAAAGTCATGCAAAGTCATCTACATTTTAAGTCTTTCAGCAAATCACTTCCACTGTAATTTTCTCTAGCTAATAATAACGGCCGAACCCAAAACCTACGTTTCCTTCTATGACATTCCAAAAATATCGTAATAGCTGCCGCTAGCATTAAGTCTTTCCTCCTCGACATCTTCAATCAGACTGGATGTTATATAACTTTTGCTACATGTAACACAGTATCATTTGAGTACAATTTGAAAAATATAGCACTGCTACATATAGCAAATGTTATATAGCAGATTTTACTACATAGTGTAAATGCGGCTTTACAAGTTGTGCACGCAGCTTCGCTCGCGTGGACTACGGAATTATTGTTTAGAATTTATGAAAAATATAGTTGAATTAAAACACGATTAGTTATTATTGTAATAATAACTAATCAACACCTAAATTACCTAACAAAAAAGAATCAGAACAAAAAGTACAAATAATTTTAAATTTAAAAGTTAATTATTGAAAGTAAAATAAACAATTGACGATCAAAAGATAACGGCCAAGCCGAGGGAGTCTGAATGGCAGCCGAGTCGAGGGAGTCACAATGGCGGCCGAGCGCATGCGAATCTTTCTCTCTGCTCCGTTCCGACACAGTACTTCTTTAGTTCATGCGTTATTAATAATATTGTACCATATATAACTTATTTAAACTTACTTCCTAAACTAAAAGATTTAATTGGATGCTGTAAAAGGCAAATTATATCTACATTAAGTACTTATGACGATGAAATAATTTATTTTGATAAGGATTAATGTTTTGCAGGTCATAAGTACGTAAACAGAACCCAAACATTTATAATTTTCTTTGTAACATAAAAGCAGTAATTGTGGCTTAAATATAAAAGTTAGATATATGGTATCGCGGACTTTATTTTAGATCTTTTGATTATACACAATTCTTTACTACATTATTTTGTTTAATGATTTTGGCAGTTCATTCCTTATGTCACCTAACGTAACAAAATATATCCTATAACCAGGCCAGAGAACATATCTATGAATTAAAAAAAAACATGTAAATCGGATAAGTGGGTCTCGAGTTATAAGCGCACTAACGGACAGACAGACAGACAGCTTTAAAATCCCTAGCATATTCATATTGATTTTACATCTTGCAGATAGCTTTAGCTTCGTTTTTGAGAGAAAATTCTTTATAATATCCAACAAATCAATTATACAGGGTGTTTAGTATGGCGATACGAATATTTTCAAGGAAGATAGAATGAAATTTAAGCAAATATACCTATATACAAAGTGCAACAGTTTTTTTTATATCGTCCATTTTAGTAAATTTTTGAAAAAACCCAGATTTATACATGTTAATCATAAACACTATCAGATCAAAATAAAATTTATGAATAACAAAAACAAAAAATGGCTGCAGTTTAACATTTAAAAACTTATAAAACTTTTTTTTTTTTTTAATTATTTTATAAAATCTAGTACATTTACAGATGTTCAGATGGTTTTAAAAACTGCTCTATTTTATACCCTTTCGAAAAACCTACCATAATATCTGTATGAATTGGCTATTTTTGTTAAAAAAACTTACATTTATCCCAGAATAAGTAAGATTTTTACATTTTCCCAGAGTCCGATCATAGTAAGCTATTCTAAATAAGTAATTAAAAACGTGATGCGATACTTTTCAAACATTTTTTTATACACATTGGATAGTGTAACATCTACTCCAGGGCCCTTATTCTCGAGTTCACTAGAAAATATGTCGAATTTGAGTTTTTCGTTTTAAATTTTAAATCTCGAGTCAAAGGGTACTAAATTTCATATTCTTGAGCGCATTCGAAATGAATCTCGATTTGAAATTGGTCTTAGAAATTTATGCCATGTTTTCAGAACTATTCACTAGCAATTGACTAATGAAAGAGTAACTAAAAATAACAGTATCTACTGACAGAAAAAATCAACATCATAACCATTAAGGTATTTCTCGGAAAAATTAAAAGATTCAAGAGTAAGCTCAAATTTTGTAAAAAACTAAAAAAAGGTTATTAGAAGCTCCATTCAAAATCTTAAAATGATTGACCATCTGTGAACGAAGATATCGTCAAAATAAAATCAAAAATTTAACATTGCGAGTATAGGGATTACGATATTTTAAACGGATTTTCAATGAAAAAGTAAATAATTTGATGTGAAGGAAGATCAAGAAATTTATGAAATATTCAGGGAAACTAAATTAATATAATTGGAGTTAATATAAAAAATCTCAAGTATTTTCACCACCCCGTTTTTAAGTTATAAGTAAAATAAAAACTTATTTTCTGATAAAAAATATCACGGTACTAGCTATGACAACGCCGCAAAGTATTGACAATTGCCGCGGTATTTAAAAATCGTACGTGCTGAATATATTGTTCTTTTAATTTAAGGAATAATAAAAATAATAAAAGCCGTTTCTTAATTATAAACTTATAATATATAACAAATTCAGCTGCAAATAATAGTACACGTTATCACATCAAAACATTAAATAATATGTAGCTGTCATCGAGAATACAAAAGTCGCGCATGCGCAATAGAAAAAACGTTGCCAAATTTTATTTTAATTTATACCACGGCTATCTTGATTTTATAGTACACTTTTTTTTCCTTTTCTAACATATAGCGTACCTTGTTTCTCCCCGAGAAATACCTTTTAAAACAACAATATTAAAAGTAATAAAATTAAAATTTGAGTTTATTATAAGTATATTGAAGACAATTCGTTTCCAATGGTGTAAATACTGAATTTTTGTTGCACTCATGAACTCATGAACCACTGGACTGATTTTAATTAAAATTTATTTGTTGGTTCTGACTAGCAGATGATCTCATATAAAAATCATCAAAATCTTGTGGAGGGTACGGAGATGGTACCCCAAAATCGGTGTATTTAAATGTGTTTATGATTTTGTTCTTCTAAAATATCTAATTTACTTGGACTATTATGGTAGGTTTTTCGAAAGGGTATAAAATAGAGCAGTTTTTAAAACCATCCGAACAAATGTACTAGATTTTATAAAATAATTTTTTAAAGAAATAATTTTATCAAAGTTTTATATGTTTTTAAATGTTAAACTGCAGCCATTTTTTGTTTTTCTTATTGATAAATTTTATTTTGATCTGATAGTGTAGCATTAACATTTAGTAATATAAAAATCATGTTTAAAAAATATAGGTTCTTTAACTTTTGAACTTTTGCGATTAACATGTATAAATCTGTTTTTTTCAAAAATTTACTAATATGGCCGATATAAAAAAAACTGTTGCACTTTGTATATAGGTATATTTGCTTAAATCACTTCCAAATGACTCATTCTACCATCCTTCAAAATACTCATATCGCCGAACCAAACACCCTGTATAACATTCAATTATAGAAAAGATAATTTTTTTATTTGAGCTCCTATTTTAGCGAGGAATTTAATTTTGTTCTGCACACTTTTACGGGGAGGGAGGGGGGTGGGTGGCTTTGATGAGATATTGTAGCAATGATTTGTTTATATTTGGTATTAGTAAAATGAATGACAAAATTTTGACACAGTAATTCTTCTATAAAGGTTAATGAAATCATTGATGTTATATGCAGAGCTCAAGTAAATACCACATTTAACGATTACTGTGTTTATTAAGCTTTGTATATATTTACATACATAATGTAATCCATTTACATGTAATAAAATAAAAAACTCACTTCTTCATTAAACAGTCTTTTATATATTTCATCTTTAATCAGTTCAACCTTACAGTATTTAAACCATTGTCCCTGAGGTTTGCCTGTGCAGCTTACTCGAGACAAACAATACACTTTCTTCTCTAGAGTTCACTAACAAATGCCCGGTCGAATCTGTGTGAGTAGTACGAGCGTCTCTTTAAAAGTTACGTCTAAGAGACATCTAGTAACTTCCTATCTATGATATGTTATGATTTTCAGTTTTGGAAAGTGTAAGTTTTTTCACCTCGAGGACTAAGGGTTAAATAAGAATGTTGTAATAACTACTTATATACAAATAATAATAAAATCAAATTTTTCTAAAAAAAAAAAAACAACCTCTTGTTTGGCAAATTAGAACTCAGTAACTGTAAATCACACAAAATTCAGAATTGTCTTAAGCCAGCAGTTTACTTGGTAATAGTACACAATTATTTGTCATATTTGTACAATTAAGCCAACGTGTAGATTCGTTTAGTTTGCTATGTATTCCCAAACATGGTCAATACCAAATATCAATCCATCATGAGTCGATTTTTGAGCACGCATCAAAGGGTTTCAATACGTAAATATTTATCTTTACCCTCCACACCTGCTTTATCATTTAGTTCAATTCTTTTAAATAGAAAACGTAATCGTTGTTATGATTTTTGGTTTCTATTGGGTGCCATTTTTTTGAGAAGGCAATACAGGATGGGCTTTTTCGGAGAGGGGGGGGGGGGGAGATATTTAATTAATTTTTAAATTTTTTATTTATTTTAATTAAAATATAAATTTTATATTGTTCACTAATAATTTTTCGTTTAAAAATAATAAATTTTAAAACACTTATTTGGTCACCCTAGCTTCTAATAGTAAAATAAAAATATTTTGTTGATGTAGATTTGAATAGTAATAATAAAGGGCATATGTCTAAATTGTTTAATGCATAGTGTTTATTGTATGTTCTTTATCACCTCATTAACAAATCTGCGTTAACAAAATATTTTTATTTTACTATAAGAAATCTATCTGCATTATTTGTCAAATAAAGTTGAATGTCATGTGTGGATGACCAATTTGAGATATTCACAAACATAACAAATATTTGTCACATTTACATCACCATGTGAAGTGCCGGCTTAATGTTCGTCATAGCTTGATTTTGTATTTATTATCTTTTAAATATTCAGTGGATGCACTGGAATGTTTAGTTTAACTATATACATATATTCACATTGAATTTACGTATTTTGTGTTATATCAGACTTAGGTAAAAACCTATGAATATAAATTTCGGTGTTCAGGAGAAAAAATCTTATAGGATGGTGTACTTGGGTCAAAATTGATTTAATGTGTTTTGCTTGTTAATCGACAATATATGTTTTAAAAGAATACTAGGTTGATATTGCAATTATTTTTGAGTCGACAAAATCTAATACATAAAACTAAACTGTATTACAAATGTTTTAAGCCCGATTTGAAGTCTGTGTGATTTTAGTAACAAAACAGGAGAGTGATGTATCGAATAGTTTTGGTAACATTGTACAAGACTCAGACGTCATACTCTGCACCGGCTATCCTCTCGTCCGTGTACCAAGAGATGAGATAGTTACAGGTGTCGTGTTCGAGCCACAGCCAACCAATGAGGACGCCCTCGGCAAGGCCGAGCGCGATCCCGCACACGACGTCGAGTGCGTGGTGTCTCCGTAGCAGCACGCGCGACAGAGATACGCACGTGGCCCAGGCGTACAATGGCAGGCGCATCACAATCGACAGCGGGTACAGCCACGTGAAGAAGTACGCGATGAACGTCGAACGGGATGCGTGCCCAGACGGAAACGAGAACTTATCCGGTCCCAGCTGGCCCAGCATATCATCTGTGTTGGCGACTGGCCTCCTGCGACGTGTTGCCGCCTTGATTATCGTCACGGCTAATATGTCCACGAACAACCCTGCGGTCAGTTTTCAAATGCGTGAGCACAGAGTACGTGTTAAGCAGCGGTTCTTAACCGATGAAAAATTGATTGCGGCAACTAAAAAGGTTAAGAACCACTGCTGGTGTAGTGTGTAGGTCTTACCGAGGTGCATGTTTACTTGCATCCGTAGTAAGGAACTGTTGTTAAATAAGTAAATAAATGCTAACCAGCAAGCTAGCCAAGGCACTCCATGGCACGAGATCTGTCAATTTTAAAAACAAGTTATAGGTTACTTGTACGTTAGGGAATGTCCATTTAGGGAGGGGGGGGGGGAGTACAACTATAATGTTACATGGACGATAAGGGTCATATTCAAATGTAACAACATTCTTTGTTGGATGATTAACCCATTATAATGTTTATCTTATGCTGAAATAGTTAAAAAAAACATCTGCCAAGTAAATGCACAGTGCTTCCTCGTGCTAAATTCACTAAAACCGATTGTGTTCAGATAAATTGCCTGGCATTGGTTAACCATTTAATTTTTATACAAATTTTACTAAAAAATCTTAGTTCGAATTTTTTCTTAAAACGCACCTGAATATTTTTTCATATATTTTTAATTTTTTGACAATTTCAATCTAAATCTAAATTTATGCAAATGTCAAAATGACATTTAAAACGTCAAAGTGACATTTAAAACGCCAAAGTGACATTTAAAACGTCAAAATGACACTTAATATATCCAATCAAATATCAATTTAGAAAAACAAAACACGAATTTTTAAAATTAATTTAGATAAATCTTTGTAAGGGAATATTTTACAACAAACGTAGTAGACCCATATTATAGGAAATTTAATTCTCTACAAAAAATATTCTATAAAATTTTCTCGTAACATGTGTCGTTCTTGAGATATCTTGAAAAAAGAAATATTTTGGGGTGTCACCCCTCCCCCTTACACACGATTTTGATGATTTTGAAATGGGACCGTCCTCAAACCAAACCCAACCATCCGACCAAGTTTCAATAATATCGGTTCAGTGGTTCATGAGTTATGCGTGTGACAAGGATTCAGGGGACAGACGGACGGACGGACGGACGGACAGACGGACGGACGGACGGACGGACAGACAGACAGACACGGAACGAAAAGTGTTTGTCTTGACGTGAAACGGATAAATAAATTTAAAATTTTGAAATTGGAGAACTTTTTTTTGTCTCAATCTGAAACGATCACATAGCTTCTCGTATCTTCGATATTGCGAGGAAGCAATATATATTGTAATATATGTATATGATACTGTGTTATGTAACATTATAGCTGGGGAGGGGTCCAAAAATTCTAGAAAAAAGTGTTACATGGTTTATGGACATTCTCTTACAGAACACCAAATAATGTTACCTCTAACATTTTTGAATGCATTTTTAATTGACGAAATGGTAAAAATTTATCTGTCCATATTAAAAATTGCTTTGTGAACTTTTTATCATATTCTAAAACTTTAACTAGAGCCGGTGGGACAGCTCGTTTTTCTATTGATGACGACATCTGAAACATGTTTTTACAAAACGTTAAATTACTCCTGCAAATATGTATATTAACTTTAACTTAATAACCTATAAGGTACTTACATTTTAAAATATTTCCAGTAAGGTTAGTAACCAGAATTTTATAACAAAGTATTTATTTATTCTGCAGATTAAATTACGTTTTGTATTTTTGCAATATTTGTGTTTGTTACATAAGGTAAGGTATTAAAAATCGTTTATCTCGAAATAATGATAACTATAGATAAAAAAAGTTCACATAATTATCCATAATATTAAAATATCCAGTGAGTTGGAAGAAGAAATATTAATAAATATGAATTTTAATTAAAATCTTCCGCATTTCTCAAACAGGTTATAAAATATTTCATATAAAACGTTTGAAGTTTTATGACACATGACAAATTATGTATGACCATTGAGTAAAAAATAACAAGAGAAACAACGTATACGGGAGAGTTGAAACGCAGTAGATATATGAACCATGCACTATTTGAGCCCCAGGAAGTGCTGGTATCTATTGAAAAAATTATTAATTATTCATATGAAATATCTGGTTTTCGACTCTGCTAAATCGTCAGATTCTAAGCTCCGCCCTTCAAAAATGATTTACGAACGTCTTGTTTACATTATTTTAAGTCGGCTGATACGTGATACAAAGGCGGCAAGAACGTTGCAAGAAATATTCGTTACTTATTATCTTTTTCTTTTAAATAAAACAAAAAAAATATGTAATGTTAAAATTATTTGAGATAATTGCTGCTATCAATAATATAATAGATTTTTGCTTTAAAATAGGTTTTTATAAGTTGTAAGAAATTTAAATTTGTGACGCGATGTTACATTACTGATGATATAATAAGTAAAATTAGATTGATCGTTTTATTCATTTCAAATTAATATAAAAATATATCAAAACTAAAAATATGGTTCTGCGGTTTTTTGTATCTACATTGCTTTAAACATAGAATATGGATTGTGGATCGATACATATTACATATAATAATATATACAAAATAAGTTTTTTTATCTCCTTCAATGAAAATTAAAAATTCTTTTGTTTTTATTTCTCAAATATTATTTATTAAAATTACTTTTGACCAAATATCATCGAAATTTTTATTATTTATGTACATTTTTTTGATATTTTGAAGAAATAAAAATCCTTTTTTTAGGCCGACGCGACGGCTGAAATGTTTCTACATATAAAGAAAAACAGAAAAAATAATAATTTAATATTGCATCCCCTGTCGCGTATGGAGAGTCGTAATTATTTTCATTCGATCCGGCGGGAAAAATACTATGGGGAAGTACCCTCTCTCGCATAGGAACCGAAATATTTACAATTTTTTAAGTTCGGTTAGGTAAATAATACATATAGATAATACAAATTTTTGTATGATAATCGATAAACAGGTCAAATTTTACACACCCATTTTTTTATCTAATACATTTTTCGGGATACAAAGTAGCATATGTCGTTCTTCAGGATGCAAGCTATCTTCCAGCCAAATTTCATGAAGATCGATTCATCGGTTTAGTCGTGAAAAGGTAAAAAAAACAGACAAACACACTTTCGCATGGTATCCGGCGAGTTTTTCGAAGCACAATTTTTCGAATCACAATTTTTCGAATCACAATTCTTCGAATCACAATTTTTCGAAACACAATTTTTCGAAACACAATTTTTCGAATCACAATTTTTCGAATCACAATTCTTCGAATGAACAATTTTTCGAAAAATTTAAGTTTTATTGTTCAAATTTTATTTAGTTAATAAAATTATATTAAGTAAAGTAATATTTGGACATTTTACGAAATATATTTAAGTTGTATTTGCATGTTTTTTGAAAAAAAAAAAAGTATTAATAAATTCAATTTAAGCAATTTTCTTTTTCTTTTTAAATCCCAATAAATCTTCTTTTTGACGCGTATGTTATTATTAACATTAAACAAAATTAGTTTATTGATGAGAGGATTAGCCAGCAGCTCTCTCACAAACTGCATAAATGTACTAACATATGCATGTATGTACCTAAATAAATTACATGGCTTTTTGTTTATTAAATACTAACTGCTACCCGCGGATTCGCTCGCGTGGATTTCGAAACCCCCATCCCCATGATATTTTTTCCGCCGGATCGAATGAAACTAATTATAACCCTTCATATGTGACAGGGGGGTAAAATATTAAATTTATCTTATTTTTAGTTTTCTTTCATTATACAAAATCGTAAATATCTCGGCTCCTATGCGAGATAGAGGGTTGTTTTTCCCCCTAAACCCCCGCCCTCGTGGTATTTTTCCCGCCGGATTGAATAAAATTACTTACAACCCTTCATATGTAACGGGGGGTAAAATATTAATTGCTAAAAAAAATTAAAATTTTTCCTCCCCCTTGCAATTCTTTAGGGGTTGAATTTTCGAGATACAAAATAGCCTTTATCCGTCCTCGAGATGTTAGCCATCTCACTGCCAAATTTCATCAAAATCGGTAAAGTAGTTTAGTCGTGAACAGGTAACAAATAGACAGACTGAGAGATACACTTTCGCATTTATAATATAAGTCGCGACTCCTATGTAAGATAAGGAGTTGTTTTGTCCCCCTAATAATCCCTCTTCCGTAGTATTTCTCCCGCCAGATCGAATGTAATCAATTACAACTCTTCATATGTGACAGGGGGTAAAATATAAAAATGTTCTTATTTTTAGTTTTATTTCATTATACAAAATCGTAAATATCTCAGCTCCTATGCGAGATAGAGGGTTGTTTTCCCCGTAAAACCCTCGCCCCCGCCAGATCGAAAAAACCACTTACAACTCTTCATATGTATCGGGGGGTATAATTTTAATTACTAAAAAAAAAAAAAATTTCCACCCCCTTGCAATTTCTTAGGGGTTGAATTTTTAAGATACGAAATCGCCTATGTCCGTCCTATCTCACTGCCAAATTTCACCAAGATCGGTTCAGCGGTTTAGCCGTGAAAAGATAACAAACAGACAGACAGACAGACCAGACAAACACACTTTCGCATTTATAATATTAGTATGGATATCGTAAAATGTCCAAATATTACTTTACATAATATTTTATAAACTAAATAAAATTTGAACAATAAAACTTAAATTTTTCGAAAAATTGTTCATTCGAAAAATTGTTCATTCGAAAAATTGTGATTCGAAAAATTGTGATTCGAAAAATTGTGTTTCGAAAAATTGTGTTTCGAAAAATTGTGATTCGAAAAATTGTGTTTCGAAAAATTGTGTTTCGAAAAATTGTGATTCGAAGAATTGTGATTCGAAAAATTGTGTTTCGAAAAATTTACACCAAACCCTTTCGCATATGTAATATTAGTATGGATTTAAAGCAATGAAAAAAAATTGGAATAAAAGATTTCACGATTTCTATTACTAAACATTACATTCTAAAAGGTAAGCTGAAACGTCGAAAACCACACGTAAAATCTCGGCTTGAAACATTGAAAGCTTGTTCAAATTGTCCAATAAGAACTAGAATATTGTGTAAGGAATGTTACGAGATTTTGCGATGTGTTTCAAAAACAAACACTAAAATAAGTCAGCTATCAGAGAGAGGCAAGGGGACTCACAATAAAAAAGCACCCCAAAATGTACACAGTAATTTGAATATGACTGAAAGATATAAAACATGTAGTTTATAATGTCTTATCACTAAAAATTCCGAAAAAAATTATGATTTTTTAATTTTTACCCCCACCATATTGAATTAAAAACGGGGAATGAGTGAAAATATTTACTGTAATAGTGTATCTAACATAGAATTTCACTTTTATTATAAGTAGCTCATAAAAGCATGATACAAAAAAAATCTTAATTTTACAATTTTTTTTATTATTTTTACCATTTTGGTGAGTTTAAAATGGTTTAAGGTGAGAAAAAAAATGTTTTCTTAAACTCTGATACCTCCGATCACCGTTGATCATAGTTTCAATTCAATTCTGATACTCTTTCGACTCGAAAAAAAGTGAAAATAAAAAATCTCTTATTTTTTTATACTTTTCGACTTAAAATCCGCCATATTTTTTTTTCAGAGCCATAAAAATGTAATTTTGAACCCGGAAATAGAAAGAGCACACTCGAAAATAGTAAAATACATTACTTTTATTTATATTACTTCCATTATTCTTAATGAGTTTGGAGCTCAAAGATTGACGAAAAAAATTGTTATTTTGGTCCTTAATGGGTTAAATAGCCGTTACCCAAAAAAGTGGTATCCCACCCCCACCCGATCGAATGAAACAAATTAAAACTATCCATATATGAAAGGGGGTGAAATATTAAATTTGTTTCCTTTTATTCATTATAGAAAAACGTAAATATCACGGCTCATATGCGTGATAGGGGGTTGTTTTACCTCTAAAATCCTCAACCCCGTAGTATTTCTCCCGCCGGATCTAATAAAACTAATTAAAACTCTACATATTTGAATAGGGGGTGAAATATTCCTTTTTTTCATTCATTATACAAAATCGTAAATAACTCAATTCCTATGTGAGATAAGGTGTTTTTTTTCCTTCTAAAACCCCAACCCTCGTGGTATTTTTTCCGCCGGATAGAATGAAACCAATTACAACCCTGAATAAATAACAGGGGGTGAAATATTAATGACCAAACAATTTTTTTCCATACAAACTTTTCCACCCCCTTGCAATCCTTTAGGTGTTGTTTTTTCGGGAGACTATGTTGCCCATGTCCTTCTTCAGAATATAAGACACACTTTCGCATTTATAATATTAGTATAAATAAAAATAAATTCTACTAATTGTTATCTATATTTTGACACCCCACATGCCTATATATGAAAATAAAAATAAAAAATTCTATGACGTCCCTCCCTATTATTCCAAAATTTAAAATTATATTGTTGACTTTAGTATTTATCTTAGGTAGTCTCACCACAGCCTCATTACCAATTTTTTTTCAGTTTTTTTGAGCCAGTAGTTACAAAGTTAGAGGGGGGGGGGGCAAAATAAAATATTACTTTTAGTCTCCTATAGGCGCCATTTTTGAGTTAGAAAAAAAAAAAAATATGGTCATATTCTACTAATTGAGATCTATATTTCGATAACCCACATGCCTAGATATGAAAATTAAAAATTCTGACACCCATCCCTATTATTCCAAAATTTAAAATGATATTATTGACTTTAGTATTTGTCGTTGGTAGTCTCACTAAAGCCACGTTACCAAATTTTTGCAGATTTTTTGAACCAGTAGTTACCGTGGTAGAGGGGGGGGGCAAAATTAAAAACTGCTTTTAGCCTCCTGCTGGCGCTATTTTTGAGTTAGAAAAATAGGGTCAAATTTTACTTATTGAAATCTACATTTTGATACCCCACACGTCTTGATATAGAATTGTTTTTTTTTTTTGATTTGCTTTAAAGCTCCCTGCTGGCGCAATTTTTGATTTAAAAAAAAATATGAAAAAGCGTCAAATTCCACTGGTTTGGTTATACATTTTAACGTGCCACATGCCTTGATATAAAAAAAATATTTTGTTTACCTAACTTCTCCTTAGCGTCAACCCTGAAAAATTATTTTTTCAATAAAGTACATATTTTACTAGAAGGCATTATTTTACATGTTCAGTAAAAATTTCAAGTTATTAGCTTATATAGTTAACGAGATATTTTGCTTTGACTGAAAATGACGGACGGACGGACGACAAAGTGAGATTAATAGGGTTTCTTCGGAACCCTAAAAAAGAGTTTGTTCATTATTTTAATTTTAATAATACATTTATTATACCAATAATTTTTCCAACTACTAACATAACTTTTTCAATTACATATAAATACATATTCATGTTAGAAATGTATCAAATAGATCAGTCGCGCCCGACAGAAGGTTAAAAATAAAATAATAGTACGAATCACAAGTCACAATGTGTGAAATAGTTAAAGCCGCCGCTTCGATGTTTACAATAACATGAACAGAAACTAGTAATACATATATTAAACTGGTTTGGGTAAAGGCGGAGCTTAACCTTAGCGAGCTGTCAAGCGAAGGGTACGGGACGGATAATTTTGTATCTTGGATAATAAGTTAGTTCAAGTTCCGATTGTAAGATGGCTTGAGTGCTGCCATCTAGAGCTTGGAACATCGTCCCCGTTTCATCAAAATACATTGCGTTGTTTCTCTTGTTATTTTTTACTCAATGGTATGACTAATATCTACGGTTCGGGAATGCATCGTATGGTGGCGCCACTCGAACAGTATTTGATTTTATCGGCACTTTTCTAAACGTCTTTGTAGTTCGTTTATAGATGGTAAGATGGCACCACTTAAGCACAAATTTTAAAATTTCAAATAAGACTGATAAGAAAAAAATCACGTCATGATTTTGAATATCTTTTTAAGATTTTAAAAACATTATTAATTATGGCTCAAGTTATCTCAAGCCAATGTTAGTAAATGCTATTGATTGTACGTCAAAATGTTCAAGGAAAATCTTATTGACAAAAATAAACTAAACGGCATAAGACTTTTTTATACATCATAATACAGAAGAAATTACATAAGTTAACACTTTCTCATTGATCGTTGCTTTTGTTAATGTTTGAGATATATTTTAATGCTATTCTATGATTTTATTGCAAGCGTTTTTATTATAATTATTATAATATAAATTTTTCCGACTTGATTTACTATTATCGTCACTGCTTAGTTATTATGTTACCGTACGTAACAAAATATAGCCTATAAACTGACCAGAGAATGTACCTATGAATTAAAAAAGAAACAACGTAAATCTGATAAGTGGTTCTTGAGTGATAAGTGCATTAACGGACAGACAGACAGACGTTGAGCTTTATATATATTAAAGTCTGTCTGTCTCTCCGTTAGGGCGCTTATCACTCGAGAACATAGTTTAGTTTTTTTGATTTTGAAGTAAGTTGAAAACGATCCCGTGTTCCGTTTTGTATATTAAAATGATTTTTTGAAAGGGTAAGTTTCAAATGTCATTGTTTCAATTAAATAAACATATTACTTATGCATGCTTGAAAAATTATATTTTTAAGTAAATATGTATAATTTAGTTTTAATAGGAAAAAGAATGAAATCATTGTCAATTGTTGAATAGTTCCTTCAGTGATAATGAAAGTACAAACTACATTAAAAAATAAACAAGTTTTCAATTCGTCTGAAATAAATTTAAGATATATTATACAGGATGAGTCATATCAGGTGGAACAAACTTGAACCGTGGATTGAGAAAAATATTTTAAGCAAAAAAGTTTATATGAACATGTTTCCGGAAATTCTTCGTGAGGGAGCTACAGACCTTCGAAGATTTAAATCAAAATTAGTTTTTATTTAATATCTGGAGAACCCGTTGCGATACAGTTATGAAATTTGATACAGGGTATAGTATTAATAAGTGTTATCGATATCCAGTATCAAACAATAGTAATTTGGTCAGGGTTGTATGAGCCTAGGAGGCCCGTCGATTCTTATTCAGTATTTTTTTGTTCTTCAATTTTTTCCTGAGTTAAAAATTTGAATAAGACTGTATGGCACAAAATACACAAAAATATACTTTGTTCATTTACCATAGGATAAACTGTTTACAACCAATATCGATGCAAAAGAAAGCATGCAAAATTTTACTTAATACGGATGCTTCAAATTACACAAAATACATTTATATTCCTGTTCTTTGATTAAAAGTAAGGAAAAAAGTTCATGTACATATATCACCTAATACGTGTCCTCTTAGACCTATAGCCAGTTCTATTACTGTTGCAAGTACACAGAGAGAAAAGTCATGATAATTTTTATACAGAAAATCTTAGAAAAATTACTGTGCTCTCTTATAATGCGTGCGCAATCGACGATACAAGTAAAAAATATTTATACGTCCATATAAAAATTATCAGTGCTTACATTATATAAATTGCTTTTTTATCACGGTAGAAATTACGGTGCTAGCATGGTAATATTTGGAACGCTGTATCAGAAAACTGCCTTACCGATTCAGTAAAATTTCTATAGCTTATTATTTTTTTTTTCAAACAGAAAGGTAAAAACAATAAAAAGCAATTTCATTTTAAGAAAGTTATCGATTTATTTATATAATATACATTGTTTTGAATTTTACAACTAATAATAGTTTACAAATATAGTTGTAGAACAATATACATAAAGATATGACAACCAATACATGTGCAAAGAGACCGATTCACAGAACAAATTAAATATAAAATAACGTATTTTCAATATCTAAAATCTAAACTAACCTATATCTGTCAAAACTTATTTTACAAATAAAACTTCTAAAAATAACACATTAAAACCGAACAAAACATTATTGTAAAACATTTATCACCCACATTCATTTAAAATTCGCACAAAACAATAATTTTAATAAAATAAAAACAATCATAGCCATTTTAAATCTAAATATGCTACACGTCCCGCTTTAAATATTATTCACACTAAAAACAATTTTGAATATAAATTAAAATATAATACTTTAAAATCACGATAACATAATAATAATAATTTACATCAACTTAAATAGCATTTTTTTTAAGAAAAACAATTAAAAAATACAAATTTGTCGAGATAGGAACTTTTTACTGTGCTGTTTTATAAATTTCGCTGGCCTGTATTTTAAAAAATACTATTGTGTCCTTTACTTTTTATATTATGAATTTTAATTTTTCTTATTTTACCGTATAAAATTGACCATATTCGACTTTCGCACATCGTTTATAGTGCAGAGCACAGTAATTTTTCTAAGATTTTTCTCTCCGTGTACTTTACTAACAAAACTAAAAAACGATACTTAAAATGGCTATTTGTAGGTAAGGATGAATTTTTGGAGGTATATTTATATTAGATTTTTGTCTTATTTTTTATCATAGAACAAGAATATAAATTTATTTTTTGTAATTAGAAGCATCCGTATTAAGTAAAATTCTGCATGCTTTCTTTTGCATCGATATTTCTCGTAAACGGTGTATCCTATGATAAATAAGCAAAGTATATTTTTGTATATTTTGTGTTATACAATGTTATTCAAATGTCGAACTCAGGAAAAAATTAAAGAACAAAACAATACTAGATAAAAATCGATGGGCCCACTGGCTTCATACAGCCCTGATCTAAATTATAATTGCTTAATACTGGAAATCGATAACACTTATTAATACTAAACCCTGTATCAAATTTCATAACTTTAGCACTATGGGTTCTCCAGATATTAAATAAAAACTAATTTTGATTTAAATCTTCGTTATTTTTTGCCGGAACGAAAACCCGAACAGAACCGAAATAAAAATATCGGTTTTTACGGTTCAGTACATGTTAAAATACGCGTGTTAATATGATCTTATTTCCCACTTCAATTGTCGTTCTGGCTATCATACAAGTACTATAAAATATTCTAAATTATGGTAGAATTTTTTTTTTAATACAAATAATTTTTTTTTAATTAATCACTCGGAGCTGAACCGAAAACCGAAAAAACCGTTATTTTTTTCGGAACGAAAACCGGAACCGAACCGAAACATTTTTTTACTCGAACCGGAACGAAAACCGAAACGAAAAAAATAATGGTTCGAAGCCCTGGTTAAAACAAATGCAACATAATCTATCTACATAAGTAGATAGATTATGTTGCATCATCATCGCCCAGTCGAAACCCCTGGTCCTAGAAACGTGAAATTTTAAGTGTATCTTCCTTTTATGACGTAAACACCCACTAAGAAAGGATTTTTTGATAATCAACCCCTAAGGGGTTAAAAGAAGGTGTCAAAGTTTGTATGAAAAAAATATTTTTTGTCGGATTTACTTGAAACTTAAAATAAATACTCTTCAATACAAACAATGAAACATGTATTTCAGCATTTCCCAAAATTAAACCCTTAAGTGGGTGTTAGGGGGTGGATATGTTTGTATAGGAAAAATATTTTTTGATCGGATTTACTAGAAACTTAAAATAAATACTCTTCAATACAAATAATTAAACACGTATTTCAGCATTTCCTAAAATTCATCCCTTAAGGGGTTGCAAGAGGGTGAAAAAGTGTGTTGAGATTTTTTTTTTGTATTCACTCGAATGAAACTTTGCACAAATAATCTACAAGACAAATAACATTTTCGAAAATTCAACCGCTAAGGGATGACGGGGGTGTTAACTTTTTTAGATTTTGATATATTTATCTACATAACTGTTTATGATATTAAGGTAAATTTGGACAAAATAATATTCAATAAAAATAAAAATTTCGTCATTCAACCCCTAATAGCGTAAGAAGGGGACGAGGATGGATTTTTGATATGTTTATCTGCATAGCTGCTTAAGTTATAAAGGTGAATTCCGGAAAAACAGTCTTCAATAAAAATAAAAATTTCGACATTCAACTCCTAATGGAAGTGGTCGACAAGGGGTGGGTTTCTGCAATTTTTAACTAACAATAAGTTCCGAGATATATACGATTTTGTATAGGTAATGAATAAAAATAAATAATTATTTAATATTTCATCCTCTGTCCGGCGGGAAAATATTATGAGAGAGGGAGTGTTAGGGGGGAAAGCAACCTCCTATCTTGCATTGGAGCCGAGATATTATACATTTTTTGACCGGATTTATTTGAAACTTAAAATAAATACTCTTCAATACAAACAAATAATCAATAAAAAACAAATAAATAAAATTTAAATATTTCACCCCATGTCACGTATGGAGGGTTGTATTTAGTTTCGAAATCAACGCGAGCGAAGCCGCAGGTAGCAGCTAGTTAATAATATAATTAATAAGATCTTGCATATCTGTTTTAGTCCAGTAATTTTAGATATTAATGCACCCAATCTGTAAAAAATAGCAGTTAGCTGAATTTTTGTATACATCTTCGTTGCGGTATTATAAATAACGTGTAAAAAGTCCCTAATGATATCGTGCCTGCGTTGCGAGATATTGAAGGTCTAATGTCACGAAAAAAGGTTATTCGTGAATATCTCGCTTCCTATATATCATACTTCCTGCGGTAGTATGAATAGAAGTTTTTCTAGCAAAAAATAATAAAAAAACATGTTTGTAGCCTATAAATATTTATAATTTTACTGTTTAGTAATATTTATAACATAAGTGCACATAAAATTTAAAACATTTTATAATTAATAAAAAAAAAATTCGATTTTTTTATTTTTGACGTACCTATTGTTAAATGCAGGTCAATTTAACACATGTTTTCTCTCTTTTCTACTCAATATGTCCAAAGCTTATTTTAGTAGAACCATTAAAAAACTTTGTTTTAATATATCCGACACACCTTATAGATTATTGTCTACTCTTTAATTTTTATCCTTTAATTGTTTCACGTGTAAATAGTCATATGCAAGTAGTCAAATCCAAAAGATTTCGTCATACCGTATGCAAATATGTATATAGCCATACTTTCTCGACCCTCTACGACGAAAACGGCTTTTTTAAACAAAAAAATGGAAAGAACCTTTTTTCTTAAGAATTTAATAATACGCTATTTATATAATGACCCCTATTGACCTCTGAGCCATAGGAAGCGAGATATTCGTGAATAACCGTTTTTCGTGACATTAGACCTTCAATATCTCGACTTTTTATACACGTTGTTTATAGCACCATAACGAAGGTGTTTACAAAAATTCAGCTAACTGCTATTTTTTTCGCACTTGAAATCTAAAATTACTGAACTATTTTTCGTTCACGGTTATTAATTTGTTGTGTTATATAATAGCAAGGTCATACACATATATTCTTATACTTGCAAATTACAAAATTCTGATGAATTACCGGTTACATTAAAAAATATTAATATATTATATATTATATTAATATATTATTAATATGTTATATAATATAAAATACCAAATATTATTTTTTTAGTAATTTTTTTCAACAAATAATTTGGTTTGCCTGAAATTGTGCAATTATTAAATTTCCTATAATGAACTACAGTCAGTAGATGCTCTTAATCAGTGGTTCCCAAAATGTTACAAATGTTTACAGGGACGCTGCAGGCTCATCAATTTAATTTTAAAGAATAAATTATAAATGGTTGCATTTATTCAATAATGTAGTTGTTTGACTTGTTCATTACAAGTCAATTGAAAAAGTTTGGGAACCATTGCTTTAAATCAGTGGTCTTCCAAACTGTGGTACCTACCTTAATGGGGGTTCCGCAAGTCAAAATAAAAATCCGAAAAAATATATATAAAGCACTTACATTAGTTGAACTAAAAATTGGTGTGACTGTGTCGGGATGCACAGTCGAGGGATTGGCGTGAATACGTGAAAGTTGAATTAAATAAAACTCAGACTCATGGATTGATATATCTTTAATTTTTTTATTACTTACACAGAAACGTTTGAATTGTAGCGACGTTCCCACGCTAACATATTAGATTTCCAAAAGTTTAATGTAAATATTTCATACACACATTTATTTTTAATAAATAATTTTATTGCAGTTAGGCGACAAATTTCTTTAATTGCTTACATGAGGATTATAAAACTTTCAAATCTCTTAAGCCTGTCCATTTTGTTTTAAACACGTTCGATTTGGAATTTCCAATAATCCTGGCGGCTAAGGTCCAATAAAGATTAAGGCTTTAAACATGCCGACCGGGGTTTTTCCAAAACGTTCTGAGTACGTTCTGAATTTTCCCCCCTCTCTAAATATCTATCGCTATCCTTGTCTAACCGCTCTGAAACAGGATCTTTCATTTTTCGAGACAAGACACTCGGTTTCAACTCCTGACATAGTAAACATCTCGCTAAACACTCGGTTTCAACTCCTGACATAGTAAACATCTCGCTATACACTTGGTCTTCAACTCCTGACACGGTAAACATCTCACTACAGTACCTTCGTGCTGAATACTATACATAATACACTATAAGTACTACATCATATACAACATATACATTTATACTACGACAATAAATAAATAATTACTAAAAACTTCAAAAGTGTTATTGTTCAAAATGTACCTTGCACACAGTCACTAAAGAATATTTGTAAAATGGACATAAAATGTTGCTGTAAACTTATTGTTAGTCTAAATAACAAAATAGTCGTATATAACTACTAACTAGTATTGTTGGTCTATTTAAATTGAGACAAGTAAATATTTCAAAAACTAAAGATTTTCAGAGGAAATGTTTGGTACAAAAGTTGTAGGGTGAGGAGGGGAAAAACGGATATTTACTCTTGTCAATTTTTGAATTTTCGAATTATTTTTGAAATAAGAAAAAAATGTTTAAGATAAGAAATGTCGAGTATGTTATTATCTATAATTTATTCTCCATACATTTTTTTTCAACATTTATTTTATAAAATTATTAAGACTTTTTGTATGTAATATCAATATCTATAATTTATGTTCTATACATTTTTTCCAAAAACGAATTTAAAAAAAAAATATTATAATTCAAATGGTTCATAACAGAGAAGAACTATCTGCCATGAGTATCATGGGACTTTCTTATACGTATATCAGAGATTGAACAGTGTGTGTGTTTGCCGTAGGTACCATGGGACTTCTTTATACGTAATACTGAGAGTGAACAGTGTGGGTGAGTCTTAATAATTATATAAAAAAATTCTTTCTGACTAAATCATAAATGTTGGAAAAAATGTACGGGGAATAAATTATACATAATAACATACTCGACATTTGTTATCTAAAACATTTTTTTCTTATTTCAAAAATAATTCGAAAATTTAAAAATTGACAAGAGTAAATATCCGTTGTCAGTTATTACGTTCAAAAAAATTCATTTGATGTATAATGTAGAAAATATTATTATCTATTGTTTATGTCCCATTCATTTTATTCTATTTTATTACATTGTCAAAAATATCTTACAGTAAAATAAGAATCACTGTTAGGATTACGTATAAGAAAGTTCCGTGGTTCCTATGGCAGATATTTTATATACGCATAAGTAATTTTTTAATTTATCACAATCTTTACTTATATTCTAACAATAGGATTGTTATCTTACTGTTTATGTTTAATTATTATAATTATATTATTTATTCAAGGGCAATCAGAAATGTGCAAATTTAATATTTTACATAATATTGTAGCAGTAGATACTATAAAACATTATTTGATTAAAATCTTGCTAAACATTGTTTAAATTACAATTTATGTTAATTTAATAAATTTAAAAAATATTATTGAGGAAGTTGGGAAAAAAGTGGGTGGGGGTATATTAAGACGAGTACAAAATATTTAAATTGTAGTTGATATAATTTTAAATGCGAATAATTGAAAGGAGTAAAAATGGAAAAACTCACCCCCTCTCGTTATAACTGTAGAATTCAATAAAGTAATAACATAACTCAATAAAACCGTTTTATTGAATTTACCCTCTCTAGAAGAAGATAATTAACACGCCTCACAGTGTGGCAAAACGGTGTTTTTTGGACAAACGTTCGCCCAACTTTCAGTTTAACCGCAAAAAATATAAAAAAATTAATTATTAAATGCCCAATTTAGTTAACAAAAAAATTCTGAAAAAAATCCTGAAAAAGTCCTGAAATGTTTGTTTACTTTTTTAAATTTTATAATTCAGTTCTATAAAAATTCTGAAAAAATATGAAATATGCCTTACTAAATTCCAAACACATTAAAGAAAAACAGCTTTTTAAATGTGGGAGGCAAGGGGACTCACATTAAAAAAGCACCCCAAAGGAAACATACAACTACTACGTCCACGCCGTGGTTTCTGGGTAATGCTAAAAGTAGTTTGAGCTATTAGGTGCAACTTTTTTTCAGATATTTGAGCTCGTTGATTAATCTTACAGCGTCCTCCACCGAGAGAAGAAAACATTTTTAAGAAAATTTTTTTCTACTAGAGATACTAATTTTTTTACGTAGAATACGAATATGCAATAAAAAATATAGGTTTTTATTTAAAAAATCAAAGTTGGCTTTTATTGACCTTGAAAAATGATTTAAAGGTCAACCGCAAGGTCACCATTGTTTGGCCCCCTTGAAACCAAGCAACTTTTGTTTGAAACGTTTTTCTCAATTTCGCTTACTTTTCGAGAAATTTGACTGCGTTGATTAAAATGACTCATCCTGTATAATATAACTAAAATTATATAAAAGATTTCTTCCTGGCTTTCATGTCTGCAAAATTTTCGATTGCTGTCTCAAGATTGAGGTTTGCTACAACTTTATTTTCAATTGAAAGAATAGCCAAATTATTCAACCTATTTTCTATCATAGCCGATCGCAAATAAGTTTTTATCAATTTTAATTTACTAAAACTTCTTTCATCACTAGCTACACTAACCGGAATTGTTACAAGAATCCGCAAAGCCACCCACAGATTTGGCACTGTGCTTTTCAAGTTTTGTAAAAAAAAATTTAATAAATAATTTATTTTTGATATTAAGCATTTTATAAAGTAAAATGAATTATTTTGCAGAAAAAATCAAAACTATTATTCAAAAAATATATACAGCTTAAATTTGGCGCCCTAGAACAGAACATAGAAAATAAGTTTAAAACAATTGGCGCCCCCACGAAATTGGCGCTCCAGGCTATCGCCTGGGTCGCCTGGCCGTTCGGCCGGCCCTGGTACAACCCTTGGAGGGGTGAAAAATGGAAAGTGGCAATTTCAAGTAATGACAAAAAAAGTTTAAAAACTGTTAATTCCAAAATAACGATAAAATTTACATTTATTTTTATATGTATAAAGTATTTTTTTTAAATTAAAATTTAATTCTATTTACCTCCTGTCATCATCCCCTAAGTTTAGGTCAACAGAAGAATATAAGAAAATCTTCATGGGTTGTTAGAAATAATCACGATATAATATAAATAATAATATAAATTTACAATTTCAATAAAATCAAATAATTTTCAACTATGTAGATTAATATTCAGAAATGGTAGTAATCAGATATCATCAAATATTTATAATTCAGTACATTTAAGTAAAAATTTGCCATTACTGTGGTCCTTGCCAAGACTGGTGCCATTGTATATACCTTATCTCAAAATCAATCGCATAACATTCAAGTGTTAATTTTTATCATAAGTTGTTTTCCGCATTCAAATTAAACTGTGAGCACGTACCTACTTTGTTTCATTTTATAGAACAAGAACTACTTGGGTTTTTTAGTTAGTTGTCGAATATACATACCTACTAGTTGTGGTTTGTTGACAAAATGGTGTGGTATTGGCAAATAATTGTTACATTATGTCTGATTATTGTTGGTCGAATTTATATGAAATCAACATTAAAAAAATGTACGAGCAAAAAAAGGATGAATGGGAAAACTGTTATTATTACGGGAGCTAATACAGGTATTTATATTTTTATTTTTTATTGTATTTAAGGTGGCCCAATTTTCCCGGATTTTTTTTCGATTCTGTACTAATACAGATATTAGCATATGATCAAAAATTCACTCAAAGTAATTTATGAACGATTCATCGGAATGATTTGAAAAATTAAAACGTAAAACTAAATTATACAGGGCCCGGCATAAGTCACTTAACGCTGCAAAATGTATACGTTATGCAAATCGGTTAACTGACAAACTGGGCACTGTATAAAGAATATTTTAAGACCATTACGAAATTTGTGTGATTTATAATTCCCGAATTATAAACATTAGACGTTTTTATTAATCAAATCAGTATGTCAAAACTTTTTACATATTTATTGTATACTAGCGCATTGGACCCGGTGTCACCCGGGTTAATATCCACAAAACCACCTAAACTTAACCTATCCATTAGTGAAATCCGGAATAAAATTCGTTTAATAGTTACTGTGAAAACCGTGTAAAATTATATTTTCAAACTCAGGCCCCGTTTTAGAATTTATATGAAAATCAAAATAAATAAATAGGTTAGCAACAATCATAATCAATTTCGATATTTTTCCTTTCTTGGAAGTGAAATGTTTCTTTATATTTCAATTTTCAATAAATATTTTCAAAATATTTAATATGTATCAAAAATCATCCAATTGTTCAACATTTAGTTTTTTGATTTCGAATCTTAGGTTTTCATAAAATATTAATAGCTACGAACATGGACAGAAAAATTATCTAATTATTGGTGAAAACCGCATTGAAATCGGTTCAGTAACATTCACATACGTATATATAATACGTATGTAATATATATGCATAGTGGCTAAAATAAAAATACCATTAAATTAAAAATTTTACCAGTGACTTACTGGATCATATTCAATAGCCAGAAATTCATTAAGCTGAAAATGTTAATCAAATTAAGTTTAGTTGTAATGACTGCATTTTTAATAATAATAAAGGTACATTTAAGAAATTATTTTTATTTAAAAATTAACCAATTATATTGAATATAATATTATTATCTATACATAGTATAAAACAAAGTTCCCCTCCTCGTCTGTATGTGCACAATTTTGTCAGTAACTACTGAACTGATTTTATTTCGTGGAATTATTAACTTAATTTTGTGGTTTCTTTGATACAGCCAATACAGCGTCTACGTTAAGACGCCTTGAGAAACGGGTTCATTGTCTACGTAACTACATAACTATTGTCAATTATTAAATTTTATATAGATTACGGTACGGAACCCTCAGGGCGCGAATCTTACTCGCACATGTCCATCTTTGCTTTCTATTTAAAATTCTAATTAGATTGAACTAAAAAGGTACTTTATTTACTATTTCTAGGAATAGGAAAAGAAACCGCCCGAGAATTAGCTCGCCGAGGTGCCCGAGTGATTCTAGCCTGCAGGAACATGAAGCTAGCCAATCAGGCGCAGAAGGAAATAATCGAGAGTACCGGAAACAATAATGTTGTCGTCCACCACCTGGACCTCTGCTCTCTGAAGTCTGTTCGTGCGTTCTGCGATAACATCATCAATACAGAACCTCGATTGGACGTGCTAATAAACAACGCAGGGATCGCGGGGGCGGATCACAAACTCACTGAAGATGGGTTTTATATTATGATGCAGGCGAACCACTTCGGACCATTTCTACTCACGCATTTGCTGTTAGGTACGTAAATATTTAAATAGAAACATACATTGTGTTTAAAATAAAATATTTTTATAGGCTATTGATTGTACCGAAAAAAGAGAGGTGGAAAGGAACAATT
The DNA here is from genome assembly GCA_961205875.1 of Sialis fuliginosa. Taxonomy (NCBI): domain Eukaryota; kingdom Metazoa; phylum Arthropoda; class Insecta; order Megaloptera; family Sialidae; genus Sialis; species Sialis fuliginosa. The sequence goes on from OY540812.1 coordinate 32,619,490, forward strand.
GCGTTAAAGGGTTTTTATTGTTTTATATGTTCATTTGACATCTACAGATGATAAAATCAGAAAGTGCTACTAAATTCACCCACGTTTCTGAGGAGGAGGAGGGGGTTAAACAAGTCACTATTCAATGTTTTTAGTATAACTCGAACACTAAGCAAAAATTGACAATTTTACAAGAATATTTTTTTATAGAAAACTTAATTTACCATCAAAATGGAAGGTTAAAAAAATAAAAAAATAATATAATATGCAAGAAATATTTAAAAAACAAATCAAAACAATATCAAAAAATCATAAATTTTTCAAATTTTTACTAAATTGCTCATAACTTATTTCTGAGTAAAGATAGGTATAGGAAATGCTTTGGAGAAAAAAAGTAGAGGCCACGTCAGTCAAAATGGCTGGTCGAAAAAGTTTTTTTGGTGAAAATTGGCTGTGATATAGCTCAGAAATAAGTTATGAGCAATTTAGTACAAATTTGTGATTTTTTGATATTTTTTTGATTTGTTTTTTAAATATTTTTGACATAAAAAATAATTTTTTTTTTAATCTTCTAGTTTCATCGGAAATTCAATTTTCTATAAAAAATTATCGTTGTAAAATTGTCAATTTTTGCTTAGTTTCGAGTTATGCTTAAAACATTAAAAAGTGACTAGTTTCACCCCCCACCCCCTCAAAAACACAAGTGTGAATTTAGTAGCACTTTGTGATTTTATCATCTGTAGGTGTCAACTGTTCTTTTCAAAAACCTCTTAATTAATAGCCTATTAGTGTTCCGTGCGAAAACGGAACACTTTTGAAATCACTTCGGTATCTGTCAGTCCGTTTATCACAGGCGATTTTCTCTGAAATTATTTGACGTAAAAATTTGAAAATTAACACAGAGATAGAGTAATTATATACGTGAAGTATAAAAAGTTACATTTTGATTCTGGGGGTAAATTGGGAAATGGAAAAAATAAGGGCATTGTGTAGGGTGCAATTGAAAGCTTATTGAGGCACAAATTTAACATTTTTTTATGCATTTATTTAAAACATTTTTCGAGAAAAACGCATAAACATTGATGTCCAATTTGGTAAAAAAATATTGATTCTTGATTTTTTTACTTGGTTTTTAGTGCAACACGAATTTTAAAAATATTTTGTGACCCACCCTTAAATATTGGCTAATATCGTTGGTAAATCTGTTCATATTTGGCTATATTATGGTAGATCTCAGTTGTTTGGAACTTTAGGAAGAATTTAAGCCAATATACGAGTATGTGCGATGATGAGCCCCAGAGTTATCCAATTTTTATTGATTAGGACCGAAAATTAACAATTTTACGGCTTTTTCACCCTCTGGAAGGGGTGTTTTTTGGTTAAATTTTATCTTTCTGGTCTCAATTGATTCATTTGAGTATCAGCTACAAATATCAATAATCAGGGATATAGAACATTTTTTTTTGTCTTATTCTAAAACGATCACAAAGCTTCTCGTAGTTATGTTCGATATTGCGAGGAAGCAAAAACTGATAATTAGGTGTAGATTTAGCCAAAATTATCAGGATTTAAAAATCATTGCGCGATCAATTGTTATAAATAATTAAATTGTTTATTTCCTTATAACTGCTGAACCATTGGTTTTAGAGAACAAGTTTTTCGAATAAAATATTTCTCACAATCTAAGGAACAACTTTTGTGTAATTGGTGGGCTGATGACATGGAACACTAAGAGTCGATTCAGACTATCAATATAAATATACAATAAACAATGAAATCATTCACACTATAGGTATCGTGCCGGTCTCGGTCAAATCATGTTCCGGTACAGTATTACTATACTGAATATTTGACTGGAACGAGACCGGACCGAGATCGGCACGATAGTGTGGATCGACCCTAACTGTGCAAGTATAGCTTTCACTTATGTTAATAATTTTATTTCGAAAAGTAAACTGCTTAAAGAAAACTGTCCAGACAAAAGTTACTCCGTTTGGAAAGGGTAATTTCATGATATTTTTTATTTTTGTATACCATATGAAAATGTTAACATTGAGTACCACTCACCTTGTATTTTATTTGAATGTAGACCTTCTAAAGAAGTCAGGTCCAAGCCGGATAGTAAACGTTAGCTCCGTGATGCACATATGCGCCAGGTTTGACCCAAGTAAGCTGAACAGGACATCTAGGTTTGAGTGGATCAACTACGGGAACGTAAAACTGTGCGGCATTCTAATGACCCGGGAGCTGGCACGTAGACTGGAAGGTACTAATGTCACAGTAAACGCACTGCATCCAGGAGCTGTGCGTACTGGTGTTTTCAGGAACCTGATATGGATAACCAGACAGATTATTGCGCTTTGGGGATGGCTTTTCTATTTGGTGAGTATATACCTATACAAACAATTATGGTACTGGGCAATATTCTAGTGTTGGTCACTTGTTTAATTAAATGTACTAAATTAGAAATATTTGTTGATATTTTATTACTGCAATTACTGAATCATAATCTATAGACACTTAACTGTAAAATAGCTTAATTGATGACATTCGGCCAATGGGTGTCAAAATGGTGGACATTTAAACTAATTATTAGTGTAATCTATTTATTAATTATTATATTATCATAGCATCTGCTTTATATTGTTTCAAATTTTAAGATTATTTATTTCATAACTTTTGTGTCGTAGTACTTATTATTTTGTAATCATTAGCAAGTGTCCATCACTGAGTGCCCATCACTGAGTGCCCATTAGTGGGTTTATTTTGTCCATTAGAGAAAAAACATAAACAAAATAAAAGGCTATAATAAAAAAAACTATATTTGCGGACTTTGGCAATTAAATTGATTTAATAAAGAGGTATACTTGTTTTATTGGTGACAAGAGTTAAAACGGCCAACACTGATGTCAGTATCTTACCAATTTTAAATCTATATTGTAACTGTAGTGGTTTATTCCATTACGAAATTCTCAAAACGAAATTACACCTTTGGTAAAATTAAAATAATATTAATAGAAAGATTACTGTGGAGCATTTAACTGCATTTAGGTTTTTATTTAAACACTGGAAGCAAACGGTTGTAATTAAGACTTAATATCAAGAGGTTGAATTTTTAGAGGATAAAATTATATTTAAAATAAATATTTTTGTTTTATTCTGCGGATAAGAGTTTATCAAAAATCTAACACAATTTTTTTTAAATAATTGACTAATTTAAAAAAAAATAGACAAATGCGAATAGAACTTAGGTTCCGTACCTTTGTATGAATCTTAATTATTGACAATAGTTACTTACGTAGACAATGGTCCCGATTCCCAAGGAATCTTTACGCTGTATAAATAAAACCACAAAATTAAGTTTGTCACGAAATAATTCTCAAGAAATTAATAATTTTTGAATTTTTTTCTTTACTTGTGCTATGAAACTTTCCTTCGTTCTAAATTTCAAGATTATAGATCAACGGGAACTATACCCTAATGCAGGTTTCCATGATCAGCCAGTCTGTTTCAAAATACGCTTTGAATGGTCATATATTTTTATTGCATTGAGTTAAAAAATTGATTTTTTTGTACAGGACTATGAGTCTAGTCCAGGCAACGTAGAATTTTTTACTGGTGTAAAATTTGGAAAAATGTATGAGGTTCAGTGTTCTTAAAAAACGTATGTTTTGAAAAAACATCAGCTCAAAATACCTTCAAAGAATGTAACTCATATATGTATTTATCCTCCCCTAACCTTAGTATTTAATATTAACTTCAATTTGATATCTCTAGCCGTTCCTGAGAAAAAGGGTCTTATTCTTAACCCACCTATATTTGCCCGAATGGCCACCGGTCGCAACCGGGCCTGCTCTTGAACTGGTGACCAGTACCTCATAACTTATAATATAGTTTATCTTGTCGTATAAAATAATATTTGTTCCAGACGCCTGTTGAAGGTTGCCAGACGTCAGTGTACCTGGCTGTGGCAGATGAAGTAGAAAATGTGTCGGGAAAATACTTCGTAAACTGCGAGCAGACATCTTGTTTCGGGACAGCGGATAGCGATATAGACTTACCCGCAAAGACTTGGGCAGAAACAGAAAGACTTTTACAAATAAAAACATAAGAAGTTATTGTATTACAACTTAAATTTTAATGATGCTCATTGATTTTAGTTCGTTTGTAGGTAAATGTACATATGAGAAGGTGAATTCCAAAAATCGATCGTTACATTTAAAATAAAATCAAAATGCAGTGAATTTTAAAAGAATTTTTGGTATTCTTTCATATTGCAAGGTCAGTTTTGAACAAAACTCGCCCAATCATATTATAATTGAGCGAGCTTTGCTCAAAACTAAAATTACAATATGAAAGAATACCAAAAATTTGGATGTCTGGTATTATAAAGGAGCTAACAAGCACTTTCAAATGAGGTTTAACAAGTTTCTCGCACGAGTGGTAAGTAAACACAAAAAAGTGGTGATATTATGAAAATTATTTATAGTCCAGGCAACGTAGAATTTTTTACTGGTATAAAATTTAGAAAAATGTATGAGGTACCAAATTAAACAGTGATTAGAACATATCCAGATGTATATTTCCTGAAAACTCCCTAACAAAATTTGCTCCGGAACACCCTCAACCAAAGGCCCAAAGTTTTATTTTACAAGGATTTTGTAAACACTCTGTATCTAATGAACGGAATGTTCAATCAACCCTGTCTTTCGCATTTGAAACAGATAATTAAATTATCTACAACCTTTTTTATTATTATTATTTTAACCAAAAATAATTATAAACCTTTCAAAATAGCGGTCAAACTAAAAAATTTACTTTAAAAATGCAAAATTTATTTTTGTTTGACAGCCTTTTTAATAGGTATAAAGTTATTTATGACCAAGTATGTGTTATAACTGATTGTAGTACATTTAATTGTCTTTTAAAAAAATTAAAAATGGAGTTCATCGGACTTTTAGTTTGCTAGATATAGTAGTTTTACGAAACGATTGCAATATCTAAATATGTATGTTACGGTAAATATGTTCATACATTCTTGGATTCGAGTCTTGTGTTTGGCGATATGGTACACTGAAATTACTAATCTCATAAACTTCGGAAATGTCTGAAAATATTCTTCATAAAGTCTAGTATTAAGATTTATTTTAAATTAGTTAAATAATAGGTTTTGTTTGTATTTATTCTTCCAGTATGTAATATAGGAAGATGTTAAATGTTTATAAAGGTACATACAAATTGCATTTTTACATTACGATAAAATTTTGAACTTTAGGATAATGTATGAGGCATAAAATTTTTAGAGCAATTAGAAATTAACGATATGTATATTTCTTGAAAACTCTCTAGAAAAGTAGGGTCCGGAACACCCTCAACCAAGGGCTTAAAGTTTTGTTTTACAAGGATTTTGTAAACTCATTATATCTAATGAACGGAATGTTCGATCTACCCCGTCTTTCGCATTTCAAACAAATAATAAAATTTTTTACAGCCTTTTTTATTATTATTATAACCAAAAATAATTGTAAAACTTTCAAAATGGCGCTCAAACCAAAAATTCTACTTTTAAAATGAGTTTTTTTTTAGCTAGGCAGCTATTTTGAATAACATAAAATCATTTTTGTTAAAACAGTCTTACAGTATATTGTTGCAGATTTAATTATCTTTCAAAAATATGAAATATGGTGTTAATCTGATTTTCAGATCATTAGTTACAGTAATTTTACGAAACCATTATAATATTTTATATACTTGTGTTTGTGTCTTGTGTTTGACGATATGGTACACTGAAATTATTAACCTCATAAACTTCGGAAAAGTATAAAAATGTTCTTCATAAAGTCTAGTATAAAGATTTATTTTAAATTAGTTCATAAATAGGTTTTGTTCGTATTTATTCTTTCAGTACGTAATATAGGAAAATGTTAAATGTATATAGGAACCTGTTACCAAATTTTAGGGTTTTACTAAAAGTGCTCTAGTTTCGTTAAATGTTAATGAAATTTTATTTTAAAATTTTGATTTGAAAGTAGAAATAATGAACTATCTAATGATGTATGATTATTTGAGATTTGGATAATTTAAAGAGTCATACGCGACATATCAAAAATGCAAAACTTAAATTGGGGATAATTCAAAAATTTTAAATAGAATTATGTATCAATTAGTACTTTATCTTAAAAAATATATTTAAATTAACAACTTTTGATAAGAAAATTTTAAACTTAAAATTATAATTTTTTTTTAATAAAAATTTAATTTCACATAAAAAATAAGAAATAAAATTTCATTAATATTTAGCGAAACTAGAGCACTTTTAGTAAAAGCCTAAAATTTGGGAACAATTCGCCATATTTTCTAAACAATTGAATGTATGAAAATTTTTTTTTTACAAAAGTTTCTTACTTTTTTATAATCTTTAAAATTATCTACTTTTGGATATACTGTTCCATTTGATTTTGTTGAGAAACGGGCATGTACCCCTCAAACTACCCCCCAAGGGGGAGTTTTAAAGGGTTGAAAATATTTTCCTGAAATTCTTTAGGGGCGATATATATATCTAGTAAATTTTTTATCATAAAACTATCTTCAATAGTTTGGGCGTAAATCATAGTGAACGGGTGGTCTGGAACACCCGGTATATAATTTTAATTGATGTCTTAAATAGTTCGAATAGATTTTCAAATAATAAATTAACACTTTATAGGTGTCCTAAAAGTCACTACCAGCTTATTAAATTTTTTTTTTTAATTATTGAAATTTGTTAATAACTTTTTTCAATTGTATAAACAATTGATTTGTTAGGGGTGCTAAATGGTAGATTTAAATGATTGGAGTAATTTTTGCTTCAATATTTTTTTAATATCTCTTACTATTTAGGAATAATAATATAATTACACTGTGCGCGAATCATGAGTCGTGAGTAGGGTGACCAGGTCTCCGGGTTTGAACACCGTTTCTCCGGGTTCCGGGTTTTGTAATAATACAACAAAATTAATATAATCATATAAATACATAAGTAGTGTTGGACAGCCTGCTTGTAAAAATAAAATCTAAAAACCTTTTCTTTTTTTTTAGTCATCAAATTCAAATTCAATTCTTAATTTTTTTTGTAAGTGAATATACTAAAAAAAAGGTCTTCAGATTAATTAATATTTGATACAGATAGATACTTATTATATTTTTCATATTGCATATGTATTGTTCCTATTTATTATTATATGCAATTACTATAAAAATATATTAAAAAAAAGAAAAAAGTCTTCAGTTTAAGGCGAGCATTTTCCTCGTCTCAGGGTTTCCATCATTTGGAATCTGGTCACCCTAGTCGTGAGTCACGCGCCCAGCTCTACTGTGGAGACCTGCAAAGTTCTACAACGATCTACAAAGATCTCAAGATCATTGTAGATCGTGATAGAGATTGAAACGTTGAAAATTCATGAATTCATGAATTTAACAATGATCAACAAACGATCTTCAGAGATCTTTGTATATCGTTGTAGATCTTTGCAGGTCTTCCGTGATTCGACAAACTTTGAAGACCACTGGTCTAAATAGTCCTTCCTAGGTCAGTGAAATGTGAATTACTACATTTTAAAATATTTCCTTATTTTTTCCTTGTACAAACTTGTAAATGGTTAATTTTTCCCAGTGGCTATATTATAGTATACTATACTACATGTGGATATTAATTTATAATTTATATTTAGTTACCTTATGTTTAATCAAAATGTACATATCATGTATTTTTTTTTAATAAAAAAATTTATATTTCAAGATGTATGATTTTTTTTTTATTTCTAAAGGATTATAATATCAAATATTCGATAGTAGATTTTTGATAAAAAATATGTTAGTTATTTTACTTCCACGTCATATCCGAAAGGTAGGGAAAACTATTTTTAACATTTTTGAAAGCAGAAAAAAATTTTCTCTGATTTTAAAATCCCGATTTCGGGTAAAAAAAACACTTTTCGTTCCGTGTTTGTTCCAAAAATCCTAAATGTATGGTTGACAAAAAAAAAGCTGTGGAATATTGGAAGCATGGGGGAAAAAAGACGGCGATTTGAAACAGTTCAACATCTTTTTAAAAAAATGAAAGATAAAAAACAACTTTATCGATGAATCGATGGAAAGAACAAGTCGAAAAGGGCGGAACTAAAAATTATAAATTTCATGAGATTGAAGAATTTGTTTTAAACAAATTTAACGAAGCAAAAAGATCCGATTATTGGCATTAGAAGCTAAAAAATGTTTTTAATTTCCGACATTTATGGCGTCAAATCATTGGCTGTACAATTTTAAACTCCGAAAAACATTGTTAGCCGAAAAATTACATAATATATAGTATTTCCTCTAACCGCATAAATATGCCAAATATAATAGCCAGTGTGAACAATTTTGTTAAAGAAACGAAACTACAAATAGGAATGATACATCCTCAAAATGTTTATAATTTTGACCAAAGTGGGTTTAATTTGGAAATTCATTCTGGTCGCACTTTATCTGAAAACGGGAATAAAAAAGTAGAAGCTACGAGTATAGTGCAATCTGTGTCTTCTATTACACACAGTTATACTATTCAACCCTTAATATCAGCAAATAGCGATCTACTTTCACCTCTCTTCGTCGTTTTAAAAGAGTCTACTGGCGAGTTAGGTCCTAGAGTCCAAAAAACTGTATTTAGGCCTGCAAATATAAATCATTTTTACCTCGACTAAATCTGGAAAAATGACCAAAAAGGAAATGCAGTTGTGGTTTAAGATATTTACTTTCCAAATGTTGGTGAAAACACTGTTCTATTGTTAGATTCTTGGAACGTTTATGATGAAAACTTCATAAAAGAAGTAACACCAGAAAATAAAGTAGTGAAAATTTTGACAATTCCAAAACACACGACAGGCATAATTCAACCGCTCGATGTATATGGATTTAGAATCTGGATTTTTTTTTTCATTAGATTAAATTAAATATAATAATATCTTATGTTTCTATACAGTATTTATTGTAAATATTGAATTTTTCTGTTTCGCTACTTATGGTATTCATTACAGAAAATCGTAAATATCTCGACTCCTGTGTGTGCTAGATAGAGGGTTGTTTTGCCCCCCTCATCCCTAGAATCCCTATGTATTTTTCCGTCGGATCCAATGAGACCAGTTACAACTCTTCATCTTTGACAGGGGGCGAGTTGTGAGTTCTTTAATAAGTTTAATACACGGGCCTCGAAAATCACTCAATACGCTTCTGTACATACATTTTATGAGGTACACTTGGCAGTACTTATTCGAAGACGCTGATTGTACTGATTTTGTACTTATCGCGCATGCGTCAAGGTTATCATATGTACGATTTCATTTGCTGTAAAGTGTGCCGTCATTTATATTTAATATCTAGAAGATCTATCGTTCTATTCGTTCTATTAGATACAAATAATAAGAATAACCAAATGTAACTTTAGGATTCCTGATTTGCTGGAGCCCCAGGCGGGCCCAGGCCAGAACCCTGTCAGTCTGTCAGCCCTCTCCTTTTGGGAGCTTTGGTTTAAATAAATTATTATTTTTCATACTTTTTGATTGATAACTAACACATTATTTATGGAGACCGTTTAGAGCACAAAATGAAAATTTTATGTAATTGATTATTTTGAAATATTTTTTATAATAATAATATGTGCAGTGTAATTAATGTCCTTTACGTCCTTTATTACAAACATTTTCACTTTAAATTCTTCTAAAATTTATGCCATCTAGTAGAAATTTGCTGAGTTACACTTGGTATGGTTTGTATCTACGATATGATTATTTACAGTGTTTTATGGATTTATATTTAATAGTTTTAAATGAATGCAACAGATGTCACTACGTATATTTATTTATAACATTTTAATCTTCAGAATATCTAGATTTTATTGATAACAAAATATGGAATATCTTTCCTTATCAAATCTTGTCTGGATATTAAAAACAGTTCAATAATATTAAACGACTCTCTTATTAATACATTGACGTTGGTTGTTGTGTACGATGTTCGTATACAACATTTTTCATCGATTGTCTAATTATTAGAGATTGGAAAAATAGTTTTTCAACTATTGCGTAAACACATGCATTTATTGTAATTTTTATTACAAATCTCCACCGTTTTCAGAAAACTGGTTTGATTGAACACGATTTGAAATCAACTATTTGCAACTATCTTTCCAACTATTTTAAAACTATTTGCGACACCTTTTACTGCTTCGTTTGCACTAATTATTATCATATCGTCAAAAAAAACTATTTACCAACTATTTTCCGAAAAAAAAATCATCTAGTAACTATTTCATTGAAAATAACAACTATTTTTCCAATCTCTACTAATTATAAATAATAATTTTTATAATCAATCTTTAGTTTTAAGTGTTCCGTACTGTTTAAAAAGGAACACTTATGTCGGGTATTATAAAGAATTTGTTTGATTGCAAATGCAAATTAGCTTCCAGCTAACGCTATCTACTAGGTGTCAAATTGTTATGAAATTGCTCGATATTTTAAATTAGTAGTAATAAATGCATAATAATGTAAATGATATGATTGTAATTATTTCGCATGCGTCAAGATTATCATATGTACGATTTCATTTGTTACATTTGTGAGTGTGTTGTCATTTATATTTAATATCTAGCAGATAGCGTTAGCTGGAAGCTTATTTGCTTTTGCACTCAAGCAAATTCTTTATAATACCAGGCATTATTTTTTAACATTGTGTCTGTATGACTGTCTGTCTATCTCAGCCTTCTAGCTACTGAAACTAGGATTCTTTTTAGACTCGACGAGTCCGAGTTGAATCTTCGTTTAATTTTCGGGTCTGAGCAGTGCCGGCCTTAGTAAATCTGGCGCCCTGGGCGAGATTTATTTTTCCGCCCTCTCTCCCCCTAAAAAATGTTAAAAAATCATTGAAAATGTCAATTAAAATTGATAAATTAACAAATAAGTTGAATAATTCATATCTCAGCTTGGCGTGATCCTAGACTCAAACTTTTTTTTTTTAAATATAGCTTACATCATTAACTTTAAGACTATCAAATGCCCTAAGACCGTCGAGACCTCCTTACCCTATTATGAACAAATTAGAATTGATAAATTAACTAATAAGTTGAATAATTCATATCTCAGCTTGGCGCGAACCTACAGACTCAAACTTTTTTTAAATATAGCTTACATCATAAACTTCAAGACTATCAAATGCCCTAAGACCGTCGAGACCTCCTTCCCCTATTATGAACAAATTAAAATTGATAAATCAACAAATAAGTTGATTAGTTAGTATCTCCGCTAATACCTTATTAAAGGTTTTCTGGGTTGCTGAATAAGTATTTGTTAGTTAGCAGCTATCAAATAATCGATTTTTTTTACAAATTAATATTGTTTATATTTAGCTATATTTTTTTGCTTAGGTAATCGGGTTTAACTGATCGACAAAAAATTTAAAGATAAAAAACAGTTTACTCAAAAATAACAGCCTGAACATTGATTTGAACTAAAAAAGTGACTTATTCTCCATTGTGCGCCGCCCCACCTGACCTGGCGCCCCGGACGGTCGCCCTGGTCCCCCCCCCCATAAGCCGGTACTGGGTCCGAGTCTAATGCAAACTAATATTTTTGTTAATAAAACATTTTATTTATTAAGAAAAATCGTATACAAGTATTTAGTACATACCAGAGCAATTATTTTTTTACTAAAACGAATTCTCGTACATAATTTAGATGCTACAGTAAATGTTCGCTCGGAACCGAAACCAACAGATACCGCGTGAAAACGAAAGCATAAAAATGGTTTGAATTTTTATTCGCCGATTAATTTAACAATCGGTTCGCCGATTTTCAAAAATCTTAACAACCGGCTTCAGCACACTCTTGCCAATAATGCGTACAAATGTCACTAACTCAGTCAGCTATCTCTCTGCCAACGTCCACGTGACTAGACTTGTGTAGTTCACGAACGAACTAGTTGAACTAGTTCAAAATAGCGCTCTCACGCGAGAACTAGAGGAACTAGTTCGTATGCGCTCCGCTCTTTTAGTTCAATGGTTTCCGATACACTTCAATACACTGTTCTAAAAATGAGATTGTACGATTTTTATGTTTAATAATTTACGTTTTCAATACTTTATTACCAATTTTGAATTTATTTTACTAAATATATATTATATTGCAATTTTTTAGTTCACATGAATGCAATATGTCTGTCAAAAGCACGTGATTTTTATATTATTTTATGACAGTCAACAAAAAGGAATGTCACAGATTTTAATGTTTAAATATATTGCTTATATAACTATACAATAAACAATGTTTCAAAAATTTCATATATATCGAAGGTTCGATTTTAAAAAAAGAAAAGATTATTGCAAATATATACATTTAAAAATATCAATCTTGTCTATAAATTAATAACGAATTCAAAATTGCAGCAGTTTGTATTTCTATAGTTTGATGAAAAAAATAGTAGTACAAAATTACTAATTAAACAGTTTTATTATATGTACATTAAAAATCCAACAATCCAATATATCTAAATCAATAAATGTCATCGAATAGTTCGGAAAAAAAAGAACTAGAAGAACGAGCTAGTTATTTGCTAGTTCATTAAAGACCACTGAACTATAGGGAACGCTCTCTGTCATGAACTAAAATGCCCAACTCTACCAAAGACCAAGATCGGTTCAACGGTGTATCCGTGAAAAGGTAACAAACATACAGAGAGACACACATTCACATTTATAATATTAGATGGTAAAATGTAATATAGTAAACTACATATTAATATTTATTGTTTGCAATAATTACGAAGTAGGGTAGCGATTCTCAACTTGTGGGGCGCCCCCCCCCCTAAAGGGGGGCGTGATAAAACTAAATGGTGGGTGCGAACATATCGAGAAAAAATATTATTAAAAAATTTATTTAATTTACTGAAAGAGAAGCAATAAAATACAATCTGACATATTAAAAAATAAAATACACGTTTACATTTACACTGATATAATACACTTATAAATATGATTGTATCAGTACTGCACAATATATTTAATAATTAACTTATCAATATGAAATTAAAAACAAGATTAATAATTATTAGTGACTCCCTTAGGCCTGTCTTGCAGAGCAAAGTTTTTCGAAAGAAAATACTGTTAAATTAAATAGAAACTTATATTACAATTACAGTACGATTTCAGTGAAAATTATTGTATGCGAGGGGGAGGGGGGAGAGGGGCGATGAGAATCGTGATTGAAAATTGAGTCGCAAATACTAAAAGGTTGAGAAACGCTGAAGTAGGGGGTTTATTTATTCTAGTAATTCCATGTTACGTTATTATATTATTCAGTATTATGTATATTTTATTTACTTTTTGTTGCGTCCTAGCTGAAAAAGTAGCGGAACGTTGTTCCGATCCGTTTCAGTCACATTATACTACTACTGCATAAATGTGAACGTTATATTACGCAGGTATTTTTATGTAAATTAAAAAGGTGTAATAAAAACCTTATTTTATCTATAAAAATACAAATAAAGACTTGGTTAGATTAGATTTAAAATTTATTTTGTAAAAATAAAAATCAGAAAATCTGATTATAATTTATTTGTAGTTTACAACTAAAGTAAAGTAGGTATATAGAATAGTATGGGATATAGAAATATTGAAAATCGAGACCTGGATATGAATTTATTTAGTTTATTTCGTAATTTTGTTAAGGTTCGAGTTTGAGTTTAAAAAATTCACCTGTAGACAAAGCTGTTTTAGGATTAGCGGGGTTGTGTACCAAAATAAATATGGGGTTGGTAAAAATAACTATTGTTTATCCATTAAAGATACACTAGTCAAAAAAAGAAAATATTTTTTTATTTAAAAAAAAGTGTAATATTTAAATAGCTGTAAATTTGGTAAAAATTGTACATTCCATAAAAAATACGCGCCGAGTGGAAAAAATTATAGCTTGGTTTAAAGTGTTGAAGTTTTTATAAATAAACCATATTATAACATATAATGAACATTAATATTTTTAAATTTATCTAGGGCGAGCCCTTTGTTAAAAATTTCATAACTCACCACTGGTTGTAGGTACCTATATACAATAGTATATAGTATATTTATATATTATATACATGTTTTAGATACAAGAGATGAAATATGAATACAATGCCTGGCATGTCAGGGGTAGTGCATGTTGTGTTGTCGAAAAGAACATATATATATTATGTGAGTTTTGTACAAGTAAATTTATAATATGGAATAGTATTATTGTACTACATGGGCTGAAAAGTCTTTGGCTTAACAATAAAAAAAACGATTTTTTTAATGAAAAAACTCTTTTATTCTTCGACATAATTTCTATCTAGAGTAATGCACTTGTTCCAACGGTCCTCTAACATTTCGATACCGATCTTATAGTGGTCCGCGTCAAGTCACCCAAAAAGACGTTTGTTTCCAACTCGACCTCTTTATTAGAGAAAAATATTTTGCCAGATAGCCATATTTTCAATTTCGGAAAAAGGTAGTTGTAGCTGGGGGCCAGGTCAGGAGAATACGGTGGGTGCGGAACCAATTCATAGCGCAATTCCTTCAATGTATCGGTCGTAACGTGAGCCTTGTGAGATGGTGCATTGTCGTGGAGAAACAGCATTTGTTCTTCGTCATTTGCGGTCGTTTTGCCTTGACTTCGTTGTCCAATCGATCCAGTAATGCACAGGTAATATTCTTTGTTGATTGTTTCACCATGTTTAAGGTAGTCGATGAATATTATACTATGTGCATTCCAAAAAATACTAGCAAGAACTTTACCGGCCGACTGTTGTGTTTTTGGGCGTTTCGGACGGCTTTCATCAGGCAATAACCATTCTGCTGACTGCTGTTTGGACTCCGGTGTGTAGTAATGGATCTATGTTTCATACATTGTCACAAATCGTATGAAAAATTTTTCTTATTGCGGCGAAACAGTGCCAAATTTTGTTTTGAAAGTCGAACACGTTCATCTTTTTGGTCAATTGTTAAAAAACGCGGTACCCATCGCGCGCGAAACTTTTTCATATATAAACATGAATGTTTATATATGAAAAAGTTTCGCGCGCGATGGGTAATATATTGGTCATGTCCTTTATGAATAAAGGACATGACCAATATATTTCTTTGAGATGCCTACGGTGTTTGCTAGCTCACTCACTTTTACTTTGCGGTCATTCAACACAATTTCACGAATTATTCTATTTTTTTCTGGAGTAACTGCCTCATTACTTAGAACACATTTATGTAAATGTATCTATAATATGCACAGTGCAACATTTTTTTATATCGGCCATTTCAGAAATTTTTTGAGGAATCCCCATTTTAAACATATTAATAACACAAGATCAAAAATAGAACAGCTACATTTTTCAAACGTGTTATTTTTTATTACTTAAATGTATATTCTATAGTTCACATTTTTTCTAGTAAGTCTATCCTAGTATGCTAATCTTCTTAATAAGTCATAAAAATTGTGATACTATACTTTCCAAACATTTTTTAAACACATAAGACAGTGTTACCTATTTCTGAGCAAGGACTTGAAAATGATGATTCTGTCAGACGAATGACGTTTTGTTGGTTTCGTATCTAAAAATTCTGTATGTCATATATCTATAAGGTACTGGCACCAGTCTTGGATCATAACCTAATGTTTAATTAAATGTACGAAATTAGAAATATTTGTAGATATTTGATTACTACCATTACTGAATCATAATCTATAGACTGTATAACAGTTTAATTTGATGACAATCGGCCAATGGGTGTCAAAATGGTGGATATTTAAACTAATTATTATAGTGCAATCTATTTATTCAAGTCTTGAGGCTTCCGCGTGATCTTAATATGGATCTTGGCTTCTGGGTGTAAGCCGCGTCGATTTGGTCGTGTTATCGGCCAACATTTCGTCACACATTGCAGTGGACATCTTCAGGGCTTTTCTAAAAGTGCTCTTTTAGAAGAGCCCTAATCGACGACCAAATCGACGCGGCTTACACCCAGAAGCCAAGATCCAATCTATTTATTAATTATTTATTAATTAATTATTATATTATCATCTGCTTTATATTGTTTCAAAAACGATTCTATATTTTATTTTTTTTATATCCAAAATTTATAATTTTTGTGTCTTATTGTTAGTACTTATCATTTTGTAATCATTAGCGTCCATCACTGCGTGCTCATTACTGGTTTTACTGTATCCTTTACTGGAGGAAAACAAACAAAATAAAAGGGTATAATTTAAAAAAAAAACTATTTTTGCGGATTTTGGTAATTAAATTAATAAAGAGGTAATTGCTTTATTAGTAACAAAAGTTCATGAGAATTACAAAAAACAGTATATCTTGCTCTTAAAAAAAACTCTAGATAAAAAAGTGGTATTTAAAATTTAGGTGATTTCCTCCAATATAAAGATTGATACCGTTAATTTAAGTATATTTTAAAGCTAGGTACTGAGCGACCATAAAATACAATAAAAAAAATAAAAAATATTAAGCGTGTTAGAAATTCGTGTACCTACTATAGATTATATTAAATGTTACGTTTAATTTTTAAAACATTCTTACTTGATGTTACTATGTAAAGAATAAAAACATTACTTTGAAGTAAAGTGAATATAATAAATTATAATTATGTTTTTCCAGATTTAATCACATCTTTTGCACAACAATTTAAATTATACAGAGAATATGTAAATAAAACAAATTACGGTAAGGCTACAGAGATGCGCATAATTACGGTGAAAGAGGAGAGATTTTTAGTAAAACAACAAAAATACAAAGCGCCAGTAATTCTTCATGTGTTTTTTGTGTGTATTGTTTATTTTGGTCTTTGAGCGTACCTGCTACTTGTACATGTTGGGTGTGTTGGTGGGGTACGTGTTAACATCCCGACAATAGTAATCTCGATCATCTTACCTTCGACTAACATAATCCCAACAGTTTATAATCGCGACACTGGTAGTTTAATCTTCCTACTTCCATAACTCAACATGTCAACATTCTAATACAAACCGATTGTTGTCATGGAGATCGAGTCATATTTTAACTTATAAAGCTATCTTATCTTGCAATATTGGTTCTATAGAAAAAAATTGGGTTGGTATTGACTTACATATAGATAACACGTTCAGAAGCCAAAAATATTAGGTCTAAATAAAAGAATCAATATTAAGTGTCATCTCGGTTTTTGTAACGTAAAAAGTTAAACCGATTTCTTCTCGGTCACGTACACAGAACGAGTAAAAGAGAAAAGTCCATAAACCACATAACGTTTTTTTATAAAATTTTGAATCTCCCTTTCCCTTACTGAAATCCAAGTAGACAATAGCCTTTTACCTATATGGTATCATTTATATTGGATATTTTAGAAAAAGTAATTTTTTTGTATTTTAATTCTTTGATTTCTATTTTGTTTAAAATAATATTATAATTTTTTTATACTATTTCAGCATGAAGTTAACAGTATCAGTATTTTTTCCGGGTAATTTTGGATCGCTGAATCCGAAAATGACCATGGTTTTGGTCAATCAGGATTTGTTTTTGAGATATTGCAAAAAAAAACATTTTCGCAACCATGCAAAAATTAAAAAAAATTGTTTCATAGTAAAAATCAATTTAAACAAATCTTTTAAGAAGATTTAGACGCTTAATAAATAGAAAAAAATATATGTTAAACATATTTTATCGTGATGAAAATCATGCCAATAGCGAAAAAAATATATGGTTTTTCAGCTAAAATTACTTGTTTTCTAAAATTCAAAACGTCATAACGTAAACAATTTTCATTTGATTTTGATTAATATTATGCCAGTTTATAGCTATTAGTCATAACTTCAAAAGATTAAAATTTGAAAAAGATCTGATAAAAATTCACTGAGTTATGGCCAATTATCGTTGAGCGCTGAAAAAGCACATTCATCACGATCTTCATAAAATATGTTTAAGATATTATGAAAATTTTTATGTGAAATCTGAGATACGATATTTTTAATTTTTGCATATTTGTGAAAATGTTTTTTTCGCAATATTTTTTACTCTAAAAAAATGGGCGTTACTGTGTTAGGATAAACAGTCGAGAGATTGAACGTTACTGTGAAGAGAGTATATTCTAATATGACTGTTATTTTTTTCAATTCAATTTATTAATATTTACAAGTGAAATCATGTAAATACGAAATTTACTTCTTATTTTTTAATTTAAGTTAAAAAACTTTAACCAAAAAATTAAAAACGTTAGGTCTTAGAGAATATATTCTTGCATACTGTTATTTTTCTTTCAATTCAATTAATTAATATTTACAAGCGCAATCGTGGACATACAAAATTTAATTTTTTGTTGTTGTTTTTAGGGTTCCCAAGAAACCCTATTAATCTCACTTTGTCGTCCGTCCGTCCTTTTCACTCAAAGCTAAATAGCTGGTAAACTATATAAGCTAGAAACTTAAAATTTTTGCTGAACATGTAAAATGGCACCCTCTAGTAAAATATGTACAAATTTATTGAATAAATAATTTTTCAGGAGGGGCAATGAGCTAAAGCTAAGTAAAAAAAAAATATTTTTTATACCAAGGCATGTGGCACTTTATATACATGGTTCAAAATTACTGAAAACATTTTGAAACGAGGCTTTGGTGGGACTACCAACGACAAATACTAAAGTCAGCAATATCATTTTAAATTTTGGAATAATAGGGAGGGGCGTAAAATTAAAAAAAAAAAATTATTTTCTAATCTAGGCATGTGGGATGTCAAAATGTACATCTCAATTAGTAGAATATGACCATATTTTTTTTTTAATTCAAAAATGGTGCCTGTAGGGGGCTAAAAGCACTGTTTTATATTGTCCCCACCCCCTATAACTTTGTAACTACTGGCTCAAAAAATCTGAAAAAAAATTGGTAACGAGGCTTTGGTAGAACTACCAACGACAAATACTAAAGTCAGCAATATCATTTTAAATTTTGGAATAATAGGGAGGGGCGTAAAATTTTTTAATTTTTAATTTTTTTTATCTAGGCATGTGGAGTGTCGAAATGTACATCTCAATTAGTAGAATATTACCATATATGTATTTTTTTAATCAAAAATAGTGCCTGTAAGTGGTTCCAAACAGTCAACGTACTTCGGAACCCTTATGGCATACACCCGTGTATGTCTTGCCCGAATTTTTCTGTAAACTTCTTTATTAATTGTACACTAAGCATATTATCAAAAGGTTGATGTAATCGTTTCGGTACCTGGGCTTATATTTATTTGTTAGGATTATCAATGGTCGGGATTTTGGATTGTCGGGATTATAAATTGTCTTATGTTTTGTGTGCGTAGCGCCTCTAGTGTTATTTTAGGGGGATTAGTAATTATAATAAATTAAACTAGAGGAATAAACACAGCGAACTTTTGATTTAATTTTAGAATTTCAGGAAAATCATGAATATTCTAAATGCTGGACGTGAAAATCGTGATCGAAAAGACGTAAAATACTAAAAAATTTATAAATGAAATATGTACGTCTAAAAAAAGAAATGTTCGTATTTTCTATATAAATTAAAATAATTTATTTCTGTCGACTTCTTCAAATGTTATGGAATAATATTTGAAAAAAATGTAAAATAACAATTTCTTAATAATATACTTATCTATAGAAATATTTTTTATTCATATGAGTGAGACATTGTAAATCATTAAAGTAATAAAATAATAAATATTTAAATTTTGTAAAATTCATGTGTAAAAAGGACGATTTGCATAAATAATATGGAAACACGCGTTTCATTTATATTTGCACAAGTAGAATAAAAGTACAGTAATTATTGCTTGACATTAAAAATAATTAAAATTATATACATTTTCAAATTGTTATTTAGAATTGTTTTGGAATCGATTAGTATTATAAATTATTACAATTAAAAGTAAGTATAATGTTATTATTTTCTTTAATTAATTCATTAGATGTATTATGTTCAGAGGCGCAGAATTTTCTTTTCAGGGCAGTCCAAAAACTTCTACTATTCAATTTCCATTTTTTACCCATAGTTACTTTATTTAAGTTTACAACTGCTTTTAGTCATCGAGAACGTTCATCCTTTCCTATTGTTATCATTGATTTCTACTTTATAATTATTCTACTATTTTCAAAACATGTTAACTCCTAATTTACTTTTTTGTTACTTTTTACTTTAATCACCTACCGGATAATAGTTAAAACATAACTTCCACTACATAGTAGATGATACTAATTATATTTTTCATATCTTTTAAATTTGTTTTATTTATTAAAGTAAAATGTTTTTACATATCCACTATGTTTTGAGCTTTTTTTTATTATGGTTAATTTACTAATGGACCCCCCCCCGCGTGGGCGTCCTTGATTATGTTATTGTAATAAGTTAATTTTAAATTAGCACACGTTTCATATACAACTTATCGCAATTTAAAACTTTCAACAGAGGATTTTAATTAATTTTACTTGGAAGAATTCGTTTATAATATTCAGAATTCAACATAATAAAATACAGGATGATTTACAACTAGTGTAAAAAAATTTAACAGTAGATCGAGGATGTAATTTTAAGAAAAAAAACTTATGTGAACCTATGTTCGGAATTTCATCGTGAGGGAGCTACAATCTTTTACCCAAAATTAGTGTTTATTTAATATATAGAGAACCCATTGTGTTATAGTTATGAAATTTGATATGATATTAATAAATG
Source organism: Sialis fuliginosa (assembly GCA_961205875.1). Taxonomy (NCBI): domain Eukaryota; kingdom Metazoa; phylum Arthropoda; class Insecta; order Megaloptera; family Sialidae; genus Sialis; species Sialis fuliginosa. The sequence continues at coordinate 32,640,225 of OY540812.1, forward strand.
TTATCGATTTTCGGTATCAAATAATAATAATTTAGACCAGGGGTGTATGGGGCCAGTGGGCCCACCGACTTTCATGAAGTATTTTTTTGTTCTTAAATTTTTTCCTGAGTTGGGTTTTTGTGGAAGATGATATGATACAAAAAACACAAAAATATACACCGTTTTTGAAAAATATTGAAAAAAGTACCTATTTTACTAAATACGGATGCTTCAAATTTCACTATATAAATTTATATTCTTGTTCTATGATTAAAAATAAGATAAAAAGTTAATATAAATTTACCTCCAAAACTGCATTTTTAACAATTATATAGTTTCGTTTTTTAATTATGTTAGTAAAATACGTGTAACAGTAATACAACTGGCTATAACTCTATGATGACAAGTATTAGGAGGTATATTTATATTAAATTTTTATCATATTTTTAATTATAGAACAAGAATATAACTTATTTTGAGTAATTTGAAGCATCCGTGTTAAGTAAAATTCTGCGTTATTTTCTTTTTTTCGATATTTTTCGAAAACGGTTGATCTTATTACAAATAAACAAAGTATATTTTGTGTATAATATATCAAATAGTCTTCTACAAGTACCCAACTCAGGATAAAATTAAAGAACAAAAAAATGCTTCATAAAAATTGACAGGCCCACTGGCCCCACACTGCCCTGGTCTAAATTATTATTATTTGATACCGAAAATCGATAACATTTATTAATATCATACCCTGTATCAAATTTCATAACTATAACACAATGGGTTCTCTATATATTAAATAAACACTAATTTTGGGTAAAAGATTGTAGCTCCCTCATGAAGAATTTCTGGACATAAGTTCACATAAGGTTTTTTGCTTAAAATTATATCCTCGATCTACTGTTAATTTTTTTACACTAGTTGTAAATCATCCTGTATATTATCTCCCATGGGTGCTACGGAACGTTCTTTATAGTATCTACTGATAAAAAAGAAATAGTTATTGTTTATACCAGATTGAAGTAAGTACCTACTTACTTTTAACATTAATTATTTAATAATGGACGTATAAAAAAGTAATAGTTCCAACTATCTTAATTCTAAGCATGATTCTGCACCAACAACAAGTATCGTGATAATAAATAAAACTAAGCAAACAAAAATTAATTTTCGAGCAACAATGGCCTCTGGAACAACCCCCTGGGTTCATGTTTAAGTGGAGTATATCATAATATGTATTGTGTTCTAACAATGGGAACACGGAACGCGATACAAAAGACGAATGCACGGGGCAAAAAATGTACACTAAATATATATAAATATAGATCGACCCCAATGTGGATAGATTGCTGCAGTACGTCAGTAATTTATTATCTGCCGTTGTTCAGAAGCCGTATTGGTTAACTATACTACTCTTCGATTGTTTTATACGTATAGTACAAATTGCTCAATGTTTCATTTATTTAATAACTAGATGTGGCCGCGGCTTCGCTCGCGTGGACTACGGAATTATTGTTATAGTTGAATTAAGTTAAGTACAAACACGACCAGTTATTATTATTATAATAATAACAAATCAACACCTTATCTAACAAAAACGAATCAGAACAAAAAGTACAAATAATTTTTGTTCTGTTTAAAAATTAAAAGTTAATTATTCAAAACCAAATAAACAATTGACGGTCAAAAGACAATGGCCGAGCCGAGGGAGTCCGAATGATGGTCGAGATGCTCCGACGCGGTACTTGTTCTTCAGTTCGCGCATTATTAATAATATTTTACCGTATATAACTTATTTAAAGTTATTTTCTAAACTAAAAGACCAAATTAGATGCTGTAAAGAGCAAATTATATCTACATTAAGTACTTATGACGATGAAATCATTTATATCGATAAGGCTTAATGTTTCGCAGGTCATAAGTCCACGTAAACAGATCCCAAACATTTTTATTTTCTTTGTAACATAAAAGCAGTCATTGTGGCTTAAATATAAAAGTAAAAAAACATATATAGTATTGTGGACTTTATTTTAGATATTTTGATTCTACACAATTCTTCACTACATTATATTGTTCAATATTTAACGGTTTAGGCAGCGTATTGCAAAAAAACGCGCTGGCGCATGGCGGCAAAATTTTTTCCGACTTGATTTACTATTATTGCCACTGCTTATTTCTTATGTTACCTAACGTAACAAAATATATCCTATAACCTGGCCAGGTAACATATCTTAAATATAAAAAAAACACGTGAATCGGATAAGTGGTTCTCGAGTTATAAGCGCACTAACGGACAGACAGACAGAGAGACGTTGAGCTCACTGGTTGATGACTTTTAGTTGAGATAACTGACTCAGTTATCTCAACTAAAAGTTGCAAAAGTTCATAAAATGCATTTTTCTACTTAACGGATGTGATAACAGCCAACAAACTGATAAAGTGCACAGAAGAAATCGGGCATTAAATTACTACTTTATAAAACAAAATTTGACAAATTTTTTTTATTGGTTTTAATTATTCAAAAATGATGTACAAAAGGCCTTATGTAGGGGAATTTTTATAAAAAGTCCAAAAATTAAATTTTCCTAACGAAGTTAGCGCAGTTTTGCGGATAATTCGAATGCGCTTGAGTGTGACTCTTAACTGTGTGACACTTAAATAGTGTTTTTCTTGAAACCATGTTTTTTGAGCTGACCGTACTTCTAGCACCTTTAATTTTTAACGGATTGATTTGAAATTTTAGTTGAAGCTTCACAATAACATTTTCTAGTGAACAGAGTATGATTTTTTCGATTGATTTAGTGTAACCGATATTATACTTATATTTTCGACAGATTTTTTCGAAAAAAAAATTTTTCATTCAAAACGATTAATGCCTTTTTTCAAAATCAATTTTTCGAAGAAGTCCTACGCCGTTCACTTTGTTTTGGCATATATTTTAAGAATTTTTTGTGTTTTTTATTCCAGATAAAAAATTGCAACCCATAGGAGTATGGTCAGGGAGGTCATAAAAAAATTAGATTTCATTGCGGTAGCTGCAGAGACGCCTTTTTATTTTTATATAATAAATAAAGATTTTTTTTAATACCTTGATACAGCTAAAAAAAAATTTTCACCTCTTTTTAAAAAAATCGATAAAATGATCTTTGATTTTGTGCTCACAAGGTAGTACCGCCTCTTTCAGGGTTTGGAGGGAGAAACCCAATGGAGGTAAAAATTTTGATCTTGAGTGGAGGTTTTAAGGTCAACTTCATCCTTTTAAATGGAAACCTATTTCTTTTTTGCATATTTGTATTTTACAGAAAAAAAGAAATAACTTTTGTCTAAAAAGTTTTTCCAAAAACCTATTTACAAACGTGATATAAAAACGAAATTAAAAATGGTTATTTGTTGTTAATGATTTAGGAGGTATATTTACACGAACTACTATGAATTTTTTTCTTTGTATGTATATGTATGTAGAACTAAAAACTAGAAAAAAAAACTTTTATTATTATTATTTGCCTTTTAAAACCGACCAAAAGCAGAAAATAAAATTCGGTTAGACTCTTATCGTACTAAATATTGCATTTAAAAAAAATGATTTTGTTCAAATGTAGAAGAGACATTTTTTTTAAACTCTTTTAGTATGAACAAAAACAACTTTTGCAATATTTAGTACGATAAGAGTCTAACCGAATTTTATTTTTAATCGGTTTTAAAAGGCAAATTATTAAAAAATAAGATTTTTTTATATTTTTTATTTAATTTATTTAGACCCCAAAGTCACAAATTTGTTTGATTTTCTAATTATACTTTTTTGTTTAGTGAAATTATATTTTATGAGTCGTTTTAAAAAAGAAAAAAATGATAGAAAAATTAGTTTGCCCATACATACAATCTTAAAATAGTGTGAAAAAAAAACAATTGATAACAATAATGTATTGTACTTTTGTACCAAATTCAACTGCACCACGACCCTATAACAAATAAGCCGAATAATACACAAATAAAATTCGAACAGCAATTTAAAGTTTAAACTATCACGATTTTCAGCACTTCCTTAATTTTTATCTTCGCGTACGGGAAACATAGATTGATTCTGGCATCAAGATAAGCGTCTAATGCTTTGTTGGTACGAACATGAATACAGAGTGAGCGAGAGAGAGGGGCGTTATTGGTCTGCGGCACGCTACTTGCGTGAGAAATTGATGGACTCACTATAGGGAATGTGATGGAGGTCTGGCGCGTAATGGAACGTTTTATATTGAGGGGGAGTTTTGTGTGTTTAGTGCACTGAATAATGTAGAGTCATTTACACTACTATATGTGTTATGTTTAAAAAAATACTAGAATGCTACATGGTTTGTTTTGTATTTCTTTATAAGATATTGGTCACGTTCACGACTGACCAAAAACAGTGAACAACGAGCTTTGATTGGTTGATTCATGGAATTTCTGGTGGATTGTACCAGAAATTTAAAGAATGTCATTTTTTAAGCGTGTAAGGAAGTGAGACAGAAGTAACCATAAAGAGATAGAAACTAGTGTTCTGACAGAAACGCTCAACATGAAGTGAACATAAAAGTTCTTTGGTTAGCCTGGTCACTAATTTCTATCTCTTTCTAGTTACTTCTTTCTCACTTCCTTACACGCTTGAAAATAACATTCTTAAAATTTCTGGTACAATTCACCAGAAATTCCATGAATCAACCAATCAAAGCTCGTTGTTCACTGTTTTTGGTCAGTCGTGAACGTGACCATTGATGAAAGTTTTTTTTAACCTTTCACTAGAGCTGCGATCACACGTACTGCTTTTACATGCAGTATACAGGATGTCTGACTTTTCATTGCTTATATCTGCTAAAATATTGAAGCTACAAAAAAAGTTGAGTTGGAAACTTGTCAAACAAAAGTTGACCTACAAAATGGCACAAGCAATTTTTTCCATAGCCTAGTTGTTCCTCGAATAAATACATAACTTTGTTTTCTTAAATACAAAATCCTGTATTAATCAATTCCTCTTTACAATGATGTATTACAAGTACCATTTTGTTGTTAAATTAGACCTAATATTACGAAAAAAATATTTGTTGAATTTGTAACAGACGACCTGCTCAATCGCTTGATTTGTCAAATTTTGGTTTTGTTTCTGTGGGGCTTTTTAAAGAACAAGGTTTATGAGATATGGAGTTATTGATACTTCAAGCGATATTTACAATCAACCAATTATTATTAATATCACAGCCGACTATAACAATTATATTTTTTCGGGAAACAACAATCAAGTAGGCTATGGAAAAAATTGTTTACGTCATTTTGAAGATCAAGTTTCTAATTAAACTTTTTTTGTAACTTTAATATTTTAGCAGATATAAGTTAGACAATGAAAAGTTAGACACCCTGTACATTGTACATATACTGCTTATACACCCAATACATCTACGAGTCATACGTGTGGATATCCTTGCAATGTGTTGTTTGTATACATATATACTAGAGATCAGATCGGACCTTAAAAAAGTAGCTCGATTTGGTCCAATCCGGTCTGATTTATACGATCTATACTAAGGTCAGGACCCAGCCCGGTCTGGTTTATATATAAGGTCCGAACAGATCTGGTCCAAACATTACAAACAAAAATTAAGCCCAATCCGATCCGATCCGAAATCCGTCCGATGTCGCGGCTCTCCTGCAACTCAAATTTATAACCCACGGCTCCCTTAATTTTTTTTTGGAACCCAGGCTGGTTAAAAAATTTCTTTGTTTAATGTTCACTCTTGTACAACTGTAGTGCTATCTAGCCGTAAAGGAAGTATTTAGGATTCGCGCCAACAGTTTAAAAAAATTTATTTAAAAAAAAGTTTTAAATACATTTAGTTACGGACCTGTATTAACCATGCTCGGCTTGTAAAAAGAGAGAGAAAGATGGTAAAATTGCTGGTTTTGTAGATATTATCGTAGATAGCTGGGTAATTTATTGAATACGGTAATCAGGAAGTGTAAATAAAATAATTTACAGCATCGGTACAAAAATAAAATTGAGTTAACTACTTTTAATATAATTTACTAAATCAATAACTATTTGTATATATATGGACACGGGCGGTGAATTTTTCGAGTTATAATAGGTTATACGTGAGCGATTTTGGATCGTGAGTGTGTGTGATCGCGAGTCAAAGTATGTATGGGGAGGATTGGGAGCGTTCATACATATGGATTAATAAGTGTATTAACGTAACTACGAAAATATGTGCAGCACTAATATATGGTATTGATCACCATCCACAACATATCAACAATTTAAATCTTTAAATTGTCAAGTTTAAGTAAATATTTAATTTATAAAAAATAGTATTTTGACGTAAATAACGTCAATTGTTTTACTCCATAAATAGTCCTCGGTCCCGACTTTAAATTTTGAAATAAAAAATACTCCTCTGAAACTTCGTGAGTGGATTCATTTTGGCGTAACCTACAACTTTTTTATCTTCGAAAATTCTGAGAATTGGGGCGTTTTTGATGTGGCATGCGTCAAACATGTTAAGGGCGTAGATCAGGGCAAAAGACCCTTGATTTTTGTAGGTCAGTATAACCATAACATTTTACTATTATTTATCTAGCAATTGTGCAAAAATCAACCGGTTATTTATAAATTACATAACATCATGAATTTGACATGTTGAGGGTGTAGGTCTCGCTAAATACCCCAATATTTTTGTAGGTTAATATATTTCTCGATGTTTGCATTATAAAATCTTGTAATTCAAGTAAAAAAGAAAGGGTTATTTGTAAATTTCTTATAACTAACATTAAATTGACATGTTTGACGCATGCCATATCAAAAACGTCCCAATTCTCAGAATTTTAGAAAATAAAAAAGTTGTAGGTTACGCCAAAATGAATCCACTCACGAAGTTTCAGAGGAGTATTTTTTATTTTAAAATTTAAAGCCGGGACCGAGGACTAAAACTTTTTTTTTACTTATTTTTATCTTCGTCAATTTTAAATATTTCTACATGAAATTTTTTGGAAATATTTTTGAATGAAAAATAAGAAAATATTATTTAAAAAAAATCGATTTTTTTATCCATCACAGTAGTGTTCCCCCTTAAATTATTTACATAAGACCCAGAAATTAATATTGTTACATAATATAAAGGTAGTATACGTATTTTCTAAAAACAAAAACTAAAACCAGTTGCTTATAATTAATACAAAAACTGTCACAAAAAATTTTCTGACAAATGCGTTCACGTTTTACGTGACTAAAAATACAAAGAACATGTGAAAACAAACAGAAGGAAGGTTGGCCATTTTTTGACAAGAAAATTTGCACAACTATTTGTAAATAATGAAATAGGGTAACGGCAAACGAAACGCGTGTAAATACACCCTTAAAATTACACGGCATAAACCTGGGATCGTTATGAAGGGATGCTCACATGCGTGTATGCGTGTATTATGTGTGTTTGTATGTATTTGTGTAATATCTAGTTCTAGCAGGTCGACAGGGCCGAAATAGAAAACTACAGGATTTAAAATATACCTATTACATAATAAGGTATACAGGTGATTTACAATTAGTGTAAAAAAATTAACAGTAGATCAAGGATGTTATTTTAAGCAAAAAACTTCATATGAACATGTATCCGGAAATTCTTCGTGATGGAGCTACAGTCTGCCAAAAAATTTGTCCAAAATTTTTATTTAATATCTAGAGAACCCATTGTGATACAGTTATGAAATTTTATAACTGGTTTATTATATCAAACAGTAATAATTTAGACTAGCGGTGTATGGGGCTAGTGGGTCCACTGATTTTTTTGTTCTTTAACAAAAATACTTTTTTTTCCAAAGTTGAGTACTTGTAGATTACTACATGGGCTCAAAAGTATTTGACCTAACAATGAAAAAACGATTTTTTTTAATGAAAAAACTCTTTTATTCTTCGACATAATCTCCATCTAGAGTAATGCACTTGTTCCAACGGTCCTCTAACATTTCGATACCGATCTTGCAGTGGTTCGTCTCAAGTCCCTCAAAATATTCGTTTGTTTCCAACTCGACCTCTTCATTAGAGTAAAATCATTTGCCAGAGAGCCACATTTTTAATTTCGGAAAAAGGTAGTAGAGACTGGTGGCCAGGTCAGGAGAATACGGTAGGTGCGAAACCAATTCATATCGCAATTCTTTTAAATTATCGGTCGTAACGTGAGCCTTGTGAGATGGTGCATTGGCTTGGAGAAACAGCATTTTTTTCTTCGTCATTTGTCTTGACTTCGTTGTCCAATTGATCCAGTAATGCACAGGTAATATTCTTTGTTGATTGTTTCACCATGTTGAAGGTAGTTAATAAATACTATACCATATCCATCCCAAAAAATACTAGCAAGAACTTTACCGGCCGACTGTTGTGTTTTTGGGCGTTTCGGACGGCTTTCAACAGACAATAACCATTCTGCTGACTGCCGGATCCATGTTTCATCCATTGTCACAAAAAATGAAACTATAACTAAATGGCTATTTGTTGATAAAAATGCAGTCTTATTTTAGTCGTAGAACAAGAATATTATAAGCTTATTTTGTGTAATTTGAAGCATCCGTAGGTATTAAGTAAAATTCTGCAATACTTTTTTATTATTTATATTTCTCGAAAACGGTTGATCCCATGACAAATGAATAAAATATATTTCTGTTTATTTTGTGTCATATAATCTTCTATAAGTGCCTAACTCAGAAAAAAATTTAAGATCATTCTGTATAAAACATTGAAATGTATCTAATAATTAAATTTAGCAGTTTCAATCGGAATGTTTTATTTGCAGACGATGTGCGCTTTATAATTTGTAACACCAAAAAAAAGTTTGTACATCATGGTCTTGTACAGTTTGCAAAGTGTCTCTGTGCCTTGGAAAAAGGATGTGCTTTAACAAATATCATATATGTATCCATATGTGTATGTCGTAGACAAGACGAACCTAATCATTCCTATTTATTTTTGACGTTACTATTTACATTTTATTCTTAAATATCGGTATGGAGAACCATACATGACTTCCATGTTCTTTAATATTTTTAAAAATAATTTTTAATATATGAAAAATTTGAATGGGTATTGTCAGAAATAATACTCTCTTTGTATTATAAATATTAGTTTTCTAATGCTCTAATGTTAAAAACATAATACACATTCGTAGAATAACTAATTTGACAATTTGAATTTAGTTGCATTTGTTTCCAAGGCAACATGAATTAGTGACGTATTATTTAGTATTTAAAATTCAAATTTTCAGGGAGGTTTTTACCTCTTCAATAGATGTTTAGGCATATACAAACAGTAAATGCATCTTAGGTTCAATTGAACTACAAATGAAGGTAGTACAATCAGAATCTGCTCTTATCTCGGACACGATTTTTAGACGGTATTACAATATTTTCATTTCCTTCAGAACATGGAAGTAATAAATGACTTTTTGTTTATTTTTGTGTTCTTTTGTAATTTTTCCTCCTTTTATTTAATTTTAATAAAAATATATTTCTGTGCAACTTGTTTTTCTTCTTCTAAAATACCATGCCTCAAAGATTTAATCGGAATTGAACCTACCATAAATATTTAACAGTGATGATAAAAGCGGCCCTGTACGTAGTATATTTGCTCATTTTTGCTCCAGGTGAAGAGTGCATAACAAGCATATGTTAGAGAGTATCTAATGGTTGTAATCTCCGGTGTTTGTTCGGCCGGATACCCACAGATAGTGCCATAATCGCAACAAAAATATACGTCGCTGTAAAGTGAGTGTGTGCGACATTTTTTCAACGGTATAATATATTCATTTTAGTTTTAATAGGATTTCTCTTGGTGACGTCTAACGTACTGCTTTTTGTGCGAAAAGTTGAATTAAAAAATTACACGGAAATGTGGGGAAGATGAATTTATTTTTATTAACATATCCTTGGATTATATATACGTAAAACGTAAATTTGCTTAAGCCTGTTTTAGAAAAAATGCATGGGTTACATAAATTACATTCATATTTCATCGCAGATTTTTGATTTTGGTTGGTTTTTCTTCTTCTTCTTCTTCATGGGTTTTGTGTCAAGTGGATTTTCTCCTTTTGGTTGGTTTTATTCATAAATATATAGGTAAATCGGTCATTCCATAAATAACTACACTATTTTTTTGTTGTTGTTACCGATTTTTTAAATTTTTACATATGTTTTAGTACTAGTTAAAAGAAGATTTTTAACGGTACTTAAAAATCGAAAAAAAAATTCCCCCCAAAAATATCGACATTTGAAAATTTAACTTTTTTTTTTAAATGAAATATCTCAAAAACTATCAAAGATAGCATAAAAATACAAGGGATCAATTTTGTAGGAAAATGTATATAATTTATTTAAAAAAATATTTTGCTGCACAAAAATTTTGTTTAAATATATATTTTTTATTTATAAAATTTAACTGAAAATTCGGGGCACATGTCAACTCTGAATTTAAAAAATAAAAATATATGTTGTAGCTTAATCATTCCTGAGTATGTAGCACTTTGAAAATGTATGAACATATGAAAAAATTTATGAAATATTATTTTTTTTAGGTAACGACGCGCGAGTCTGTCTTAGACGTATCACTGCAGTAAATGTTGAACGCTCCGACACAGTCGCGCAGTGATACGTCCAAGCAAGTTGACATGTGCCCCGAATTTTCAGTTAAATTTTATAAATAAAAAAAAATATATTTAAACAAAAGTTTTGTGCAGCAAAATATTTTTTAAAATAAATTATATACATTTTCCTACAAAATTGATCCCTTGTATTTTTACGATATCTTTGATAGTTTTTGAGATATTTCGTTTTTTAAAAAAAAGTGAAATTTTCAAAAGTCGATATTTTTGGGAATTTTTTTTTCGATTTTTAAGTACCGTTAAAAATCTTCTTTTAACTAGTACTAAAACATATGTAAAAATTAAAAAAATCGGTAACAAAAAAAAAAGTGTGCAGTTATTTATGGAATTACCAAAATAATATTATATGTGAATATTTTAACATTAGATATAAACAAAATGGTAAAAAAATGTTTCAGACAGAAGTTGTCGAGGGAGACATTTATTATTGTTATGGGTATTTATAGTTTATGGGGTTTTATAGTATAACATTTTTTTTTTCAAAAAATAACCTGTTAATTGATCTTTAATGGGTAAACAAAAGTTAATTTTTTCCGGCCTCGCATTTATTTTGGCACTTAGCCTCGCTAACTCTAGGACCGGCTCTGGGTCCACCATATTGGATAGCTTTCTTGGCTAAACGGTTCAGTAACTAGAAGACTGACAGACAGACAGCCAGTGTTGATTCTATAAGTGTTCCTCTTTTTCCGATTTTAGTACGGAGCACACAGGGAGAGATAAATTGATATTCTTGAACGGGACAAAAAATATCACACAAACCATTTACAAAGAAGTAGTTTTTATTAAGAAGAGGTGTCTTCATCTTGAAGAAGTATTTATCCCTTACTAATTGTTTTTCGCGCCCTTGTTTGCCGAGATCAAATATCACCGCACGTGACCGGGCTAACACTTAACAATTAATATGCATAACACGAAACAACCGGTATTTGAACCCATTTCGATTTATTTAAGTGCTATTAACTGTTACTCTATTTATTATAAATTAAATCACACATCTCTAATGAATTGTTTCGGAATTTTATTTTCTTCTATTAATGGAATTTTTCATAAGACAGGATATTTGTTTTAGTTAATTTACTTTATATAATTCGAGTTGGGTTTTCAGAACAATGAAAAAGGTCAAACGGAATATAAATGAATATGTTGTTGCAACTGTTTAAATACAATCAATGACATGAAAAGAAAGAAATAAAGTAAATGGTTATCGTATAAATATTTGATTATTGTACTAAACACTTCCCTTCTGAAGAAGACCACGAGATGTTGGTGGAAACGTCAAGTGACAATATAGTGCAACGTGGTATAAAACCCAATAATCAAATGTTTATACAATTGAATAACCGCGAATTTGAATTTTTCAAATTATTTTTTAAATGTACGTACTTATTAGAAAAAAATGTTTTAGAAACAAGATATAGAGAATATTTTTATTTATTTATAATTTTTGTTATAATCATATTTAAAAAAAAATGTGTAAGGAAATAATAATTATTTTTTAATTTCATTTTAAATGGTTCATAACTGAAAAAATATTTACAATAAAAGGTAGAGAACGTTATTTTCTATAATTTACTATTATTTTTTTTGTCTCTTTTATGAATTGATCAAAAAATAATAATTTTAGTTTTTATTTCGTTTGTTATAAATTTTCCCTTACAAAGATTTATCTCAATTTGCGTTAAAAAATCGTCGTTTTTTTAAAATTGATATTTAGTTTGACATAAGGTCATGGAGGCAAATAAGGCCCACCTTAATTAAAAATGCTATATTTCGGGTAATAAGTGATTTATATTAAAAAGGCTATGTTAATGACAAATTTTGGTTTATTAATAATATTGATCTAAAGAAGTACGAAAATCAACATATCTTAAATGATTTTTTCATTTTTGATACATCTTAAAAAAATTTAACTTTGGGCCTTATTATACTATGGTAGTATAATAAGGCCACTTAACTAAATTAAACATTTTCAGATAATTATAATTTTATTTTGCATGGGAACTATGTTTAAATCAACATTTGGCGCAATGTTTGCTTAATTAGAGCTAATAAATAAACAATTAATAATTTTATTTTAATATTTATTTCATATCCATAACGTGCCGATGCTGCATCCATATCAGCTATTAAACTGTTGTCAGATCACGTTATTTCTTTGTTGTAAATGATTTTTTTTATAGAACTAATAAGTAAATAAAAATGATATACCACTCTAAAATAAAACCCAATCTTAAATTTGGTGGGCCCTATTACCCTTAAGGTACTACGGTAAATTAATTTTTATTTTATTAGGCAAAATAAACTTTAAGGATCGAACTATTACCTGAACAAATAAAAAACGGAAAATACATAACATTTTTTAACAAAAATTAAGATTGTTTGTTGTTTTTTTTTTTATAAAATTGATCATTCGTCACCATCTCTCGCAACAAACTCAGAAATACCGAAAAGTTAGCGCGGCGAAAGTCTAGTCGGTGTGTAATTAGCTTTGTATAAGTATCTTCTATGTGTACATAAAAACCCAGATCGATGCAACTTTTGTAAATGTGTGTTTTTTTTTACATAGGCCTTATTACACCCTGGGCCTTATTTGCCGCAGATACCTTATTATATGCCATTTTGACGTTTGCATAAATTTAGATTTAGCTTGAAACTGTCAAAAAGTTAAAAATATACAAAAAATAATGTATTAAAAATAATACTACATATTTTGTAGTAAAATTGTATAAAAATTAAATGGTTAACCAGTATCAGGCAATTTATCTGAATATTTTATCGGTTTTTATTTAAATTGTTCAATAATGAAGTACCTTTTGTGAATTTAGCACGAGGAAGCACTGTGCATTTACTTGGCAAATGTTTTTTTTAAGTAAAAAAATGTACACTTTTTGTAAATTAAATATACTCCCTCTGTTCCGAAATACTGTTCCAATATGCATTCAAGAGCTGAAAAAAAACTAGCCTATCGAGTAAAAGGGTAAAATATTTTTTAAATGTTAGTACCCATAGCGAACATGAGAAAAATCATTTTGTGCCTGGGCGAAACTTGTTAATTTTTCAGGGGGGGGGGGGGGCGCTAAGATAAAGCTAGATAAAAAAATATATTTTTTTTATACCAAGGCATGTGGCATGTTAAAATGTATAACCAAAGCAGCGGGGTTTGATCCTCTTTTTTATTTTTGTCTAAATCAAAAATGGCACCTGCAGGGGGCTTCAAAGCGAATTCAAAAATAAAAAAATAAATATGGGGTGTCAAAATGTAGATCTCAATTAGTAGAATATGACAAAGTTTTTTATTTTTTTCTAACTCAAAAATGGCGCCAGCAGGGATCTTCAAACAGTATTTTATTTTGCCCCCTCCCCTCAAACTCTGTAACTACTGGCTTAAAAAATCTGAAAAAAAATTGGTAACGAGCCTTGGTTGGACTACCAACTACAAACACTAAAGTCAACAATATCTTTTTAAATTTTGGAACAATAGGGAGGGGCGTCAAACAATTTTTTATTTTTATTTAATATTATTAAAAAAATAAGTAAGAGGGTAAATTTCCGCTGCTTTGGTTATTATTTTAACATACCACATGGTATAAAAAAAATATTTTTTTACCTACCTTTAGCTCCTTAGTTTCCACCAAAAAATGTTTGGTTGTAAGGGGATAATCGAATAGTAATATTTATTTGCTATTTTAACGTGACCTTCAAAGATATTTGAAGGTCAACATCATTTTTTTAAAATAGGAACCTATAGTTTTTATTTAGTAATCTTATTCTACGTGAAAAACACGAATCTTTTATTAAAAACTTTTTTTTGAACAATCTTTTTCAATGAAACATTCGTGTTTTTTTTACGTAGAATAGGAAAACTAAATAAAAGCTATACTTTCCTATTTAAAAAAATGATATTGACCTTCAAATATCCTTGAAGGCCACGTTAAAATAGCAAATAAATATTACTATTCGATTACCCCCTTACAGTTGAAACATTTTTTTCAAATATGCGATGGTTCTGAGATAATAAACTGTAACATTTTAAATGCCCCACCCTGTACTTGTGTATATAAAATATACGAGTGTACGATATGTACATAATATACAATTTGTCTCATAAATTATTGTTTTCTAAAAAAGTCATTTTATTAAAGAACAGTAATAACATCAAATCGGAATAGTATTTTGGAACAAAACAAAAAACAACGTGAAATCGGAACAGTATTTCGGAACAGAGGGAGTAATTAAATTTCCGACGTGACAATCATTTTAAGAAATATTTTAATTATATTAATTTCTACTTCGACTTAAATGATATCCGATCAGATATTTAGTTATGAGTATAATTATATATAATTACATACAAACAATTTTCTCGTGGGTAGATACATATATACATTATACGATGAACTTATACATTTGACATTTCAACAAAAATCAATAAAGTAGGCACTAAAATGTACATACTACACATATGTATATGTATTGGTATTGTGCTTTGTTCAGTAGCGTAAATAGGGTTCGAAAGACCCTGCAGTGCGGAGGGTCTCGAGAGGGCAATGGCCAGAGTATGTTTTTTATTTCTATGTTCCGAAGGAAATGGAAGTATTGTAATACCGTCGAAAAATCGTGTCCGAAATAAGAGTAGATTTTGATTGTACTACCTTCAAAACGTAAAGAAAAGTTAATTTCCGCAAGGCAGCTATGCGTGTTTTTGTGTGTTTGTGTGTCTGAATGAAAAATTTTCTATTGTTCACGATACTACTGTAAAAATGCACCGATTTGAATTATTTTTTGGGAAAATGTTTGTCTCGATGAGTACTTCAGACCTACTGATTTTGGTGCTAATCGGATTAGGGGTTTTAGAAATATTTGAAAATTTGTTCCTGTTATCGTCTAAAAAGTGAACGTTGCGAGTATTTTCTCACTAATTTTGATAAGACTTGATACATTTGCAGTTCAATTGAACCTAGGGACATTTATTTTTTGTACGTGCCTAAAGGGGTGAAAACCACCTTCAAAATTTGAGTTTTAAATACTAATTAATACGTCACTAATTCATTTTGCCTTGGAAACAAATGTAACTAAATTCAAATTATCAAATTAGTTATTTTTCGAATGTCTATTATGTTTTTAACATTAGGACATTAGAAAACTTCTGACAATACCCATTGAAATTTTTCATATATTAAAAATTATTTAAAAAGACATTAAAGAAGATGGAAGTCATGTATGGTTCTCAATACCGATATTTAAGAATAAAATGTAAATGTTATCGTCGAAAATAAATAGGAATGAATAGATTCGTTTTGTTTATAACAGGTTGGTATATTTTTGCATCAATATCGGAGAAAAATGGTTTGTATTTCGGTATTGTAATAGAAACAGTGACTGTAATGCCCAATTTCGCCAATCTATGTCACTAGTATTTTGACGTGAATAATGTCTTGTGTTTCGCGCCAGCCAGATACTAGGTTACTAGGCTATTGATTATACCGGAAAATAAGAGGTAGAAAGGGACAATTGCGTTAAAGGGCTTATATTATTTTATATGTTTGTTTGACATCTACAGATGATAAAATCACAAAGTGCTACTAAATTCACCCTTGCGTTTTTGAGGGGGGGGGGGGGGGTTAAACCATTCACTTTTCACTGTTTTTAGTATAACTCGAAAACTAAGCAGAATTGGACAATTTTACAAGAATAACTTTTTCGACCAGCCATTTTTTTCTCCAAAGCATCTCCTATACCTATCTTTACTCAGCAATTAGTTATGAGTAGAGATTGGAAAAATAGCTTTTCAACTATTGCGAAAACTGTAACTATTGTAATTTTGACACTTTTTACTAATACGTTGGTTTCACTAATTTATTGATTAAATCGAAAAAAAATTTATTATTGTAAAAAAATTTGTAACTATTTCACAACTATTTTGATCAACTATATAGTAACTATTTCATTTAAAATAACAACTTTTTTTCCAATCTCTAGTTATGAGCAATATAATAAAAAATTGTGATTTTTTGTTATTTTTTTGATTTGTTTTTTTTTAAATATTTTTTGCTTGAAAATAAATTTTTTGTTAATCTTATATTTTTATGAGAAATTCAATTTTCTTTAAAAAATATATTGGGAAGGGGTATTTTAGAAACTTGATGTAACGTTTTCAGGGTGATCTAAAAACATAAATCTACAGACGTATGTTCGAGTTATATTTTATTATTGAACTGTCAAATCATATATTTTTATTTGATGTCATAGCGACACACTTAAATTGCCCGCTAAATATCACTATACCAGTGCTCATTTTAACACTCCTCCTCAATTTAAGTACATAACATAATAAACAATATTTAGTTCATTTACACTTGAGAGTTTTACACTTCACATTTTACGTTTCATGCCTATCCTTTGGCATAAGGCTTGATGCTGATCTTTTGGGAATGCTTTCGTCAGCACGTCGGCGATCTGGTCCCTGGTGTTGATGTACTGCACATCGATCTTCTTTTTCTCGGCCAAGTCTCGGATGAAATTATATTTCACGTCGACATGCTTCAAACGTTTATGTTCCCATCTATGAAGCAAGCGGATACAGGCTTGATTATCCTCGTAGATGATGAGTGGAGCTTGGTAATTTACTCTAAGGTCGACAAGAAGCGTTTCGACCCAGAATAGTTCCGTTGCTGCATTGGCTAGCGCAACGTATTCTGCTTCCGTTGACGAAAGAGCGACGGAATTTTGTCTTCGTGTCGCCCACAACACTGTGTTTCCTAGAACCTGAATCACGTACCCTGATGTTGATTTCCGGTCACTTTCGCTGGCGAAGTTCGCATCTGCATAGCAGCTGACAGCAGGAGTATCATTCTTCTTGTAAACTAGGCAGTAGTCCAGAGTACCCTTGATGTACCTCAGTACTCGTTTCAAACTCTTCCACAATTTTTCCGTGTATTGACATTGGTGTCGGCTAAGTAGATTTACGGTGGCACAAAGGTCAGGCCTCGTTGTAGTTGTAACGTACATCAAGCATCCGATGAGCTCGCGATATGGCTTCGTCGTTTCTTGTTCTTTTTCCTCCAGTTTCGGGTTTTCTTCCTGAAGTTCAATGTTCGTTTCCATGGGTGTGGCGATTGGATTACAACTTTCCATTTCAAATCTGGTAAGTAGTTTTTCGAGATAATTTCTTTGGCTCAATATTAGTGTTCCTTTTTCTGGTCTCGTTATTTTTATTCCCAGAAATGAATTGAGATTCCCTAGATCCTTCATTTTGAATATCTATTTGCAGTCAATTGCACGTTTCCCCTCTGGATGATCAACTATTTCCCATGTGTCGTTTTCGGTGATGGATTGTATTTCCTCTTTGACCGCTCGCTCCCAGTCCTTTTTGTCGTTCTGAGTTTGTATTTCCTCGTAATTTTCTGGGACATTTTCGACAAACGGCTCTGCATTCAGGGCATACAAAACATAGTCGTCTAGGTTTCTGGGTTTGATACTGGGTCTGATACTTCTTCTTGGCGTCTTTTCTTCCTTCAGAGTTTCCATCTCAACTACCGTTTCTTCAGAATTCTCCGAGGGTGAGTATTCTTCTTCTATTTCAGGATCTATTTCCAGCTCGGTGGTGTTTTCTTCGGAATTTTTACTCAGCCATCCATCAGAGTAAGTTCCTTCAAATTGGAATCTTGATTCATCGAAAATCACATCTCGACCCGTGAGTATCCGTTGTTCCTCAGGGCACCAGAGCTTGTAGCCATTCGGGCAATATCCAATCATCAAACAACGCAGAGATCTTGAGTTGAATTTTCTCCCAACAATCTCCTTGGGCACTTTCAGAAATGCGATGCAGCCAAATGTCCTCAACTTTTCTAGGTTAGGTTTACGGCCATACCAAAGTGCTGCTGGTATTCCTCCTCCTAACGCTGCTGTTGGACTGTGGTTGATCAGGTATTCTGCTGTAAGTGATGCGTGGTTCCAGAAGCTTTTTCCGAGTTTGCTATTCATCATCATGCACCTTGCTCGTTCGACTATGCTCCTGTTCATTCTTTCCGCAACTCCATTTTGCTGAGGGGTATACCTGATTGTGTATTCAATTTGTATTCCTTTCTCTTCGCAGAAAGTCTTGACCTCGTTAGAGACATATTCTCCTCCATTGTCACATCGAAGTCTGCTCAATTTGATGTTGAAATGAGCTGTTGCCATTGCCTCGTATGCCTTGATATATCTGCACGTCTCTGCCTTTGTTTCTAAAGCATAGGCGACGGTGAAGTGCGTGTAATCATCAATCAGCGTCAACAGATAGCGTTTTCCGTCATTGGATGTTGGCGAAATTGGTCCAAAGACGTCACTGTGTACGAGTTCGAGAGGTCTTGTTGCTCTCTGTCGTGGTTGCTTGTGAGGTAGCTTTGCTTGTTTGCCCTCAACGCAAACATCACAAATCTCGGGTATCTCTGTGCTTCCGACAAATTTAATTCCGTCTGCCAATTTGATAAGACGTTTGAGATTGTCGTGGTTAAGGTGCCCGAGTCGTTGGTGCCAAAGTTGTAGGGTTTTCCCTCCTTGACAGAGATTTGCTGTAGCTGTGCTCCTCCTGAACTCCAGGATGTATAACAGCGACGTTTCCCCTCTCTTGGCGATTGCTGCAATCGTGCTATTTTTCTTGATGGTTCCAGCTCCATCTTTGAAATTAATTTCAAATCCATTCATTTCCAATCTCCTCACAGACAGAAGATTGTGGCTGAGGCCAGGCACGGAGAGAACACGTTCGATGTATATATAGTTCTCCTGGCCATTGACGATGCTGACTACATGTAGGTCCCCGATGTGGGTGGCCTTCAGCGACGTCTTCGCCTTAGCAACATTGATCAAGATCGGTTGTTCCAATTTCCGAGCATTAATTAATTCCTCCTCGCCTCGAACCAGATGTTCAGACGCTCCGGAGTCCAAAAAGAAATAAGTGTTCAGATCGCCCTTAGCCGTTGTGGCCGAAAAACAAAATTGGGTTGTTTCTTCGATTGCTAAATTTGCGTTTGAATTATTTCTTTGTTCAGGACATGCAGCTCGTTTGTGCCCTACTTGGCCACAATTGTGACATTTATATGGAAAACTTTTACTCATTTTTGTCTTTCCCAATCTTTTGTCCTTACTTCCTCCAAGTCGCCCCCACACTGACCCTTTTCCAGCTGCAAAAGCTGTTGACGTAGACGGCTCGTTCCTAGACAATTTTTGAGAAGTTGACTGTTCTTTCCTCTTAGATTCCTCGTCCAGTAATCGATTTTTTACAAAAACAGCCGTTACATCATTCGCGGCCAGGGTTTCGATTGCAGTGACAACTGCATCAAATTCGGGTGGCATTGTTAATAATAAATGACAGACTACGTCTGATTCTGCCAGTGTTGCCCCACTTTCTCTTAATTCTCTTATCAATTTGTCAAATTTTAAAAAGAATGATGCTAATTTTTCATTTGCTGGGTTAAATTTTGAAGTTAAAAGTGCTTTTCTTATTAATAGTTGACTGGCAATTCCTTTTCTTTCGAAGGTGGTATTTAAAAATTTCCAAAGAGCATATAGTTTCGTGATCTTTGGCATATTCCAGATGGCTGTCGGCCATCCGTTGTATGATCTGAGATTTACATTTTCTATCTCGTTTTTTTAATTTTTCTTCATTAGTCTTCGATCCACCTTCCGGGGTTAGTTCAACCAATGGTCTTTGTACGAGTTCCAACAGGTCAAGTTCTTCTAACAACGTTTCCATTCGGAATTTCCAGTTTCCGTAATTGTTGTCGTCGAAGAGAGGAATTCGATAACGCAATTCCGATTCCTCGGTCATTTTGTTTTCTTGAACCGAGTATATAAATTAAAACAATAAGTAAAACAATTTCACTCACTTTTCCGCGTTATCTGGGCCCATAACCTGATAAATCTACAGACGTATGTTCGAGTTATATTTTATTATTGAACTGTCAAATCATATATTTTTATTTGATGTCATAGCGACACACTTTAATTGCCCGCTAAATATCACTATACCAGTGCTCATTTTAACAAATAACTCAGAAACTAAAAGTCCGACTGGGATGATTTTGGTATCATTCTAATCAGCGTATTGGTCCGTACCTATACACTAACACTGAGCCACCCTCGTGGAATTGCGGTATGGTCGGAGAGGGGCTGAACGTGCAGCGATTATTTTGCGTGCTAGTGTAAATTTACAATCAGTATAGTTCTACATTTAGAGCAGCTAGTACGAGGGTTTTGGTTTTACAGATCTCGAGATTTACTGATTGTAAATTTACGCTAGCGCGAAAATTGATCTCTGCGCGTTACTTCAAGTTTCTGAAATAAAAAAAACTAGATGATATATGTGTTTGTATAAGTCATTTTAGTTTTTAATGTAGAAAGATAAAAGATAAATTTTAGTTGTAAATGTTTGTTTTATTGATCAGAAAATAAATGCATTCATGGAATTAAAAATGTAAATAACTTGACTAAAATTAAATAGATTTGAAAAAAAGAACAAAAAGCACCTTGTTTAGAATGCGAAGCCTTTAAAATGAGGTATCACTTGCCCTATCATACTATTTAAAATTTTAAGGGTTGTGCTCATAGCGCAGAGGGTTGAAAAGATTCTTGCAAACATTTTATCGCAAAAGATGTCCCCCTTGAAAGCAAAATCAAAGTGTTTGAGCGTTTTTACAAAATCTTATTTTAACTGACCAAAAGCGCGGCCGTTTCGTTTTCGTTGGGCCACCCTGTATGCATTATATATTTTAGAATCAAAATTTAAAGATTACCCAGAAGTCCGCGATTTTATAACACATTAGTTAACACGTCGTAAATGTATTTTAAATGTATGTAATGTAACATAAGTGTAATAAAAATGATTCATATCATTTAAAAAATACTGTTAGGATGTATGTAAATGGTATGCACATATTAGACTCTAGAGCGCTCTTACGAGTGGTCTGCGCTTTAAAGAGCTATTAGTATAATCACATACCACATTAAAGAAAACTAAAGACAGTGTAACATACATACATACATATATATTATTTGTTATATTCAAAGCCTTAGATAAGGAAACATACAGGATTCATATCACATTAACTAATATTGTTACCATATTGCTCCACAAAATATCGCTCCATGAGTCATTGGTGTATAATTCGGATTTTAAAATAAAAATAAATTGTTTGGAATTGTACAATTAATCGATATCTAATAGTAAGTTGCTTAGACAAGGAAAGATAAAGGACAAATAACACATTACCTAGCGTTGTTACCATATCGCTCCACGAGTCAATGGCGTATCATTCAGATTTTAAAATAAATATCAATTGTTTTGAATTATAAAATTGATAATATAATATATAATATAATATAATAATAAATGTTTTATATTATTGTCTTTAAAAGTATTTCAGCGATAATTGATTAACAGAGAAACATCTATTTGGACCTATCATCTCTCATACATATTAAATTCAATTGTAATTTAAAGCAAGTTTGTCCAACCCGCGGCCCGCGGGTCTCATGCGGCCCTCGAGGACCCTTGGTGCGGCCCGTGAGCATAATTTAAAAAAATAAAAAAATTTATGATAATAAATGTACATAGAAAATAGTATCTACGACTAAAAAAAAAAAGGTCTTCCCAATCTAACTCTCTATCCATATATCTATTTATATATTATATTTATAATAAAATTAGGAATTGAAATTGACGCGACCAAAAAAAAGGTCCTCAGTTTTATATTATAACCTGCGGCCCTTAGTTAACCAAATTAATTACAATTTTTGCTATGCGGCCCGGAAGGTTCAAAAGGTTGGACAACTATGATTTAAAGCATAGGAATTTGCATATTATAAATTTTCGACTGAAACCTTTGAGATAATATGCATAGAAACGGCGAATCTGACATTTATGAAAAGATGGCCGCTTTAAATTTTGGTAACACTTTCATATACGGACTAGCATTGGTTGTTATGTATCCATAGTCTTTCTTAATCTAGTCAGAGCAGATACCATACTGGTTTTGGTATCAAATTAGAGATCTCGATTAGATCTACGTGATACAAGAACAAATCAAAACATTTAACCAGTTTTAATGAGTGAAAAACTTCATACTATAAATAAACAAAAAAAAATTAAATTTTGCATTTCCACGATATTGTAAATATGAATTAATTGAATTGAAACAAAAATAACGGTACATCCATAAGAATATATTCTCTACACGGTAGCGTTAATTTTGTTGATATTGGTTTTCGTTTTGGTTCATGCAAATACCCAGGATAAATGTAACAAGAGGTGTAAAATCAAAACATTTAACCAGTTTTAATGAGTGAAAAACCTCATACTATAAATAAACAAAAAAAAATTAAATTTTGCATTTCCACGATATTGTAAATATGAATTAATTGAATTGAAACAAAAATAACGGTACATCCATAAGAATATATTCTCTACACGGTAGCGTTAATTTTGTTGATTTTGGTTTTCGTTTTGGTTCATGCAAATACCCAGGATAAATGTAATAAGAGGTGTAATGAACAACATTTTTTCGAATTTCAAAATGACGTTCGGGGATCGGTCCTGCTTGTTGTAAAACCATCGTATACTAAAAATTAGTTGATTTGGCCATCTTGGGTGTTTTATAAGCAAAGTTGTAAAAATAAACAAGAACAAACTACCTATATTTTTCAAAATATGAAAAAAATCCACCGAGAATGTTTGTTTAGAATGAAATTTTGTAACCCTATACCGAATTTCAGAGTATTAAAAAAACACTTTCAATAAATTAGTAACTGGATATTTTATTGTGAAGTGAAACGTAGGGTTGAAAACAACAATAAACATATTATTATTTAGTTATTAAGTTGTTTCCATCCCTACTTTTCACTCCACAATAAAATATTTAATTAATTTATTTTTTAATGCTCTGAAATTTGGTATAGGATAACAAAATTGCATTCTAAACAAACTTTCTTAGTGGATTTTTTTCATATTTTGTAAAATATAGGTAGTTTGTACTTGGTTATTTATACAACTTTGCTTATAAAACATAGAAGACCAAATCAACTAATTTTTGGTATACGTTAGTTTTACATCAAGCAGGACTCGATCACCAAATGTCATTCCGAAATCAGAAATGTTTTTGTTACAACGGAGAACAAAATGTTATCAAAATTTTTTTCACAATTTCAAAATGTCTGAAAAGTACGTTTTCATTATGTTTATAAAATGAAATATTTATTTTTCTGATTAGTAATTTTGTGGAGTTGTTTTGGCATCTGAACGTCAGTTTTTATTAAATAAAATAAAAACAATATTTCGTTTGTATCAGTAATCAACAATGTGTTATTCTGTGAAGTTATTTGTGGTCAAACAGTTTATGTTCTCTGTTTGTTTTTAATAATTTTAGCAAAATAATAGTTTCAAATGATGTTAATAAATAAATTGCCTCAAAGGCATTTATATATTTGAAAACATAGAATGTTGAATATATAATTGAAAATCGTACATCCGTGTTACGTATACATATATATATTTATATACATTATACATATGCATATGTATACAATATAAAACAGTTGTTCTCAAACATTTTTAGGTGTTAATAATAATTCGAGATAAAACGCGATACAGTTAAAAAATTAATTCGTAACCAATTAATGACTTTTGTGCTCGCCCACCCTCCCATTAGCCCCGAGTCCTATGACTATATCCTGTCAAACTCCCCCATATTGTCGTATAAAAAAACTATAAACGCTTTTTTCTCCTCTCTCCATCGGTATATGGTCTTTATTATTGTAAAATCTATAAGTACGGCGATATTTAATTAAAACTAATTGTTAACTTCTTTTATAGACTGTTAATTTCTACGTACAAGGGATCGATGAGGACTTTTGGTAACTTATTTATAACGACTAAATAAAAGTGTATGCAAAAATCAACTACCGTGGAATTTGTTTCCTTAGATCAGGCCTGCACAACATACGGCCTGCGGGCCGTATGTGGCCCGCCAGCACCTACCGCGAAGACTTTGGTGAACATTCATAAAATTATAAATTTTCCAAAATAACGAATTTAAAAAAAAAATGGATCAGACAAAAGTTTCATGGTTTTGAGGGGGCTAAATATTGACATTATGGGGTGAGCTTAGAAAGGTCAATTTGATGTGTTTTCAGGTTCATCTTTTCTTTTTCAAATCTAAATCTGTATTTTTTGTTGCAAATTAATAATTTAAGAGATAAACTAAACAATTTTTGTTTGGTACATTTTTTCTAAAAATGACAATTTTTTATTATAAAGAGCAACCAAAGAAAACTTTTTTACTCGAAAATTACCTACTAATTTTTATAAATAATCGCAAGAAGTAAAAAGTACTTACATTTATGCAAAGATTCTCACAGAATTGTTTTTTAATATTTAATTCATTTTTTTTTTTAAATTTCAGAATTTTTTCTTTATTAAAAAGTTGCATAAAAAAATTAACAATAAATTTTAAAAACAATTCTCAGAGAATCCTTGCTGAGTTCTAAGTACTTTTTTAATTTTATGATTTTTCTTAAAAGTTTATAGTTTTCGAGTAAAAAAATTTAGTTCGGCCCGAACAAGTTTTTCATTAAGTATTACGGCCCGCTTTACATTTTGAGTTGTAAAGGCCTGCTTTAGATGCATCTATTTTTCGTCTATATAAACTACTAGACTACAATATTATAATAATAATAATAATAATAATAGGTGTATTAAATGTTTTACAATCTACAGGTTGTTTTATAAGCAAAGTTGTAAAAATAAACATTAACAAACTACCTATTTTTTTTAAATATGAAAAAAATCCAAAATAAAGTTTGCTTAGAATGTAATTTTGTAACCCTATACCGAATTTAAGATAATAAAAAAAAAGTTTCAGTAAAGATAGATATTATATATAAGTAGATATTTTATTGTGAAGTGAAAAGTAGGGTTGGAAATAACAATATATATTATTATTATTAATATTATTTGGTTATTAAGTGGTTTTCAACCCTACTTTTCATTTCACAATAAAATATATTATTCATTTATTGAAAGTGTTATGTTTTTAATATGCTCTAAAATTCGGTATAGGGTTACAAAATTGCATTCAAATAAATTTTCTTAGTGGAGGTAATTTGTTATTGGTTATTTTTACATTTTTGCCTATAAAACACCCTATAGAATGAAGTAATTTTTGGTATTCGTTAGTTTTACATCAAGCAGGACTCGATCCCCAAATGTCATTTCGAAATTCGATTTTTTTTTTGTTCATTACACCTCTTGTTTATATCGATCCTGGGACACACTGTATATTTACTATCCCGGGAAAAAATTTCAGATCTGAAGTGATCTCGGTTGATCTTCATTTTGGAACAAATCAGATCGTTGTAGATCTTTGTAGATCGCTGTTGATCTTTGTAGATCGTTGCAGATCTTTGCAGATCGTGATCTTTATAGATCGTTGCAGATCTTTGCAGATCGTTGTAAATCTTTGCAGATCATTGTTGATCTTTGTAGATCGTTGTACATCTTTGCAGATCGTCGTAGATCGTGAGATTGAAACGTATTGTTTGTATTTTAATCAATTTATAAAAAAGATGTGTATTTGTTATTTTAACAATACGGGCCTTAAATGTCACTTAATACGTGTCTGGTGGACTTTTTTTTCATTTTATTAAATTTAACAATAATATCTTACGTTTCTATGCTGTATTAACAGTAAATATTGAATTTTTCTCTGTTTCGCTGCTACTTATGGTATTCATTATAGAAAATCGTAAATATCTCGACTCCTGTGCTAGATAGAGGGTTGTTTTGCCCCCCACACCCCTAGTATCCCGAAGTATTTTTCCAGCTGGATCGAATGAGACCAATTACAACCCTTCATCTGTGACAGGGGGTGAGTTGTGAAATTATTTATTAATTTAATACACGGGCCTCAAATATCATTCAATACGTTTCTGTACAATTTTGTTTTAATTGATTAAATTATAAACAAGGTTTCTATATAGTATATGTGTATTTGTTATTTAAGGTAGACAAAAGTTTATTTATGAATAAGTACATATTATTATGTATGTATAATATATGAATATCTCAACATAGCTCTCGCCAACATAGTATTTTCACTTTCATTCGTATATACAGGATGGAGCATTTCAAGTGTTACAGTTGATTATCTCAGAACCATCGCATATTTGAAAAAAATGTTTCAACCAAAAAATGTTTGGTTGTAAGGGGGTAATCGAATAGTAATATTTATTTGCTATTTTAACGTGGCCTTCAAGGATATATGAAGGTCAACATCATTTTTTTAAATAGGAACCTATAGTTTTTATTTATTAATCTTATTCTACGTGAAAAAACACGAATCATTCATTGAAAACTTGTTTTTGAACAACCCAAGCTTTCCAAGGTATCTAACAAAATAATTCGAGATTTTGAATTTTCAAGAATTTTTTACTCAGAAACCATAAACCTTAGAAAAAAAGTACAAGATACCAAAAATGTTTATTTTGGTCTAATGAAACTTGGAGAATTATTCTAGATTTTTTTTAACATTTCGTACTTTTTTGTTTTTGCTAAAATAAAATAAATAGAAAAAGTTTTTAAATTTTTTTTAAATAATTCTCCACGCTTTATTAGACCAAAATAGATATTTTGTGTATCCTGTACTTTTTTTCTAAAGTTTGTGGTTTCTGAGTAAAAAATTCTTGAAAATTCAAAATCTCGAATTATTTTGTTAGATACCTTGGAAAGCTTGGGTTGTTCAAAAACAAGTTTTCAATGAATGATTCGTGTTTTTTCACGTAGAATAAGATTAATAAATAAAAACTAAAGGTTCCTATTTAAAAAATGATGTTGACCTTCATATATCCTTGAAGGCCACGTTAAAATAGCAAATAAATATTACTATTCGATTACCCCCTTACAACCAAACATTTTTTGGTTGAAACATTTTTTTCAAATATGCGATGGTTCTGAGATAATCAACTGTAACACTTTAAATGCCCCATCCTGTATAAGCCAAGTCGGATCAGTTAGTAATAAGGTAATACAATACATATATGGTGGTTCTCTTCTCCAGGATTGCTCTTCGAACCCAGTTACTGCGGGAAGTCAAGCTGTGTGGGTGTACAAAAACAGAGTAAAATCCCCCATCTACGCAGATCTGTGTTGATCTTCATTTTGGAACATATCAACGCAGATCAACTCAGATCTACGGAGATCAATGCAGATCAACACAGATCTGTGTTGATCTGCGTTGATACCTATGTTCCAAAATGAAGATCAAAACAGATCTGTAAAAATGCAGATCTGATTTGATCACTTTAGATCTGAATTTTTTTCATGATGAGAAATATTACACAACAAAAAAATGTAAATTTAGTCATCCTACTCATCTTTGCAGAAATCGTCCCTGCCTCTTATACTATATTGCAAACGTAAATTATCAAACTTAAAAATCGTACAATTTCATTTTAGAACAGTGTATTTAAAGTGTATCGAGAACTCTCTTCTACACGAGAACTAGAATCCTCTAGTTCTTGTGTGGGAGCGCTCATTTGAACTAGTTCGTTCGTGGTTTAGGGAATAAATAAATGAAATAAAATAGGTATAAAACTGTTTTGCTTCTGTCAGGAATATTGTAAATACATAAATACAGAGGTTCACTTCGACTACTAAATGGCTTATACGTCAACGCTATCTGAAGCCAAATCTGTAGTTAAGAAATAAGATTACCTAACTTATTTTAATATGACTTCAAAGCACATTAATATAATGTAATTTTGTAATAAAAACAAACGACAAGACGTACAGAACGAATCCAGAAACTTCAATATTGAGGAACAAACAAAGAATTAACAGCGCAGTAAATTTATACACTGCCATATTTCATACAACGCAGTCTTAAAAATAAAGCTAAGCACTATTTCTGGACCATTTGGTGTAATTTCTACGACTCGCGCAATAAGTTGATATGTAATTGAATATAAGATGTGGATTATTAGAGACAGGAGCGCAACAATTTATTCGCATTTTTCACATTTTCAAATTTTTATTTTCGTTATGCAGACAAACAATCAACAATACCTACCTACTATAAATAGAACGGACAAGTGCGTGTTGGGCATGAGCAAAACATGGTTCCGTAGCCATTCTCACTAGCATTCTCTTCATCTAACATTATCTACTTGATAATACGTATTAAGAGCTTCTTCATGTTGACGAAAGATGTAATCTCCATAAAAGTTTACGTGTTCATATCAAGATTTATAAAAAAAAGTTATTTCAAATTTTTCATTTACTAATTATTGCTAAAGTGTTATAATTTTCATTAAAAGTACTAATTGAAAGCTACATTCTGAATTTTTTTCAGATTTTTTACATCGAAAGTTTAGAAATTAGAGGTAGGTGGGCGCTCTGATAATGTCTTTGAACGCAAATATATCGTGACTGAAGAGTTGAAATCAAAAGGTCCTAAAATATTTTTGTTGTAATTTAGGAGACCTATCTAAATATATTCCAAGTGAAAAAAAATGTGAGTACACTTTTCAGTCTATTGTAGGGGAATTTTTTTTTTTATAATTTAGATTGGAAGTATTTATTATTATTTGAATTGATAATTTAGAAATTAGAGGGGGGGACGCTCTGATATATATCGTGACAAAAGGGTTAAAATCAAAAACATTTTTTGTTGCATTTTAAGAGATTTATCTAAAGACATCTCACTCAATGGATTAAGTGATTTTTTTAAATATACTTTTCAGTCTATGGGAAGGGATCCAAAAAAATCAAAAGGTCCTAAAATATACATGACCCGAAAAATTCACGGCCCGTGCCCAGTTCTAGAGCGCATAGAGGAGTTAGGGGCTTGTTGTAACAGGGGTAAGTAGTAACACATAGTTTTTACTAGGAAACTGAACTCTATAAACCCATATTTGTTTCTCAATTCAATTCTTATATCTTGTAATATCACGTGATCACAGTCAGTGTTCCACCTGGCGGCGCAGTGAGTAGATGTGTGGACGTTCTTCATTTTGGTTAGTAAAATTTTGCTTTTTGTATCTATAATTCATTAATTGAAAACTTTTAATTTTGCATATAGGGTAGTCCCAAAAGTACCCGACCTAACAAAGAAAACACAAAAAAATTGCGAAAAAATATATTTATTTCTCTACATCAGGGGTCACCAAACTTTTCGAGAAACGGGCCGGATCGAATTTGTTTTAAACATAGAGGGCCGGACGAAAATGATTCTTGTCGGAATCCTATTAGAACATTTATTTACATGTGCAATTAGCTATGTAAATAGAGTATATATATATCGAAAATAATGGAAAATATATATTCAAATGTAGATAAATACACATATTTACATCAGATCTTTAAATTATATAAAATTAATAAATAAATTATAAAAATCAGGGGCCGGATGAAAAACTTTGGAGGGCCGGATCCGGCCCACGGGCCGTAGTTTGGTGACCCCTGCTCTACATAATCTCCTTTTAATTCGATACACTTTTCTCAGCGAAATATATAGCCATCAATCGCAGACTCCACTTCTTCATTGTTGGCAAATCTTTTACCACCGAGCCATTTTTTCAAGTTTGGGAACAGAAAATAATCCGATGGGGCTAAACCTGGCGAATAGGGTGCGTGAGGAAGCAATTAGAACTTCAACTCATTAATTTTGGCCATCTCGATAATGGATGTGTGAACTGGGGCATTGTCTTGATGAAACAACACTTTATTTTTCACCAAATGCGCCCGGTTTTTCTTGATTTCATCACTTAAACGCTGCAATAAGTTCGCATAATACTTGATTGTTTTTCCTTTCTGTAGATAATCAATGAAAATTACCCCACGTGCATCCCAAAAAAACTGACACCATGACCTTGCCTGCAGATGGAACTGCTTTCGCCTTTTTTGGAGACGATTATCCCTTTTCAGTTCATTGTTTTGACTGTTCCTTCATCTCTGCTTTATTGCTATGAAACTTCGCCAAACACTCGACTGAAACATCCTCACGACGTTGTTTTTGTTCCATTGTGAGTAA
The DNA here is from genome assembly GCA_961205875.1 of Sialis fuliginosa. Lineage (NCBI taxonomy): Eukaryota > Metazoa > Arthropoda > Insecta > Megaloptera > Sialidae > Sialis > Sialis fuliginosa. Next base: position 32,670,928 of record OY540812.1, read on the forward strand.
TCGCGGCACCCATTTTGCGCACAGCTTTCTCATGTCTAAATTTTCAGTCAATATGCGATGTACAGCACTTTTTGAAATGCCTACCATGTCTGCTAGCTCGCGCACTTTCAGTCGACGGTCATACAATACCATTTTGTGGATTTTCTTCACCATTTCTGACATGGTCACCTCATTTGGTTGACCACTGCGATGTTCATCTTGACAGCTCGTACGGCCTCGTTTAAACTCTGCCACCCAATATTTTACTGTTGTAAATGAAGGAGCAGACTCCCCCAGAGTAGAATCTAGCTCCGTTTTAATATTGGTTGTACTGAGGCCTTTCAAATGAAAGTGTTGTATTACATAACGATAACCAATTTTTTCCATGTTTACAAATTCACTGAGAGCGTTCACTATTGATGACTGTCAAACAAATACTGAAAAACGTGGCGTTGTCAAACTTTAAACTTAAGCTGTATAAGGTTTGTACTTTCTAGCATAGTCATTACTTTCAAACAAAACCGCCATCTAAATGTCAGGTCGGGTACTTTTGGGACTACCATTTTTAAATATACCTACTTTTAGTTTTAATATTCTTTAAACAATTTTACATTTGGTGAGATAATTTGATTAAACTTTTGTTTAATGTCGAAATTTATGCTACGGAGCTTATCTTGGGGGCAAATTGAAACATTCGCCTCCTGAAAACTTGTATCTATCGGTTCTCATTTCATATCATATTTCATACGATTTATTTGTTTTAGAATGAGAGATTATAAGACGAAGTCAGAAAGGGCAACTCAACCGAAGTTCTAGAAAATAACTGTAGTATACGAAAAGCGAGCAAAAATTTAAACTTTTGTCATGTATCATTCTACAGGTATATAAAGAAAAATAAAAACAATGATTGTCCAAATGTTGTATATGTTAAGTTTAGGTTAGTGTTCATTGCTGAAGAGGAAAGTAAAATGGCTTCCTGTGTCCTAAAGTGCGCTGACATATACTTTGAGTTGCTTCCAACCAAAGTAAGAAAATTAGCTCCTAATCCAAAATTTTATACGCAGGCACCCTCAATTATTTTTAAGGACACTTGAAGAGACTTCATTTGTAAAAATTTGTTTTATATATAGTTTCAATGATAAATATTATAAATAATATGTTATGTCCATTGCAAAAATAACAAAATTAAAGTTCAAATATGTATCAAAATTGACTTTATTTTCACTGTTTCTACGGCTGTCACATCTAGCCCCAAAGACGGAGCAAGTTGTGCCAACGGTTTTTTAAGAAACTGTCTGGTGTGAAATAAGGTATTGGCACCAGTCTTGGATATAACCCCAGTAATGGCTATTTTTTAATCAAATGTATTGACTACAAATATTTGTTGATATTTGATTACTACCATTTCTGATTATTAATGTATACACATTAGTTAAATTCAACCAAAATTTTTGTTCAATTTAACTATGATAGATAAATTCAACCAATTCTTTTTTCAGTGTAGCAACTACTTTACATTGTTTCAAATTTGACGAGTCTACTTAATATCGTTTGTGTCATAGTACTTATCATTTTGTAATCTGTGCGATTTCAAAGTATCATCGTGGTATTTTACTTTGTTATATTCGAGTTTCCGACGCTGATCCATATGCTGTATGTACGTCGGCGTCGGACATAAGAAAAAGTGTAATGTTAGGAAAACAAATAATTTTTCAAGTGTGTATAAAATTTTGATGTTAAGTGTAACATTTCATTTTTGCATTATTGTAAAAGTCTATTTTCACAATACTAAGTAAGTGTAATTCATTAAAGTGATCTTTAGTTAATATATTGTGAAGATTCATATTAACAAGTGTTCTTGTTTGTATTTTACTTATTGATATAACTAATAAAAGTGTAAATACAATTTATGAAGAGTAATTTTTATTGTCTATATTAGACTGGTACGCTAAATCAAAGGAATCAATACTTGATTTAAAAGAGGACATAGGGTCCATTCCTAATTGGTGAAAGATCCATAGGGTTCGTTATTAAATTGGATCTTTAACTAATTATAGGAATGGACCCTATGTCCTCTTTTAAATCAAGTATTGATTACTTCGATTTAGCGTACCAGTCTAATGTAGACAATAAAAATTACTCTTCATAAATTATATTTACACTTTTATTAATTATATACAAAAACACTTGTTAATATGAATCTTCACAATATATTAACTAAAGATCACTTTAATTAATTACACTTACTTAGTATTGTGAAAATAGACTTTTACAATAATGCAAAAATGAAATGTTACACTTAACATCAAAATGTTATATATGTACACTTGAAAAATCATTTGTTTTCCTAACATTACACTTTTTATTATTTCCGACGCCGACGACCATACAGCATATGGATTAGCGTCGGAAACTCGAATATAACAAAGTAAAATACTCCATCACTGCGTACTTATTACTGGTTTTATTTTATCCATTGCTGGTGAAAAAAAACATAAACAATATACATATATAAAAATAATATAAAAAACAAACTTTGCGGACTTGGTAATTAAATTGATAAAATAAAGAGTTACTTGTCTTATTAGTAACATGAGTTCATGAGAATTACAAAAAAGAAGCCCGTCAATAACAAAAACAGTAAACCTTGCTCTTATAGCGGCCATAACTGGTGCCAGTACCTTATACACTCGGCGTCAAAAAAATCGCACCTTTTAAAAAATCTACTTCAAACAACTTTAAACCTTATTTGGAATCAATGATGAGGGTACTGTTAAGTATCATTTGAAAGGTAACGAAAAGGAGTTAATTGTTTTTGGGTACTCCATTTCGTAACCTTTCAAATGATACCTAACATTACCCTCATCATTGATTCCAAATAAGGTTTAAAGTTGTTTGAAGTAGATTTTTTAAAAGGTGCGATTTTTTTGACGCCGAGTGTATATTAATAATTTTGATTTTATTTCTTTTCGGTATAATGCAGGAGTAGTTAGGCTATCGAAAGACACTTTTAATGCTAAAATTATGAGCAGATATTAAATAATAATAATAAATAATCTTAAAACAAAAATGTAACAAAAAAATATAAATAAGAAGAAATGTGATAGTAATGATGACTATTAGTTATGTTTTAATAATTTAACAGATATAAAATAGTTAGTTTGAAGTAAAACACTCTAGTGTATACGCTCCTGTTTAAAACTATAAATGTTCGAACCACCATTCTGCGGTAAAAAACAGTAATTCTGAAGACATTACAGTTAAAAGTAACGATTATTGCCCCGGGCCTGCGATTGCCGGCGGCGTTGTGAAACTTTTATATTTTATAATTTGTGGCGTTTTCTATGATTTTGATGTGCAATTTAAACTTAATTGTAATGTTTCTGCTACCCCGGGGTTGTAAATAATATTTTTATTATAAAGTGTTAAAAAGTAGTTAAAAATTAATAAATAACAACTCACGCATTTTAAGGTTGAGTATCAGCATTTACGAATTAATGACTTGTAAATTTTGGTATCAGAAGACTTGATCGCTACTTTTAATTACTCGTTAATAATTTTTCTCGATTGTTTGGTAATTTGACTCGAACATTCTGACTTTTGAAAAATGGGTGAGTTAATTAGTAAAGTAACTTTTAGTATTCAATTTGATAATAAATTATATAACTTATTCGCATGGGTTCATATTCCATTTTTGACAGTTTTTCTAAAAGTTTAATTGAATCTTTGTTTCGGTATTTAGTAGAAAGAATAAAGACAAAAAATGCATTCAGGAAATTGTTTTTTTTAAATTTATTTTTTCTTTGTATATTCGAAGATGAGTTGAAAATTGAAAAAGTTAAAGTTTAAGACAGAGGTTACACGATAAATCTGGCATCAGTTCAGTCTGTGACCTTGATCGTGAATGCAATGATACAGGACTGACGGAATGATGGAGGTATTACACGTTCAGTCCAGACTGACATCAGTCTTCTCGAGAACGCTGTTAAAACAAGACATATTCTTAGGAAAAACGATAGATTGTTACAAGGAAAAAACGTGTATTGCAATAATACTAACATTGGCTACAGAAAAACGTTAAAAGAAAAAAAATGGACTAAAGTATGGCTACAGAAAAAATTGTTTTGAAAAATAATTTATTATCTGATATTGTGTAAATGTATTAACTGAATTATATTGCAAAATTTCACTTGAGGTAATTACATCCTATATAAAATTCAATTATAATCTTATTGTCGTAAATTAAAAACAGTAGTTTTGTTCATTTTAATTGAACGTATTGACTGGACATTTTTTTCTGTTTCTATAATAAAAAGTATTTTATTATCTTTTCATTTGTTTACATTAACATTATTGATTAAAAAAAAATATTTACCGAAATTTTATAGATTTTGTAAGCTTTAAAACCTAAAACGGAATTACGTTCACTATTTTTTATATAATCTATAATTCCGTGCTATAGGTCGCAAATATGGAATATTATTGAAAATTAGTAATAAGATATTTTTATTATGAAATTTTAAATTAAAAAAAACTAATATAATGCCGTACTTTATTAATCTAGTTGTCAATATTTTAATTAATAATAATTGTTATGCTCGAAATCTTAATGAAATCTGACGTTATGGCATTTTTATTATTTCAATATTTTCAATAATTAATAGAAAAATGTTTAAATATTCTCATTACATAGCATTTAATTTATTAATAGTTCGTATTCGTGACCTCAGACTGATGAAAAATATCAAAATATCTGTCATTCCATTCCATCAGTCCGTCAATCAATGCATTACACGCTCAGTCTTGATCAAGGTCACGAACTGAACTGATGCCAGACTGATCGTGTAACCTCTGTCTAAGTAAAATCGGACATGTGTGTCCCAAGAAAAGTGCATTTTGAGTGCAACGCTACATTGTTTTTGAAATATCTGCGGTTCTATAGGTCGTAGGTAAATAAAAAAAAAAAAAAAAAAAAACTAAAATACTCGTGAGTTAATAAACTATAGAACGGTATAGGTAGCGCTACTTTCCAAAGGCATCTTAACTTCAAAAAACTAAAAATTGTCGAAATACTTTTTTTATCACAAATAATGTAATAATTAACGTGAAAATCAGGGTATTTTGTACGAAAATATGTATTTTTATGTTTAAATACGTTATGAAATTAAAAAAAAAATGATTTTTACGTCCACAATTGGCCACTTTTGGAAAAATGAAAATTATTACATAATTGGTGATAAAAAAAGTTTTCGACAATTTTTTTTTTGAGGTTAATATGCGTTTGGAAAGTAACGCCACCTATACAGTTCTATGATCTATTAACTCACTAAAAATTTCTAAAACAATGTAGCGATGCATTCAAAATGCACCAAAAATGCACAATTATGCAAAAAAATACAAAGAGAACATAAAAAACCAACTTTCCGAATGCATTAATTCAAAATGCTAATTTTTTAGTTGGGTTCTAATACAGAGATAATACCCACATCTAACTTTGACTAGAATTTAGGAGAAGGTTCTAATTAAAAAAAATGAGTGAAATGAGTGTGATTGTGTCAGGATGCACAGTCAAGGGATTGACGTGAATACGTTTCAACTCCAAGGCAGTGGTTTTTATAAAAACGTATAGGTTATAGATAAAACTCAGACTTATGATGTGTTAGCGCCGTCGTTGACCAAGTCGCTGACTTTCCGATTTTGGTGTGCTCTATACCTCCTGACCCTTTCAGCTATTGGTAATGGTATATTTTTCGATAGCTACTGAGATTCTCTTGCTCAATGCTGTGCGTCTTTTATATTTTATACTGGCTTTTGCGAGTGTTTTTTCCGACATTACGATTTATTTTTTATTTTTATTATTATATGAAGTTTTTTACTCACTGAAACTGGTCAAATGTTTTGATTTATACTTGCATCTCATAGATTTAATCGAGATCTATAACTTGAGACTTGAGTGTCGAGCTATACTGATTGTAAATTTACACTAGTGCGCAAAATGATTCTGCGTGTTTTTCATCATCGTATAAATCATCCCAATCGGACTTTTAGTTTCTGAAAATGTTATATCAAGTTTTTGAAATACCTCCCCCCCAGTATCTGGCTGGCGTGAAACACTAGAGTCTAGACGTTAATCACGTCAAAATACTAATTTGAAGTGAAGTTGTTTTTTATCGTCATGGTCTATTTTACCATAATATAAAAATATCATCGTGGGTTCTCTTCTCGTACTCTTACTCTTTACGTAGAGGGTTTGCTGTATTTCAGAATTTATTTAGTTCGAACAAAATAGCAGATAATAAATATGTAGACGTATAACTCACAAAATCTGAATTGAAAACCATAAGTCAATATTATAATATCTAATATGAAATTCTTTTTTGAAACAAAATCAGACACACAATTAATTTTCACATCAAATAAAAATTGAAATGATTTAAGCAATTTTTCATTTTGATTGCGCGTTATATAAGGGAGAGAGATTTTAAATTATAAATGGGATTTAATCATAAAAACCCAATGAAAAACTGTGTGGAATGTGCATGAATATATTATATGAACAAGATGATGGAAAATTCAATTTTGCATCCGATTTGATTTGAACTTATACCAAATATCAGTGTCGGAGTCAGGAATTTTTTAATAATCTAGTATTTTTTACGTAGTTCGGTATTTTTTATCGGATTGGACTTGATTGGTATGTGTCTTATTGTTAGATCGTGCGTCACGGTGATGAATTATTCCTATTGGTTAGTTGTTAGTTAGAAAAACATGATTCATTATAATGGGAAATTGTTTTGAAGAATTATGCTTATTTTCTTTAAAAAAGAAATTAAATACTTGAATTGTTAAAAGTGTATAATCAGTACCTAAATATTATTTTATTTATATTTTGACATATGAATGGTTCATAACATAGGACATAGGAACTATGGGCTTCAGAAGTCGTCTGCCACCGTTAAGGTCAGAATCGCTTACAACATATTCGAAATATTAAGACAAACATCATCGGTTATCTTTTTCTAGGCCGGAGCTTATATAGCAGCATCAAATATACGTTCATTTCATTAATTAATTTTATATCAAGTTTAACATATTCAAATACTAAAATTCCGAATATCAAATATTTATTGCCACAAAATTTATTTATAAAATTTTCAATAGATTACATAATAATTTAATCGCACAATTATATATGAGTACAATATATATGAATAAACGAAGAGTACTTCTTTATCTAGCAAATGAGTTTCAAAATATCTGTCTTTATTAATTGGTACATGGAGAAATGATTTAAATATCATAATATCAAATGGTAGGAGCCTACAAGTTTGTGATACGCAAATTTGAATGAAAACTAAACGAGCACTTTTACATTTTACTGTACCTACATTGTTCTGCATCATATTTAAAATTGTCGAACAATTGTTTAAAAATTAAAAAGAAATAATCGCGCCAAGTATTTCTCATATATCAAAAAGGGGACAGAAAAAAGGAAAACAAAAAGACTGGAACTTATAAAACTAACATAGATCATCGTGTAACAATTCTTTTAAGCCACTTAGTGTGTATATAGTTGATATAACCTCTCCAGAGTGCTATAAATAATTACCCGCTCTCGCAATTCAAAGCACGCGCGATGGACAAGATGGCGGCGGTCAAGATATGAATCCGCCGGTCCTAAACTTTCACAATATATTTTACCTCTTAAAAACTTCATAAAAATATTATATGAATTCAGTGATGATAAAAAATTATGTCTTGGCTGTTCTGATTTATTGCTTTTTAGATATTATTATTCTTGTTGTTAGGTTTAGAGCTGCGAATCATAAAAGTAAGAATATGGAATAGAAAATACATTTTTCGATAGGTATAATATATATATTTGTACACTCAGTTCTGTTTTTGCAGTCTATTATCGTGTAAAGAAAGATGATATACCTACATAAAAAACTGGGAAAGGCTCAAAAAACGTAAAAAGACATTTTTACAAATAAAAAATTTTAAGTATGATACATTTATGATTTTTTTTAATATGAAAAAATTGAAATACATATGAAAATTCTTAAAATTAATCGTGTAAAATCAAATCAATATGTGTAAAAAAATATATACATTTTATTGTTATCGACCGTGCTATTTCAAAATTGTGTAAAAATAGAATTGGGTGTATATTTTATACCTATATAAAAACGTTGGTGCGTATGTATGTGATCTCATCAGGCCTAAACCACTGGATGTATCGAAGTTATATTCACACCATATGTTCGTTTGGTGCTCCGATTTTTCGGACCCGTAGGTGGTACTGAGGTCGAGATATTTCGAAATTTTTTATTTTTTTCATTTAAAAAATACATAAAAACGTTAGTTTTTTTGAATGTGATCTCATCAGGTCTAAACCACTGGACGTATCGAAGCTATACATTCCATATGTTACGTGGAAAGAAATATTTTTAGAAAAAATGGACCCGGTGGGTGGCGCTGGAATCGAGATATTTACAGAAATGTGTATTTATCGACTAATTTTTGAATACATTATTTTTGAGCAGAACAACGTTTTTCGGGTCCGCTAAATCAGTTACAACCCTCTATACGTGACAGGGGGTGAAATATTAACTCCCATGCGAGGCCGCGGCGGGTCTGCTAGTTTATTTATTAGGGTGTTTTTTTTATTTTTATTTTTTCGGTCCCGAAATTTCAGACTCGTAGATCAAACCTGTGAACGACGCAAACCGTCTTTTTCCCATTTGAATAACATGGGAAAAATCAATTTTTTACTTAAAAAATTTTTTTTTTGAAAATATCTCAGAGCAATATTTTGTAGAGGAGAATTAAGTGCTCAATTTATAAATCCAGTAATTTTTAAGATGTGCTTGTCTTTAAAAATACTGAATCTATGAATTGAGCACATCTTTTTTGTAGGAAATTTAAAGAAATTAATTTTTCCCATGTTAATCAAATGGGAAAAAGACTCGGTTTGCGTCGTTCACAGGTTTGATTTACGAGTCTGAAATTTTGGGATAGTTAACATTTGATCCAAAGTTAAAACATAGGCCAATGGAACAGAAAAAAAACACCCTATTATTTATATTATTCAACTAATTCAATAGTGAAGTGAAATAAATCAAATACATATATACATATATACTTCCCGGGAAAAAAATTCAGATCTGAAGTGATCAAACCAGGTCTGGTTGATCTTCATTTTGGAACAAATCAGATCTTTGTAGATCTTTGTAGGTCTTTGCAGATAGTTGTAGATCTTTGTAGATCGTGATCTTTGCAGATCGTTGTAAATCGTTGTATGTCTTTGCAGATAGTTGTAAATCTTTGTAGATCGTTGTAGATCTTTGCAGATCGTGATCTTAATAGAGGTCCGAGCTAAGTATCCCGTGCGATAGAAGAGAAAATAATATTTATTATAAAAATATTGAGAATAAAAATACGTAAATTCATAAAATCTATTAAAATAATTCATGTCAAAATAAAAAAATCTTGAAAAACATACATGCAGATCTGATTTGATCACTTCAGATCTGAAATTTTTTCCCGGGTTGGTATCAGTGAGAATTAACCTAGTATTAATATAACATTTTTATACACATACAAAAAGTATCGGCATTTCTTTCCGGAACACTCTGTATATGTAATACATAGCAGAATCCGGGCAATGTGTGGGTGGGCGTTTATCGGCCTTTAAATTTTTTTAACGTTCACTGAAATTATCAACGGTTATGCAAATTTCAAAGGAAACAGCCCAAACCGCTTATTAGCATAAAATAGATTGTATATCTACAGGTACCTTGTATGTATATGCTATTGTAGCTTTAAACAATATACACCATAATTAAAGTTCTAATGATACACCGCCTTCTATTCCGAGTTAATAACAATTCAAATTCATGAAATTTAATTAATTATTTATTTGGTTATTAATATTAGTAGCTTCATTTTGGTTGATGGTATTATATTATTGATTTTGATAATAATACAGTAATTGAATATTTGTTTTCTGTAAATTATATTTTATGCAAAATTGTTTCGAAATCAAAAATGTTTACCCTACTAATATTTTTGTTTGTTTTATAAAAAAAAATTTTTTTGCGGAAGTACATTTGCTAACTTTTTAGACTATTTACCTGATGTATGATATTGTATATTTGTAGGTATACTTCATCTAGCTAAAAAATGGGTGTGACTGTGTCGGGATGCACATTCGAGGGATTGACGTGAATATGTGGAGTGGGGTTAAATGAAACTCAGACTAGTATTGTATAATATAGTTATTTCTTATAATTTGAAATTTACTTTTTATTTTTTTATTCAATTTAAAAAACTTTAATCAAAAAATTAAAAACGTTAGGTCGTACAGTATATATTTTAATATACTGTTATGTTTTTTCAATTCAATTAATTTCTATTTACAAGAGCAATCGTGGAAATATGAAATTTACTTTTTATTTTTTTATTCAATTTAAAAAAACTTTAATTAAAAAAGTAAAAACGTTAGGTCGTACAGAATATATTCTAATATACTGTTATTTTCTATCAATTCAATTGATTGATATTTACAAGCGCAACCGCGAAAATATGAAATTTACTTTTTATTTTTTTATTCAATTTAAAAAACTTTAATCAAACAATTAAAAACGTTCGTTAAGTCTTACAGAATATAATCTAATATACTGTTATTTTTTTTAATTCAATTAATTAATATTTACAAGCGCAATCGTGGACATACAGAATTTAATTTTTTTTTATAATATTAAATTTAACATGCAACTGGTTAAATGTTTTGATTTTAACTTCTATCTCGTAGATCTAATCGAGATCTATAATTTGAGATCAATAACCACTTGGTAGCTACTCTGAGTGTCGAGATACACTGATTTTAAATTTACGCTAGCGCGCAAAAGTGATCTCAGTGCGTTACATCAAGTTTCTGAAATTCTAGACGTTATTCACGTCAAAACAGGGTGCGAAATTATCAAGATAATTATAATTTTTAATGATAATCAAGATAATTATCGAGCAGTTTTCGGATAGTTATTAAATAATTATGTAACATGTTTTATTGGGCAAAGAACATATCTATGAGTTAAAAAAAAACACGTAAATCGGATAAGTGGTTCTTGAGTAATAATTAATAATTAACGGACGGACAGACAGACAGAGAGACGTTGCGTTTTATAATATGTAGGGATAACGATAGAAAACGACTGGATATTATGGACAATACTACTGGTTGTATGCTCGGGCTAATACTATAACGTGCTATGGCAGTGTTTCTCAAACTATGTTCCGCGAAACACCGGTTCAATTTTTGTGATTAAACCTCTATTTTCTGTAGAAATAAGTATTTTTTTGGAAATAGGAGACACGTAAGATCATCATAAAGTAGTTTTTTTTTTTAAATTAGACATCATGCCTATTAATGAGGATAATAACTGAATCGACTAATGAAAAGTCTCTGTGTAGATAAAATATGATTAGTCTTCTAGGATTAATATGATATACAAGATGATTTACAAATAGTGTAAAAAAAATTAACTGTAGATCGAGGATGTAATTTTAAGCAAAAAATCGTAAGTGAACCTTTGTCCGGAAATTCTTCGTGAGGGAGCTACAGTTTTTTTCCCAAAATTAGTGTTTATTTATTGGGCCCGCCGAATTTTATCAAGTATTTTTTTGATTTAAAATTTTTTCTTGGATTGGGTTCTTGTAGAAGATTATATGATACAAAATACACAAAAATATACTTGTTCATTTGTCATACGATTAACCGTTTTCGAAAAATTTCGAAAAAAAGAAAGTACTGCAGAATTTTACTTAATACGGATGCTTCAAATTACACTTAATAAGTTGATATTCTTGTTATATTATTAAAAATAAGATGAAAAGTTAATGTAGATATACCTCAAAAACTGCATTTTTAACAACAAATATCCATTTATAGTTTTGTTTTTTAATCATGTTAGTAAAATACGTGTAACAGTAATACAACTGGCTATAACTCTATGATGATAAGTATTAGGTATATATTTATTAACTTTTTACTTATAGAACAAGAATATAAACTTATTTAGTGTAATTTGAAGCATCCGTATTAGGTAAAATTCTGTAGTACTTTCTTTTTTTCGAAAATCTTATGACAAATGTACAAAGTATATTTTTGTGTATTTTTAATCATATAATCTTCTACAAGAACCGAATCCAAGAAAAAATTAAAGATCGAAAAAATACTTGATAAAATTCGGTGGGCCCACTGGCCCTATACACCCCTGGTCTAAATTATTATTATTTGATACTAAAAATCGATAACACTTATTAATACCAAATTTTGTATCAAATTTCATAATTGTACTACAATGGGTTCTCTAGATATTAACACATTTACATACATTTACACTAATTTTGGGAAAAGACCGTAGCTCCCTCACGAAGAAAAAGATTTTTTGCTTAAAATTATATCCTCAATCTAATGTTAATTTTTTTTACACTAGTTGTAAATCATCCTGTATGTACGTTAGGGATGTATAAAACTATCCCACAAAATTGGTAACACCACAGCGGCATTTAGTATTTGATTGAATTTCTTTTAAAAACACCTTATTGCTAGTAGATTCTGTTTATTATATATATTTATATCTTATTGTTATTTATTAGTTGATAATTTGGACTATATACTTTTTTTCACGTAATGCTTAAATTGACTTATTTATTTTATAATTTTTATTACCTACAAAAGCCAAGGTGTTCCGTTAATATTTTAGGATTTAATATGTGTTCGTCGTAGGAAAAGTTTGGGTAACGCTGTGCTATGGCATAGACAGGTTGAAACATATGTCTTGTAGCGTCCGGTGCAGCGTTGACCGGACGTTAATTACCATTGATGTCATGTATTTGACTGATCGAATTTACAGTTATCAGTACTCTATATATGTATGTCCGAAAATGTAAAAGTTTATTGTGATTAAAATTCACCCAAAAGTATGGACTCAGTTTTAACAGTAGATCAATAATTGACATTAATATTCATTGTTCTTTTGTGTTTATCTTATATTTACGCATTCTAACTTTTGCTGTGTATTGATAATATTATGTCCGGTATTATAAAGGAGCTAGCAAAATTTGCTAGCTAGCAATTACTTTCAAATGGAGTTTTATTTCTGTACTAGTATCTATGCATTAGTTATGGTATTTAGAGCAGTGACACTTTAAATAATTGTAACACAGTTGGCATCTTTCACCGTACAAAATAATTTTCATAATATCACCACTGTTTTAAAAATATGATTTTGTCTCAAAATACAGATCTATCAAGATCTGATTTGATAACTTCAGATCTAAGTTTTTTTCCGGGTTGCTCTGAATAACATATCAATAATCCAAACACTGTCATGTCAACTGACGCAGTGAGTCAGAGGTGTTGAAATACATATTATTGTTGTGTTTATAAAATTTAAAATAGAGCAGCAAAAGGAAATTTCCATATTACCCTCCTGTTCCATTTATACCGACTTTCTTCTATATATCTGTGTAGGTAGATTCTGGTAGATGTGTATGTATGTGTCGCGCACTATCCATCTTTGCCTAGAATCTACTTAGTGGTTAACTATGTGCATCTATTATCATACACTCAACTACTAAGTTCTCTAGCTGTGTTCAAATATACATATGTAACGTGCAGTTGGTCTTATAAAAATATATATGTATATTATTTTTATATTTATTTTTATTATAACAAAGTTATATGTAACACTTTAGATGTTTATACAGCGAGTCATTACTTTCCGTTATAATGTTTAGTTATGTAATACATTATGAGCCAAAGTGATTTTCTTTAAGGTAGATAGACGGCATTACCAATATAAAAATGAAATCATAAAGATTATATTGTGTAATACAGAGTAGGTGAGGCAGTCGAAAAAATTCGGTTGAAAGAGAAATAATGGATGGAAACCTATTTTATATTTATTATTATATATATATTATCTCAAGAACGACACATGTTACGTGAAAATTTTATAGGGTATTTTTTGTAGAACATTAAATTTCCTATAATATACAACGTTTGTTGTAAAATCTTCCCTTACAAAGATTTATCTTAATTTATGTTAAAAAATCGTATTATATTAACTGTCATTTTGATGTTTTAAATGCCATTTGGACGTTTGAATAAATTTAGATTTAGATTGAAACTGTCAAAAAATTAAAAATATACGAAAAAATAATCGGGTGCGTCTTAAGAAAAATTTTGAAGTAATATTTTTTAGTAAAATTGTATAAAAATTAAATAGTTAACCAATTCTAAGCAATTTATCTGAGCATCGGTTTTTATTTAAATTGTTCAATAATAATTAATTATCTTTGGTGAATTTAGCACGAGGAAGCACTGTGCATTTACTTGGCAGATGTTTTTTCATGATGACTATACATTATTATACAATACATTTCATGTATAATACAGGTTGAGTTATATCAGGCTAAACAAACATAAACTGTTGATCGAAAAAAATATTTCAAGTAAAAAAGTTCATATGAACATGTGTCCGAAAATTCTTCAAGAGGGAGCTAGAGACCACCAAAGATTTTGCCTAAAATTTGTTTTTATTTAGTATTTGAAGAACCCATTGTGATACAGTTATGATACCAGGTTAAGTATTAATATGTGTTATCGATTTCTAGTATCAATTGATTTTTAACTAGTATTTTTTTGTTCTTAATTTTTTTCTAAAATTGACACTTTTATTAGGTCATATGACGAAAAATACACATAAATATACTTTATTAATTTGTCATAAGATTAATGGTTTTAATTTGACTTAATACGGATGCTTCAAATTATACGTAATAAATTTATATTCTTGTTCTAGGAGTAAAAATAAGAAAAAAAGTTCATGTAAATATTCCTCTTAATAGATCTATAGCCAGTTGTATTACTGTAATATGTAACTATACTTTACTAATTTGACTAAAAAATGAAACTAATTGTTATCTGTTGATAAGGATGCATTTTTGGAGGTATATTTACATGAACTTTTTTTGTTATTTTTTATCAAAGAATAAGAATATAAATTTATTTCGTGTAATTTGAAGCATCCGTATTAAGTCAAATTCTGTAATACTATCTTAACTATCGTATTTCTCGTAAACGGTTGATCTTATGACAAATAAATAAAGTATATTTCTATGTATTTTGTGTCATATAACCTTATAATAATGTCAAACATAAGAAAAAATTTACGAACAAAAAGATACTAGATAAAAATCAAAGGGCCCACTAGCCCCATACAACCCTGGTCTAAATAATAATTGTTTGATACTGGAAATCGATAACACATATTAGTACTAAACCGGGTATTAAATTTAATTACTGTATTGGTTCTCCAAATATTAAATAAAAACTAATTTTAGGCAAAATCTTTGGGGGTCTGTAGTTCCCTCACGTAGAATTTTCGGACACATGTTTATATAAACTTTTTTGCTTGAAATATTTTTCTCGATCAACTGTTCAAGTTTGTTCCACCTGATTTAACTTATCCTGTATAAAAAAGTAAAAAGAAGCGAGGCGAGTTTTTCCTAATGAATCTCGTTTAATTAATTTCGTATAACCAAATTATTCATTTTTGCTTTGAAGAGAAAATATATACAAAACCATATAGATTTTAATACTTCATACACAATGTATAAACATATAACACTTTAAAAAATACTGTTTATAAAATTGCACATTTAAAAAAGTTACGTTATCAGACAGAAAAATAACTTCATTTTAATATGAAAAAATTTACATTCAATGCATAAATTTCATCAGCTTTAAAAACAGTAATTAAGAATAACAGCAACACAGAAATTATTTCTTTGAAACAATTTATAACGTAACTAAATTATGAAGAAATTTTATTTTCTTTTTGCCAATTATTAATCATTAACCTTTTCCGTAAAAGTTGTATTTTTAACTTATATGTTGCATGTTTTACTAAATTTATTAAATTGCATCAAAATGACAATTTTTTTTCACAGTCTTTAGGTATCTGAATATTTTGTTTCTCTATTTTAAAAAGATATTGTTTTTATTGGCAGACTAATCAACACTCAATCAAAATTCTTGGACCTAGAAAAGTAAAATTTTAGAGGCGTTTTATTTTTATTACCTAAGTACTCATAAAGAATTTTCCAAAATTCAAGAGTCCTTAAATGACGAAGTGACGACATAAATATTTGCTTATAATTGATTGAACTATTGTATATAAAATTATTTTTGACTTTTACGGTTTCATAAACTAAGAAAATTTTCAAATTTGATCATTAAAAAGAACATCCTTTGTATCTCGACTGAAAAATGAAATCTATAGTTTAAAAAATAGGAATAAAATTAATTGATGTAGGTATTTCAAACGTCACGTCACGTCACGTTTGTTCGGACCCCCTTAAGGTTCTTGTATACTGTAGATGTGCACCTCTTTTTTTGAAAACCATCACTAAACCGAAAACGGATGTTCACTGATGTCAATTTTTCGAATTATTTTTAAAACAGTGCGCAGTAGAAAAAAATGTTTTAAATTAAAGTTATAGAAAATGCTCTTATCTATAATTTATGTTCTATTCATTTTACCCCCATTTTTTTTGGGAAATAATCGATGTTCTTTAATTTTTTAATTTTTCGATTATTTTTTAAACGGTTTTTGATACAAGTTATATAGAATATTATTATTTATAAGTTTTGTTGTAATCAAATTAAAAAAAAGGAAATTATCATTTTTTTAAATTTTATTTCAAATGGTTCATAACAGAAAAAAACTTTTATAATAAAAGTTGTAAAGAACATTATTTTCTATAATTAATGTTCTATTCTATTTTTGTATCTTTTATGAATTGACCACAAAATAATTTTAGTTTTTATTTAAAAATAAATTTAATAACATGAATAATCTAGTAATCTATGAAAATAAAAGCATTTAGAGAAATAATAATAACTATAACGTGTTAAACTGTTTATTTTACTGTTTTTATACAGTAAAATTATTATACCGATTTATAATAAAAACGTGTGAAATAAAATCACATAATAGAATTTTTTTAAATATCAAACATTAACAAAAACAACAATTAATGTAATGTAAGTAGTTTATATTCAATTTCTTTGCAGAAAGTGTTAACTTATGTAACTTCTTCTGTATCATGATGTATAAAAAAAGTCTTGTGTCGACCAGGGCAGTTTTATTTTTCCTAGCAAACTACATACATACCTATGTATATAAAAAAATTACAATAATCTGAGATAAAATATCTGCCTTGGGAACCACGGGACTTTCTTATACGTAATCCTAACAGTAAATAGTATACGTGATTCTTATTTTATTAAAACATTTCTGACAAACTAACAAGATAGAATAAAACGAATACCTAATATAGGTAATATTATTCTCTCCATTAAAAAAGTGATTTTTTTTAACGTAATAACTGAAAACGGATGTTAACTCTTGTATATTTTTGAATTTTCGAATTATTTTTGAAATTAGAAAAAATGTCGAGTATGTTATTATCTATAATTTATTCCCCATACATTTTTTCCAACATTTATGATTTAGCCAGAAAGAATTTTTTTATGTAATTATTTAGATTCACCTATACTGTTCACTCTCAGTAACATGTATAAGAAAGTCCCATAGTACCTATGGCAAACACAGACACTGTTCAATCTCTGTAATACGTATAAGAAAGTCCCATGACATTCATGGCAGATATTTCTCCTCTGTTATGAACTATTTGAATTATAATAAAAAGTTTTTTTTATCCAAAAATTCGTTTTTACGAAAAAATGAATAGATAATGATATTACCTACAATTTTTAACTTTACCATTTTTCTCTATTTTGCACTGTTTCAGAGTAATTCGAAAAATTCGAAAATCGACGTAGGTAAACATCCGGTTGAATAATCGTTTTCAAAAATAGGATGTTTTTTTCGAGACGAAAATTAATCTTAAATAATAAATTTCACCCTTCTACGATTTGTCGTATTTGAGTTACAACGCTTACAGACAGACAGACAGATACACAGACATCATGGTGAAAATAGTCAGAATGGATTCAGGGAAGGTCAAAATGGATAATTCCATCAAAATCCGAATTTCGAAAAAATCGGCTTCACTATACTTACTTATACTATATGTATATTTTATATACATATGGTATAAAAAAGTAAAAATAGTTTCAGTTCAACAAGTGGGTTAACGGAATTTTTCCTTCTCCATGAAAACATTTACGGTCGTTATGAAACACACAAATTAATTCAAGGACGCTCATAACAAATATTTCCTTGAAAATCTCGGTTTAAACACAATATTTTCTTATACCACTGACGTATGTATGTGAAAGTAACAACGGGTCTTCCTAACTCTGTATAATGTTTGACGTTTCCTCACCATCACTCATTTCCACGTTTTCTCTTTTATGAGAGACATCGAGTGAGTGAGTATAGTACCAAGTACCTACATATCGCTTGGCGATAGCATTTATCAAAATGATACACGACCGTCAGTCGGGATCCGGGATCTTGAGCCGAATTAAATTTGAATTAGCACCCGCCAGACCTTGTTAAATCTGATTTAGAGGGATATATTACACCTACAAAGCTAGGATAATATGTTTTATCCTTTTGTGTTTACCGCTTTATGATCTCGACGGTGAATCCTCGATGAATAGATTTTAAAGTAAAAGTTTTAAGGGGTTTCTGTATTATGTAACATATATATGATGTATGTATAAAGGAGCATATTGAATTATTAGATACTATTATTTGGAGGGATATATATAATGTGTGCAATGTATTGAATTATTTACGAATATGTAAATGTGTTGTAAGCGTGAATTATGTTTTTCGATAAGAAAATATCCTTTATAAAAAATCTTTATTTATAATATTGTTCAATGCTTATTGCTAGGTGGTATGCTTGAGAATAATCTTGCAGAAGAGGATAACAGTTGGCATGAGTTACTCTGTCATCATTTTCTACAATTCTTTGAATGTAATATAATACGTTTCGTGCGCCGGATGGGGCGATGATAACAATGTGGTAAATTAATAAGTATTATACATATAATAATATAATACACCCTGAACATTTTTTAAAAGCTAACAAAAACATCCTGGTATAGCAAAAAAAAACATCGAACTTTTATTTTTCTTTTTTTTTCTATTTTTTTAAATTTTTTTTTGCAATACCAGGTTGTTTTTGTTGGCTTTTAAAAAAAAATTCCAGGTATATTTAAACATTTTTTTTACTTGTGTGTGTATTTCAAAATGTCAATTTTCAAACGTCATTATTCCGAAAACCGCTGCTATTAGAGATATGATATGTTCTACAAAAAGTATTCAGAATACACCGTACAATTCAAAAATGGCATAATATATAGAGTGTTCCATTTAAAAAAATCAACGATGACTGTATATGTTCTTTTTGAGACACCCTGTATACAATTTTCTTATGTCAAAAAATCCGCAACTAAAAATACTAATCGACGGGTCCGAGCGTTTTTGCACAAAATAATTACCTGAATTTTAAACGAATTTGTTCCTTTCATCATGAAATATATAATGGGTAGTTCATTTCATAACTCGGGTGTAGGTGTGGATTTAAGAGAGCAGTGAATGAATTATCATCCCGGACAAAATGATATATTATCATTGATAGACTCTTATATTTGCATACAAAAATCATGAAAAAAAACATCTGCCAAGTAAATGCACAGTGCTTCCTCGTGCTAAATTTACCAAATATAAATTATAATTATAGAACAATTTTAATAAACACCGATAAAAGTATTCAGATAAACTGCCTTGTTAACCATTTAATATTTATGCAATATGTATTATTAAAAAATATTAATTCGATTATTTTGATGATTTTTTTTCGTATATTTTTAATTTTTTGACAAATTCAATCTAAATCTATATTTATCTGCTATGCAAACATCAAAATGACATTTAATATGATATGATTTTTTAAATTAAATTGAGATAAATCTTTGTAAGGGAATATTTTACAACTAACATTATGGTGTGGAAACTTATATATTATAGAAAACAGAATGCTCTACTAAAAAAAGAATAACTGTTTTTGGATGTTTTCCCTCCCCTTACCAACCAAATTTCATTAATATCGGTTCAGTGGTTCTTGACTTATATGAGTGAGACAAAAAATTCAGGGGACAGACTGACAGACACGGAACGAAAAGGGTTTGTCTTAACTTGAAAAAATAAAAAAGTCCATTTAGAGTGATTTTAAGTAAAGAGAAACGTTATTTCAAAATTTTAAATTGATTTATCCGTTTCACGTCAACGCAAAAACTTTTCGTTCCGTGTCTGTCTGTCTGTCCGTCCGTCCGTCCGTCCGTCTGTCCCCTGAATCCTTGTCACACGCATAACTCATGAATCACTGAACCGATATTATTGAAACTTGGTCGGATAGTTGGCTCTGGCTTGAGGACAGTCCCATTTCAAAATCATCAAAATCGTATGTAAGGGGAGGAGTGACACCCCAAAATATTTATTTTTTCAAGATGTCTCAAAAACGACACATGTTACGTGAAAATTTTATAGAATATTTTTTGTAGAGCATAAAATTTTCTATAATATGGGTCTACAACGTTTGTTGTAAAATATTCCCTTACAAAGATTTATCTCAATTTATTTTAAAAATTCGTGTTTTGTTTTTCTAAATCGATATTGCTTGGATATATTAAATGTCAGTTTGACATTTGCATAAAATTTGGATTTAGATTGTTTCCAAAAAATTAAAAATATATGAAAAAATATTTAGGTGCGTTTTAAGAAAAATTTCGAACTAATATTTTTTAGTAAAATTGTATAAAAATTAAATGGTTAACCAATTCCAGGCAATTTATATAAACACTATCGGTTTTAAATTAAATTGTTGAATAATTAACTACCATTGGTGAATTTAGCACGAGGAAGCACTGTGCATTTACTTGGTAGATGTTTTTTTGACTTTCAACTAATCTTCGAACATATAAACTTCCCGAATGCATCACTATTCATCATTTTTTTTGTCTCTATTCCCTCTACTATAACCCACTGCCTACTCGTAGGTACTATTTGTATAAGAAAGTCACAATTGTTTATACAACGATATTAAATTTGAGCACAAGGCAATTATAATTTTACAAATATTTAGCAACGAACGCATTCACAACGGGTTAACGCAATTCATGTGTATTTTTCACTGAGAACTGTATCCGTAAGTTTACCTTAACGCGGCAATTAAAGCATTTACCAACGGTCAAGACATTAACTCGCACACACACACGTCGTTTAAACGTAAATTTGAACAAAATTCAAATTTTGTCTAAAATGCAACCACAGCCAATGGCACACATCCCCAGCATTAATCCCGCATGATCCCGTAGGAACAAAACGGGGTCTGGATTAATACAGTTATGCGAAAGGAATGCATAATTAACTCGTACATGAATGTGTGTTTGTGCGTGCGTGTGGCTGCGTGTGTGTGAACGCAGGGGTGGGTACAGTATATAGTAAGAATGTGCTTGGGGCGGCGAACTTCTTGAAATGTTTTAGTCGCATGTTTGTTCTATACATTTTTTTTGTTACTTGTACTCTGGAATAATTAATTGCAGAAATTTTAGACGAGGCGAGAAGTGAATTAAGTAAGTCTTTTTTCAGTTACATGCATGTGTTCGAGACCGAGAGAAATCTCGAACTTGTGTGATTTTTTTTTTATAACAAACATATTTTCCAACTATTGCTTCCTCGCAATATCGAAGAGACGAGAAGCTATGTGATCGTTTCAGATTGAGACAATAAAAATGTTCTCCGATTTCAAAATTTTAAATTTATTTTTCCGTTTCACGTCAAGACAAACACTTTTCATTCCGTGTTTTTCTGTCTGTCCGTCCGTCCGTGTCTGTGCCTGTCCCCTGAATCCTTGTCACACGCATTACTCATGAACCACTGAACCGATATTATTGAAACTTGGTTGGATGGTTGGGTCTGGCTTGAGGATGGTCCCATTTCAAAATCATCAATATCGTGTGTAAGGGGGAGGGGTGACATCTCAAAATATTTATTTTCTCAAGATATCTCAAGAACGACACAAAACGAGAAAATTTTATAGAATATTTTTTGGTAGAGCATTAAATTTCCTATAATATGTGTTTACAACGTTTGTTGTAAAATATTCCCTTACAAAAATTTATTTAAAAAAATCGTATTTTGTTTTTCTAAATTGATATTTGCTTGGACATATTAAATGTTATTTTGACGTTTTAAATGTCATTTTGGCGTTTTAAATGTCATATTGATTTAGATTAAAATTGTCAAAAAAATTAAAAAAATACAAAAAAATAATCAGGTGCGTTTTAAGGGGGGGGGGGGAATAAATTACTACTTGGAGCCCTTAGCAGGCGCCATTTTTGATTAAGAATAGGGTCAAATTCTACTAATTGAGATCTACATTTTGATACCCCATATTATTATGTCTAGATATGAAAATAAATAAAAATAACTATGACGCCCTCCCTATTTCCTCAAAATTTGAAATGAGATTTTTGACTTAAGTAGTTGTCGTTGGTAGTCCCACCAAAGCCCCGTAACATTTTTTAAAAATATTTTTTGAGCCAGTAGTTATCGAGTTAGAAGGGGGGGGGGGGATTAATTACTACTTGGAGTCCTTTGCATGCGCCATTTTTGTTTAAGAATAGGGTCAAATTCTACTAATTGAGATCTACATTTTGACACCCCAAACGTCTTGGTATAAATAAAACCGATTAAAAAAAAACAAAAAAACACTGAAAGGTATATAATAATAATAAAATTTAATTGAAAAATTTGAAGACAGTTTTTGAAGTCGTTTTTTCATATTTTTTTTAAATTGTATACCCAATCTTTCAAACAAAAAAAAATCGTCCAAATTGGTGCATGTTTGTTGGAGTTATTCTCGAAAATACAAAAAAATATATACCTTCCTCCTTTTTTGAAGTCGGTTAAAAATAACTAGATTCAACCCTGTATGTGTGTTCTGAGGCGCGTGAAGGTATTGTACAACGAGCAGGTTATGGCGATAGAGGGAGGTATGTTCGTAAAGTGGGGGGGGGGGGTCACATGTGTATGTGTTCGTATAAGTAAGACATTTGCATTCATTATGTAAAAAAATAAATACGTATGTAGTTAGGTTTGTATCTACAGTCTAAATTAGTAATTAAATTGTTCAGGGAAGTTTAAAAAACGTATTTAGAGTTTGGTTATCTAGATCAGGGGTGCATAAACTAGGGGCCACGATAGATGATATGATAAGTACGATGATTACCATGATATAATTTTAGTTGTAAGACATTAGGTTCTAGAAGTTATGCTCTAGAATCTAGATCAATGACTGCCAAACTGTGTGCCGCGGCACAGTAGTGCGCCGCGAAAGATTTAAAAATATAGGTTTACTAAAACTTCATTTTGATTATGAACAAACTAAAATTTTAGATAATGAAAGACATAAAGCTAAACGTTACATTTCTTAAATGTTTCACATAAAAAGAAACAACAGTTAACAAAAAAACTGGTATATTATCTACATTTTTCTACCATTTACAACACAATTTTAAATAATAAATAAAAATAAAATTTGTCAGTGATATTCTTATTTTAAAATCAGTTTTTTCGTTACTTATACTCTGTTTCGTTTAAGATTGCAGTGGTAGGTGGGGATTAGACGGTACGATTCACACAGGCACTATTCTATGATTTTAAAAAATAAGTAGGTATATGAAAACTTTTAACCCCTAACCCCCTTACGGGGGGTGGGGGTGAGTTAAAATTTTCAAATGGGAACCCTTATTTTTTTTAGCTTATCAAGTTCTCCGATCGAAAGTAAATATCTTTTGACCGAAACTTTTTTTGTTGGGGCTAATCTTTCGCCATTAATGAGCATGAAACAGCAAAAATCAAAAATGTTCAAAAATCAACTTTCACTCCCCGCAATAACTCTTTTTCTTTGCCTTGAACCAAAAAATGTTCGGACAAAAGTTGCTTGGTTTCAGGGGGAGGATCGTTTTTTGGTTCAAGGCAAAGAAAAATTCTGGGGAGTGAAAATTGATTTTTGAACATTTTTGATTTTTGCTGTTTCATGCTCATTAATGGCGAAGGATTAGCCCCAACAAAAAAAGTTTCGGTCAAAAGATATTTACTTTCGATCGGAGAACTTGATAAGCTAATAAAAAATAAGGGTTCCCCGTAAGGGGGTGAGGGGTTGAAGGGTGGTTTGGTGTGCAAACTATCCTCCCCTCGAAACCAAGCAACTTTTTCCTCGAACATTTTTTGGTTCAAGGCAAAGAAAAAGAGTTATTCCGGGGTACCGGTTTTTTTTGTACACCTTGTATATACACATAAGTAATATATGCAAGTATGTATACATATATTTAACGCTTATCAATTTAGAAAGTAATGTACGTACGTATCTTCTAAACTCTTGGCAGCTTCAAACTAATCGCGTTTCCTCATATTAAGGTATCAAATATCGTTTAGATTTAATTTAGATACATACATACGTGTGGCATCTAAACAATGGCAAAGTGTCAAAGATACTGTTTTGTAAGTATCCATATTTTATAGCGCCGAATTATAATGAACCCTTGGTTGCAGTGCATTAACTAACAGATTTCCGACTATTCTCTTGAGTATAAAGGCAGTAAGTATATACTCGTATGTACCAGACATACACCAGTGTTTTCTCAACGGGATTTACATGACATTTTTGGAAAATGCGCAACGTGATTTTATTAGACAAGTATAATATGATACTTTCTTAAATCTGATGCAATACAGATTATACTGATGTAAGTATTTTATAAAACATAATATAGTTTACTTTGTGCTTTATATATTTTAAATCTCTATACGTATGGGAAAAAAGTCACTGCAATATTCAAGGTAATGAGATAGCTGACAGTTTAACCCATAGGTGTCCAATCTTTTTAACCTTTTGGGCCGCATAGTATAAACCCAATATTTTTTCTTACTACGCTATTGGAATCTGACCATGGACTTCGAAGATACGCCACTCAAAAGAGAAAAATAAAAATCTTAATTTTAAGAAAAAAATAAAATCGACTTAAAAAATCGGTGCCAAGCCAATAAACAACTTTTTAATAAAGAAAAAGGAAAAACGACTTCGAAAACTGTTAAATTTAATTATTATATAGGTATACATTTCAGTATTTCTGAGTTTTTTTAAGTCTGTTTTATTTTTGTTTATTTTTTAAGTTTTGAAAGCTAAATCTGCCAACCAATTAGGACCTTCCAAATAAGGTACCTCTAGTTTTTTTTTTTGATTCTAAAAACATTATATTTTATTTTTTAAATCGTAGAATTCTTTTAGCATTATGTTATGTGTTATATTCATTATTTTATTAATGCAAGATTATTATTTATTTTAAATTATCCGATGAGGGCCGCACCAAAGATACTCGCGGGCCGCGGGTTAAACGAGCTTGGTTTAGCCCACGAAGCAACCAGGAAATGTTAAATTGAAAATATCCTCATACCGCATACAGACATCAGAGCAAATATGAAAATAGAAACAAATAATGAATGGCAAAAACACTATTCACACTCCACAGCCACCAAAGGGAAATTCTATGGCTGAATCCAACCTATTGTTCTATTGTACCAATCAAATCGTGGTAAGGTAGTGGCGCCAGTCTTGGCAAGGACCCCAGTAATGGCAAATTTTAAATTAAATGTACTGAATTAGAAATATTTGTTGATATTTGATTACTACCATTTCTGAATATTAATTGCTATACATTTAACTGTTTTACAGCGTGATTTGATGACAATCGGCCAATATGTATCAAAATGCTAGACATTTAAACTAATTATTAGTATAATTTATTAATTAATTATTATATTATCATAGCAACTGCTTTACATTGTTTCAAATTTGACAATTCTTTCTTTTATAACTTTTGTGTCGTAGTACTTATCATTTAGTAATCATTAGCAAGTGTCCATCACTACGTACTTATTACTGGTTTTACTATTGCCATTACTGAAGAAAAAACATGATCAAAATAAAAGGCTATACCTAATTTAAAAAACAAACTATATTTGAGGACTTTGCTAATTAAATTGATTAAATAAAGAGTTACTTGTTTTATTAGTAACATACAAAAAAACAAACCCATTCATAAAAAAAACGAACACTTGATATTATAGCGGCCATATTTGGTGCCTTTACCTTATACAGATCAACATAAACCTCGACATTATATAACCACCATGATGAGACTTCGCTTCAACCACACAAACTCACCACAATTTCGACACTGAATAGGGATAACAACTCCTTACTGCCAATTTGACAAAAAATCTATATGCGATGCAGAGCACCTGACAATTCAATGTCCATTATACAACAAGGAAAGAGAGAAACTAAAGCAAAACCTAAAGGAAATAAAACGGCCAAGTGCATGTTGAGCACGCACATGATAGGGTTCCGTTAAGTTCCGTAGTCATTTCGATTTATAAAAAAGAGTTATTTCAATTTTTTTTATAACCTATTCCAGCTACAGTGTAAGTTATAATTTTCATTGAAAGTACTACATAACTAAAAGCTACATTTTGTTTTTTTTTTAGATTTTTGCATCAATAGTTAAGAAAGTAGAAGGTGAGGGGGCGCTTTGTTAACTAGGTACATTAAAAAGCAAATATGTTGTGACTGAAGGGTTAAAATCGAAAGGTCACTAACATATTTTGTTGCATTTTAGGAGATCTATATAAAGACAATGGGGTAAGTGAAAAAAAATGTGAGTACAATTTTCAGTCTATGGGGCAGTGTTCGTTATAATTTTCAGTGAAAGTAGATACTAATTAAAAGCTACATTCTGATTTTTTTTCAGATTTTTTTAATTCTCAATAACTACTGAACGGATTTTATTCCGGTTTTCACTAATGGATAGGCAATGTTTAGGTGTATAATTTTTGTATATTTTGTGTAAATTTCATGATGTCGGAAAAAAACAATTCGCGGTGAATCGTGTGTTGTGGGCATTTTGCGTGGGTATGTCGGGTTGGCATGATTACTTTATGTTTAATTGAATTGATATCCCCGGGTAACACCGGGTCCAATGCGCTAGTGTGTAATAATACGGCCAAAATTCTAAAAATGGTACGTGTTTTGTACTTTAGGTTCACATAGAAGGTAATTATTTATTTATAAGTGTGCAAAACTTGATTAGTTTTGGTTTGATTAAAATTTTTTATATATAAAAAAATTTGTTTGTTAAAAAAGAATGATTAAATCGTGCTCTAACATATTATAAATTTAAAGTAATATCTAAATGAAACACATTTTTCATAATCTTCCGTAAATCCAGAAAGAAAGAATAATACCACGATTTCATACGAATCATTTTGTTAAATGTTCCCCCTCTCACCACCTATATATTATGAAATCTTTTTTAAAAATAAAATATTTAAATATTAATTTTTTCGTCTCATAGTTAAATTTTTATAAAATAATGTTAATTATACGTTATATGGTTTATTTATAAAAATAATACACATCGTCGGGTTACTGCAAAAACCAGATAACTCCACTATTTACATTTTTTTAGTTAAGTACATTTCTACACTTAAAAATTTTACCTACGTCTACTGTAGAAACATGATAAATCTCTAACAGATATAAAGGGTCAGTACGCATCTGCAAAAATACGGTAAAGTCCAGTTTGACCAAAATTTAACCAATTAGAACCAGCTATCTTAGAAACTATAAAATGTGACTTATCTGGTTTTTGCAGTAACCCGACGATATATCGTATTAACAAAGGACTCACGCGAGCCTTCTTACAACTCACCACTGAGTATAGGTTAGTCCTCGCTCAGATAAACATTACATAAAAGCACTTTACTTTATACAAGTCTTGAGGCTTCCGCTGTGATCTTGATATGGATATTGGCTTCTGGGTGTAAGCCGCGTCGGCTTTAGATTAGATAAGATTAGATTAGATAGTGATTGATGAGAAGGGTTTAATACCTCTAACACTGCAGCCTTTGGCTTATTGTATTCTTCATCAATTCACTCATTCCGTAAAAAGGTTTGCCGTTCTTATCAGGTTTAGTAGCCTTTTCACCAAGTTTTCTCTTATTAGAGCTTCTCGATAGTTGGCTCCTGCTAGGAGTGCATTTCTCCTTCACATTCGAATATTATATGGGAGGCTGTTTCGCCCTCTTCATTACACAGCCAGCAAATGGATTCTTCTTCATAGATCCCCATTGTTTGCATGTGTTTCCGTAGGTTAGTGACCAGTTATCATTCCTGTCACGTCGGTTTACACCCAGAAGCCAAGATCCACTTTACTTTATGTTTTGAAGATAGCACAATCAGAATCTCGGACACAATTTTTCAACCCTACCACTATACTTCTTTTTCTTTCGGATTATGGAAGTAAAAAATGAGGATATTTTTTAACAAGCATGGAAGATTCTATAATGTACAATTCAGACACTGTGAATATATATAAGGTACTGGCATCAATTATGGCCGTTATTTAAGATTGCAGCGGCCGCTAACATAGGAAGCATAATTCGCACTCCTGACTGGATAAAACGCCAGGCATATTCACAATCACACAATTTTCACTGACGTGTGTGAATCGTAGAGTCTAATCCCCGATCACCACTGCAATCTTAAATCAAACAGACTATAGTTTAAAAACATCAGAGATATGAAATAAATTTTTTATCCCTTTTCTCTTGGACATTGTATAATAAATATGTAGAATTTCCGTATGCGCATATATTGGATATTGTAATAAATAAAAACGATTCTTTCAGCGTTGAAGGTACATACATAAAATATATTTTGCAAATGCGTAAATATGTTATATAAAATGTATATCTATTAAGTATTGGTTTATACACAAATATTACATAAAATATGTAAAACAATGCGTATATAAGTACGTTTCTATGCACGTACACATTAAGAAATCATTAGGGTTTCTGAAACGGAAATATTCGAACCGTAAAACCACGGTTTTTTAACCAAAAACCGAAAAACGACAAACCATTAAGAAAATTTTCAAACACGATTGAATGATCGTGAAAATCAAATTTTGATAGAACTTTCAATGTGTTTACTTGATCCTTCAAAAATTCCGTCAAAATTTGTTAACATTTCAACAAATCTACTGGATCGTCTTTATCCAAATGATAAGAAGAATAAAACGATAGGGTTTCGTAGCCGTTCTCACTAGCATTTTCATCTAACATTATCTACTTGATAATACATATCAAGAGCTTTTTATGTTGACGAAAGATGTAATCTCCATAAGTGTTCGTATGACGATTTATAAAAAAAGTTATTTGAAAATTGTTCATAAACTATTTTTGCTACACTGAGTGTTCGTTATAAGTTTCATTGAAAGTACTAATTAAAAGCTCCATTCTGGATTTTTTTCAGATTTTTTACATCGATAGTTTAGAAAATATGTAGAAGAGGGGCGCTCTGATAACGACTTTGAAAGCAAATATATCGAGACTGAAGAGTAAAAATCAAAAGGTCTTAAAAACATATTTTTTTGTATTTTAGGAGACTTATCTTCTCAATGGAATAAGTGAAAAAATATGTTTGAGTATAGGTACTTTTCAGTCTATGGGGAGGGGGTCTAAAAAATGTATTTTTCAAAACTATTAGGTATAAAATTAATATAGACAGATAGACAGACGGACAGAGCAAAACTATAAGGGTTCATAGATTTCTACGGAGCCCTAAAAATTACTAAAATGTAAATGAAGAATCATTGGGAGAGAACTAAAGGACGAAATAAAAGAAGCGTTTAATGAAGTGATGATTGTTCCAGAAAAATCAAAGCGCTATTTAAAAAACATGATAGGACCAAAAAACTCAATCTATTATACATATCAAGCGCTTTCTACGATAAAATCGACTACGTACGTTCTAAGAACTTTTTCCCTAAGTGCCATATTTAAATGTTTCTTTAATTTTATTATTTATAATAGTTAGAATAAAAAATAATTTCATGTTTTTACTTTCTTATACCCATGCATATGAAATATACAAGTAAGTATTGTTAAGCCAATTTTTTTCGAAATCCGGATTTTGATGAAATTATCCATTTTGAGTCTGTCTAGACGCTGTAACACAAATACGACAAATCGTAAAAGGTGAAATTTTATATTTAAGATTAATTTTGGCTGGGAAGAAAACCTCTTATTTTTGAAAACGATATTTCAACTGGAAATGGATGTTTACTGATGTCAAGTTTTTAATTTTTTAAGTTATTTTTGAAACGGTGCAAATTAGAGAAATTGTAGATACGTAATATTACTATTTATTAATTTAAAATAATGTTTCTGGCTAAATCATAACTGTAGGAAAAAAATATATGGGGAATAAATTATAGATAATAACATACTCGACAGTTTTTATCTGAAACATTTTTATTTCAAAAATAATTCGAAAATTCAAAAATTGACAAAAGTAAACATCCGTTTCCCGGTTAGTAATTATGTAAAATTAAGTCATTTGATACATGTTGTAGAGAATATTATTATGTATAATTGCCCCAAACAATTTATTCTGCCTTTCATTAAAATATCATTTATAATAAAACGGCCAAGTGCGTGTTGGGCACGCACATGATAGGTTTCCGTAGTCACTACGATTTATAAATAAGAGTTATTTCAATTTTTTTTATAAAATATTCTAGCTACAGTATTCGTTATAATTTTTATTAAAAGTACTAACTAAAAGTTACATTCTGGATTTTTTTTAGATTTTTTGCATCGATAGTTGAGAAAGTAGAAGGGGGGAGGGTACGTTCTGATAACGACATTTAAATGCAAATATATCGTGACTGAAGAGTTAAAATCAAAAGGTCATATAACATTTTTTGTTGCCTTTTAGGTGACCTATCTAAAAACACCCTACTTAATTAATTAATAAAATTGTTTTTTTAATATTCTTTTCAGTCTATGGAAAGGGGGTCCAAAAAATTTTTTTTTTCAAAAATCTTATCATTTCTATTTTTGGGTTTTCAATATTCGTCCGTATACCAAATTTCATCATAATCGGTATAAAATTTTTGAGGACGGACGGACGGACGGACGGACATGGCGAAACTATAAGGTTTCCTAGTTTTCTACGGAAACCTAAAAATCACGTGTACTGTTCACTGTCAGTATTACGTATAAGAAAGTCCCGTGGCTTCCATGGTAGATATTTTACTTTTGTAACAAGTAATATTTAATATCAAAAAAAAGTTTAAAAATTATTTTTGCAAGTTTTTTTTTTTTTTATTTAAATAAAAAAAATGTTTTTTCTATTATTTTTCCTCAAGTTCAAAAAACCGAAAACCCCCCGATTAATCGCGGTTTTCTAAAAACTCGGTTTTTCAGAAACTCTAGAAATAGTAATGTATTTAATTAAATGGAAAACGTAATATTATACTCAAGGTATAATTTACCGCCCCAAAATAAATTAAAACGTACACACATTCGTTCACTGTGAACAAGTTTTGAAAGGTCGGGTTGCGTACCGTAGATAGGTACATATAATTTTCTACATATTTTCACAGATTACATATAATATATTCAACAGAGATTTGTGTACACTATGTTTAATTTTCAACATTTAATTGTATGATATATACATTTATTTTTTGTACATTGTTAGTCTCCAATGTTGAATTCGAGAGTTTACACCGGGAGAGAAAATATCAATTCCGGTTTGAAGAAAAAAGTTTGGTTTTGAGAATGGGAAGGGGGGAGGTGTTTCTATTTTTTGTTATGTATATCATATAAGTAATCGATTTGTAATATTGCTTTCTCGCAATATCGAAGAAACGAGAAGCTTTGTGATCGTTTCAGATTGAGACAAAAAAATGTTCTCCGATTTCAAAATTTTAAATTGATTTATCCGTTTCACGTCAAGGCAAACACTTTTCGTTCCGTGTCTGTCTGTGTGTCCGTCCGTTATCCGTCCGTCTGTCCTCTGAATCCTTGTCACACGCATAACTTATGAATCACTGAACCGATATTATTGAAACTTGGTCGGATCATCAAAATCGTGTGTAAGGGGGAGGGGTGACACCCCAAAATATTATTATATCTCAAGAACGATACATGTTACGTGAACATTTTATAGAATATTTTTTGTAGAGCATTAAATTTCCTACAATATGAGTCTACAACGTTTGTTGTAAAATGCTCAATTTATTTTAAAAATTCGTGTTGTTTTTCTAAATTAATATTTGCTTGGACATATTAAATGTCATTTTGACGTTTGTATTTTAGATTTAGATTGAAATTGTCAAAAAATTAAAAATATACGTAAAAATAATCAGGTGCGTTTTAAGAAAAATTTCGAACTTATATTTTTTAGTAAAATTGTATAAAAATTAAATGGTTAACCAATTCCAAGCAACTATCGGTTTTTATTTAAATTGTTGAATAATTAACTACCTTTGGTGAATTTAGCACGAGGAAGCACTGTGCATTTACTTGGTAGATGTATTTTTTTACATTTTATAATTAAAAAAAATACAAAAATAATAGTAATATAACATTATAATAAACATAATAATAAGCATATTTTGTGTTATTTTAAATGTTAGGTACAACTTTTAAATATTTTGTGTACTGAATAAATATATATATTTTAATGTTAACAGCTACTATGTAGGTAGAGTCGTGTGTAGAAGTGGTTGACCAGTTTTCATTTAAATTCGCTTATCACAAAAATAGTAGGCTCCTCCCATTTGATTATTATAATATTTAAATCATTTCTCCACGTACCAATGACAGATATTTTGAAACTCATTTGCTAGATAAAGAAGTACTTTTCGTTTAAAGTACTCATATAATTGAACTATTATGTAATCTACTGAAAATTATATAAGTAAATTGTGTGGCAATAAATATTTGATATTCCGAATTTTAGTATTTCAATATGTTAAACTTGATATAAAATTAATTGATTAAATGGACGTATATTTGTGTTTTTATTTAAAATGATGTAACTATATAAGATAAAAAGATAACTGATGATGTTTGTCTTAATATTTTTGAATCTGGTATAAGCGATGATAATTAATTAATCATTATTATCGACGTTAATATGGGGAACCATGTGTATATATATTTTGATATACCTTTATACCTGAATAAATTTAAAGATACATTTAGTTCCTACAAAAAATCGAGTCAACCAACTACGAGGTTAATTTTGTAGGTTTGAATACCTAAACGATTTTATTTTTCAAATCAACGTAACGTCTACATCTACATATGCGTTATGAAGTGATATTGTTTCCAAACACATCACAATCTGACTGAAAATGTGAACAAATAATAAATATAAAACCATGTTTAACCCTTAACTGGTATCGTGAGGGAAACGAAAAGTGTCTGTCTTGACCTGAAATGGAAAGATCAATTTAAAATTTTGTTATCGGAGAAAATTTTTTTTGTCTCATTCTAAAACGATCACAAAGCTTCTCGTATCTTCGATATTGCGAGGAAGCAAAATTAATTAAGAAAATGATTATTACTTATACAATACGGTTAGACACCAACCAACATAAAGTTATATTATTTGCGTATGCGTGTTTGTGTGTGAATTAACGAATATCAACTCTATAAAATTGAAATTTAACCGCACAGAATTGTTTTGTGCGCTCTGTGTGTAAATAATTAACGTCATGTTATTGTGGGTTTGTTACTCGTGTATCTGTGTTTGTGAATTCTATGTTCACTTTGATTTATTATTTCAAATAAAAACCTATAGTTTATAAATAATTAAAATCTCACTGTTTCATGACATACATATGTACCATACAATGAATGTGTTTTTATTCATTTCAGGAATTTTATCTATAATAGTTGCAATGTTTTGCTAAGCTTTTTAAATTTAATATTTTATTTTAAACATGTTATAGAGAAGTTAAGCTTTTACATTTTATCGGATATCCTTTGATAGCTGAATATTTGATTAATACATTATTCAGTATGTATATAAAATATTATTTTATTTATTTACTTTTACAATTACAAATCAAAAATAAATAAAACTTTTTTTTCTGGGGTTTTATGTTATAATTTTTCAAAGAGGAAAATTTGTATCGTGTGTGTGTGTGTGTGTGTGTGAACCGATAGTAATAAAACTTGGTGTGTTAGTTGGGTTTGACTAGTAGATGGTCCCATAAAATTATCAAAATCGTGTATAGGGAAAAGGGGTAGTATCCCAAAATTGTTATTTCTTCAAAATATCTCAAGAACGACGCATGTTACATGAACATTTTAAAGAGCATTTAATTTTCTATCAACAAGGTATGTCAACGGATGTCAAAGTATGACACGGAACGAAAAGTGTTTGTCTTAATCTAAAATGGAAAGATCATGTTAAAATTTTGAAATCGAAGAATTTTTTTTTCTCCATTTTAAAACGATCACAAAGCTTCTCGTATCTTTGATATGGCGAGGAAGCAAAACTAAAATATGCATACGAAAATAATAATCAGATACTTAAATTTCAAATAAATATTTTCTCAAGTTGTATGAAAATTAAATGTTTAAACATTGGTAGTTAATTTGAATGCTTTATCGGTTTTTATTAAACTTTACCTTTTGTGAATTTAACATACAAGGAAGCACTGTGCATTCACTTATAGCAAAAGTATCTGTTATAATAACATTATTTTTATATTAAAGAGTTAATCGTTTGGGAATTTGAAATTTTTACAGTGAAAGAATTACATTTTCGAAAGAAAAGAAATTCTTTAACTTATTTTAATGAGTCCTTTAAAATGGGCGGAATGCTTATATTGATTAAATACATACAGTTTAAATATTAATGTATAAAGTTTAACAATTTCTTACATAAAATGTCTTAAGAAAGTATATAAAACACTTATATAGGCGTCTGTTTTAAAATAAACATGAATAAATTACAGAACGTAAAAATACAATATATGAATACACGTTGAAACGCTTCATATTATTTTGTATAAAAGTTTGGAAAAATTCTGGAAAAGTTACGTCTTTAAAATACAATTTTATGTATTAAAAAGATTAATAAAAGCTTAAAAGTTAAGCGCTTCAGTGTCACTGGCCCACAGAAAGGGCCAAAGTTTTAACGAGTGGAGGGAACTCTTGTGTATTTCAGTACCAGATTAATTATTCTTTTTAAAAAGAAGAAAAAAGTATTAAATGAACTTATAATTATATTGAGTCTGCATCCATAAATTTAAAATTTTTTAATTGTTTCCAATGGTTGAATATTTTATACAGGCAGTCCTCGACGTACGAACCTTGAGGTCCACGCAACCAACTTCCCAACACGGTACGACTATCAATACATGAATACTGATTAATTATTGTTGTTTCACTATTATAAAAATATGTTATTTGTTAAAAACTCTATAAAAATATTTGATACTAGCTGTTACCCGCAACTTCGCCAGCGTGGATTTTTTTTATTTAAACATATTTCGGGATCTAAAGTAGTCCATGTTCTTCCTCAGGATGTAAGCTATCTCCCTGCTAAATTTCATCAAGATCGGTTATGCTGTTTAGCCGTGAAAAGGTAACAAACAGATAGACTGACAGACATAGTTACATACTTTTGCATTTATAATATTAATATGGATTTGATTTTGTTTCTGAGATTACATGATTTTAAGAGAAAGTTTTTTTTTCCTTAGGGCGTTTTTCCACACACCGGCAAAACCGGTGCCGGTGCCGGTGACGACGCCGGTTGCAATGTAATCAAATCTGAGATTTTCCATGTAGACCGGCCCGGTAATTTGCCGGTGACGATACCGGCACCGTCAAATATATGTCCGTCTGTCCGTCCTCAAAAATTTTAAGCCGATTAAGATGAAATTTAGTATACGGACGAAGATTGATAACCCAAAAACAGAAATGATAATATTTTTGAAAAAAACAATTTTTTGGACTGAAAAGTATTTAAAAAAAAATTCACTTAATCTATTAAGTGGGGGGTCTTTAGATAGGTCTCCTAAAATGCAATAAGAAAATATAATATGACATTTTGATTTTAACCCTTCAGTCACGATATATTTGCGTTCAAAGTCGTGATCAAAGCGTCCCCCCCCACCTTAATTTCTAAACTATCAATTTAAAAAATCTGAAAAAATTCAAGAATGTAGCTTTTAATTATTACTTCCACTGAAAATTATAACGAACACTGTCAAAATTATTTTGGACTCCCTCCCATAGACTGAAAATTGTACTCAAATTTTTTTTCACTTACCCGATTGAGTGGGGTATCTTTAGATAGGTTTCCTAAAATGCAACAAAAAATGTTTTCTGAACTTTTGATTTTAACCCTTCAGTCACGATATATTTGCATTTAAATGTCGTTATCCGAGCGTCCGTTGAAATAACTTGTTTATAAATCGTAATGACTACGGAAACCTATCATGTGCGTGCCCAACACGCACTTGGCCGT
The DNA here is from genome assembly GCA_961205875.1 of Sialis fuliginosa. Classification (NCBI taxonomy): domain Eukaryota; kingdom Metazoa; phylum Arthropoda; class Insecta; order Megaloptera; family Sialidae; genus Sialis; species Sialis fuliginosa. The sequence continues at coordinate 32,707,435 of OY540812.1, forward strand.
TTTATTTATATTTGTGATTTATATACTTCCTTCTGAGGTATAATAACCCAAGAAGGCAACGTTTATTGAACACTGCAGACATGTTTCTATCACCACAGCTAGAACTCAACTGCACCAGCCGGTGTGTGGAAAAAGAGCCATGGCCGTCGCCGGCAACGGTACCGGTTTTGCCAGTGTGTGGAAAAACGGCCTTACTCTCGTTACGAAATAAGGTAGTTTATGACTCAAAATAAATGCCCCCACAAGGATTACCCTGTAGTTAAATTTTAAGAGGTTCCACAAGGGGGGATCATGTTTCTCATTTAAATAACATGGAACAATTATTCTTTAGTACTAAAGTTCGTATTACTTGTTCATGATAACTGACGAACATTTTTTAAGGACGTCATTTTGTAGAGAATAAAATTATGTTCTAATAACGCTATAGTTACGAGTATCGGCTTCGGCATTCCTTTTCCGATAGCTCAGTAGTAAGGTAATATTTTGCTATTTAATTGATATTGAATATTGACGTTAAAATGTTGATTTTTGTAAAAAAATAAATATTTAAAAGGCTTATAAGTTAGTTATAAATAAATAATAATTGTTATTTTTATAGAAACAAACGTCTAAAAGGCTCTCATGACTAAACTATTGTTTCTATAAAAATTAGTCAAATGCTAATTTTGTCGGAAATTTATTTTTCTATAATAATAGTTCAGAAAGCTATAGGTGTAAATGCAATGAGTTGAAACATATAAGCGTTTTAAATACCTATTTATTTATTTTTACAACAATCAAGATTTTAACGTCAATTTTCTGTAAATATCAATTAAATAGCAAAATATTACACTACTAATGAGCTGTTGGAAAAGGAATGGCCAAGCCGATAACTAGCGCTATTAGAACATAATTTAACTCTACAAAATGATGTCCTTAAAAAATTTTCATCAATTTTCACGAATCAGTAAAATCAACTTTAGGACTGGGAAACGTGACCCCTTGCGGTACCTTTTAAAATTGAACTACAGGGTAATCCTTCGGCGAGGATTTATTTAAGGTCAAAAACAAACGTATTTCGTAACAAGAGCAAAATATTTTTTTCAACACACCCTAGTATACATGTACTACATTGTACGTACATGTATGTATATGTGCATTTCAGACATCTGAAATATTTAAAGTTTACTTCCGGTGTAACCTGGAAGTTGTGGTTGACCGCGGAAGTCGAAACAATGCCACAAAACTGTCAGAATGCACACATAAACTGTTGTTTTCTCTTTTTACTCATGTTAATGCTTGCATATACATATCTCCCTCGAACTGCGGTTATATAAAACAACTCAAACATGAATATTTATGAGGAAAACTCTGTTTATGAATAAAATTAATACTTTCTAAAAGTTGATGAAAAAATATAAAAATATACTTTTTTTAATCGGTCCATGGAAACAAATGTTCTAATATTAATATAAGCATCAAGGCTTTCATGGTGGTAATGATGTTATTATTAATTTATATGGGTACGCAAGGTACCGGCACCAGTATCCAGTATCAACCAATGATTATTTAGACCACTGGTTCCCAAACTGCGGTCCACGGCTCCCTTGGCGGTATTGGGAGATCAAAGGGAGCCCTGGTGGCCCTGGGTGTAGTTGGGGAGCCCAAGAAGGACAAAAGGGGGTCTTTTTAATAATATTAAACCCTTTATTACACAATGTACGTATCTAATTTGTTTAATTCATGAATGTATTGTTCAACAATACTAGATCTGGAGGCAGTGACCAAATTTGGGCATCATAGCAGCCCGCAAAATTTGTTTTGAAATTTGTTAATTGGGATATAGAGAACTCAGCTAAATGGGTCCCATGATCCTAGGACGCTGCCTTTAGATAGGACAGCCTGTCAGTTATGTAAAAAAAAATAGCCGAAAAATGTATAGCATCCCCGTCAGATATTTATAAAATTTGTTAATTTTGTTATTTTATTAATCGCCATATAAATATCTGACACCTTAATAGTTGCATTATTTTTTTATAACAATCTAAACATGTAAGAAAAAAATGGCCGATGTAATTCTAGCCGCCCGTTAAAAATATTTTTTAATCGACAGATTTATGTTTCCTGAAGATGAAAATAATAGTATCTGACGCCCTAATAGTTGCATTATTTTTTTATAACAATCTAAACATGTAAAAAAAAATGGCCGATGTAATTATAGCCGCCCGTTAAAAATCTTTTTTAATCGATAGATTTATGTTTCCTGAACATGAAAATAATAGTATCTGACGCCCTAATAGTTGCATTATTTTTTTATAACCGTCTGACGCCTTAATTGTTTTAAACATGTAAGAAAATAATAAATTAATGAATGTATTTATTTATTTATTTTTATTATTATTACTATTTATTAAAAAAAAAACAAGCCTAGCTACCGCCCTCTAGGTTCTGTCGCCGTGCACCTCTTGCGCCCCTACTTAAGACACCCGAGTTGGGGCAGCTACTTACGGGTTTAAAAAAATTTTTTATTTTATATGAGCTATACTAAAAATTATTTCATCTTATTTTACATTGATGTTCATTTTTTCATAAACCTTTATGAGCAAAATAAAACAACAGTAGTTGGTTTAATTAATAAAAAATTGAATTTCAAATTAAAATAATGTGAGAATCTATGCTATATATCTAAGCACTTGCGATTATTTTTAAAAATTAGTAATTATCAAGTAAAAAAAATATGGAAAATTCGTAAATGTCTCTTTGGTTTGATCCTTATCATACAACATTTTCAGAAAAATATTTCAAGCAAAAAAGCTTAAATTAGGAATCTGCAACAAAAAAAATAGATTTAGATTTGAAAAAAGATGAACCTGGGAACTCATCAAGGTGACTTTTTCAAGGTCAACCCATAATGTCAATATTTAGCTCTCTCGAAACCATGAAACTTTTGTCTGAAACATTTTTTCTAAAAATTCGTTATTTTGGAAATAATCCGCTGGAAACCCGGTATACGGGATTGCCTGACGGGCTCTCCTAATTAAACGCAGCACTTCAAGCGTCAGATATATATATTTTTTGCATAAGGGAGCATTATTCTACAAGATGGTATGCATATCTGACGGGCTGCTAAAAGTTCGTTGCCTCTTTTTTTTTAACATCTTTGTCTCGCTATAAATTAAAAACGCAGCGATGAAAACGTCAGATATACATTTTTCTGTTTTCGTAATAATCAAATCAACCTAAATCTTAAATATCTGACGGGCTGCTAAAAGTTTTTTTTTTGGCATCATTTTTTTTTTAAAGCTCTAATACACTTAAACAGCGCCGCAGGCGTCAGGAAACATGTATTTATCAAAAAGCATCTGTCTGCCAGATTTGCTATGAGTCACCCAAGGTCAAAAACTTGACAACTTTGACAGCCCATCAAGGGTCAACGCAACATATTTTATGACTGACAATTTACTTTTCATATATAACTACAATAAGTTAATAAATTTCATAACAAATTTTGCGGGCTGCTATGATGCCAAAATTTTGGTCGCTGCCTCCAGATCGTTATTTATAGTTTTTGGTGTTTTTTTGTCGTTTTGTAAATAATACAAATATTTGAAGACAAAGTTATGTACACATTACCGTTTTAAAAATAAATATTAGGTAGGTCAGTTTCACTTTGTCTGGCAAATTTAATAACATTCATTGAATTATCTCATTTATCTGACATTTCAACAGTATATTTCAATACTTAAATTTTTTACGATCAGCCAATCCAAAATGTTAGTTTTTTAACAATTCATTAAAAAAAACGCGATTTCTTATTGGTTCCCCTAATTATAATTATATATTTTATATATTACTAGTACTTTTACAATACTCTATACGCATTCTATGACAGAAACCCAAAACTATTTATTTTTGCCGCTTGGTGCTGTTGAACGAGCGAGTGGAAATAAACAAACATGACACAGTACCTTTTGAATGACATAAGTTTCATTCACCTCCTTTTATAATAAATACTAAAAAAACGTACAAGAATTTTATATTATTATTATATAACACTAGATAACATGTACAATGTATACATATGTATATGAAAAAATATAAATTATCAGGGGAGCCTTGTGATTTTTTATAGCTAAAAAGGGAGTAGTGGGACAAATAAGTTTGGGAACCTATGATTTAGACTAAGGATGTATGGGGCCAGCCCGGCCAGTGGGCTCTTTGAGTTATATCATGTTTTTTTTTGTTCTTAATTTTTTTTCTAAAAAAATCAGTTTTTCTCCAAGTGGCAATCCGCCGTCCCTTCTGAACTCCCTCCATTGCTGTTATGTACTCGTATGTATATTATTGTATATTAACAAAATAAGCAACGAATTTTAATTAATAAATTTTAAACATCAACCATTCTTTTTTCCAAAGCTACACTAGAATATATCTCCAAAATTAAGCCCTAAATGATTTATTAAAACAATGTTTGAAAACGCCAATTAAAAAAAAATTATCTCATACCCCTTCCCCCCAATGTTTAAAAAAAAATTATACCACTGCACTGTATAGACCTTCGAAACAAGAGTTACATAAGGTAGAAATAAATGTGTCATCCCATTTAAAAATACATTATATTTGTGATACACCTTATTTCGGGGCCACATTGTATATTTTAATACATTCTTATAATGTACATTTTTACTTGTAATATGTATTATCTAAAATTTAAATTTTTTCTGTATCTTGTAAAAGGGAGGAGATATCGAAGAGACAAGCACTATCAACTCACCCTGTAATGATACACCTTTTTCGGGGTCACACTATATATTTTAATATAAGTTTAGATGTGTATATTACTTATAATATCATTCAAAATTAAAATTTTTCTCTAATTATTAACAGAGGAGATATCGAAGAAATACGAACTTATGACTAACTCTGTATATATTGAAATATGTTCACACATGTTTACACATACTATATAATAGTACTAACAAATAAATATTTATATTTGTGCAGAATATATTATCTTATTCGATTTATTATTTTATGAATTTATCGTTTAATCGATTTTTCAGATTTAAGGGGATGAAAGAATAATTAAGAGGGTGAATTGACTATTCTTGGGGTAATTTTTAGAAACTACAACTATTTACCTTTCAAATGCCACTGACTTCATTAAAATTGGTTGAAAATTGGCTTGAAGCGAAATTTCGCGCAAAAAAGTGTGATTTAGACCCACTGTGCGACGCCTCGACTAACAAAAATATTTTAGTTTTCTATAGCAATTGTGATTTTTATTCAATAATGAATAAAATGCGTTGTATTATTGTTACGAGTAGTTTCATTATCGAAAATACGAAAAGCTTTGTGATCATTATTTAAAGAAAAATTGTTATCTGATTTCAAAATTTTCACTCGATCTTTCTTTTTATGATCGGTTTTTTTTTCTTCGATAAACTGTTCAAGTTTTATACCACCTGATATGACTATGTATAATTGAACAGTTCAATGTCCGTAATATAATGATATTATTACTATAAAAAAAATTACATATTTTTTATGGTTATTTAATGTTATAATTACAATCATACTTTTGCTGCACAAAATGTTAAAATACTGTATTTGTGTTATGAAATATTGTTTCCATTAAAATTTTGTTTAATAAAATGGTTGTTATATCATATTTATTATGTTAATGTTTGATTTTTTAAACAAAAAAAAGGTATATTATTTATGAATTTCTTTGTAGAAATCAGTAATAATATTTTTAAATTTCGGAAAATCTGGAAGGAATTTACTAGTTCCGGCCGAAACCGGAACCGGAATAAAATCGTAAATTCCGGCCGGACCTGAATTCCGGTACACCCCTAATGACGAATATGAAATTATTGACTCTCCATAACTTGCACCCCACAAAACAGTTATCAAAAGACTAACAGAACCCTTATCTATTTAGTGAAAGCGTAAAATCATTTGTCCCGTTGACTCATGTTGGGTAGATACAAAAAATAAATTTTACCTTCCTGCATCGGAAAATATTTATGACTCGACCATACATATTATGAATATATTATGAATATATTCATGCAGGGCTACCGCGCCGTTGCACAGTGAGGCGACTCTATGTAATGTGTTGAATATTGAATTTTTTGAGAAATCGTAAATAATTCACAAAAATATTAACGTTATTACATTAAAATTGTATAAATTGTAAGGGCGATGTTATTGTAATCGGTCCGAAAAACAAAATAAAAAATTTCCACATATCTTTATGTCTCAAGGTCACTATATATTTTTACTGAAAAATATCCATGTAAAATAATAGAATGCACGTTTGTGAAAAATGGGCAAAGAATCAATAATAAACGCTTAAAAAAAATCGTACTACATGGATCTCATACAGGTGATTCAGTTCTACAATTCATTTTATAATCATTTTTACGTTAAGTCCGCCATTATGGAAATATTTACGGTGAAAAATCATGCAATGCAGATTTTTCACTTCGTTCTCAAAACTACCCTTCACTTTGAGCATCGATTACGAGAGTATTAGCCGAATAGAACAAATGACATGTTTTACGCAGTATTTCATGTAGAATCTTTAATCCCTGTTATATTTTTTTCTCTGAACAATGGTTCGTATGAAAAATGAGAAAAACTGGGATAAATTTCATTCCGGGGGTAGTTTTTTACGTGAAAGGGGATGTTCCATTCACGATTTAGGTGGGAACTTTTCGGGATCTTATTCCGAACCTTACTGAGAGTTCGTGGACAATGTATCAAAACTTTATAATTTTTTTCTTCTATTTGGCGAATTTTAATCTCATTGCCGTGGACTAATAGAATATTTACACTATTTTCAGAAACGTGTGTGTGGGTGCGCAAAAATATTCAGGGAATTCTATTTTAAACGTGCCACACTTTTTTGTAACAACCTGTATATTGGAAAATAATTTCTGTGTATGCGCATTTACCCACAGTTTACATCTGCATTAGAAAGATTTTTTATCTGGTATAGTGTATACGAGTTATTGAACTTCCACGCACTATTGCCCCACCCTGTATATTCATTAAAAAAACACTTCATTCAAGATATTAACATAAGAATCCTAAAAGCATGGCGTAATGCATGTATGGTGAGTGCGTGATACCGAATAAGTTGATTAAATATGCATTGTTTTATTTTCTAACAAGTCGTTCGTTTTAATCGTTTGGTCCCGTGTTAATTTTTTGTTAGTTCCTTCTACTATAATCGCAATACTTGTGTTTATGTCTATGTTTATAGTAAATTTTTACTTTCTTATACCATGTATGTATATGAAATATACATATAGTATAAGTAAGTATAGTGAAGCCGATTTTTTTCGAAATTCGGATTTTGATGGAATTATCCATTTTGACCTTCTCTTAATCCATTCTGACTATTTTCGCCAAGATGTCTGTGTGCCCGTCTGTCGGTCGGTGTGTCTGTAAGCGCTGTAACTCAAATACGACAAATCGTAGAAGGGTGAAATTTTATATTTAAGATTAATTTTTGTTTGGGAAGAAAACGTCCTATTTTTGAAAACGATCTTTCAACCGGATACGGATGTTTACCTACGTCGATTTTTGAATTTTTCGAATTACTCTGAAACAGTGCGAAATAGAAAAAAATCGTCAAGTTAAAAATTATAGGTAATATCATTATCTATAATTTATATATGTTCTATTCATTTTTTAGTAAAAACGAATTTTTGAAAAAAAATACGTATTACAGAGATTGAACAGTGTGTGTGTTTGCCATAGGTACCATGGAACTTTCTTATACGTAATACTGAGAGTGAACAGTGTAAGCGAATCTAAATAATTACATAAAAAAATTCTTTCTGGCTAAAGTATAAAGGTTGGAAAAAAATGTATGGGTAATAAATTATAGATAATAGCATACTCGACAATTTTTATCTAAAACATTTTTTTCTTATTTCAAAAATTATTCGAAAATTCAAAAATTTACAAGAGTGATTACGTTAAAAAAATCAAATGTTATATAGTGTAGAGAATTACCTATATTGTTCATTTTATTCTATCATCTAGTTTGTCAGTAATGTTTTAATAAAATAAGATATTTTATTATTGTATTTTTATTTTATTTCGACTTTTTCGATGTATCTATATTTTGTGTATAATACCGGCAAAGTATGTAATCTAGGCATTTTAGATATTGCCTAGGAATTCTATATAATGCCGTATGACTTCAGGCAATGTATGAAATATTTGTTTAAAATAAATGTATTATATACTTGGCCTAGGTATTATAGAAAACACATAGTAAAGATTCATATTAATTGTATGAGGCTTATAGAGAGGCTTATAGGAATTACTGAACCGATTTCAATGCGGTTTTCACCAATAGTTAGATAATTTTTCTGTGTATGTAGTAAATCAAGTTCGAAAAAAGTTTACGGCTCATTTGCAATACGCTGCCTAAACCGTTAAATATTGAACAATATAATGTAGTAAAGAATTGTGTAGAATAAAAACATCTAAAATAAAATCCGTGATATCATAGTATATTTAAGTCACAGTGACTGCTTTTATGTTACAAAGAAAATTAAACATTTTTGGGTTCTGTTTACGTGGACTTATGACCTGAAAAACATTAATCCTTATCAAAATAAATGATTTCATCGTCATAAGTACATAATTAGTAGATATAATTTGCTCTTTACAGCATCCAATTTGGTCTTTTAGTTTAGGAAATAACTTGAAATAAATAATATGTAACCATAATATTATTGAAGAGCCATGCCGGGGCATGGGGTAGGAGGGAACGATTCGCGTGCGCTTCAGACTTTTTTGATCCTTAATTGTTTATTTTGTTTTCAATAATTAGCTTTTATATTTAAACAGAATAAAAATTATTTGTACTTTTTGTTCTGATTCGTTTTTGTTAGGTAATTTAAGTGTTGATTAGTTATTATTACAATAATAACTAATCGTGTTTGTACTTAATTCAACTATAAATTTCAAAAAACCTATACAAGTCTTGAGGCTTCCGCGGTGATCTTGATATGGATTTTGGCTTCTGGGTGTAAGTCGCGTCGGTTTGGTCGCGGTTTACACACAGAAGCCAAGATCCAAACCTAAACAATAATTCCGTAGTCTACGTGAGTGAAGGCGCGGGCACAACTAGCTATTAATAAAATAAAAAAAAAGTAATTCAATCTTTGATAAAAAATACACAATCAATATTCTTATAAGTGACATTTGAATGAATTATTTAATCAGCTAATATTGACCTGTTCTACTTAAAATTTCATTAGCTTGCCCGAAAGTTTTCATTTTAGCTTCAGTACGACGATACTAAATGTCATTGTGTGAAATGTTTTCCATAAAACTGCCGCTCTGCCACCTTTTTTGTAGAGCTTAAATTAAAAATTGCGGCGTTTCGTGTACTTTAAACTTTTCATAGCTCTATTATGAATTTTACAAAAACAAGTGTGCTCTGTGCTCAGTTCCGTGCGACATTCAAATATTTTTTGTAAGAAAAGATTAAATAGAACGAGAGGTAGATATTATATAACGCTGAAGGTTTTTTTTTATAAGTTCTATTCTCAGAAATTCAAAGACAGTAAGTTATTAAATCAGTTGATTATAAATGACATCTTTTTATACAGTTTTAAAAAAATTGTTTTTATACGCGTTTCTTTGGAGTTACATATTATATTGTAAGTCGGTACTTCACATAATGATGCGTATTTGTGATGTGGCAAATATTTATGTTTGTGAATATTTCAAATTTGTCATCCACACAAGGCTTTCAAACTTTATTAGATAAATTTAAATTCCATCTACGTAGTTAAATTTTATAAATTTTTATGTTTAATCAATTTTCTGCGGAGATGGAATTTATATATTTTTTTAAAACTACAGAATCTTCTTCAAAAATTTTCCAGCTACCAGAAAAAGTCATAATACACAATTAGTGGGACACTTTTTCAATGTAACACAGTTTTGTTAAAACTTTTCATATTTATATGACAATTTTTAACAAAACTGTGTTACATTGAAAAAGTGTCCCACTAATTGTGACAGGAAAAATTGAAAAATTTCAAAAAAGTGAAAATTGCTATTTAAAATACACATTTTTAAAGTGCATAGCCTAAATATTAATTGTTAATGCTTTACGGCTACCTTATTTTTTGGTCACAAAGAACAGATTTAGGAAGCGTTCCGTAAATATTTCAATTTGAACGGACACCCTAGTGTATATGCAGGTATTTTTAACCGATATATATGGAAGGTTGTGAATACAATAACGTCATTTTCTTGTACAGTTCTCTGTACCATTATTACGTCAAGTGATGTAGCAATGAAACAAGCACCGTGTACAATGGGCATATACTACAATAAATATACAGGATGTCCCACGGGAAGGTGTTGAAACTAACCAACTGTCATTTTCAAATGGATGCAATATTTAAAAAATAAAAAATTCCGTTGAAAATAGGAGTCTGCAATTTTATTCGGGCTATGGTAGAAGCAAGTACATGCGAGTCAAAATAAATAATCTGACTTTTACTTTAGAAAAGTGCTTCTTTTCGAGACTAAAGTGAGCAGCAGTTCTTTTAATATGGAAAAAATTAAGTTAAGAGTGAAACCACACTAAAAAGGTTATAACTCATTATTTATTTAAACTTATGCGTTACGTCACTCCATTTTGGGTATTGAAATATTTTTTTGTAATATTTTTAACAGTATTATCGATAATTTTAGCATATTTTTCATCAATAAATTCTGTGTAAGATAAACTTCTTTTCAACGATTTTTTTAACATAATAATTATTGTTTTCAAAAAAATATTAAATAAATAAAAATGTATTCATTACTCTGTCCACATAATATATCAGGCATACGCCAGGAGTAGAAATGACCGTAACTATTAATTTTGACAAGCGCGGTTGATTTAAGTACCATTTCGCCTATTTTCATTCGATCACGTTAAAATTTTAACACAATAAAAAAGATAGAGAGCGCTACAAATATAAAAAATTGCATTAAAATTGGACAAAAACTGTTTGTGTAACAGCAATTTTGAAAATTGCCGAATTTTGGTCAAATATCGATTTTTCTTCGTTTAAAACATGATTTACAAAAGGAATAACTTTATGAATGTGTATAATTTTAGTTTTTTTTTAAGTTCAATTAAGACCCATAGCTATATTACGAATGATATTTGGTTGAAGTATTTGATTTAAAAAAAAATATATACGAATTTGAATGTTTCCATATCGAAAAACCGTTTTTTTTGCAATAAAAACAAGAGCTGATTGAGCAAAATGATGGTCATTTTTAGGTTCAGCGTGTCCAAATTACCCTTAAAAAGTTGTTGTATTTCCTGCAGCAAATGGCTGTCGACCAGTGTTATCAAAGGCACCCAAAGCTAAGTGCAAGGAGCGGCCTGCGTCGCCCCTCCCAGCCTTCCGCCCTGAGCCATGGCCCCCATGGCCCTATGGTAAATATTCCAGTGCCTGTAGATCAGAGGATGTTGAAGATAGACCCCACCTTCCCGTACAATTTTTTACTCACAATGAGACAAGGAATTAGCTCTTAAAATATCTGTATCCCAAACCGGACCACTCTATATATTAAGTTAATATCATCTTGGTCTCGTCTCGTGATAATTTAAGTCACTCTTGTCTCGGTTTCGATCTCGTTTCGAGACCGACAAAAGTCTCGTTTAAAATTATTTACAGCCTTCGGTCAGATCTGACCTGTATATCAATTATACGTTTGAAAATAAATAGCATCCAATAGAATGACTTTAAATTAAATATAAAAAACAACAGTAGTGGCAACAAATATTGCACAAAGTGCTGAGTCCAATTGGTAGCGACTGTTGTGTGCACAATGTGCATTGACAGAGGCAGCAGAATTCACGTAAACTCCGCGGAATTCGTACAATTGTAGTTCATCCATTCGGAAGGTATTTATCTTTTATTGCCGCCGCTTACCTACAGCAGAAATGTTTCTGTTAGGGATTACAACAGCCGCGGGGCGTGTGTGCCAGTGTATGTGTGCTAGAGTCGGACTAGAATATTTCATACCCTTTGGCTATTGTGACAAATGATCATTACTAAGGCGGCTATTACACTATCAAATAAATATGTCAAAGATCTTTGACAAAAATTTGATCATATTTTTTTGATAAAATACGAGATTTTGTTCTATTACATTACATAAAATATTTTATAATATTTTCTTCTTTTTTAGTGTATTTTGATTATCAGTGCGTGGCAGTGCGTGGATGTTGTCAGTTGTCGCGATCGAGGTTTGAATCATTTGAATTTACAACCGTGTATTGCGATTATTATAATCACGATATTTATATTATATTTATTTATTTATATCATACAATGCTGGATTAGCTTCATATTCTATTATTAATAATTTCGTAGCCGAAATCGTTCAGAAAAACTTGTCAGTCGCCATTTTGATTTATCTGTCAAAAAATTTTGATCAAATATAAGAGACTATCATTATCTATGATCATAATAATATTATGAAGGTAAATATTATAAAACTTGACTTATTACACTGTCATATTTCTTTGATTAAAGAAATTTTATCACATTTCTTTGATAGTGTAATAGCCGTCTACTCAATATATTTAATTATAATTTAAATGTTTTACGAAACTCACAGATGGAGGCGCCCAATTTAATTATATAACTGGTGTAGACCAAGAGCTGGCTGCAAAAAAACTAGCATATCGAGTAACAGGGTAAAATGTTTTAAAAATGTTAGTACTCATAGCGACTATAAGAAAAATCATTTTATGCCTGGGCGGAACTTGTTAATTTTTCGGGATAGAGGGGGGGGGTCTGAGGAGCTAAAGCTAGGTATAAATATATTTTTTCTATACCAAGGCATGTGGCATGTTAAAATGTATAACCAAAGCAGCGGAAATTGACCCTCTTTCTTATTTTTTTTTAATATTAAATAAAAAAATAAAAATTATACTACGCCCCACCCTATTATTCAAAAATTTAAAAAGATATTGTTGACTTTAGTATTTGTCGTTGGTAGTCCCACCAAAGCCTCGTTACCAAATTTTTTAAAGATTTTTTGAGCCAGTAGTTATAAAATAAAAATGGTCATATTCTACTAATTGAGATCTACATTTGAACACCCCAGACGCCTTGGTATACAATTTTTTTTTAAATTTGCTTTAAAGCCCCCTGCAGGCGCCATTTTTGATTTAGAAAAAAATAAGAAAGAGGGTGAATTTCCGCTGCTTTGGTTATATTTTTCAACATGCCACATGCCTTTAAAAAAATTTTTTTTACTTAGCTTTAGCTCCTTAGCGCCCCCCCCCCCCCTCCTGAAAAATTAACAAGTTCCGCCCAGGCATAAAATGATTTTTCTCTTGATCGCTATGGGTACTAACATTTAAAAAACATTTTACCCTGTTACTCGATAGTGTAGTTTTTTTGCAGCCAGCTCCCGCTCTAGTGGTTCCAAGTCTCAGACAACCTACTTTTCTAATTGAAATTTTAGGGACTTATAAAAATAGTAATATTAACTTATAATCGCTTTGTAAAGCGATGGTTTTTTGATTTTTTATTGTAATTTTAAATTATATAAAAAAACATCTTATGTTAGTATAGTCAAAGCGTCGCGTCGTACTAAATAATGAAACTGTGCATTTTGGGCAGTTATTTTTTAGGGGGTTTCGTAGGAGGGGTCAGCCATGAGTGTAAAACTAAGTTTTCGGGAAATAGAAGATTTATCTTGCCTTAAAGATTTCCATTTCCTATTTTTTATTTTTTTTTTTTTTGCTCATAACATTTTTCTTAATATTACGCTAAAAAGTTATAAATAAAAGTTACAGATAATGTGATTACCTACAAAAATTATTTTTACTTTTTATTTATGTCAAGCTGACGGTTACGGATGTAAGTAAAAAAAACGAATTGTACCCTTATTTTCAAGATAGCGGAAAAACAACATTATTCCGAATTAATTTTATTCTTATAGTAGAGGGAATAGAGATAAAAAAAGTGATGAATAGTGTTGCATTCGGGAATTCCCGAATGCATCACCTCAAAATGCTAATTTTCTTCTACTATTATGTTTTATTTCAATTGATAACACTGTCACACAAAAAAATGTGAGGTACCAAAAAAGCGACCTATATAGCATTGTTGCATTGGTCGAATAGTCGAAATCCAATTTTTTTTAATTTTCTGCTTACCAGTATATTTTTTAAATTTGAGCTTGAATTTTGGATTTAGGTTGAATTTTCCTAGTTGGCCACTAAACATCTAAAATCGTTTTTTTTAGCTATAAAGTGGATTTTGTTATAGATTTTATGCTAAAAAAGATTTTTCCGCGTTTCGGCCGCGAAAAAATTTTTTTTCGTTTGTCTTAAGCAATAAAATTATAATTCTTCTCGTGAACGGCTAAACGGTTTCAAACGATTTTTTCGTCAAAATTTTTATTCATAAACGTACATTCCAGAAAATTTTTCTCAAACATAAGAACATTGAGTTTGTTTATAAAAATATCAATTGTTTATATATATTTTTTTCCACTCGAAAGTCAATTTTCAATGCACTTTATTGTACATTTTTTATGAAGACATAGGTATTTTTAGTTAGGTTTTTTAAGTAGAAAATTTTTATTTTTATTTATAAACAATTAACCAACTTCGGTGTTTGTGTATCCAAAAGCATATTCCTAGAATGTACGTTTATAAATAAAAAAATTAACGTCAGAATTGTAAAATTCGTTAGCCATTCACGAGAAAAATGTTAATCGTGTTGTAATATTATAATTTTATTGTTAATAACTTTTGCGAAAAAAATTTTTTTCGCGACTAAAACTCGGGAGAATATTTTTTAACAATTTTAAATGTTTAGTAGCTAACTCGGAAAAATTCAACCTAAACCCAAAATTCAAGCTAAAAAAAACAACTAATAAGCAGAAAATTAAAAAAATTGGAATTCGACTGTTCTCAACTAATATTACGTACAATGCTATACAGGTCGCTTTTTTGATACCTCACTTTTTTGTGTGTGGCTGTGTAGTGAAAATTTATAACTAATGGACTATATAATAATAATACACAATACATTTATTGGTTTCTTATTCAAGTTTTAATTTATTAGATTTTTTCTTTAGGTGTTCGTAACTACCTCACTTTCCCCTACTGAACACAGTAAAATTAAACATTACACAACTGATTTCTATTAGATTTCAATATTTTTATCAGTTCAGCTCCGAGTGATTAATTAAAAAAAATTATTTGTATCCGCATCCTCATTTGTGAGGATAGGTATTATATTTTATATAACGGATATTTTCTACAAAACTACATACTAATGCAGTTAGTTCAGTTAAATAACTTGTGACAACAAATATTACTTGATATAAATATATATTAGATATCTCATTAACATTTTTTTTAAATTTTGTATATTCTTGAATATATGTATAACTGAAAACTGGAAAAACCGATATTTTTTTTCGGTTCGGTCCCGGTTTTCGGTTCAATTCCGGTTCGAAGCCCTGGAAATATATGAAACTTAATATATTTACTTCAAAAGTAATCATACATAAGTGTGACAGAACATCAATAATCGTAAACAAACGGGGAATTCAAATGAACCCCTTTTGACCCACGTAACTTTTAAGAGACACCAGTACTTATTATTTAGTTCTAGAACCACTTAGCTTTACGTGCCTGCTCATTGTCAGGATATTTAATGATTAGTTTATTATTGACTCTCCGAGTTGACGCATCAGTGAATTATTATTTACTGTATCTGATGTGAATTTATCATAACTCACGTTTTGTGATGCTGGTATTGGTGGGTTAAATGTAACTGTTAAATTGTTTCGATTTAAGGTTGCTGGAATATAATGTTGTAGGGGAGAGTGAGGGAATCACGAACGCGGGACAATCGCGAATTCAGTGGTTTCAGTATGTTAGAAGAAGAAAACTAATGTTCTATCTGCACTTACCAATAGTTGGGCCTACATTTAGTATTAGACGTTAACGTTCAGTGTACAATTTAAGCTTACAAGGAGACCTCGTTTTGCGTCAGAAACTTTGAGCATTGTCATATGTTGTGGCATATAAGGGGGCCTTAGTACATTCCTTTTATGCATTCAAAACCGGCGAATGGGCATGTGATGAGTTTCGAATTGAAGCGTTTCTGATTTGAGCTCAATATTGGAAAAAATTGATTATTTCAAGTTTTTGGAGTTTTAATGCTAATTAAAATATTGTTTTATGTCTTAGAACTTATTTTCTTAACCTCCTTTAGTTATTTACATATTTTACATCAATAAAAAAGTATAATTTTGAGTAAAAACCGTTTAATGTGGAAAAAAATTAACGAAAATGAGAAAAAAGTCAAATTAATTAATTTTTTGGAGTTTTAATGCGAATAACAATATTGTTTTATGTCTTGAAACTTATTTTTTCACCTTTTCTCAATCATTCACACAATTTACACTAACAAAAATGTATATATTTGGGTAGAAAACGGCTTAAAGTGGAAAAATGAATGAAAATGAAAAAAATAAATAATAAATAAACATTTGATATTTGCAACCCAAAAAGTGATTCTTTTAAAAAAAATTTGACTTTTTTCTCATTTTTGTTCATTTTTTCACACATTAAACCGTTTTTACTAAAAATCATACTTTTTTATTGATGTAAAATATGTAAGTGACTGAAGGAGGTTAAGAAAAGAAGTTCTAAGACATAAAACAATATTTTAACTAGCATTAAAACTCCAAAAACTATATGAAATAATCATTTTTTTCTAATTTTGAGCTCAAATCAGAAACGCTTCAATTCGAAACTCATCGCATGCCCATTCGCCGGTTTTAATGCATAAGAGGAATGTACTAGGGCCCCTTCAAATGTCACAACATATGACAATGTGCAAAGTTTATGACACTGAATGAAGTCCTTGTTAGTTCCATTTTTATATCATATTTCATCTATTTTTTTTTAAAATAACAGCCATGTAATAACTGATATGTAATATATAAGTAATGGCCAAGTAAGTTTCGATCAAACAGTACTTGATGTCACCCGTATTGTTTATTATATGATCTAAACCTAAAAAAAATAAGTTTATTTTTTTCAAGCTCGTGGAGTAACGAAGAACAAATTAAATTAAGTAATTCTAAATTGCAGTCTAGTACAGTAATAGCAAACAAAACAATAAGAAAATAAAGCTACAATGCATTTTTAAATCTTTTTTTGGTGTTCTGATACAGTTCTTCTAAAAATAACATTTATTTTTTATACTATATTTTTTAATGTCAAAATTCGTTTTAAAACAATATTATATTTATGCATTATTAGTTCAGATATTAAAAAAATATCAAATAAGTTTATAAAAAAAATTATCTTCAAAATATACTCACGAAATCACGCACGAGATAAATGTTCTCACGCACGGTCACGCACGGTTGTTTTAATTTGACTCATGATCACGCCCGCTCACGATTTAAGATTTGAAAATCGCTCACGCTCACGCGGGTGACGGCTGTGACCCGAAAAATTCACGGCCCGCGCCAAGCTCTAATCCAAAGGTTTTCGCAGCGACTGATATATCTATTAGGTTTAATTATTTAACTGTTCGTAATTACCCCATGCTAGTCGAGTAACCACGAACACCTATGGTTTTTTTTTCGTTAATGTTAATTTTGTTTTTATATTTTATTAAACTTGATACTGAAAATTCATAACTAATAGAGTATACACAATACATTTATTGGTTTCATACTCAGGATTTAATTTATTTGATTTTTTCCTTAGGTGTTCGTAATTACCTCACTCTTCCCTATACTTTTTCTGGATTTCGATGGAAATGAATGATTATTAAAAAACGGGAATGCAATATGTGCTATTTAACTACGTGCGTTGAGACCGTATTAATTGGGCGTTATATTATAGGTATATGTTAACATAATACGTAAATGTATTTTATATTGACCCTACTATCGGAGCTTGGAGGTCGTACCTACGTTTCACGACTAGCGTCAGCCTTTATTACTCCAGGGCAGTTTTTATTCCTTATAAAAGATAAGTTGATATCTGTCGAATGCCGGTGTATGAGATAATAACCGGATGTACAAACAAAAATAAAAATATTTATACAAAATATTTTTCTAATAAAAGTTCTTGAGACGACTCTGCTTATATAGTGTGTGTGTGTGTGTGTGTGTGTGTGTGTTCATGTGTGCGTGCGATGTCATTTCGTGTCCTAGTTCACCATTTTTAATCTCTGGTCGTCTTTATGAACATCTGCATTAATGAAATTGTTAACTTATTTTTATATCCCATACCAATTAAAAGTTCTAAAATATATCATAAAATATTTAAACAGTAGAAATCCAACTGAGAAACTATACGTGCAAATGAAACAGTCATGAAATTTAATTTAAAAAATCGGTATTTAAATATAATTAAATAGCGAGCTATTTTACGGTAAAATATAAATAACAAGGTGATAAATGTCTACAGACAGACTGACACATCGGCATCATAGCGAAAATAGTCAGAATGGATTCAGGGAAGGTCCAGATTTCGAAAAAAAATCAGTTTTACTGTACTTGCTTACTTATACTATATGTATATTTCATATACATGGGTATAAGAAAATAAAAATAATATTAACCATATGTTATTATATGGTTTATTTATAAAAATGATATATATGTATACCGTATATGAAAATGGTCACCAAGAAGAACAAGGAGCTCACAGATTATAAAATAATTTAACAAAGAGTTCGTGTGAGTTCCCGCAAGCCCCTTATAGCTGGTTGTTTATTTATATTTCTGTATTTACAAAACTTAACAAAAAACATCTGCCAAGTAACTGCACGGTGTTTCCTTGTGCTAAATTCACCAAAGGTAGTTAATTATTGAACAATTTAAATAAAAACCGATAAAGTTTGCAGATCAATAGCTTAGCATTGGTTAACCATATCATTTTTATACAATTTTACTAAAAATATTAGTTCGAATTTTTTCTTACGCGCAAACGTCAAAATGACATTTAAAACGTCAAAATGTAATTTAATATATCAAAGTAAATATCAACAAATGACGATTTTTTAAAGTAAATTGAAATAAATCTTTTGTAAATATTTATTACAACAAACGTTATATAGGAAATTGAATGCTCTACAAAAAAAGATCCTATAAAATGTTTACGTAACATGTATCGTTCTTGAGATATCTTGAAAAAATAAATATTTTAGGATACCACCAGACCCAATCAAATTTCATTAATATCGGTTTAGTGGTTCTTGAGTTATGCGTGTGACACGGATTCAGGGGACACATACACACAGACAGACAGACAGATATGGAACGAAAAGTGTTTGATTTGACGTGAAACGGAAAGATTAATTTAAAATTTTGAAATCTGAGAACAATTCTTTTGTTTCATTCTAAAACGATCACAAAGTTTCTCGTATCTTCGATATTGCGAGGAAGTAATATGAATCTACGCTTAATATAGTTATAATTGAACGTGAAGCAACAAAAAGCGCAGTGTTTGTAAGTGCAGCATCATGGCTCAAGACGATATCCGCAGGTGGTTCTCTGTACTATATATACATACACGAAGTAACTCCGTCGTCACAAATCATGAATATGCAACATGCTGTGGTTGTTTTGTGTTCGGGCCGGGTTTTCTCCAACAAACATCTGTGTGTATGCATGTATGTGTCTTGTGCTTCCATCTAGAGCCGTCTCGCGTCGAAGTGCTGTGGTTGTGAACGATGAGAGAAATACATATATACAGTAGCGTGACGACATGTCCCAGGGGTTTCAAACATTTTGGTGATACAAATGCAGTGGAGCCTCAACATCTGTTAAATAAATGCAGGGTGTTACGGGAGAAGGTGTTGAGACAATTAGTCATTTTTAAATGGATGCTGTTATTGAAAAAACAAAAATAGCGTTGAAATGAAGAAAGTCAAATGTGAAATTGAACGTTGCGAGTATTATCTCACCAATTTTGATAAGACTTGGTACAATAGGCATGATGCTAGTAACAAAGTATCACTGAAATTATGATTTTAAATAATGAAATAAGTTAAAAAGATTCTAAAAAAGTATTTATTTTTATATTAAAAGCGAGGTTAATATGATTTTTGTTAAAAACACAAAATACAGCAATCCGTCATGTTAGATAAAACACCAGTCAGAGTGGATGACGTCACGGCTAAGTCAACACAATTTTCTCAGTTTTGTGTTACCAAAACTAAAACCGAGAAACGTTAGCGATGGAACAAGGATTTATTATTGTTGAAAAGGAGTCTTTACATAGATAGATGTGACGTCAAAAATTCGTCATGACACTTGCGAGCGTTTTGGCGTCAAATTCAAAATTAGTTTTAAAAGAGTATGAATTTTTGTGATTAAACCTTTATTTTCTGCAGAAATAAGTATTTTTTTTGGAAATAAGAGAAACGTAAGATCATCATAAAATAGTTTTTAAAAATTAGGCATCATGCCTATTGTAGTTCATTGAACCTAAGGGACATTTATTTTTTATACGTAGCTATTGAAGGGGTGAATACCACCCTCAAAATTTTAATTTTAACTACTATGTAATAAATACGTCACTAATTCATGTTGCCTTAGAAACTAATGTAACTAAATTAAAATTATTAAATTAGTTATTCTACGAATGTGTATTATGTTTTGACATAAGGACATTAGAAAATTAATATTTATAATACAAAGGTGAGTTTTATTTCTGAAATAAATTTCTTGAAATTTTTCATGTATTAAAAATTATTTAAAAATATATTAAAGAACATGGAAGTAATGTATAGTTCTCCATACCGATATTTATTATTATAATTATTATTCGTCATTTAAACATATTTTTTGAAAAAAATAAATTATTTTGTAATTTATTTCACGCCTATTGCGCTGTCCCGTTTATAATGCGTTTTTGATCTCCGTTCAAGAGTGTTATAACGAAGTTTCACTGTATTTACAAAATTACAATTTGAATTCAAGGCCAATTTCACCTCCTAAACTTGAGTTTAGTCACATATAAAAAAATAGGTGTGCATTTTCACCAACTTTCATTAAAATCCGGGTGTTGCTCCTTGGGATCTTTCCTTGTTAGGTATTCCTTAATAGCAGTTGTAACAATAAGTAAGACTTGCTCTTACAGAATTTCCATTTTCCTTACCAAGTTCTTTGGTTTAATCTTACTTTATAATTAAAATTTCATTGAAATAAGTAATTTTGATAATGAACTATCAAAAAAATCCGGCTTGCGATTATTGTTAAATTCATTCACAATGCCCGTGCTTTTTCATCAATTTTTTGTTAAAACTATCGGTTTATTAAAAATTTTGAACTTAATAAAATAATTATTCGCATTTTTCATGTTGTGATAATTTGTCAAAGGCAAACAAAAGCCTAGTTAAACATTTAATCTTTTTTGAAGACTATATAAAAAAAATGAACTGTTGAGCAAAGTTTAAAAGTATACAAAATACCATTTTTCGATTTTTTAGAATATTTATTTAAAAGTTCAATATTTAATGTTATTGTTTATGTATTGTATTTAACATTGATAATAGTCAAGTGAACAAAAATGTTGATTACACATAGTTTGTGACGTATATAACGTCTAGTGTTTCATGCCAGATATACTGAGAGGGGAGGGGAGGTTATTTTAGAAACTTGATGTAACGTTTTCAGAGTGATATAAAACCATTGAATAACGATGATTTTGGTATTATTACCAACCCTTGCGGAAATGTAATACGTGCGAAGGGGTCTAAATGCACAACGATCATTTTGCGCGCTAGCGTAAATTTACAATCAGTATAGTTCGACACTCAGAGCATGTAGCACGCTGGTTTTTGTCTCAAGTTATAGATTTCATTTAAATCTACGAGATACAAGTACAAATGACACATTTTAAAGAGTGAAAAACTTCATATAATAAAAAAGTAAATTTTCAGAATTTCGGCTAAAACACGTGCAAAAGTCAGCATGAAATATAAAAGACGCATAGCATTGGAAAGAATGTTTCAGCAACAATCGGAAAATTACCATTACCAGTAACTGAGAGGGTTGAACAGGGCACGCAAGCACATCATGAGCCTGAGTTTTATTTAACCCTACTGCCAAAAACGACCCCACCTTGGATTTGGAACGTATTCACGTCAATCCTTCGATTGTGCACCCCGACACAGTAACACACATTTTTTTAACTTACAATACTTCATTTTTGTTTTTTATATTTTTAAAAATGTTGGTGACTGCTGCATTATAGTATACATATAAAAATCATGATACATATTATAAAATACAATAAAAATACATCCCTAAAGAATGTTACCAAAACGGTTGTAGAAATTTTTGTTACTAGTTATTATTAATTTAATAAATAATATAAAAATATACCGCACTGCACGAATGTCGAACATGTAAGTATATTTGTTTATAATATATTTATATATATTATTATATGTATTATAATAATTAATCTGAATTTGGGTAATGCAACATTGCTAGATAAGAGATAAATATTATGTAGGTACTCATTCTTGTCTATAAAAAAGATAAGATAAAGAAAGGATTGTAGATATAGTTATTTTCATAAGATAATAAAACGGTCAAGTGCGTGTTGGGCACGTATATGATAGGGTTCCGTAGTCATTCTCACTACGATTTATAAATAAAGAGTTATTTCAAAATTTTTCAGACTATTTTTGTTACAGTGTTCGTTATAATTTGCATTGAAAGTATTAACTAAAAGCTACATTCAGGAATTTTTAAGATTTTTTGCATTGATAGTTTAGAAATTACAGAGGAGACGCTCTGATAACGACATTAAAAAGCAAATATATCGTGACTGAAGGGTTAAAATCAAAAAGTTCTTAACATTTTTTGTTGCATTTTAGGAGACTTATCTAAAAACACCCCACTCAATGGGGTAAATGAAAAGCAAAATGTGAGCACACTTTTTAACCTATTGCAGAGGGTTCAAAATAATTTTTGACAGTATTCGTTATAATTTTCATTAAAAGTACAAATCAAAAGATATATTCTGAAATTTTTTCAGATTTTTTGATCGATAGTTTAGAAAACAAACTTTGAACGCAAATATATCGTGACTGAAAAAATTTCTATTTCACGACAAATTGAACTTTTATAAGATAAAACTAAAACCAATCAATATTAAACTAAGTAAATATGGAGACTGTAATGTTCTCTTTCAGAAAATGTGAACTTTTAAGTGGGCTACTAAAGAAATTAAGAAATAAACCTCATTTTATCAATGTACATACGAAAATTTTTTTTAGGACGAGAATAGAACACACATCCAAGCATAGCTTGCTTGGGGTGTGCAATAGCATCTTTTCTCAAAATTTATAGATCAAATTAGAAACACAAGAGGAATAACTATATATTTAAAGCGGCTATTACATAATGCTTGTTTCAATTCCCATTACACCACTGGTTTGGCGGAGTTTAGTAATCAAACTTGTAAGATGTTGCATGCTGTTTGACCTTTGATTGATGTGTATTTCTGTGTAGAAATTAATTAATTTTAATAGCATTTAACAAATTCTATATACATCTCTTCAAATGAACCACTTTCAACAATACAAATTAATTAACGTTTAATAGAACGACCCACCGTTCACTGATTATTATAAAATTAGTAATATTATAATATTTTAATTGAGTTCATTCCAAATAGCCCAATCAAATTGTATATTTGTTCTGCATTGTTCTACAGAGGCATTTTTTTTATTTTAAATTGTTGGGGGGTGTGTTCTGAGTATTACATTAAGTTGGTGCGATCTATGACCTTGAGCGTTGTCCGCTATAAGCGCGAAAACTTTGAACGTAATTATCTCGTAAATCGTTCATCCTATGATAAAATTTATTACCACCGTTTTTGTTCAACAGACTTGAATCTACAAATTTGTTCACAGGTCTAACTGTTCTATCATCAATTGGTAACGAGATATAATGCAAGGAAGTTAACAAAAAACGATTTTTTGCATTTATTTCGTAAAGAAGTGATTATATTGAAAAAACTTAAATGGCAATCTTTTAGAACCTTCAAAATGTGTAGTGACAAATGTGTAGATAACAAAATTCTATATATTTTTTGTTATTAAAAAAAATATTTTTTTTATTTGTTAATAAACAAACAAAAAATAATTTCAAAGAAAAAAAAAATTTTTTTTCAAACAAAACAGGTATAGAATTTTGTTATCTACACTTTTGTCTTTACATATTTTGAAGGTTGCATTATGGTTTTTGAAATATAACGAAAAAATGTTTTTTTTTCAATGTTTCGCGGGCTATAACTGGCATGGGTTTTCTGAAATGATGGTTGTAAGAAAAAATATTGAAAATTGATAGTTCTAAAAGATTGACATTTAAGTTTTTTCAATATAATCGCTTTTTTACGAAATAAATGCAAAAAAACGTTTTTTGTTAACTTCCTTGCATTATATCTCGTTACCAATTGATGATAGACAGTTAGACCTGTGAACAAATTTGTAGATTCAAGTCTGTTGAACAAAAAAGGTGGTAATAAATTTTATCGTAGAATGAACGATTTACGAGATAATTACGTTCAAAGTTTTCGTGCTTATAGCGGACAACGCTCAAGGTCATAGATCGCGCCAACTTAATGTAATATTCAGAACACACCCCTCAACAATTTAAAATAAAAAAATTGACTCTGTAGAACAATGTCTTACGAACTACTTTATTTTGATAATTTGATTGGATATATGTTATACAGTCTATTCCAAATGCACCAATCACACATCGTTAAATTTGACCAAAGGTTACTACAACATTTCTAATTGTCCCCATGTTAAATTTCCTATGTCTTAATCAACTTGGAATACACTGTATAAGTTAATTATAAAGCTCATAACTCATATAATTCACAACAAAAATAGGTTATTAAGTAGTGTTTTGGAAACGTCTCATTTTGGCCTTGACCCCTCAACTCAAGGTTAAACGATTATGATCATTGAATAGAACTTTAAAAACCCTCCAACTTTGGTTTGAAATATTTTTCTCAGAAACGTTTCATTTTCGTGATATTTGACCGTTTTCAGACTTTTATTACACTCTGTACATATAACAGTAAACTGTAAATAAATTTTGACTGGCCTTATAATACCTATCTGTTAACATAACCGAGACAGTGGTTTCATCGCGTTGTTCATAAGTGTTTAATTTTACGATTACTGAATTATGTAAATATATATAGAAAACAAATTAGAGCAAAACTTGATTAATCTATACACATCGCTATCGCTAATTATACTATCTGGTTACCATCGTGTCTCGAACCTCGTTCGCTCAACACGTTACTAACCCCATCTCGCTCGTCCTCTCTAATTAATTCTCTCTCAGGCTCATACAGATGTCCCAAATGTTGCCACATTCATAGGTTACGAGAAGGATGAGGAAGTCGGCATCAATTACTCTGCACTAAGTTTACAATCCGCCGCACAGTGGGTCTAAATCACACATTTTTGCGCGAAACTTCACTTCAAGACAATTTTTAACCAATTTTAATGTAGTCAGTCGTATTTGAAAGGTAAGTAGTTTTAGTTTCTGAAAATTACCCCAAGAATAGTCAATTCACCCTGTTAATTACCCTTTCATACCCTTAAATCTTGAAAATCGATTAAACGATAAATTTATAAATTAATAAATCGAGTAAGATAATATATACTGCACAAATATAAAGATTAATTTGTTAGTACTATTATTTAGTATGTGTAAATATGTGTGAACATGTCTACATATGTACAGGGTGTTATTAGTTCGTATATCTTCGATATCTTCTCTGTTAATAATTAGAGAAAAATTCAAATTTTAAATGATATTATAAGTAATACTACACATCCAAACTTATATTAAAATATATAGTGTAGCCTCGAAAAGGTGTATCATTACAGAATGAGATGACAGTGCGTATCTCTTCGATATCTCCTCTTTTTTACGAGATACAGAAAAAAAATCAAAATTTAGATGATACTTTAAGTAAAAATGCACATTATAAAAATTTGTTGAAATATACAGTGTGGTCCCGAAATATGGTGTATTCTAAATTTCATGTATTTTTCAACGAGATGACTAATTTATTTCTACCTTATGTAACTTTTGTTCAGAAGGTCTATATAGTGGTACAATATTTTTTAAACTAGGAACCCTTATATTAAGTTTCCTTTTGTCCATCTGTTTATATAAATTTTATATCTATTAAGATGAAATTTGGTATACGGACGTACATTCATAACCCCAAAAACAGAAATGATGAGATTTTTGAAAAAATAATTTTTTGAGTCACCCTTCCATATAATGAAAAGTGTACTCAAACATTTAAATAGGTCTCTTAAAATGCAACAAAAAATGTATTAGGACCATTTGATTTTAATCCTTAGTCCCGATATATTTGCTTTTTGATATCGTTATCAGAGCGTCCCCCCTTCTAATTTGTAAACTATCGATTCAAAAAATCTAAAAAAATTCAGAATATAGCTTTTGATTAGTACTTTTAATGAAAATTATAACGAACACTGTCAAAAATTATTTGGACCCCCTTCCCATAGACTGAAAAGTGTACTCACATTTTGTTTTTCATTTTTACCCCATTAAATTTTTAGATAGGTCTCCTAAAATGAAACAAATATTTTTAAAGAACTTTTTGATTTTATCCCTTCAGTCACGATATATTTGCTTTTCAATGTCAGAGCGTCTCTATTCTAATTTCTAAACTATCAATGCAAAAAATCTGAAATTTTTTTCAGAATGTAGTTTAATTAGTATTTTCAATGAAAATTATAACAAATACTGTAGCAAAAATAGTTTAAGAAATTTGTTGAAATAACTCTTATTTATAAATCGTAGTGAGAATGATTACGGAACCCTTGGCTGTTTTATTTTTATATTTATAGGGGGGTGAGCGTCTGAAACCAACGGAATACGAAAATAACGCTTCCTTCAAAATTTAAAATATTTATCATATGTTTTAAACTGATTTTTAAGAAAAAAAGTTAATGATAGTTCAATAGGTAGGTACATACATATAAAATTAAAGTAAAACTGAAAACCTTTTTCCCTGTAAACAAAAAATTACCCAATTTATTACATCGAACACATTTTATAGAAACCGAATCAAATAAAATTCAAATCCGAGAAAAATCTCAGATAATTTCACCCTTACATTTATCTTTTTAAAATCGCGCCATGTATCTGACCCATTTGCTAGTTCATCAATCCTTTACCAAAACCAGGAACATCCATTTCACTGTCCTATATTGCCACAGTGATTTTTCGCCAACACGTATCGCAATTTGTTTAGCCGTGGGTTTTACAACAATGACACCATTCGAGAGAGATAGAGAGAGAGAGAGAGAGAGAGGGAATGAACAAAAAGAGACGAAGCTAATTTCCACACACATCCTCTTTCTCTCTACTGCATACACGCTGATAGAAAATTGTTCTTAAAGTTTGCGCTGCAACAAAGTTTTAATTAATAGATATATTATTTTGAATTTTATAAATGCTAGTGTCTGGTGGTTTATGTTGTTTAATTTGTATATGGTTGTAAGAAAAGTTAAACCAGGAGTGCCCAATTAGTCGAGTACACGGCCACACAAAAAAGTGTGAGGTACCAAAAAAGCGACCTATATAGCATTGTAGTATTGGTCGAACATAATCGAAATCCAATTTTTTTGAATTTTCTGCTCACCAGTTTTTTTTATTTGAGTTTAAATTTTGGGTTTAGGTTGAATTTTTCCAAGTTGGTTACTAAATATCTAAAATCGTTTTTAGCAGTAAAGTGGATTTTGCTATTCCTTTTACGTTTTCGAGTTTAGGTTACGAAAATTTTTTTTTCATAAAATTTATAAACAATAAAATTATAATGTAAACACATATTTTTCTCCTTAACGGCTAGACGGTTTCTGACGATTTTTACGTAAAAAGTTTTTATTTATAAACGTACATTCTAGAAATATTCTCTCGAATATAAGAACATTAAATTTGTTTATAAAAATATTAATTATTTATAATTTTATTTTATTTTTTCCACTCTGAAAGTCAATTTTCAATGTACGGTATTGTACATATTTTTAGTCAGATTTTATTAAGTAGAAAAATTTTATTTAAATTAGTTTATAAACAATTAATATTATAATACTCTACCCTAATGTGCCTTGTAATTTCATGACTTTTAAAATTAATATAAAAATTTTGTATTGTTTTTTTGAAGAAGAAAAAATATATATTTAATGATGAATTGCAACAAATTTTACCATGGTTAGTTAATCATCTGTTTTCGAAATAAGATAAACGTTAATCCTAAACAGAATGACGGTTAGTAAACGGACAATTTATTAACCTTAATTATTTTTCACTTTATATAATCTACTATAACAGGTTTAGCCAACTCAAACTGCACCGCGGGCCGCATTGACGAACTATAATTTTCCAAGGGCCACACATAAAAAATTTTTTTTATAAAAAATTGGATTTACGGTTTTGAAAACACGTGGTATGATTAGGGTTAAAAATATATTTTGGGATGCCACCCCTCCCCCTTACACACGATTTTGAAATGGGATCGTCCTCAAGCCTACCTTCCAACCGAGTTTCATTAATATTGGTTCAGTAAACTGCTATTGGTTAACCATATCATTTTTTTTTGTAATTTTTTAATTTTTGACAATTTCAATCTAAATCTAAATTTTTCTGCTATGCAAACGTCAAAATGCATTTAATATGTCATAAGTAGATAAAAAATATAAAACACTAATGGCGATTTATTAAAGCAAGGAAAATATTTTACAACAAACATTGTAAACTCATATTATAGGAAATTAATTGAATGTTCTACAAAAAAATTCTATAAAATTTTCACGTAACATGTGTCGTTCTTGAGATATCTTGAAAAAATAAACAATTTGGGATGTCATCCCTCCCCCTTACACACAATTTTGATGATTCTGAAATGGGATCGTGCTCAAGCCAACCTTCCAACCAAGTTTCATTAATATCAGTTCAGTGGTTCATGAGTTATGCATGTGACAAGAATTCACACGACAGACAGACACGGAACGAAAAGTTTGTTATGACCTGAAACGGAAAGTTCAATTTAAAATTTAGAAATCGGAGAACAATTTTTTGTCTCATTTTAAAACGATCACAAAGCTTCTCGTATCTTCGGTATTGCGAGGTAGCAAAATCTCATGAATAACCAAATTTAATTATTGACTCATTAGGTTAAAGTTAAATGATACGAATATTTACTATTTCTGTAAGAAATTAAATATGCTTGTATTGAAGAAATGCGAAAATTTCCTGGTATTAAACCACCAGAAGTACTTGAAAACAGTGGACAGTAAAAAGCCGAAAAGGGTTTAAGTCGTACTAGCAGCGGATGGTGTCTGTATAAAGGAGTAGTAGACAGAATAATTGAATTAGTCGTGATATTTGGCTGGTTTTATAGCTAGTTTTATACGTGCCCGAAACCCCTAGAGTGTCTATTTGAAAATACACAGTAGACAAATTTCGAGAGAAATGAAAAGAGGTTTAAGTCGTGCTAGTGACGATAGGTGGTAGTCTAGGAGAGAAGGAAGGAGACAGATTTCAGTGCGAGCGACTGAACTCCCCCTAGAGCATCTACTTGAGAATACAGTCACGATCGGTTTGTATTGACATCGTATGTCTTTCGTATTGGATCTGTCAACCAGGATACGAGAGTACAATCCGAGTATGTTCACGGGCCACTGCCAATGAATTCTGCTGCAGTGATTTCTCAAACGCTGTCATTTTTATTTTATAACAATAGCTCAAATTAATTTAATTATGTAATTATATATATATATATATATATATATATATATATATATATATATTAGTATTCATATATATGACCATCTTGATATTATTTAAATATACCTATTTTGTAGGGGTTTTTTTTAGGTCAAAATATTAATTAAAGAACTAAACCAATGTTCAAATCATTTTAATTAATAGCGCTTATTTTAATTTTCAACATTTTTGTCTTCATCAGAAATTAATAATTATCCCTATAAGAAATCATAAACATAAGTAAGTAACATAAGCAAATGAACAAGATATTCATAGATATAAACATATTTTTTTTACTTACAATTTAAACAGTAATTAGTGTGACCATATGTATGTAGTAAAAGATGCATATTACATCAAAAAAATTTTTTTTAAATATTAAAAAGTACCCATTCTTGTACAAAAGACTAAAAATATGTAAATGTGATATCCAACAGATAAAACAATATATAAAAACAATTTTTTTAAAACATTAAAACTTAAAAATTTAGTTTAAAAACGTTAAAAATAAATAAAATTCGTATCACATTGTATCACATGTTGAAAAGTATTTATACTAAGATAAAACTTAATTAAACAAGAACCATCAATTGTTTTTACTTAAAACTAGTTACAAATTTATTATACAAACATGAAAAAAGAAATAAAATTACTAGTGTTTCAATGAAAGAAAAGCACTAGTATTACAAACTTAATTATATTTATTACATCTATGGAAAACAAAAATCTTATCTATGTTAAATGTCAATTTTAAGTACAAGGTAACCTAGAAAGAAATTTTTTAAAAATTTTAAAAAGAGAGAAAAAAAAAGGGGAACAAAAACCAACAAAATCAAACTAAAACATATACCTAATCAAACAAAAATGAAAAAAGTTAAAATTAATAGAAAAACCAAAAAATGGCATACAATACAAGCAAAAAGAAACGTGGAAAGAAGAAGAAAGAGGAAAAAAGAAAATTTATTTAATTAAATTTAGATATGATTCTTTGAGGTGATTAAGATTTTCTCTAGAGTTAAGACATTTAGGTTCTTTTAAGATATGTAACGATTCACTAAGTAATCTTTTTTTTAAAATAGGCTGAAAATCTAAAATTTCAACATCACCATATTCAACTTCGTGACCAGTCTGTTGTATATGGGTACGAAGTGCAGTAACTTCATTTTTAGCATATTTATGACTGTTGATTCTCTTTTGCAAGTATTGTTTAGATTGCCCTAAGTAAGAATAATCACAAGAACATTTAAGTTTATAAATAACGTTAGAACATTTCATCTTATCAGTTTTATTTTTTAATTTAGAAAAAAAAATTTTTGTAGTATACTTATTTTTGTTTATCATTTTTATATTATGTCCAGAAACAACTCTTTTCATTTTTTCAGATAAAATAGGTATATACGGGAATGAAAAATATATTTGATCATCATAAGAGTAATTGGAATTATCTGCAACAGCCAAACTTTTACTATTTTTATTATGTCCATAAAGTATACTTTTGAGTCTATTATTTATAGTGTTTTTAAGAAAATTAATGGGATAACCATTTAATAAGAAAATATTGTAAACTTTGTTGAGTATTTGACTTCTATATTTAAAATTAGTGAATTTAATTGCCCGGTCTAAAATAGCAGTAATAACATTACGTTTATGTTCAATAGAGGAATTAGAATTGTAGTTCAAATATCTAGCAGACCAGGTAGGTTTAGTATACCATATGGTTTCAACTTTATTATGTTTGTTAACCAAAATTTTTATATCTAAAAAACTAATTTCTCTATTTTGATTTTCAAGTTCATAAGAAAATTGTAATCTATCATGAAAAGAATTAAAGCTATTGCATAAAGTTTCAATTTTATCCGAAGGTATTGCTGTAATGATGTCATCAACATATCTTTTAAAAAAAGGAATCTCATAATCTACATTTTTCAAAACAGACTCTTGTAGTTCGTTCATAATAATATCAGCCAAAACAACAGATAGAGATGAACCCATAGGTGCTCCATAAATTTGTGAATAAAATTGATTTTTAAACTGGAAATATGACGTATTGCAACAAAATTTCAAACCATCAATAAAATCGTCCTTCTCAATATTAGTGTATTTTTTTATTTCTTCCCATTTATTAGTGATAATCTCAATAGTAGTATCGATAGGTATGTTAGTAAACAATGATTTAACATCAAGTGAAATTAATTTATATTTATTAGGTATATGAAAATCTTTAATAAATTCATGGAATTCCCAAGAGTCTCTCACGGTATTATTATTAGCAGTAATATTTTTTAAAATATCAGAGAAAAATTTTGACAATTTTTGTTGTGGGCTATTATATGAAGCAACTATAGGTCTGACAGGATTATTTACTTTATGTAATTTTATCAACCCGTAAATTTGTGGAGGAGTACTATTATGCACTTTAAGTTGGTTACTCAAATTTTGATCAATATAACCCATTTCATAAAATTTTTGAATAATGTTATTGTTTCTGTTCTGGAAAATATTAGTGGGGTCTTTATGTATTTTAAGATATGTTTCACCATCATTTAACAGCTCATACATTTTATTATCATAATCTACTTTATCAATCAATACGGTTTTATTAGTTTTATCAGCACGAATCACTTTGATATTTTCATTCTCCTTAAAAAACTTCCTTGCATCAGAAACATCCTTAATTAGAGAACAATTATATTTATTATTCAAAAAATTGTTTTTTTTCATGTTATCCTTGTACTGATTAACATTATATATAAATTTATTTCTAATTAAGTTTTTTTCATTTTCATCTAGGTTGTCAATACCATATTCAAATGAAATAATCATATCATTGATAGGTAGATTATTATTATTATAGGGTAAATTGAAATTTGATCCAAGTTTTAATAAATTGTTAATATTATCTGGTATCTTGTTAGAGGTTAAATTAACAACAAAATTCTCCTCATTGTGTTTAAGAGGGTTAAATTCAATATCTATTGGTAGCTTACAATTATATTTGTTATTATATTTAGAAACATGGTTATTACTTATTATTAAATTTCTATTTTTATTATTATTATAGTTATCTACTATCTGTTTAGAACTATTGATACAATTATTAATATATTGATTTTCATTAACCATGGCTTCAGACTTCAATTTATTAAATTTATTAATGACAACATTAAATGATTTATAATAAGTAAATTGATAAATAGAACTTTCAATGAAAAAAACTTGTTGTAAATCAGATATAGTGAGATATTGTTTTAGCAAACTATGACATTCATTAATACAATTTTTGTTATTTTTTAAATTACTAAAGGTTTCTGAAATTAACAGATTTAATAGCTTGTACTTAAAATTATTTAAAATATTGTTATATCTATGTTTATTGCTATTATTACTTAAAGAAATAAAATTTTTCCTTATAAGTTGTAAAAAGAATAATCTTTTTCCTAAATTTATGAATAGTAAATTTGATAATAAAAAAAACTTTATTTCTTTAAGTAATAATAGCAATAAACATAGATATAACAATATTTTAAATAATTTTAAGTACAAGCTATTAAATCTGTTAATTTCAGAAACCTTTAGTAATTTAAAAAATAACAAAAATTGTATTAATGAATGTCATAGTTTGCTAAAACAATATCTCACTATATCTGATTTACAACAAGTTTTTTTCATTGAAAGTTCTATTTATCAATTTACTTATTATAAATCATTTAATGTTGTCATTAATAAATTTAATAAATTGAAGTCTGAAGCCATGGTTAATGAAAATCAATATATTAATAATTGTATCAATAGTTCTAAACAGATAGTAGATAACTATAATAATAATAAAAATAGAAATTTAATAATAAGTAATAACCATGTTTCTAAATATAATAACAAATATAATTGTAAGCTACCAATAGATATTGAATTTAACCCTCTTAAACACAATGAGGAGAATTTTGTTGTTAATTTAACCTCTAACAAGATACCAGATAATATTAACAATTTATTAAAACTTGGATCAAATTTCAATTTACCCTATAATAATAATAATCTACCTATCAATGATATGATTATTTCATTTGAATATGGTATTGACAACCTAGATGAAAATGAAAAAAACTTAATTAGAAATAAATTTATATATAATGTTAATCAGTACAAGGATAACATGAAAAAAAACAATTTTTTGAATAATAAATATAATTGTTCTCTAATTAAGGATGTTTCTGATGCAAGGAAGTTTTTTAAGGAGAATGAAAATATCAAAGTGATTCGTGCTGATAAAACTAATAAAACCGTATTGATTGATAAAGTAGATTATGATAATAAAATGTATGAGCTGTTAAATGATGGTGAAACATATCTTAAAATACATAAAGACCCCACTAATATTTTCCAGAACAGAAACAATAACATTATTCAAAAATTTTATGAAATGGGTTATATTGATCAAAATTTGAGTAACCAACTTAAAGTGCATAATAGTACTCCTCCACAAATTTACGGGTTGATAAAATTACATAAAGTAAATAATCCTGTCAGACCTATAGTTGCTTCATATAATAGCCCACAACAAAAATTGTCAAAATTTTTCTCTGATATTTTAAAAAATATTACTGCTAATAATAATACCGTGAGAGACTCTTGGGAATTCCATGAATTTATTAAAGATTTTCATATACCTAATAAATATAAATTAATTTCACTTGATGTTAAATCATTGTTTACTAACATACCTATCGATACTACTATTGAGATTATCACTAATAAATGGGAAGAAATAAAAAAATACACTAATATTGAGAAGGACGATTTTATTGATGGTTTGAAATTTTGTTGCAATACGTCATATTTCCAGTTTAAAAATCAATTTTATTCACAAATTTATGGAGCACCTATGGGTTCATCTCTATCTGTTGTTTTGGCTGATATTATTATGAACGAACTACAAGAGTCTGTTTTGAAAAATGTAGATTATGAGATTCCTTTTTTTAAAAGATATGTTGATGACATCATTACAGCAATACCTTCGGATAAAATTGAAACTTTATGCAATAGCTTTAATTCTTTTCATGATAGATTACAATTTTCTTATGAACTTGAAAATCAAAATAGAGAAATTAGTTTTTTAGATATAAAAATTTTGGTTAACAAACATAATAAAGTTGAAACCATATGGTATACTAAACCTACCTGGTCTGCTAGATATTTGAACTACAATTCTAATTCCTCTATTGAACATAAACGTAATGTTATTACTGCTATTTTAGACCGGGCAATTAAATTCACTAATTTTAAATATAGAAGTCAAATACTCAACAAAGTTTACAATATTTTCTTATTAAATGGTTATCCCATTAATTTTCTTAAAAACACTATAAATAATAGACTCAAAAGTATACTTTATGGACATAATAAAAATAGTAAAAGTTTGGCTGTTGCAGATAATTCCAATTACTCTTATGATGATCAAATATATTTTTCATTCCCGTATATACCTATTTTATCTGAAAAAATGAAAAGAGTTGTTTCTGGACATAATATAAAAATGATAAACAAAAATAAGTATACTACAAAAATTTTTTTTTCTAAATTAAAAAATAAAACTGATAAGATGAAATGTTCTAACGTTATTTATAAACTTAAATGTTCTTGTGATTATTCTTACTTAGGGCAATCTAAACAATACTTGCAAAAGAGAATCAACAGTCATAAATATGCTAAAAATGAAGTTACTGCACTTCGTACCCATATACAACAGACTGGTCACGAAGTTGAATATGGTGATGTTGAAATTTTAGATTTTCAGCCTATTTTAAAAAAAAGATTACTTAGTGAATCGTTACATATCTTAAAAGAACCTAAATGTCTTAACTCTAGAGAAAATCTTAATCACCTCAAAGAATCATATCTAAATTTAATTAAATAAATTTTCTTTTTTCCTCTTTCTTCTTCTTTCCACGTTTCTTTTTGCTTGTATTGTATGCCATTTTTTGGTTTTTCTATTAATTTTAACTTTTTTCATTTTTGTTTGATTAGGTATATGTTTTAGTTTGATTTTGTTGGTTTTTGTTCCCTTTTTTTTTCTCTCTTTTTAAAATTTTTAAAAAATTTCTTTCTAGGTTACCTTGTACTTAAAATTGACATTTAACATAGATAAGATTTTTGTTTTCCATAGATGTAATAAATATAATTAAGTTTGTAATACTAGTGCTTTTCTTTCATTGAAACACTAGTAATTTTATTTCTTTTTTCATGTTTGTATAATAAATTTGTAACTAGTTTTAAGTAAAAACAATTGATGGTTCTTGTTTAATTAAGTTTTATCTTAGTATAAATACTTTTCAACATGTGATACAATGTGATACGAATTTTATTTATTTTTAACGTTTTTAAACTAAATTTTTAAGTTTTAATGTTTTAAAAAAATTGTTTTTATATATTGTTTTATCTGTTGGATATCACATTTACATATTTTTAGTCTTTTGTACAAGAATGGGTACTTTTTAATATTTAAAAAAAATTTTTTTGATGTAATATGCATCTTTTACTACATACATATGGTCACACTAATTACTGTTTAAATTGTAAGTAAAAAAAATATGTTTATATCTATGAATATCTTGTTCATTTGCTTATGTTACTTACTTATGTTTATGATTTCTTATAGGGATAATTATTAATTTCTGATGAAGACAAAAATGTTGAAAATTAAAATAAGCGCTATTAATTAAAATGATTTGAACATTGGTTTAGTTCTTTAATTAATATTTTGACCTAAAAAAAACCCCTACAAAATAGGTATATTTAAATATATATATATATATATATATATATATATATATATTTGTTCTTGTTATGTTTTAAAAGTTATATTATTATATTAAGAATAGTAGATGTATCTCAACATATTACATCACTTTAATATGAATTAAGTAGTTAATTATGGAGTAAGTGGGGGGGGGGGGATCGGTGGTATATTTTTGAAAAGTTAAGATATGTGGCTATCAATACAAAAATAAGATTTTATAATACGTATAGTATAGTATATATCTTATATAATATATACTCGTATTATAATAATAAATATAAGTGATTTAAGAAAATTTTTCAATCGCAAATACCTTTTTTGTGTGTTTTTTTGCTCTACATTTTGTATATTTCTCTCTTACAAATTATATTCACCTTTTTTTGCTCTACACTTATGTCCGGTATTATAAAGGAGCTAGCAAGCACTTTTAAATTTAAAGAGCAAAAAAAGGTCAATATAACTATTAATATTATTAATTTTGTAATAGTATCTATGGGTTAGTTATAGAATTTAGAGCAGTGATACTTTAACTTACTGTAACACAGTTGGCGACTTTGACCGTATGAAATAATTTTCATAATATCGCCACTGTTTTAATACCGTTGGTGTTTACATACAGATATCAGTTCATTTGAAAGTGCTTGCTAGTTCGTTTATAATACCAGACATAACACTTTTTTATATTTTTCTTTCTACTTGCAATTTTTCAACTACACAAATTAACTTTTACAAGTGCAGTTTTCATTTTTGGAAATAACCCCTGGAATACACTGTCAAACAAATTGACTTCGAGTAATTATTTTTAAACACACCAACAAAAAAAATTGATTATGTTCGAAACCTACATTTGTTTGTACATGCATATTTGCCCGTAATTCTCTAATCGTTGTATACAATAACCCATATGGATATGTGTTAGTTAGAGTATTTTTTAAATTTTATTTTTTCGGTCTCATTGGCTCATGTTTTAGCTTTGGATCAAAAGATAATTGTCCCAAAATTTCAGACTCGTAGATCAAATCTGTGAATGGCGCAAACCGAATCTTTTTCCCAAATTAATTTTTTACTTATGCGTGAATAGCTCGTTGAAAATTTCTCAGAGTACCTATAGAAAATTAAGTGCTCAATTCATAAATCCAGTAATTTTTGAGATATGTTTGTTTAAAAAATATCATAAAAATTGGATTTTACTTTTTACGATAATATTTAAATGAATATATCTATAAAAATACTGAATCTATGAATCGAGGACTTGAGATATTTTTGTGGGAAATTTAATTCTCTATAATATGCTGCTGTAAGAAATTAAAATAAATAAATTTTACAACGAGCTATTCACTGAAATTTTGGGACAGTTAACTTTTGATCCAAAGCTAAAACATAGGTCAATGGGACTGAAAAAAAAATACCCTAATATGTATATTAGATTTGGTTTTGATGCTATTTTAGATTCGCCATATTGAACTTCTCTAAAAATTCTCACCTCAACGAAAAACAATTTCTTATTGTACAGTGGTCAACATAATAACTGAATATTTGGACTTATGTATAGAATCTAATAACACGCATATCGATAATTACAATCAATTACAGAAATTGAAAGGTTTAATTAACAACACAACCTATATTTTACACAGACCGTTAAAGCGAAACTAACATCACAAAAGTTTCTACATCCGATACAAGTTTTTCCTCGGTACAAAAAGCTCACAAAGTTCTACCGAAGAGTAGGGGGTGGGGGTAAGACGACGTCTGGAGGGTCAGTACGGAGGGGAGGGAATACCGGTTGTCAAGAGAGTAACAATTTAATTACTGAAATTGGTTAATTGTTAAGATACACTTACTTTTACAAGTTCATTTGATCTCTGTGTGTTTATTTGAAGATGTTTTTGTGAGGAATTTTATCTATTGTTTTTATTTTTATTTCATACAGATCGAATTTGGTTGGTAGGTAGGAGGATGCAATTACAATTACAGAGAACAACATTTTGTAATCGGAAACGTAATTACTGTTTTGTAATTGCGAGTTAAATAAACGTGGGATGAATTTTAATATCATATATACATTTAATAGTACCTTATAGTCCGTAAACAGTTAAAAAAAATCGATGTACAGTGTACTGGCTTGTACGATAGTTAGGGGAGAGTTACGAACACCTAAGGAAAAAAATCAAATAAATTAAAACCTTAGTAGATGTAATATGTATTATATCATCCATTATTTATTAATTTTCATTATCAAGTTTGATAAAATATAAGAACAAAATTAACATTAAAGAAAAAACAAAAGCTAAGGTGTCGTGATAAGTGATTACTCGACTAGTATGGGGTAATCACGAACAGTGAGATAATTATACTCAATTGGCACAAAAGTCGCAATGAAAGCCTCTGAATGTACCTTGACCACTGGTACACTTATCATGTGCTCATAAATTGCACAGGCAGCACATTACCCAGTCTTCAACAGGAGGGTTTTGATATTTTTCATTACAATTACAAAAATAGTAATTTTCATTATCAATATCTATGTTTCTTCATCTTTTTTTACTTGGTACTTTCTCAGTCTTCTTAATTTGGTTTTTTTCTTTAAAATTACTGCAATTCCTCGCACTTTTTCTGGTTTTAATATTCATTAGTATTTTTTCACAACGTTCGGAATTCACCTATTTAATTCGTTCTTAATTACCCCACGAGCATGAAAAAAATAAACATAATTTCTTCTGAGGTTAGAATCATAATAATTAACAATACGGGTAACATCAAATATTGTTTGTCCCTCTCCCCTGTTTCAAGACCACTCTGTTTGTCAAAACCTGCTATGATCGCCCCATAAGTAACAACCAGCAGATATTCTATGTTATGAAGAAGAAGAAGAAGAAGAAGAAATACTGCTTAATCGAGGCTTACTTGAACATGAGAATTATTTAATCACATTTATATAATTACATATTTGTTTTTATTTAAAAAAAAAAGTACATGAAATATGACATAAAAATGGTTTTTAGGCTACTTTGTACTGTGAGCGTGATCTACACTGAACGTTAACAGTCCGATACTAGACGTAGTCATTCGGTAGCGTAGAGAGAACATCAGCTTTCCTCTTTAACACACTGAAACCATTCGTGATTTAATTTAAAATTCGCGATTACCCCGTGTTCGTGATTACCCCACTCTTCTACTTTTACAGTTTATAGATGACTTCTAAAATAGTAAAAATGCCAAGATCCGATTCATTCTCATTTCGATTTATAAAAAAGTTATTTAATTTTTTTTTATAAACTATTTTTTACTACAGTGTTCGTTGTAATTTTCAGTGAAAGTACTAATTAAAAGCTACATTCTGGAATTCTTTTAGATTTTTTAATTGATAGTTTAGAAATTAAAGGGGTGGACGCTCTGATAACGACATTGAAAATATATCGTGACTGAAAAGTTAAAATCAAAAGGTCATATAATATTTTTTATTGCATTTTAAGAGACCTATCTATATCTATCTATATAAAGACATCCCTCTCAATGGGATAAGTG
The DNA here is from genome assembly GCA_961205875.1 of Sialis fuliginosa. Classification (NCBI taxonomy): domain Eukaryota; kingdom Metazoa; phylum Arthropoda; class Insecta; order Megaloptera; family Sialidae; genus Sialis; species Sialis fuliginosa. The sequence goes on from OY540812.1 coordinate 32,747,645, forward strand.
AAAAAAAGTAAGTACACTTTCAGTCTACGGGAGAAGGTTCAAAATTTGTTTGACATTGTTCGCTATAATTTTCAGTGAAAGTACTAATTAAAAGCTACATTCTGACATTTTTTCAGATTTTTTGAATTGAGAGTTTAGAAATAATGACATTTAAGAGCAAATATATCGTGACTGAAGGATTAAAATCAAAAGGTCATATAAAATTTTTGTTGCATTTTAAGAGACCTATCTAAATCTAATACTAGTCTTTGTTTTATTTAACCACACTGATACGTATTAACATCATTCCATCGACTGTGCATCCCGACAAAGTCACACCCATTTTTTTTGTTTTAATTCAATTAATTAATATTTACAAGCAAAATCGTGGAAATGCGAATTTTTTTTTATAGTATGAAATTTTTCACTCATTAAAACTAGTTAAATGTTTTTGTATTTGGATCATGTAGATCTAATCGAGATCTATAATTTGAGACAAAATCTCACGTGGTAGCTGCTCTGAGTGGCGAGATTTACTGATTGTAAAACGTTAGCGCGCAAACTGATCTCAGCGCGTTACATCAAGTTTCTGAAATGCCCACCCAGTATCTGGCGTAAAACACTAGACGTCATTCAGTCAAGATATCAAGTACTTTATTAAAAAACTGTTTTAACATTTCAGTTAATATTAATTAATAATATTATCAAATAAATTAGAGGTGGGTGGAAGGGTTAATAATTAATTTATCTTGACTGGATATTTCCCTTCGTAAAAAAACGTACAAATACATATATATTTTCCGAGAGTAAATATAACAAAATTATAATTTAACCATTTTCTACATCAGTTGATTTATTTAATTTAATGAATCAATATGTACCAACACATTCGTTGTTAATGTAAACAGAGAAGGAAATAAAATAAACAGGAATGTAAGTGAAATATTTGTACAATATCTCTTATTGTTACGTTTGTATGTATTATATGTGTGGAGTTTTTTTAATCTTAATTTATTTTAGGTACATTATATCATTATGCTAAATGTAGGGGAAGGTTACCAATATCGTACCACTTTTTTGTTTTTTCATTCTAGCATAGTAAATTTATAGATAATAGGCATGATGTCAGCTACAAAGTATCACTGAAATTATGATTTTAAATAATGAAATAGATTAAAAAGATTCTAAAAAATGTATCTATTTTTATATTAAAAGCGAGGTTAATATGATTTTTGTTAAAATAAAAACACAATACAGCAATCCGCCATGTTAGATAAAACACCAGTCCGAGTGGATGACGTTACGGCTAAGTAAACGTTTTTGTTTTATTAATATCTGCACTGTTTATAAATTATTTTGTGGTTTTAAATTATCAATTTGCTCAGTTTTGTGTTACCAAAACTAAAACCGAGAAACGTTAACGCCATGACACCTGCGAGCGTATTAATTAGTTTTAAAAGAGTCAATTTTTGTGATAAAACATTTATTTTCTGCAAAAATAAGTATTTTTTTTTAAATAGGAGACACGTAAAATCATCATAAAATAGTTTTTAAAAATTAGGCATCGTGCCTATTGATAAAATTTATATTGTTCCATGTAGTTTTATTCTTTATTAGCACATTGGACCCGGCGTTACCCGGGTTAATATCCACAAATTATGGAACAAAACCTTCCTCGTAAAACATTTTATCCATTAGTGAAAACCGGAACAAAATCCATTAGTAGTAGTCTATGAAAAAAAAAATAGGTTAACAACAATCATAATTAATTTGGATATTTTAACTTTCTTGGAAATGAAATGTTTTAGATCAAATTTGAAATTTGTTAATTGGGATATAGAGAACTCAGCTAGATGGGTCCCATACTCCTAGGACGCTGCCAGTCAGTTATGTAAAAAAATAAGCGAAAAATTTATAGCATCCCGTCAGATATTTATAAATATTTAGTTGCTTTATTTTTGTATAACAATTTAAACATGTAAAAAAATGGCCGATATAATTATAGCCGCCCGTTAAAAATCTTTTTTAATCAATAGATTTATGTTTCTTGAACATAAAAATAATAGTATCTGGCGCTTTAATTGTTGCTTTATTTAAAAAATTATGGAAAATCCAGAAATGTATCTTTGGTTTGCTCCTTATCATAAAAAAATGATATTTTTAGGCAAAATGTTTTAAGAAAAAGTTGTTTATTTTATCTCTTAAATTAGGAATCTACAACAAAAAATATAGATTTACATTTGAAAAAAACGTTCAACCTGAAACTTTTATCTGAAACATTTTTTTTGAAAATTCGTTATTTTGCAAATAATCCGATGGAAAACCTTAAAAAAACACCCGGTCTACGGGATTGCCTGACGGATTTTCCTAATCAAATGCAGCACTTCACGCGTAAGATATATATATATATATATTGTTTGCATAAGGGGGCATTATTCTACAAGATGGTATGCATATCTGATAGGCTACTAAAAATTCGTTGCCTCATTTTTTGTAACATCTTTGTGTCGCTATAAATTAAAAACGCAGCGATGAAAACGTCAGATTACATTTTTCTGTTTATATAATAATCAAATCAACGTAAATCTTAAATATCTGACGGGCTGCTAAAAATGTTTTTTGACATAATTTTTTTTTTAATTCCTGTCTGTCTGTCTGCCAGATTTGCTGTAAGTAACCCAAGGTAAAAAAATTGACAACTTTGACAGCTTATCAAGGGTTAAAGTAACATATTTTATTACTGACATTCTACCTTTCATGTATAACTACACTTACAATTAGTTAACAAACATAACAAATTTTGCGGGCTGCTATGAAGCCCAAATTTTGGTCGCTGCCTCCTGATCTATTTCTTTATATTTCAATTTTAATCTAAATTAAAGAGATGTTTTAATTAAACAAATATGTATTAATAAAATAAATACTGACAGGTCTTACAAAAGTATAGGTTAACTTGGAAAATGATATCTCGCACACAATATTTTACTTTCGAAAGTTCATTAATAATATTTTCATTGTGTATAAAACAAAATTGATAATGTAAATCTGAAATTTATTTATTTTGATAAATTAAATGTACGCGTATAAATGAAATGTCAGTATTTCACATTTCTCGAATAATTCGCAGAAAGAAACACGAACCCCGAAACTTTCTTCTGATTTATTTGTTGTTGCATTAAATTTATTTCGTACAGAAGATCTGGGAATATTATCTTGACAGCTATACGTCATGTGTCTCTAACATAACAATAAATTCCGAGCGTTCCTCTAAACTTTTTTCAATTTGTTACATTGAGCCGCGCGCTTCAATGGCACAGATTTGCTGCCGATGTGAAAATGAGAAAAACTTCCCAACTTCCTTATAAAAATTTCATACAAGTTACTTTTTAAAACTTGATAAATAATTTTAAGAGTTTAAATGTGCGTGATTATATGTATTATAAAGAAAATTCGGTAGGGAATAAATTTTTGTGTTATTTTTTCACTGAAAAAAATAGATTTATCATTTTGTTTCCATGTAAAAACAACCTTAATGGTGTACATATATCTTCTTTATGATTTGTATATTATATACAGGGTAGGTCTTTTTAATCAATCCGCTCAAATATATCAGTTTTAAAATTATAGGCAAAAATATTCTAGAGAAGTTGATTGACTGTTGAAGGAACGGAAACTGATGGCCTCGACTAACCTTGAGGTAGTATTGCGGGGTGTCTATTTAAAATTTTCGATTTTTTAAAACATATTTTGAAAGTAAAATATATTGAGAGTATACTTTGAAAATTGTAGCGAAATTTGAAGTATTTACAAAGTTAAAGCCATATAAGAGAACAGGCCTGTACTATCTGTTACTAAATCTTTAAACGCATTTTTCTCGAAACCACTTTTTTCAGTTGGTGGGAAGCAGAAACGAAATTTTAAACAACCGATCGGGCTTTAATTTTAACACGTTGTTCTACACACTGATAGTTATCGTGTTGTCTGAAATTATTTATTTTTATTAATAATTTCTTATTTTTTCAACGGAAAAAAAACACGATTTTTGGAAACTTTTCCGCTATTTTGTTTTTTTATTAATATAAATGTCTGATTCTAAATAATACGTTAAAGACAAGTCTATAAAATTTGACTTTGCTTCCTTGCAATATCGAAGATACGAGAAGCTTGTTGATCGTTTTAGAATGAGACAAAAAAAATGTTCTCCGAATTCAAAATTTTAAATTGACCTTTCCGTTTCACGTCAAGATAAACACTTTTTGTTCCGTGTCTGTCTATCTGCCCGTCCGTCCGACCGTCTGTCCCCTGAATCCTTGTCACACACAGAACTCATGAACCACTGAACCAATATTGTTGAAACTTGGTCGGATGGTTGGGTTTGGCTTGAGGACGGTCCCATTTCAAAATCGTATTATTTTTTCAAGATATCTCAAGAATGACACATGTTACGTGGAAATGTTATAGAATATTTTTTGTAGAGCATTAAATTTCCTATAATATGTGTCTACAACGTTTGTTGTAAAATATTCCCTTACAAAGATTTATCTCAATTTATGTTGAATTTATTCCGAGGAAACACTGTGCATTTACTTGGCAGATGTTTTTTTTGTTTCAAATCATTACATGTGAAGATGTGCTTCCCACCACCTACCCACCCACCTCTTTTTCGAGTCCGCTTTGACCATAAAAAACGCAAATAAAAAAAATTTGTCAAAATTTTTTTTCTATAATATAAATTAAATAAAAACATAAAAAGGCTGAAAAGATTATATTTTATTTTGTTACGAAAAAAAACCTGAAATAAGCTTTAAACTTTATATTATACTGTCTTATGAAGAGTTTGATACACAGATTTACTTCTGGTTCAATTATAAAGTTTATAAGTATGCATGCTTACAAAATCGATATGAATATTATATATAAATTAAATGAATGCGCTTTCAGTAAATGTATACCGCATATACGAGTACCTATTTGAAGACAAAAATCTATATGTAAAAAAATACATTGTTACAAGAAACATCTGTTCTGTTATTTCTATGGAAAACTTTCGCAGCGATGGGGCTTTGAATAAATCAACATAGCAAGATGGTATGTCTACAAAGAGAAACAAAAAGAACAATTTGAATTTTACATTCCATTGTTTAGATTCCTGCGCTCCTATTTTGTGTAATATATACATCTTTTTAACCTCCTAGATGTGTATGTTGGTTTGTAGCTTTCACTGTCTGCAAGATACGCAAATATGTATGTATGTATGCATTTGTATAGTGTGCGTATTGCATATATTTAATATTAATAAAAATAATAATACACTAGTAGTGACGTTAAATATAATAAATAAAAACAACTTGATTGTCTAAACATCAGAAATTATATATTGAGAAAATTTATAAATGCAAGTTTTCGATTCACAGAATCATCGTCAGGCTGATAAAAGAACAAAATGTGAGAACGACGTCGTTATCTCAACAATATGAATATGGAGAAATGATTTAAATGTTATAATAATCAAATGGGAGGAGCTTACTAAGTTTGTGATAAGCGAATTCCAATGAGAACTGGACGACCACTTCTGCATACGACTCTACAATTAAATGTATAAAAGATGTAATTATTCAATACTTTCAACGTAGAACCTTTTCTAAAAATTCATGAAAAACTGTACATAACAAAATTACTTTTTATCGTCAACAAGATAAGTAATACTCTGCCGAAAGACACGTTTCAAATATAAATCCGCGTAATAATATTTGTGAAAATCGCAGTACGTATAATTGATTTAGGAGTTGCGCACTGAATGTAAAACATTAAGCTCGCGAATTATGCTTAAAAGCTCTATAAATAATTAATGGACGTGAGTAATTATTTAAAATATTTTGAACACGTAAAAGTGAAACGTCCTTTTGATATTGCCTTAGATAGTGTGTTTTGAGATATTCAAAAGCCAAAACGATCAATTTCACTATTTTATAATTCTGATTCTGTTATGTTTTGATTTGAAAAGTAAACTATTTTATTTTATCTCATATGAAAAAATCTCTGATTTATGAAAATAGAAATGTACATTATTTTAAAATGCGATAGCAATGCGCATATTTGACCCACTTTAAATTATTTTCTGTCTGTGTGTGTATCTGTCCCCAGAATCTTTGTCATACGCATAACTAATGAACTAACGAACCGATATTAATGAAACCTAGTTGATTTGTTGGGTCTGGCTTGAGGACGGTTACATATAAAAATCATTAAAATCGTGTGTAAGGGAGAATAAATATAATTTAATAAAATATTCCCTTACAAAGATTAATCTGAATTTACTTTAAAAATCGTTATTTGTTTATTATAATCGTTATGTACTTTGACATATTAAATGTCGTTTTGACGTTAAATTTGTCATTTTGACGATTGTATAGTAGAAAATTTTAAATTTAGAATGAAATTATCAAAAAATTAAAAATATACGAAAAAATAACCAGGCGCGTACTAAGAAAAATGTCGAATAAATATTTTTAAATAAAATTAAATTTGTAAACTATTTTATTTTCTGTCATGTGAAAAAACTTTTGATTTATGAAAATAGATAGAAATGTACATTATTTTGAAATAGTAATGCGCATATTTGACCCACTCTAGATTATTTTTAGAAAAATTAGACATTAGTACTCAGCGAATTGAACCGAAATTTATTTATGGTTCGGGTTCGGTTCGGGTTTGGGTTCAGTATGTTCAAACTATTTGTGTTCAAAAACCGTAATTTTTCAAGGTTTAGGTTCGGATTCGTGTTTAAGTTTCTAATTGAAATTATTTTGTTTGAAATAGAATATTATAGTCAACAAATAAAACATTTTCTGAAGAAGAAAAACACATTAATAACCATTACAATATAATGAGAAATTATTATTGAAATTACCTTGCTAAAAGCTAATCTTCAGCGAGGGCCGCAAATACCCCACGATACCAGTTACGTTTGTAAAATTTACGATATCAGTTAAGGGTTAATAACCTTTTTTTCAGACAATTTTTGAAGGAGTAGGACTTTCCACCGCCAGGCGCTTTTTAGGGTTCCGTAGAAAACTAGGAACCCTTATAGTTTCGATCTGTCCGTCTGTCCGTTTGTTTATAAAAATTGTATACCTATTAAGATGAAATTTCGTATACGGACGTAGATCAATGACCCAAAAACAGAAATGATGAGTTTTTTGAAAAAAAAAACATAAACATTTTTTGGATCCCCTTCTCTTAGAATGAAAAGTATATTAAAAAATTTTTTCTTCACTTATCCCATTGAGTGGGATGCTTTAGATAGGTCTCTTAAAATGTTCCCGAAAATGTTAGATTGCCTTTTGATTTTAACCCTTAAGTCACGATATATTTGCTTTTCAATGTGGTTATCACAAAAAATTCAGAATGTACATTGTACATAGCTTTTAATTAGTACTTATACTGAAAATTATAACGAACACTGTTTACTTACTTTTGTTACTCTTTTTTATAAATCGTTGTGAGAATTACTACGGAACCCTATCATGTGCGTGCCCAATACGCATTGGGCCGTTTTAATTTAGGCATAATATTGTAGTGGCCAAAAAAATAGATAAAAAATAAAAGTAATATGATACATTAGAAAATATTTTTATGTACAACATAAGTCATTTGAATAAATGAAAAAAAATCGGACTGATTATCGAATTTTATAAAAAGAAAATTATGAAAATCTGCATTTTATGTCCTTCACACTGAAATAGACTCTTAAATTGTACAGTCTATATCAGCGGTTCTTAAACTCATGAGGTCTATGGACCCTCTTTTGAACAATTATTTTTCAGGGACCCTTCCTGACAGAAGAACAAAGAAGGTCGTTAAATACTAATTAATCATTGGTAAATAGAAATGTAAAAGTACTTTAATTTATGCCATATATGTTTCACGGACCCCTGCCAAAAGTTCAGCAAACCCCTGGGAGTCCGCGAACCCTAGTTTAAGAATCGCTGGACTATATCATGTATATGTAGCTAAATTCAAACATAAATCGGTAATCGGCATCTTGTTCTTTGGGTGATCTGATGAATCGTTCTTTATAACACCGTGTTTTTGCATAGAGCGACCGAGTACAATAAATTAAGATAGAAGGAGGTGAAGCTTACGTACGTGTATTTTACTGCCCATAAACAAGGATTTTATTACCTGTCGAATTAAAATAATCACCACTTGCGCCTATACGTAATTTTGTGTGTTCCTTTTTATTGGTGTTTTATTATTAGTCTCGATTTTATTTTGTTTTGGACATAATTATTAAAGGAACAGTTTTATTTTAATTTATTATAAAGTATAAACATGTAAATTGTTCAAAAGTCAATAACAATAAATGCTTATTCTAATATTTTAATAATAAGTGTAGTCAAATATAGATAATAGTTTTGACAATTTTTCTAATTGGATTTTATTAGATGCAGTGTCATAGATTTGCAAATTCGGTTATTAATTAATATTGGTATCGCCTATAGTCGAAATTCGACCAATACTTTAACTGCCTTAACGAAAATATACACATTTTTTTGTTCACATCTATGGCACAGTACCTAACCTAACTTAATTAAACTTAACCTACTTTTACAACAAAAGTTTTAAATAAAAACACTGCAACTACAATTGAACGCGAATTGAAATCTCTATACGCATTATTTACGTTTGACAGAAAACCAAAACTATTTATTTTTACCGCTTGGTGACGCTAGGAGTATTGCTATGCTGTTGAACGATGCGAGGGAAAATGAACAAACAGGGAGAGGGAAAATCATGCGTGTGTTAACTTTATTTTACCTTCCTTAACGGTAACATACAAACATCTATGGCGAGTACATTTCAAATGATATACGTTTCATTGACCTCCTATTTGCAGTGTGTCTATTTAAAATTTTCGATTTTTTCTTTACATATTTTGAAAGAAAAATATATTGAGAGTATAATGTGAAAATTGTAGACCGAAGTTCAAAGTATTTACGAAGTTATGAAACATACAAGAAAACGGACCGTGTTTGTGTAACATCTGTTACTAAATCTTAAACGCGTTTTTCTTGAAACCACTTTTTTCGGTTGATGGGAAGCATAAACGAAATTTTAATCAACCGATCAGGCTATAATTTTAACACGTTGTTCTGCACACTAATATTTATCATGTTATCTAAAATTATTAATTTTTATAAATCATTTCTTATTTTTTTCTAGATTTTCAACGAAAACACAATTTTTGCAAACTTTTTTTTACAAGTCCGCCATTTTTTTTTATCAACATAAATATCTGATTTAACCCCAAAAAACAACAAACAAAGTATAATAAAATTTACAAATAAAAATTTGCAAATAAAACATAAAAAGACTAAAAAGATTATTTTTTATTTTGCTATGAAAAAAAAATCCTGAAATAAGCTTAAAATTTTAGGCATCACGTCGTAATACTGCCCTAAACGTTAATTTATTAGAATTAAGTAATAATTATTATTATTGTATTTTACTAGTTGTGTTTATTTATTTAAAAGCTAAATTCACAAAACGTACACGAGTAGATAACTTTTTGTTAATAATAGAATATTAGCTTATTATTTGTTTGTTTGAAGCATTCTTTTATAAATAGATTCATATTTTACCGTAAATGTAACACTACATAAAAATTGTATTAAACACTCTTTAAATATTATATAACGGAACCAGAAGAAATGGTTTACATACCCTGAGACTCCGGGTGAAAACCGGTGGTCACCCTATATGTATTATTTTATACCCCTACCATTATTCTTAATGTTTTACAAAAAGGGCAAAAGATCATTGTTTACAAAATTTTATTAATTTTAAATATTTTTAATACGTCCCTGCCTTATTTATTGAATACAAGTTTATGGATTCATCACTTTGTAATATACAGGGTGTCAAAAATGTTCCGGGACGGTTGAATATTTCGAATGGTATATACTTATATACAGCACCGAAAAAAAAACGTGTTAAATATTTTTGAAAAAGCTATTCAACTACACCCATCCATAGTGATTGGGGTTGGGGGCAACTTTGATATCTTAAATGGAAACCCCCATTTTTTATTGCTGATTCGGATTTTGCATTCTGTATAATCAATACCAACATTTTTATTTTAAAATTTAATTAGAAAATAATAATTATAAATTTGTTTGATACGATCCTAATCTAAACTTGTCAGTTGACAGTGTCAGTTGTATACCACGCCCATTTCAAACGTCAAAAACTAGAAACAAAATACTATTCATGAATTTCAAAATTCATTTGCAGCACTGTTCAAGCGTTATGCTTATCTTACTTTTATATGTCAATTCTAACACAGTTTTAAACTAGCTACCCAAACTTTTAATTTTATTTCGGTTTCGATTTTCCAAAATTTTGCCATTTATTGTTACATAACATTTACATACATACACAATATCGACTCTGCACACCCCGCGGGCTTTGTTCGTAACATAATACATAAACATCATAGAAGGGGTAAAAATGGAGAAAATTTCAAGAATTTTCTTCACACATAATTAATTCGTTTTATCAAAAACAGAAAATGTTTAAATTTCGCCAAAACGTATAATTTTTATATTATAAATTATAATCGATTTCGTATCTTTCAATCTGAGTTTATATTTTTAATAATTCTAAAATGATTTTTTTTAAATTGAGAATTTATTTACTATTATAAGGTACTGGCATCAGTTATGGCCGCTATAAGAGCAAGGTTTACTGTTTTTGTGATTGACGGGCTTTTTTTTGTAATTATCATGAACTCGTGTTAATAATAAAACAAGTACCTCTTTTTTTAATCAATTTAATTATTAACAAAGTTCGCAAATATAGTTTGTTTTTAAATAGCCTTTTATTTTATTTATGTTTTTTTCTCCAGTTATGGATAAAGTAAAACCAGTAATGAGTACGCAGTGACGAACACTTGCTAATGATTACAAAATAATAAGTATTACGACAAAAAAGAGATCAAAGAAAGTAGCCTCAAATTTGAAACAATGTAAAGCAGTTGCTATGATTATATATTAATTAATAAATAAATTATACTAATAATTAATTTAAATGTCCACCATTTAGACACCTATTGGCCGATTGTCATTAAGTCACGTTGTAAGAGTTAATAATAATAATAATAAGTTAAATGTATATATTAATATTCAGATGGTAGTAATCAAATATCAATAAGTTTTTCTAATTCAGTACATTTAATTAAAAAATAGCCATAACCGAAGTCATATCCAAGACTGGTGCCAGTTTCATATTATTTATAAATTTTAATAAAACTAGAGGTATATTTTTAAATTGTAAATACTTTTAATAACGTTAAGCTTAGTTACAAAATCAATCACGCAATAATCACATAGATATTAAAGTAAATTTAACTTGATTGTACATTTACGGGTTTCCAAATCCTGTATACATCACATTACAAGTTAAATCTAAGCCCATATCTCGTGTTAGACTAACAGCCCGTCAATTGCATCGATTGAGCTAACAAATCAAGCAACCTTAGTACCCTTTCGGGCGGCAGATGTCGCGCTAGGCACTGTTACCCTCTCCCCACGGTCTGAAACTCCCATAGACCATCTACAAACTGACCGTAGATGAGTTTTTCGGAGGCCAGGTGTGGCGCCTGATGCTATCCTTACCCCTACCATCGCAGCGTAGGTCTTAAAATCCTGTTGACCATTTACTATCCGTTTAACCTATTTAATATCAACGTGCTCTTAATAGGGTAACAAGAAAATGCATTTTTAAAATGTTGAAACTTATTGATTTATCGCAAAAAATAATGCATACAACATTTTATTTTAAACAAAATTGTAAAAATAATTAACCGTAAAAAAATTATCCTTAGGACATTTTTACAAATTACCGTAAAAAATTGATCAAAATATAATTTATCGTAAGATACCTGCGGAAAATAAAGCTCAAGATGCAATAACAGTAATAAGGCCCATGTAAAAAATACATTCATGTACAATAGAACGGTCTGGGGTTTGTACACACCGACTAGTCTCTCGCCACGCTAATTTTTCGGTACTTCTAAATTTGTTGCAAGAGATGGTGATGAAGTTTCAATTTTATAAAAACAATCAACAAATAATTTTAATTTTTTTATGTATTTTCTGTTTTTTACTTGTTCAGGTAATAGTTCGATCCTTAATGTTTATGGTACAAGTTGATTTCTATTGTTTTTTTATGTTTTAGCTTTATATAATAAAATAAAAATTTACAGAAGTACTTAGGCCCACTAAATCCAAGATCAGGCATTTTATAATAATTATAATTTATGGTCACTTATTTTGTTCCACATTTACATGTCATTTTTTTTTATTAATAACGTGGTATAGCGAGAGTTGAGCAGCTGCTATGGATGCAAAATGGATAAAAAATTAAGCAAACATTACGCCAAATGTTGATTAAAACATAGTTCCCAAGCAAAATAAAATTATTAATATCTGAAAATGTTTAATTTAATTAAGTGTTAGTAAGTTACTTTTTTAAGATGTATTAAAAATAAAAAAATATTTTAAGAAATGTTGATTTTCGTATTTCTTTAGAATAAACCAAAATTCACCATTAACATAGCCTTTTTTAATATAAATTACTAACTACCCGAAACATAGCTTTTTTAATTAAGGTGGGCTTATTTGCTTCCATGACGTTTCATCGACTATTTCATCGCAAAAATATATTTTTATTTTTAAATAGTAGAAGTACATAAATAACAAAAATATAATAAGAATAAAATCAAAAGAAATTTGAATTAAATAAGATATTTACATCCTATCTACGTAGATATATTATATCCTTATCAAAAAATAATAACTATAAATCTAATATACGAAAGGCAAACATAAATTCATACATGGAGTTAAAAGAAAACATATTTTATGTATTCATATACCTTCGCTAGACTAACCTAAGCCCTAATTTGAATTCAGGGCAGCGCCCTCTATGATAAACGCAACAGATACCGGCGGGAGATTTAAAATTCACGGAGATCAAACCATCTGAAGAATGATCACAGTAAAAATGAAATATGACAACAAATACCAGCCTACTAGGTAAATAATATTTGATATTTTCTACATAACAATATAAGCATTATTGTTGTAATTATAATTAATAATACATATATTATACAGCATATATTATGTTAGTCAAAAGTAAATTATTTATATAACTATCGATTATACCAAAAAATATTTTAATAAAACTTCAATTAGATTAAAATTCAAGCTCACATTTTAAACATCTTTTGTTGTTGTTTTCTTTGACTTCATGATAGGAGGTTAGTATCAAAACGCAATATCTGCACAAAGTTTCATTTTTCACCTAAATGTGGAATCAGATGTATCTTTGTAGCCTCTTTTTCGTTGATAAATAATTATGGGTTAAAATGCAATGCGTTCCATAGTTAAACTACATTAAGTGTTAATTTTGTTTCAAAACGCAATATCTATGCAAAATAAATATATTAAAAATTACATATTTTACTAAATTCACGTTTAACAAAATGTAATAATTTGTTTATTTTGTAAACGTTTTTTTTTGTAAATATGTTATATAAATCAAAAGAATAATCTTGTATACAAATCATACTTTTTGATAATCAAAATTGGGTTCAAAAAGCAATATGTACCTTCTTTTGGTTCAAAAAGCAATAAGTAAAAAGACAAAAAATTTATAAAAAAAATTCTATTTTTTTTTTCGTTTTAGTAGATTAATTGCCGACGTCCTATCTTCCAGTAGTGAAAATTTGAACTTTCCTCTGCTTATCTTATCAGTTATCAGTTTTCACCATTTTCTCAACATTTTGTCTTATGTCAGATATTGCGTTTTGATACTGACGTATTGAAAGCTTTTTCTAAATGGCAATATAGTAGTATAGGAGCCAGCTGCAAAATCGGTGTAGATTTAACAACCGTCTGCCGTTGTGGTTTTTTTGAAGTACTCACTCAGACAAAGCTCGGACGATGAGTCCGGTTCACCAGCATGTAGGGATTTAATAGATAGGGCCCAATAAATAAGCACAAAAAAATCACATAACAAGAAAAAATAGATATATACCTATGGCGGAAGTTTTTATTCATGCAGTTCCCCCTCCCAGCTCCTCCAAAAGGTAAATTTGGATTAGTAATAAAATGCACTAAAAAAATCATAACAAATAGACCTATAGAGGCTTATAAACTTATAAAATGATAATATATTATTGTATTTAATGTTAGTTCCCCCCCTCTTCCCCAAAGAAAATTTGGGTTTGTAATAAAATTCGCTAAAAAAATCATTACAATTAGATCTATAATGGCTTATGAACTTTTAAAATGATAATTTATTATTGTATGAGGGGGGGCACGGGGGGTGTCTAACATTAAATACAATAATATATTATCATTTTATAAGTTTATAAGCCTCTATAGGTCTATTTGTTATGATTTTTTTAGTGCATTTTATTACTAATCTAAATTTACCTTTTGGAGGAGCTGGGAGGGGGAACTGCATGAATAAAAACTTCTGCCATGGGTATATATCTATTTTATAGTTCATAACAAAGGCATACACCGCGCGGCAGAAATTTTCATTCGGTATTTTAGATTTTACAGCATTTTTAAGATTGAGGCCCAATTCTGGTCATTTGTAGGCCTTATAGCACCGAAGTCCCTGCATAAAAAATTCTGCCATTTTGTTTTTATGTAAGTATACGTCCAAATAAACATTTTGCACCAGGTCTGGTCCGGTTGTTATCTGATTTTTTTGGGTCGAAATTTTGAGAGGCCTCTTTAATTAAACCCCTACGCAAAAATTTCTGCCGTATATCCAAAACATCTTCAATTGGGGTCTACTATAAGCAACCGTCTCATTCAAACGGTTGTTATGTGATTTTTTTGTTCGTATTTTTTGTGGGCCCTATCTATTAAATCCCTACAAGCTGGTGAACCGGACTCATCGTCCGAGCTTTGTCTGAGTGAGTACTTCAAAAAAAACACAACGGCAGACGGTTGTTAAATCTACACCGATTTTGCAGCTGGCTCCTATACTATAGGTTATATTTTGTATCAATAAAAATACATTTTTTACTGTGACATAAAAATAACCTAATGATATAAATAAATCAATTCTTAACTATTGAAAAAAAAAATTACACCAATGAACTTTATTTATTATTTTAAAAGGGCTATATATACCTATATTGTTTATGTTACGGGCAAAGTTCACGGGGTGAGCAAACGCGATACTGCCCGGGCAATGTCAGCATTGCACATCGCTGCTGGGAACAGTTCCCAGAAATGGTTTATTAACTGACTTGACTCGGTTTTCAGCGGGTATTGTCGACAATGCTAAATCGTCGTGGGTATTACATACCTACTGTATTATAATGTTAAACTGATATTAAATATCAAATAAAATTACTTGGTACAAGTTTTAAAACATATTTATTATAATTAATTAACGAACATTAATCATAATAATTGTCCGTAATTTAATACATAAACATCATAGAAGGGGTAAAAATTTAAGAATTTTTTTCACATATAATTAATTTTATCAAAAACAGAAAATGTTTATACTTCGTCAAAACGTGTAATTTTATAATTATAATCGATTTAGAATTTTTTAATCTGACAATGAGTCTATATTTTTGATAATTTTAAAATGTTTTTTTTAAATTGAAAATTTATTTACAATTTTTTTTTCAAATTCACAACTTTGTTATTTTCCTGTCAAAGTAAAGAAAAACAAAACAATGACAATTATTTTGTTGATTGGATTATAGTCACTTCATATCAGTGGAAGAACGACCTAAATGCTATGCAAATACTTGCGCATTAATAAACGTAAGTATACAAATGCGCGTTACAGTATGAACATAAAACAAATTATGAGAGAATGCTTTGCAAGTTTACCTGTAGCGGTAATATTCCTGGAAATCTTGTACAATACAAATATGGCCTTGTCTACACCTCCCTCCAATTCCACGCCCCTGTGCACTGTTCCACAAAGTAATAATCGTGTAATATTATTAGAAAACTAACTCAACCATAAACATTCAAATTTATTGTACACACTTAAGTATTATAATCTACATTAGAAGTTTATAATATTTTAAAATTTAATTTTGTTAGATCTCTGTTTTATGTGTATGTTCTCAGAAAATTGCGTTCTAGGGGTTTGGAAATTTATAATCTCTGGATCATTTTATGAGAGATTAAATTTAGTATTTACCACGAACTAAACAGTATTTAAACATTTATATGCATACTTATGTATTTCAAATTATTTATATCATGTAAAAATTATCTTTTGTTGATAAAAACAGGAAATATGTGTAGGTACCAAACTTTTGATTTGTGCAAATTCGAACTATAAAACTTTTGTTTCCTATTGTTTTGTTTTAGGTTAAAAATACAGTGAAACTTCGTTATAACGCTCTTGAGTGGATCGGATAAAAAATACGTTATAAACGGGGTAGATAGACAGGAAATAAATCAGAAAATAAATATTTTCCTAAAAATATGTATAAATGTAGAATCATAATTTTATTATAACATAAAAGAAGAAATTACATTTATTTTTGTTTCAACACTATGTTTTCGTCACATTTTCGTAAAATCACCATTTTTTTCCGCTAAAGTCAAAGCAGCCGTCATTTTTACCGTTTTTTTATTGTTACCGTGTCCATCTATAGGTATGTCGTCGGTACAACTGAACATAATTAATGTCCGGTATTATAAAGGTGCTCGCAAAATTTGCTAGTTAGCAAGCACTATCAAATGGGGTATTAATTCTGTACTAGTTTATATGGATTTGCTATGGAATTTAAAGCAGTGACATTTCAACTAATTGTAACACAGTTGACATCTTTCACCTTTCTTTCAGATCACAATTACGTTAATGTCCGGTATCATAAAGGACCTAACAAATTTGTTAGCTAACAAGCACTTTCAACTGAGATATCAAACTTATATGACAGTTCTTTTGGAGTTTGTTTATGACTTTGACAAGTTTCGCGCACGCGTTGTAGGTAAATACAAACGGTATTAAAACAGTGGTGATGTTATGAAAATTATTTTGTACGGTCAAAGATGCCAACTGTGTTACAATTAGTTGAAGTGTCACTGCTCTAAATTCCATAACTAATCCATAGATACTAGTACAGTATTAATACCCCATTCGAATGTAATTGCTAGCTAACAAATTTTGTTAGGTCCTTTATAATACCGGACATAAGACGCTTCGATTGGCACCCCAACGAAGTCAATAGCATTTTATATTTATACGAGATTTCGTGAACGTAAAAAATGACACGCGCATACATACATATGTATGTACGTATACATACACACACACACACAGACATCTTTCTGAAAATAGTGTAAATATACTATAGTGACCTTAAAACATATACAATTATGTTGAAATTTTTGATTTTGATTTTCGGACCGATTACAATAACTTCCAGTTGGGAAGTTAATAAAACCATGTTTTATTTAAATGGTGTATAAAAACATAAATCCTCGTAAAAAAACTCTAATAAAAGGAATTAAAGATGAATGGAAACAAATTTCAAGAGTTTTTTTTGTAAAAAAATAATTAAAACTACGTCGAATCGAATTGAAGCTAAAAGTTTTAACCAATGCTGTATATCACACACATTTGTATAAAATAATATGTACATTACAGTACATCAGCGATTCTCAACCTGTGGAGCACGCCTCCTAGGGCGGGGGGGGGGCGTGATAAAACTAAACAAAAGCTCGAGCATATCGAGAAAAAAATTATTAAAAAATTTATTTAATTTACTGAAAGAAAAGCAATAAAATACATTCTGACATAATAAAAAATAAAATACACGTTTACGTTTATTACACTGATAAGTATAATGGGATTGTATCAGTACTGCACAATGTATTCAATAAGTAGAGATTGGAAAAATAGTTGTTATTTTCAATGAAATAGTTACTAGTTGAATTTTTTTTAGGAAAATAGTTGGTAAAAATAGTTTTTTTTACGATTTAATAATAATTAGCGCAAACGAAGCAGTAAAAAGTATCGCAAATAGTGTAAAAATAGTTGGAAAGGTAGTTGCAAATAGTTGATTGTGTTCAATCAAACCAGTTTTTTGAAAACGGCGGAGATATGTAATAAAAATTACAATACATGCATTTTTACGCAATAGTTGAAAAACTATTTTTCCAATCTCTATTAATAATTAACTTATCAGTATTGAATTAAAAACAAGATTAATAATTATTAGTAACTTTTCGAAAGAAAATACAATTAAATTAAATAGAAACTTATATTACAATTACAGCACGATTTCAGTGAAAATTATTGTATAAGGGGGGGGGGGGGAGGGTTGATGAGAATTGTGATTGAAAATTGAGCCGCAAATACTAAAAGGTTGAGAAACGCTGCAATACATATAGTTTAATGCCTTGCTCGTTGATATGTATATTGTGGGTAAAACTTACAATTAGTGCTTCTTACCAACTTGTTAATATAGTTTATATGGAAGAGGTGATGCATTCACAGCAGTGGCATTAATTAACAGACAAAGAGGCTTTGTCTGAAACTGCTCCACAGATGTCGCTAGTTATATTGCTGCAATTCTGCTGCATTCCCTGATATTTGTATATGTGTATGTTTGTGCGCGCGTTCAGATTAGTTGTTTTAATTTGACCCAATTAAAACAGCTCAAATATTCTTCCAATCTTATATAAACAAAATATTCTATGGGTTAAATATAACTGCACTAAAAATTTAATTGTATGCATTTTGTACACTCAAACATAAATTTTAATACTTTGCACTAATTTATAATGAGTGTTGTTTTAAATAAAATAAAAATTAATAAAACCAATAAGTTTTTTTATATACAGGATGGTCCGGTTATACAGATATTTTAGGAGCTTATTCCTTGGCTCATCGTGAGTAAAAAATTGTATGTAAAGGGAGGGACTATCTTCAACACCCTTTAAGCTACAGAGTGTTTAAAAAATTCCTTCAGAGTAGAACTTACAAACAAAGATTATCTCATAACTTCAAAAGTAACGTAACTAGAGAAACCACAATGAGTCAGTTTCATAATAAATAATAAACTAACGTATTTTTCAGTATTAGCGTTATTGCTAGCTTTGTTTTCAGTTCAGGGTTATTGCTCATCAAATATTAAATAACCTATAAACTATTTATCGTCCGAAAAATTATCAATATGTTTCGTGGGCGTTATAATGCTTGGTAATCACGCTGCATCAAATTTTTTCAACCCCCTACTTAATATTACGTCACAAAATCTGCCACGGCCCCCATATCTGCAAACAAAAATATAATTCTATAATCCAACATTTTTTTTTATTAATTAAATTAATGTTTATTAATTAATATAATTATTACTTTTTTGTCCAACTAATTTTTTCTTTCTTATACTCGTACCGTGTATAGTATAGTATAAGTAAGTATAGTGAAACCGATTTTTTTCTAAATCCGGATTTTGATGGAATTATCCATTTTGACCTTCCCTGAAACCAATTCTGACTATTTTCGCCATGATGTCTGTGTGTCAAATATGACAAATCGTAAAAGGGTGAAATTTTATATTTAAGATTAATTTTTGTCTGGGAAGAAAACGTCCTATTTTTGAAAACGATCTTTCAACCGGATACGGATGTTTACCTACGTTGATTTTTGAATTTTTCGAATTACTCTGAAACAGTGCGAAATAGAGAAAAATGGTCAAGTTAAAAAATGTAGGTAATATCATTATCTATAATTTATGTTCAATTCATTTTTTGAAGAAATTTTTTTTTTATTATAATTCAAATGGTTCATAACAGAGGAGAAATATCTGCCATGAGTGTCATGGGACTTTCTTATACGTAAAACAGAGATTGAACAGTGTGTGTGTTTGTCATAGGTACCATGGGACTTTCTTATACGTTATACTGAGAGTGAACAGTGTAGGTGAATACATTTTTTAATTCTTTGGCAAATGGTAGTATTAAAATCTTATTGTTGAGTTTTTTATTATAAACCAATTCAATTGTTTAATAGAACCAGTAATATTAAAACAATAGAAAAGATAAAGATAAATAAATAATTTTTTTTATATTTTTCAAAATGGGGTTTTTAGAGAATTTTATAGCGAATAACTTTTTTATTTGAAACTTATTTTAATGTTATTTAGACCGCTATTTAGCAAAATTCTGAAAATCTAAAGAATTTTGTAATTGAACCATGATGCGGACAACCAAAATCGAAGCAAACTTAGGGTATTATTCCAAATCACATTTGTAATAAATCCTGTAAGTAGCAAAACTGTACTTAAAAAAAAACTGTTTTAACCTCCACAGCCTAGACTATTATATCGCTGTAAAATGTATTTTAGTGATAACTCATCAAAGTGACAAGATATTAATTAATTATTATTAATGTATTTCTTTATGTCAAATTGATATTCGTCTTAAATTATTTGTTAAAATAATGATTGATCAAATCGTTACTGTTCTGATGAAACTTTCTTTGTGGTGAAAATACAATTTTTGAGGAAAGCAAGAAAACCTTAAGTCAAAAGTTCAAAAACGAAGCTGTTGTTCCACTCTCGCTCATGTGATTTTCTATACAACAAAGTAGATACTGTATCCGTTATAGGTTATGTATAGAGGCATTCTTTATATAACCAATATTATTTTATAGAATATGCAATTTCCTAAGATCACATTTAAGAGTATTCTTACAATAAATACGTCTAGCGCTTCTTTATATAATATTCTATACCTTAACAACGCACAAATATATGAGTTGAGGAAATAAGAAATTGTAGAGAATCCTCCGTTATTGTTTGTATAAATCTATTCAAGAGTTCCTGATTTATTCCGAAGACGCTGTAAAAAGAAAAGTTTAAAGAAACTGAACAGAAATTTATTATTATATATATTTTTAATTTCCGGAATGTTTATTTTACAGCTTCTATAATATAATAAAATATAAAAGACTATTTTCTGAACTGTTATTACATTTTTTCTGATTGGATTTCTAAGAAATATTTTGTGTAAACACATTCTATGTATGGTGAATAAAAATATATTGATTGAATTTTCGGATTACAAAAAGCTGTTGCTAATTAATTTGGATTTTGTCTAATATGCAAGATTTAATAAAATTAATTTGCATTAAAAATAATGTTCAAAATTTTATAAATTAAAACATATAAGATCTGCATTCACTCATATAATCGAGTTTATAGTAAAGCATCATTACATCTTTATCTTTGTTAATAAAAATGCAGTTTTGGAGGTATATTTATATATTAACTTTTTATCTTATTTTTAATTATACATATAATATACTCATTATTGTTTGATAATGATGGGAATCAATAACACTTATTAATTCTAAACCCTGTATCACGTATCTTAACAGTATCACAATGAGTTCTCTAGATATTAAATAAACACTTATTTTGGGCAACATTTTTGGAAGACTGTAGCTCCCTCACGAAGAATTTCAGGATACAGGTACGTGCACATAAAGTTTTTTTGCTTAGAATTACATCCTCGATCTACGTTTTTTTTACACTAGTTGTAAATCATATATAAACAATTTATATACAATTTATCACTGAATTGATAATTAATAGTATGTTTTTTTAATAGGTTCCTCTATTTACTTTACCACTTGCTTAGATTAACAAAAAATTGACAAAACAGTTATAAAAAGGTAACTACATATTAAAGAAAAAAGTTTCGATTGAAATATCGATCATATGCATCATAATACGCTATATATGATATTAAATTAATAGTGTACATAATGTTTTTCTGATGGAAATGTTAAGTTTAACATAAAAATGGATACACATATCTTTTATATTTTACCGGAAACTACACTCGCTACTTCCTCCTTTCAACTTTCTTTCAGATAATAAAGTTCCTCAGTATTAACTTACTCGTAAATACTATGTTTGATATGCTAAATTTTGTCAACAAAAGCACGTTGAATATAAATTTCAGATATTTTCTTTTTATTGGCATCACGAAGCTAACAAACATTGTGAACTTTGAAGAAATAAGATAAAAAGAAACGGAAGATAATATGGAAATATTCGCAAGTTTAACAGCGCAGGTAAACTTTGATATATTTTACAGATGGGGAAAGAAACAACAGACCGAGTTTTGTTTTCATAATAGTAAGAAAACAGTGGATTAAAGTCCATGGCCTCTTGTTCACTTATTTTAATAACAAATATACTACATATAAAGATTATACGAATATAATAGAACTCGTAGGGGAGAGTGGGGTAGTTATGAAATCCTAAGTAAGAAATCAAATAAATTAAAACCTGAGTAAGAAACCAATAGCTGTATTGTCTATTATTATTAAATAATCTATTAGTTATAAAATTAAAGAAAAAAAAATCACGAACACTGGAATAACTGATTAGTACAAAATTCACAGCAAAAGCCTCTGGATGTACCTTGACCACTGGTCACTTGTCATGTGCCCATAAATTGCACTTGAAGCACATTATCTAGTCTTCAACAGCAGGATCTTGATATTTTTCATTACAATAACAAAAATGTTATTTTCTTTATAAACGTCTTCGTTTCTTCGTCTTTTTTTACTTGGTACTCCTTCTTTGGTTATTTTCTTTAAAATGACTGCGATTCTTCGCACTTTTTCCAGTTTTATTTTTCATCAGTCTTTTTTTATAACGTTTGGAATTACCCCATTTAATTTGTTCGTCACTATCTCACGAGCTTGAAAAAATAAACATTTTTTTTGATCGTGGCTTACTTGGGTGTAACTTAATCACATTTATATTAATAACATATCAGTTATTATATGGCTTTTATTTTAATAAAAAAATAGATGAAATATGATATAAAAATGGAACTAATAGGCGTGATGCCAGTAACAAAGTATCACTGAAATTATGATTTTAAATAATAAAATAAGTTAAAAAGATTCTAAAAAATGAATTTACTTTTATATTAATAGCGAGATTAATATGATTTTTGTTAAAATAAAAACGCAAAATAGCCAAAGTGGATGACGTCACGGCTACGTAAACGTCATTTTTGTTTTATTAATATTTGCACTGTTTATAAATTATTTTGTGGTTTTAAATTATAAATTTGTTCAGTTTTGTGTTACCAAAAGTAAAACCGAGAAACATTAGCGATGGAACAAGGATTTATTATAGTTGACAAGGAGTGTTTACATAGGCGTGACGTCAAAAATGCGCCATGACACCTGCGAGCGTTTTGGCGTCAAATTCAAAATTAGTTTTAATAGTGTCAATTTTTGTGATTAAACCTTTATTTTTTGCAGAAATAAGCATTTTTTTGGAAATAAGAGACACGTAAGATCATCATAAAATAGTTTTTAAAAATTAGGCATCATGCCTATTGTAAGCTAAGTTTGTACTATGTTCGTGATCTACACTGAACGTTAACGGTTCGATACTAGACGTAGGCCCAACTATCGGTAAGTGCAAAGATAATTTTTTTTTGGCATTTATTTTCATATACAGTCAGTTATTAACGTCACTATGTCACTACCAGACATGGATGGCTGGGGGGAGATAATATTAGCTTTCTTCTTTTAATATACTGAAACCACTGAATTCACGATTACCGCGCATTCGTGATTAACCCACTCTCCCCTACATACATATGTAGTTCATAAATATATTCAAAACTAACAAGAAAACCGTATAATGGTATACGTAATTTATTATCTTTTTTAATGTTTTTTTTTTATAATACCTAAATACCCTAGGATATGGAAAGCTATGTGACCATTTTTCTAAGAGAATAAAAATGTGTACCTCCGATATAAAAACGTTCACTTTGTCTTTCCGGTTCCTGTTTGTCTATGTGTCTGTCTGTCTACTGAATCCTTGTCATATATAATTTATGAACCACTGAACCGATATTAATGAAACTTAGTTTGTTATTTAGGTCTGTCTATCTATTAGATTGCCCCTTATAAAAACAATCAAAATCGTATGTAGAGGGAGGAGAAGTATCCCAAAATTGTTATGTTTTTAAAAATATCTCAAGAATGATGCATTTAAAAAAGTATGATAGAACATTTTTTGTAGAACATTTAATATTCTATAAAAAAGGTCACCACAACTTTTATAATAAACATTTCCTTATGATATTTACCTTCATTTGTTTTTCAATTGCTGTGTTTTAACTTTTAACATTTGCGTGGCATAAAAAATCCAATTTAGTTTGAAATTGTTAAAAAGCTAAAAATAAACGAAAATAATAATCAGGACCGTATTAAAAAAAATTCTGAATAAATATTTTCTTATAAAATTGTATAAAAATTAAATGGTTAAGCAATAGCAGTTCATGTTAATACTTATCAGTATTTTCAACAACATTTAGTCATTCTAATACAATAATTTAATTGTGTTGCTTTGACATGCGAATTATTTCCGACGCAACAATAGACTTTAGGTTTGTTTTTCTGACTTGACTACCACCTTCATGGAATAAAGAACTCACGATATATGCCTAAGTATATCAATAGACTTTTAAAATAAGCATGCTATCATTTAATTACATTTGGAAAAGTCATACATATCAATTAAAGTACGTCTGATGGGAAACTGACTTAATTGACGTGCCAACATCGTTAGCGCATTCCAATGAACCGGAAAACGAGATCCGTCTGGAAATAAAGCCGTTGTTCTCGCTCTGGAGGGCTGGATTTGGTTGATCGAGATTCACAGAGCGGCTGTGTAGTAGGTAGTAGCCATATGTATAACGTGTGAAGATAACTCGACGGTCAAATATTTATGTCAATGTAAGTTAATTTATATCTACTATATATAACGAAGTGCCCTGACTGACTGATAATCATTTTTTTGACCATTTCCACTCATCGGAGAACCTTGAAATTTGATATATATATTCCTTGGGGGTAAAAAATAACAACTAGTGGGCCTTTTTTGAAAAAGTTTATAAATGGGGTGACAAGGGGCCCCCAATTTTTCAAAAAAAAAGTTAGAATTTTTTTATTATTTTTTTTATATTCCTTGGGCGATATAATGTAAGGTTCAAATTTCAGATTTAAAAAAAATGAAAAAAAAAAGAAAAAAAAGTTTTGATGTAAAAAAGTATCAAAACGAAAAACGATATTAGATTTTTTTAATTTTTTTCAAATACTTTGGTTAATTGACAACCATGAACCCGTGTCTGATTTTTGAAAAAGATATGTTAAAGAGGAGAAAATAAACAAAATACGTTTACATATAATGCGCTTTAAGCATTTACTAAATTAATTGCAAATGTCGTAACTATGGATACATTGTATTTTATTGATTATTTTAAAAAATTTTAAATGTCAGTGGCCATTTAAAATTTTGAAGTGAACAATAAAATATAACAAAAAAGAAATATAAAGAACATAACGAATGAAAAAATATGCACAACTCTAATGTAATATATAATTAAAATTTTCATAAATAAATTTGACAAAAAAATTGAAGACAAACAATTACAGCATTCGGACACAATTCGACCAACATTCGGCGATAGATATGTGTTCCCGGTACAAATAAAAATTAAGTATATAATGACATTTTTTTAATCTTAAGTCATTGAATTATCAATATTTTTACTTTCATAGGTATAGGTATTTTATTATATTTATTTGTAATCATAAATATCAGAAGAATTTATATAATTTCAAATTAACATTGTAATTTTAAATGATATTATTTTAATTGTTGTTTGAAACTGTATATCTGTCATCTTTACCCAATGTACTAACCTAAAATGTATATTTACAAAATTAAAACAAGATGTTGATTTATTGCAAATTGTTACGAAAGCTTCATTCAATTGACAAGACCTATATTTGATTGTAATTAATTAATTAATTGTACAAAGGGTGTACGAGTATCTACAAGAGCTAATAATGTATTTATATAGACACATTGATGAATTTTTGAAAGACACGAGCAGAAAAACCAAAAATGAAATTATTTTTAATATTCATAAAATGTTCAAATCATGTAAGTACATGATGTAATACAATACATGTACCAGATTTTTTGTCGTTGTCATATCAGAAACAAATGTCATAATATGTATTTAGTATGCAATATATTTTCATACGACAAGAGTTGAAAACGCATCGTAAACAAATATACAGGTAATCCTCGACTTATAATTGTCTTTGTCTCTTTCTTACATGCACATATTACATAAATGAAACAAACAGTTCCGGGAATTTCCCAAAAATGTAATTTATTATTATTTATGTAGATATTTTTGGGAACCCGCAACTGTTTGTTATGTATAGAAAATGCGATTCGCTTCACATCAAGGAAAACGTCCAAAGCAAAAATATGTACATATTGTACGTGTTAACTTACAACTTATTCTATTTACGATCGATGTTTAGAAACCTATCTCGGTTGTAAGTCGAGGAATACCTGTACTACGATATATAACGTATGTCTTATCAGTTTAAGCGTAAAAAATATCAAAGTTAATATTCAATGTTTTTAAATGCTGCGAGAAGTTCAAACATGCTTGACTGATTTAAATTTACTTTTTTCCTTATTTTATATATTACTTACAAAATAACCAAGACGTTCCATTAAAATTTCAGGATTTGTGAAGTGTTCTGTCGTAGGAAAAGTTTAGGAAGCACTGTTCTACATCATACTTCAATATCAACCAAATTGAGTTATTGAGGGTAAAAAATATATTGAAAAAACCTCATAGAGAAACCATATTTAGTTTGTGCAATAAAGTTTTAACAGGTACGATTTTTCTAAAATATCTTAAAATTAATAAAATTAAAATTGATAAAAACCCAGCTCTAATGAATAAATAAGAAAGCACTCCGTCACAGCACTATATTATTCCGTCGCGGGAAAGTACCTACCATATAGGCCAGTCAGGATCCACTCAGGGCTAGCTACGTCACTGGTTACGATACTATATTATTGTTGGTTACGATATTTCATAAAACAGATATCGGTGCTTAGAATACATTGTCTGGAGGAATACGATAAAAGTTTTAACAGATTTTTTAGCGGAAAAGAGAATTTTGTCGCTTATATATGAGATTTTTAGAATCGATAACTCAATTTCGCAAAAAGTGTATCTTACGATACTTTGCCTTGGAGGGGACGATATAGAAATAATTTAACCAGGTATGTTATAATTTAGGTATATAAAAACATAGTACCTAGCCATGGAATACGGAATTTTATAATTTACGGTTTCAATATTTTATTTTATTAATTTAGGTTACTATGATTATGTCTCTTTAAAATATTTTGTCGAACAATTAAATGATTTTTGACACATATTAACAATTAAATATTTTGAAATGCCTATATTGATTGAAAATTTAAATATGAAGAAACATTTCACTTCTATGAAAGGTAAAATATCGAAATTAATTATTAGGTTTGGTGTAAATTTTTCGAATCACAATTTTTCAAATCAAAATTCTTCGAATGAACAATTTTTCGAAAAATTTAAGTTTTATTGTTCAAATTTTAATTAGTTAATAAAATATTAAGTAAAGTAATATTTGGACATTTTACGATATCCATACTAATATTATAAATGCGAAAGTGTGTTTGTCTGTCTGTTTTCTGTTTGTTACCTTTTCACGGCTAAACCGCTTTACCGATTTTGATGAAATTTGGCAGTGAGATAGCTTGCATCCCGAGGACGGACATAGGCTATTTCGTATCTTAAAAATTCAACCCCTAAGAAATTGCAAGGGGGTAGAAATTTTTTAATTTTTTTTAGTAATTATTATTTTACCCCCCGATACATATGAAGGGTTGTAAGTGGTTTTATTCGATCCGGCGGGAAAAATACCACGGGGGCGTAGGTTTTAGGGGGCAAAACAACCCTCTATCTCGCATAGGAGCCGAGATATTTACGATTTTGTATAATGAAAGAAAACTAAAAATAAGAAAAATTTAATATTTTACCCCCTGTCACATATGAAGAGTTGTAATTGATTACATTCGATCTGGCGGGCAAAAATACTACGGAAGAGGGATTATTAGGGGGACAAAACAACCCCTTATCTTACATAGGAGTCGCGACTTATATTATAAATGCGAAAGTGTATCTCTCAGTCTGTCTATTTGTTACCTGTTCACGACTAAACTGCTTTACCGATTTTGATGAAATTTGGCAGTGAGATGGCTTACATCCCAAGGACGGATTAAGGCTATTTCATATCTCGAAAATTCAACCCCTAAGGAATTGCAAGGGGGAGGAAAATTTTAAATTTTTTTTAGTAATTAATATTTTACCCGTTACATATGAAGGGTTGTAAGTGGTTTTATTCGATCCAGCGGGAAAAATACCACGGGGGTGGGGGTTTTAGGGCGGAAAAACCCCTCTATCTCGCATAGGAGCCGACACATTTACGATTTTGTATAATTAAAGAAAACTAAAAATAAGATAAATTTAATATTTTACCCCCTGTCACATATGAAGGGTTTCGAAATCCACGCGAGCGAAGTCGCGGGTAGCAGCTAGTCTACTATATATTATTATAACGAAGTGTCCTCACTCACTCACTGATAATCATTTTTTTGACCATTTCCACTCATCGGAGAACCTTGAAATTTGGTATATATATTCCTTGGGGGTAAAAAATAACAACTAGTGGGCCTTTTTTGAAAAAGTTCATAAATGGGGTGACAAGGGGCCCCCAATTTTTCAAAAAAAAAGTTAGAATTTTTTTATTATTTTTTTTATATTCCTTGGGTGATATAATGTAAGGTTCAAATTTCAGATTTAAAAAAAAAGAAAAAAAAAGGAAAAAAAAAGTTTTGATGTAAAAAAGTATCAAAACGAAAAACGATATTAGATTTTTTTAATTTTTTTCAAATACTTTGGTTAATTGACAACCATGAACCCGTGTCTGATTTTTGAAAAAGATATGTTAAAGAGGAGAAAATAAACAAAATACGTTTACATATAATGCGCTTTAAGCATTTACTAAATTAATTGCAAATGTCGTAACTATGGATACATTGTATTTTATTGATTATTTTAAAAAATTTTAAATGTCAGTGGCCATTTAAAATTTTGAAGTGAACAATAAAATATAACAAAAAAGAAATATAAAGAACATAACGAATGAAAAAATATGCACAACTCTAATGTAATATATAATTAAAATTTTCATAAATAAATTTGACAAAAAAATTGAAGACAAACAATTACAGCATTCGGACACAATTCGACCAACATTCGGCGATAGATATGTGTTCCCGGTACAAATAAAAATTAAGTATATAATGACATTTTTTTAATCTTAAGTCATTGAATTATCAATATTTTTACTTTCATAGGTATAGGTATTTTATTATATTTATTTGTAATCATAAATATCAGAAGAATTTATATAATTTCAAATTAACATTGTAATTTTAAATGATATTATTTTAATTGTTGTTTGAAACTGTATATCTGTCATCTTTACCCAATGTACTAACCTAAAATGTATATTTACAAAATTAAAACAAGATGTTGATTTATTGCAAATTGTTACGAAAGCTTCATTCAATTGACAAGACCTATATTTGATTGTAATTAATTAATTAATTGTACAAAGGGTGTACGAGTATCTACAAGAGCTAATAATGTATTTATATAGACACATTGATGAATTTTTGAAAGACACGAGCAGAAAAACCAAAAATGAAATTATTTTTAATATTCATAAAATGTTCAAATCATGTAAGTACATGATGTAATACAATACATGTACCAGATTTTTTGTCGTTGTCATATCAGAAACAAATGTCATAATATGTATTTAGTATGCAATATATTTTCATACGACAAGAGTTGAAAACGCATCGTAAACAAATATACAGGTAATCCTCGACTTATAATTGTCTTTGTCTCTTTCTTACATGCACATATTACATAAATGAAACAAACAGTTCCGGGAATTTCCCAAAAATGTAATTTATTATTATTTATGTAGATATTTTTGGGAACCCGCAACTGTTTGTTATGTATAGAAAATGCGATTCGCTTCACATCAAGGAAAACGTCCAAAGCAAAAATATGTACATATTGTACGTGTTAACTTACAACTTATTCTATTTACGATCGATGTTTAGAAACCTATCTCGGTTGTAAGTCGAGGAATACCTGTACTACGATATATAACGTATGTCTTATCAGTTTAAGCGTAAAAAATATCAAAGTTAATATTCAATGTTTTTAAATGCTGCGAGAAGTTCAAACATGCTTGACTGATTTAAATTTACTTTTTTCCTTATTTTATATATTACTTACAAAATAACCAAGACGTTCCATTAAAATTTCAGGATTTGTGAAGTGTTCTGTCGTAGGAAAAGTTTAGGAAGCACTGTTCTACATCATACTTCAATATCAACCAAATTGAGTTATTGAGGGTAAAAAATATATTGAAAAAACCTCATAGAGAAACCATATTTAGTTTGTGCAATAAAGTTTTAACAGGTACGATTTTTCTAAAATATCTTAAAATTAATAAAATTAAAATTGATAAAAACCCAGCTCTAATGAATAAATAAGAAAGCACTCCGTCACAGCACTATATTATTCCGTCGCGGGAAAGTACCTACCATATAGGCCAGTCAGGATCCACTCAGGGCTAGCTACGTCACTGGTTACGATACTATATTATTGTTGGTTACGATATTTCATAAAACAGATATCGGTGCTTAGAATACATTGTCTGGAGGAATACGATAAAAGTTTTAACAGATTTTTTAGCGGAAAAGAGAATTTTGTCGCTTATATATGAGATTTTTAGAATCGATAACTCAATTTCGCAAAAAGTGTATCTTACGATACTTTGCCTTGGAGGGGACGATATAGAAATAATTTAACCAGGTATGTTATAATTTAGGTATATAAAAACATAGTACCTAGCCATGGAATACGGAATTTTATAATTTACGGTTTCAATATTTTATTTTATTAATTTAGGTTACTATGATTATGTCTCTTTAAAATATTTTGTCGAACAATTAAATGATTTTTGACACATATTAACAATTAAATATTTTGAAATGCCTATATTGATTGAAAATTTAAATATGAAGAAACATTTCACTTCTATGAAAGGTAAAATATCGAAATTAATTATTAGGTTTGGTGTAAATTTTTCGAAACACAATTTTTCGAATCACAATTTTTCAAATCAAAATTCTTCGAATGAACAATTTTTCAAAAAATTTAAGTTTTATTGTTCAAATTTTAATTAGTTAATAAAATATTAAGTAAAGTAATATTTGGACATTTTACGATATCCATACTAATATTATAAATGCGAAAGTGTGTTTGTCTGTCTGTTTTCTGTTTGTTACCTTTTCACGGCTAAACCGCTTTACCGATTTTGATGAAATTTGGCAGTGAGATAGCTTGCATCCCGAGGACGGACATAGGCTATTTCGTATCTTAAAAATTCAACCCCTAAGAAATTGCAAGGGGGTAGAAATTTTTTAATTTTTTTTAGTAATTATTATTTTACCCCCCGATACATATGAAGGGTTGTAAGTGGTTTTATTCGATCCGGCGGGAAAAATACCACGGGGGCGTAGGTTTTAGGGGGCAAAACAACCCTCTATCTCGCATAGGAGCCGAGATATTTACGATTTTGTATAATGAAAGAAAACTAAAAATAAGAAAAATTTAATATTTTACCCCCTGTCACATATGAAGAGTTGTAATTGATTACATTCGATCTGGCGGGCAAAAATACTACGGAAGAGGGATTATTAGGGGGACAAAACAACCCCTTATCTTACATAGGAGTCGCGACTTATATTATAAATGCGAAAGTGTATCTCTCAGTCTGTCTATTTGTTACCTGTTCACGACTAAACTGCTTTACCGATTTTGATGAAATTTGGCAGTGAGATGGCTTACATCCCAAGGACGGATTAAGGCTATTTCATATCTCGAAAATTCAACCCCTAAGGAATTGCAAGGGGGAGGAAAATTTTAAATTTTTTTTAGTAATTAATATTTTACCCGTTACATATGAAGGGTTGTAAGTGGTTTTATTCGATCCAGCGGGAAAAATACCACGGGGGTGGGGGTTTTAGGGCGGAAAAACCCCTCTATCTCGCATAGGAGCCGACACATTTACGATTTTGTATAATTAAAGAAAACTAAAAATAAGATAAATTTAATATTTTACCCCCTGTCACATATGAAGGGTTTCGAAATCCACGCGAGCGAAGTCGCGGGTAGCAGCTAGTATGTATATAAAGCTCAACGTGTCTCTGTCTGTCTGTTCGTTAGTGCGCTTATCACTCGAGAATCACTTATCCGATTTACGTGTTTTTTTTTTAATTCATAGGTACGTTCTCTGGCCAGGTTATAGGCTATATTTTGTTACGTTAGGTAACATAACAACTAAGCAGTGATAATAATAGTAAATCAAGTCGGAAAAAAATTTGCCGTCGGCGCGCTGTTCAATATTGAACAAAATAATGTATTAAAGAATTGTGTAGAATCAAAAGATCTACAATAAAGTTCGCGACACAATATATCTAACTTTTTTATTTAAGCCACAATGATTTATGTTACAAAGAAAATTAAAAATATTTGGGTTCTGTTTACGTGGACTTATGACCTGCAAAACATTAATCCTTATCGAAATAAATGATTTAATCTTCATATAATTTGCCCTTTACAGCATTCAATTTGGTCGTATAGTTTAGAAAATATCGAAATATATGTATATACGGGAACATATTATTCCCGCGATGGCGAACAGTGTCGCGGCGTGCGGCAAGGAGAAGCGTGCCAACTAGACGCTGGGCAGAGAGAATAGGCCGGTATTCTTTTGATTGTAAATTGTTTTATTTTGTTTTCAATTAACTTTTAAATTTAAATAGAACAAAAAATTATTTTTACTTTTTGTTCAGATTCGTTTTTGGTAGGTAGGTTAATTTAAGTGTTGTTTGGTTTTTATTACAATAATAACTTATCGTGTTTGTACTTAATTCAACTAGTTTTTTTAAATCCTAAACAATAATTCCGTAGTCGTCGCGAGCGAAGCCGCGCGGGCCCAGCTAGTATCTTTATATATTTTTTATCGAGATGAGCTGCCTTTGGTCAACCATTTAATTTTTATACAATGTTACTAGAAAATATTAATTCGGAATTTTTTTTAATACGCGCCTGATAATTATTTTCATATATTTTCTATTGCTTTCTAGCAATATCGAAGATACGAGAAGCTTTGTGATCATTTTAAAATAAGACAAAAAAATTGTTCTCCGATTACAAAATTTTAAATGTTTTAGGTCAAGACAAACACTTTTCGTTCCGTGTCTGCCTATCTGTGTGTCTGTCCCCTGAATCCATGTAACACGCATAACTTATGAACCACTGAACCGATATTAATGAAACTTGGTTGGTTGGTTGGGTTTGGCTTGAGGACGGTTCCATTTCAAAATCATTAAAATAGTGTGTAAGGTGGAAGAGTGACATCCCAAAACATTTATTTTTTTAAGATATCTCAAGAACGACACATGTAACGTGTAAATTTTATAGGGTCTTTTTTGTAGAGCATTCAATTATCTATAACATAGGTCATCACAACGTTTGTTGTAAAATATTCTCTTACAAAGATTTATCTCAATTTGCTTTAAAAAAAATATAATCGCTATTTATTTTGGCATATTAAATGTCATTTTGACGTTTGCATAGCAGAAAAATTTAGATTTAAATTAAAATTGTCAAAAAATTAAAAATAAACGAATAAATAATCAGGAGCCTTTTATATAATATGTTATGTCGAATAAACATTTTCTAATAAAATTGTATAATTGCACAAAAATAACAAAAACACCACTTAGCAGTTGGAAAAGCAGTAATCCAGCTGACAAGAAATGCATCTCATCATCATCAAAATTGTATAAAAATTAAATGGTTATCCTATGGCAGTTCATGTCAATACTTAATCGGTGTTTATTAAAACTGTACTATAATTAACTACTTTTCGTGAATTTAGCACGTAGAAGCACTGTTTTTTTTTGCTTTTTTTTACAATTTTAATCTAAATGTCAAAACTTAATGTGTCAGTGCGTGGTCAAAACAATTGACAACGGTTTGGATTTAAAAAAGCAAAAGGAAATATATTTACTACAAACGTTGTAGCGATTTATTTGTATAAAAAAATTCTATAAAATTTTGAGATGTTTTGAAAAAAATAATTGGAATACTATCCTTCCCACTACAGGTAAATTCGATGTTTTTTTTTATATAGACCCAATTAAGAAACCGCGTTTCATCAAGGTCATCGTAAAATTACTGATTAACATACAGTTTTCTCTCTTATCAATAAAATAAAATAAATTCTTATAAAGGTGTTTATGTTTCTCTGTATACAACTACTTATTACAACCTAAACAAATCGGGCAAGATATACACGGGTTACAAGAATTCTGAAGTACGTACTACACGGGTAGAAAAGTTGACTTGGGTCAAGAAATCCTTGTTTTTTATATAACGAAAACAATAATATACTTGAATTAAGATTACATTCTTATATTAAGAAAATATTGTTTTCGTTATATGTATATAAAACAAGATTTTCTTGGCCCAAGTCACTTTTCTACCTGTGTACGGGGACTGTTTTGAGTCACTTACAGGTGCATTTTTGAGTTTAAAAATAGGGTCAAATACAACTAATTGAGATCTATATTTTGACACCCCACATGCCTAAATATGAAAAAAATTTGATACTCCTCCCTATTTTTCCAAAAATTGAAATGATATTGTTGACATTAGTATTTGTTGTTGGTAGTGTTACCAATTTTTTTTCAGATTTTTTGAACCAGTAGTTATCGAGTTGGAGGGAGGGTGGACAAAATAAAATACTGCTTGGAGCGCCAATTTCGAGTTAGAAAAAAATAGGGCCAAATACTACTAATTGAGATTTATATTTTGACACCCCACATGCCAAGATATGAAAATAATAATATTTATAATTTCATGATCGTTTAAGATCTTGAAAATTGTACCTATACTTATATAGGTATAAACTTATAATAAACATACAGATATTATCTAAGAAATGAGTACGTTAATAAATAAATTATGATTAATACAGATTTATAAATATACCTGCGGACGGGAGTTAATATTTCACCCCCATCACGTATGGAGGGTTGTAATTAGTTTCATTAAATCCGGTGGGAAAAATACTACGAGGTGGGGGATTTAGGGGAAAAAGAACCCCCTATTTCACATAGGAGCCGAGATATGTACGATTTTTCCGGCTTGATTTACTATTTCGTCACTGCTTATTCCTTATGTTACCTAACATAACAAAATATATCCTATAACCTGGCCATCTATGAATAATAAAAAACACGTAAATCGGATATGTGATTACAAGCGCATAAACGGACAGGCAGACAGACAGAGAGACATTGAGCTTTATAATATATAGTATTTGGATAATCAAATATTACAGATACGAGTATCTCATTTCCATTGTAATTGATTCTTTCAAAAACAAAAAGGTTTTATTTTCAGATAACAATACCAGTTTGTAGATATGACAATTTATATAAATTATATTGGGTGATAAAACAGCATGAAGTATATTCAATTTTTGTTTTTCTCAGTTGTATGTGAATCGTAGGAATGCAATATATGTATAATACATAATAACATATACTTATTTTTTTATATATTTTTACATCTCTTTCTGTTTTTACAAGAATTGTTTTCAACGTAAATCTGGAATTATTGCGTAGTACAATTTCTGTATTACCAATAAACATAGTAAAGATACAGTTCATGAAACGGACAATGTCTGTTCCATCGAAACTACGAATGTATTTAAATTTTTTAAGCTCCATAGACTACACCGTAAATATGGCATTTTCCTAGTGCCGTGTGCTATGTTTGTATTGACATTATAAGTTTTCGTCGTAAAAAACTAAAAAAAATGTTTTTTGAAAAATATTCCAAATATTGTATTTTTGATGTTTTGTGTAATATTGCATATATTTGGGTCAAACATTAATGATACGTTATTTTTTAAATCTTATTTCTGTGTGAATGAAGTTTGTCAAATAATTTTAAAGGTTCTGACGTATCGAATTCGTGCATTGAAACGGACGTTTATTTTTTTAAATAGTAGGTATTTAATTTTTTTTAAATTTTTTATAGTTATGTTAAATTGTAAAAATTATGTAAAATTGTTGATTGGCCAAAATATCTTAAATGCAATAAATATACTCATGTTAAAAGACTGCAGAACTTATTTTATAATAATTGTAATTAAATAAACAATTAGACTTGATAAAACATAATTTTAGTAATAAAAGTAATACAAATTTAATATTAGATTTAAAAAATTTAAATTAAATTATATTTGATAGGTACCACTTATGTACCTCAGTCCGTTTCATCACATCCACTGCCCTTTTCAATACGACTAGTGTTTGAAACGGACTTTTAAAAAAAAACATGTCATTTAATTTTTTTCTATTATTTTTGTTGTGAAAAGAGAATCAGTTTATTAAACTCAATTAATTTAGAGATATGTATAACGTGGTTGATTAAAAAAAAATGTTTGTAATTTTAATAAAAAATTGTGGCAATCTCAAATGTTCTTTTTATTGCGTATCTCCCTTATATACTGTTTTAACCATTCGAAAAAATGTTGTTTTTTTAAAACATATTTTAGTTTATCAACTTCTAGCATAATTCTAATTGTATACGACATTTGAAGAAAAAAAAATAGTAGAAGAAGTGTAGAGTCCTTTTTTGTTTGGAAATTTAATACGAAAAATCACATTATCGAGATGTTTCTCCGAGCGACGGTGTTGATACTCATCCAAGCGAGACATAAAATTTACGATGACGCGTCTACAGAATTACTTCCAACTAATAAAGATGCTTTTTTAGTTGATGTAAATTGCTCGGAGTTTTTTTGGATCGACTTGACTTTGAGATACTCCATAGAAAATTTTGAAGTACAGAATAAAGTCTTGATGGCAACTATAACTTCTCTTCGAAATAAACATTCTTAAAAACAATTATTTAATGTATCCAAGACGATATTTGATATGTAGCTATAGTCTGTTTCATTTAAGATTGCAGTGGTGGGCGGGGATTAGACAATTTTAGTTATTATCAAAAAAAGCATGTACAAAATTTCCGTAGGAGTAATAGTTCTTGAGATATGCGGCTGAGAAAAATTGGAGTAAGGCGCGTACTTCACTACATGTTACGTACAGTAGTGTATACTAATATAAGGCTTTTATGCTTAGGAGAGTTGTTTAATTTACACATTCATATTTTTTTGTCTGTGGTGTTTCATATAAAAATATTTTATATTACTATTATAATGGCAAATAATTATTGTTTCATTTGTAGTGAAACTTTATCGAGTGGCAAAACAAAACATAAATACTGTGTTCATGTCGAGTGTCGTAAAAATTATAAAGTTTCGCTACAAATTAAACATGAGTTATTTGCCATTATAATAGTAATTCAAATAGTACAGGCAACGAAGGGATTTAAATAGAACAAATTCGGAGTGTGATGAAATTTGGGACCCATATAGTATCC
The DNA here is from genome assembly GCA_961205875.1 of Sialis fuliginosa. NCBI lineage: Eukaryota > Metazoa > Arthropoda > Insecta > Megaloptera > Sialidae > Sialis > Sialis fuliginosa. The sequence continues at coordinate 32,785,279 of OY540812.1, forward strand.
ATAATAGTACGTCTATACACAAAAGTCCCCATTCATAGACCTTGTGGAAAAAAAGTTACAGCCGTTTGAAATTTAATTTAGTTTTTATTGAATAATTTCAAGACAAATAAAGATACCGAGACGTGCCTTACATTAAAATTTTCAAAAACATTTGCTTTACAACTTTATTTCAAAATTTCATCCAACGTGTCTACATAAATTGCTGAAAAGTCGCCGTGAATCCGAAAACTAAGTGCGTTTATTCAAAAAAATATGTTTAAATGGATTTTTGAGCTCTTAAAACTGATAATCGAGACAAATGTCCTGTATAAAAGTTGTAGGGAATAAAATTTTACAAAATTTTATGTATGGTGCAACATTCAAAATGTTAATTTTCGTAAAATATTTCTTTTTTAAATAGTCAAAAAAACAAATTTTAATTAAGAAAATCGTATAAATAGCATGCTATGAAAATTAGCATTACATAAGAAAATAACATATTGGTTTAGAAAATTAATGAAAATAAAGGTAAATAATAATTCCCATACTTCAAATAAGACTTTTATTAACATAATATGATTATAATGTACTGAGGTGTAATTTGTAGCCCCTAGATTGAATATTATTGTATGTTTTAATAGTTTAAATATAAATCTTCAAGATATTTTATTTTATCTTCAAAATACGGATATTAGATAAGAACAAAATCAGAGTGTCATAAAAATTTGTACATATGTAGTGCTTATATTACATTACATATGTGCAAAAGTCCTCATAAATTGGGGATATGGAAAAAAAGTTATAGCTGTTTTAATTTTTATATGATAAATTACCTTGTATCATATTTTCACTTATTATTAACCGTTTTTAACCTGAACATTAACATATTGTGTATCTTTGTATAGCATGCACATTATGAAGAGTTGAATTATGATTATTTTGATAGAAAATTTTGCTTTTTAAATCAAACGGTTCTTAAGATATAAATTTATTTGTTTAATTCGATTTTATAAAAATATATCATGTTATGTATTTTAAACCCGTACACAAATATGCTTATAACTTTTCTTTCGGGCTATCAATTAATGGGGATTTTTAAACAGGTGTAGTAGATAGATTAGTGAGTGCATCCGAAAAAGTCCCCAGACATTGAAGTTATAGGGCAAAAGTTACAGTTGTTTTATAATTACGGTGTGGTATAGATAAACAGCTGTAACTTTTGTTCTATAGCTTCAATATATAGGGACTTTTTCGGATGTACTCACTAATCTATCTACTATACCTGTTTAAAAATCCCCATTAATTGATAGCCCGAACGAAAAGTTATAAGCATATTTGTGTACGGGTATAAAATACATAACATGATATATTTTTATAAAATCGAATTAAACAAATAAATTTATATCTTAAGAACCGTTTGATTTAAAAAGCAAAATTTTCTATCAAAATAATCATAATTCAACTCTTCATAATGTGCATGCTATACAAAGATACACAATATGTTAATGTTCAGGTTAAAAACGGTTAATAATAAGTGAAAATATGATACAAGGTAATTTATCATATAAAAATTAAAACAGCTATAACTTTTTTTCCATATCCCCAATTTATGAGGACTTTTGCACATATGTAATGTAATATAAGCACTACATATGTACAAATTTTTATGACACTCTGATTTTGTTCTTATCTAATATCCGTATTTTGAAGATAAAATAAAATATCTTGAAGATTTATATTTAAACTATTAAAACATACAATAATATTCAATCTAGGGGCTACAAATTACACCTCAGTACATTATAATCATAATATGTTAATAAAAGTCTTATTTGAAGTATGGGAATTATTATTTACCTTTATTTTCATTAATTTTCTAAACCAATATGTTATTTTCTTATGTAATGCTAATTTTCATAGCATGCTATTTATACGATTTTCTTAATTAAAATTTGTTTTTTTTGACTATTTAAAAAAGAAATATTTTACAAAAATTAACATTTTGAATGTTGCACCATACATAAAAAGTTGTAAAATTTTATTCCCTACAACTTTTATACAGAACATTTGTCTCGATTATCAGTTTTAAGAGCTCAAAAATCCATTTAAACATATTTTTTTGAATAAACGCACTTAGTTTTCGGATTCACGGCGACTTTTCAGCAATTTATGTAGACACGTTGGATGAAATTTTGAAATAAAGTTGTAAAGCAAATGTTTTTGAAAATTTTAATGTAAGGCACGTCTCGGTATCTTTATTTGTCTTGAAATTATTCAATAAAAACTAAATTAAATTTCAAACGGCTGTAACTTTTTTTCCACAAGGTCTATGAATGGGGACTTTTGTGTATAGACGTACTATTATGGATACTATATGGGTCCCAAATTTCATCATACTCCGAATTTGTTCCAAAAACAGGTCAATTTTTCCCTTCATTGCCTGTACTAAAAATATTTCTATATGAAACACCACAGACAAAAAAATATGAATGTGTAAATTATCTCGAGAACTATTGCTCCTACGGAAATTTTGGATAGGACTTTTTTTATGTAAAATTAGCTAAAAAACAAATTTGATAACAACTAAAACTGTTGTAAAACCAATAGTTAAGAGATATTTGGAAAAAAACGATTTCCGCGACCTTTTCACGTTATTTCTTATGCCTAAGTAAAGATAATCCCGGTGATTTTTTTTGCACCACCAGCGTTTTTTCGCCTTATTTTCCTGGGCTATGTCGATAATATAATACACATTTTTAGAATAACTAATCTGACAATTTGAATTTAACTGCATTTGTTTTCAAGGCAACATGATGTATTACGTCAGTGAAAATTCTGTTATTGTGATTCTGCCTGGCCTTTTGCCCAATCAGAAGCGCGTGTTATGTTAGCTACCGCTGCAATCTTAAATGAAACAGACTATATAAGCCTCGTTTTCTACGTCTTTAAACTTGTTCACCCAAAAGCTATAGCTGGGTAAGCATGCAAAACATGCCTTTACATAGATTTGGTTGATAATTTTTTTTGAAGTCACATTCTATTTAACTTTCAACCTGACCAAATATTAGCTTCCAAAAATTTATAGTTTTCGAAAAAAAAATTATATTGATTTTCAAGCCAAGCTGAGATATTAAAATAAATAAGCAAATGTTTTTGTAATAAAATATTATTAAAAGTGTCATTATATTACGAGCATTGAACTGTTCAAGTATAAATTAAAGATTTTTGAAAAATTTTGAATAACCTCTCCTAATAGACTGTACTGTACAATACTGTACATATCTAATATAGACCGGGAGCCATCAACCCCCAAAACATACGTCATCGAGTTTCGGGCTGAATTATATGCCAAATTAAAGCTATAACAATGTACTTTTTAAATCTTTCGGTCGGCCAGCTCATATCTTGGCAATTTGGTCAGTCCGACCAAATTTATCTTTAAAAAAGTCCAATAACTCGCGAGGTGACCCTCTCCCGATTTTGTTGCAATTCCGTATACTAATAGTCCAATCAATTCTAAGGGACACGTATTTTTTTTATATGAGTTATAACGACCATTTAATGGGTGAAAACCTCTCTCAAAATTTTACGAATTTTTCGTTTTTTCTGTATAACGCAAAAACTGTACACCCTAGAAGAAAGTGTTACATAAATAAGAACATTGTTTTTTTATAAGCATTTCAATGGTATAGTAAAAAAAATTTTTTTTGTTAAATTTTGAGGGAGATTTTCACCCCTTTAATGGTCGTTATCGCACATATACAAAAATACGTTTTCCTTATAATTGATTGGACTATTAGTATACGAAATTGCAACAAAATCGGCGAGAGTCTCCTCGCGAATTATTAGATTTTTTAAAGATAAATTTGGTCGGACTGACCAAACTGCCAAGATATGAGCTGGCCGACCGAAAGATTTAAAAAGTACATTGTTATAGCTTTAATTCAGCCCGAAACTCGATGACGTAAAAGTCGACCTAAAATAAGCACCTTACACCCGCGCTAGCACATAACTGGACAAGATATGCCTCGGCAGACCAGCATTTGTTTTACCTACTATAGAAAAACTATCCGAATATAAATATATACATACAAATTGATACCATCTTCTGTATTGCGAATGTGTCTAAATGTTTTAGTTTGTGATTTATCACATTTATAATTTTGCAAATAAGGGTCGATCCACACTATCGTGCTGGTCCCGGTCCGGCCTCGCTCTAGTATAGTAAATACTGTATTGGAGTGTGACCGGCACGATACCTATAATGCTTTCATTGTTTATTGTTTATTTATATTTGATTGGAGCGAGACCGGACCGGGACCGGCACGATAGTGGGAATCGACCCTTAATGTAATTTCATTTGATCGAAAAGAACGTATGATATACATACACACAATTTTAAACAATCAATCTTACGAAGCTGTTCAAATTACAGGATATGTAAAAAACACTATTTTTTATAATACAATGTAGGACTCTGCCACTCTACTATTTAAGAATATAGAAATAGTATATAAAATAATGTTATATTAATTTAAGATAATAATCTATGTATTTATAAAGCATGTATATTAGGGTGGTTCTTATATGGGGTTAGGACGAATTTTGACCGGGCTGTCCCCCAAATCAGCTCTAAATAATTCAAAAAGAATGTGGAAAAAGTTTCAGCCCTCTATCTGAAAAAATGGCCATTACCAAAGGGGGATGATTTTTCCATTTAAAATACACGTGTTTTTTCGTTTTTTCAAAAACCTGCATACTAGTGTTTTAAACTCTTTCTAAAAATCTAGAATACTCATAAAAGCATCCCTGGTACTCATATTCCATATCTTGATGTAAACTTCTGAATCAACGTTGACAGCTTCATCAAGAGAAAATAAAAAATAAAAAATTCTATAATTTCTGGATAATTTTGTCAGAAAAACGTTTGACAATGAAAATATTGATCTTGAAATAAAAAATTTTGATTCTAAAATAAAAATTGAAAAAAAAATTGGTCGCGCAAGTTAGAAATTGATATAAATAGAATGATATTTTTTTATTTTTTTAGAATTTTAGAATCAATTTTTTATTTATTTCAAGATCAATGTTTTTATTGTCAAACGTTTTTCTGACAAAATTATCCAGAATTTATACAAAAAAATTATTTTTTTAAATTTTCTTGATGGAATGACCCATATAGCAGACAACGTTGAATCAGAAGTTTACTTTATCCATCAAGATATGGAATACCAGGGATGCTTTCATGAGTATTCTAGATTTTTAGAAAGAGCTTAACACACTCTAGTACGCAGGTCTTTGAAAAATCGAAAAAACACGTGTATGTTAAATGGGAAAATCACCTCCTCTGGTAATGGCCATTTTTTAAGATAGAGGGCTGAAACTTTTTCCACATTCTTTTTGAATTATTTGGAGCTAATTTGGGGGGCGGCTCGGTCAAAATTCGTCCTAACCCCATATAAGGAACACCCTAATGTATATTATTTTAATTACTATTATTAATAAAAATATATATATATTTTTTTAATTCCGGTCCCGGCCGGAATTGAAAATTACAGATCCGGTACACCCCTATTTAATATGTTTATATAACATATATTTTATAGAAAATTTATTTTTTCTATTTTTACCTTTTTATTACATAAACTAGTTGAATCGTAAGCTTGAGGCAAAAAACGACCCGGATATGTTCGAAATTGATGTCGAGTTGTGATATAAGAAGTGTTGATTTAGTAAAAAAAATGCATACAGAGATCTCTAACAGTTGGTGCGTTGTTTAGAAAACTGCATTCGATTCAGTTTTACTGTATAAAAATGGATGTAGAATTTAGCATTCATAACTTCACACTTCAGAAAAAAACTTGAAAGTTAGTGAAAAAGCATAGATATTTGTCTATTCGTATGTTTGCACACATATGCCCTGAGAAGTCGGTAAACATTGTAGATATAGAAGGACTGTGTCTTTTGGTTCATTGTGGTTGTCAAACTATTTCTGTAGGTACATAAACTTGATAACGTTTGAGTTTAAATCAGTGTCTGCCAAACCTTTTTTACCTTACGACACACAGAGTGGGGAAAATTTATTTCGCGGCACACCAAATAAAAATTTCATCAAAATTGCAATACAATACGCAGATTTAAAGTTGCGCGGTTCATGTAAATTCAGAGATTTCACGTTTCGGGGTATTTAAGGATGTATGGCAGGTACCTATCTAATTTCAACGAGAAATAGTTGAAATTGTAGAAGTTACTCCTTTATAAATCTTATGTACCCACACAAAATTTCAAAAGGTTTTACAACATAGTTTGAAAGTTATTATTTTTTTAAATTAACATGGTTCAAGCTTCGTGAAAAATCTGAAATTTTCACAACACGTCACTTGCATATTTAGCAACTAGTTTCATAAAACAATTTATATACATACAGAACTAAATTGTGAGAAAAAAAAATTATTGCTGAAATATATTGAAAAAAAAATGGCGTACTGAAATGTAATGATTAGTTTTTATTACATATTTTTTTCATATATGTAAGCATATGAAGTACTAATATTATTATTTTCATTACATTTGTATGTTCCACATATGTTGTAATGTTTTTATATCTGACATATGAATTCTGAATAAAATTTTTTCGTATTATCAACATAAAGATTAATTTTTTCAATAATGGGAAATAAGGTTTTAAATTTTATAGTTTATGTAGTATATAAACCAATTTGACTTTCTTATAAGCATTTAAAGTGCATAATTCATAATTTGATTTTGATTGCATCTAGATTTATCTACATTATTTTTGACTCAGACTGTATGAAAGCTGACAAATCAAGGAATTTAAATAATATGTAAACGTTTTGTTATTTTTAAAATCTTTGTTTAACAAGATTTCATAAACGGTGCCGAATTGTATTTTCCGAGAGTGACGATAATTTCTATGAAAAAATATTGTTACTTTTCAATAAAATTAAATAAATAAAATTGAAAAACAAACTTAATTTATTCGAAGTTTTTCATCGATTTCTTTCAGACTTTCGAACAAATTTTTGTCTGTTTTTTTGGCATTCTTTTCATGAATTTTCAGAAACTTTTTTTACGTTGTTTGATTGATTTGGTTTAACGCGGTTTTAGAAAATTAAGGAACATATTCCTAACTTTACAATGTAAGTAATCATTTTTTAAGTGATTTCTTATACGCAATTTGCTGTGGAACGTATCTACCGTGTAAAAAGAGACCCAACTGTATATTTTACTAGTGTAAACAAAAACACATTAATTCTAATTATAATAAAATAAATTTTTTTATATAAACTTGTATTTTTTGCGGCACACCTGGAATTTTTCGCGGCACACAGTTTGACATTCACTGGTTTAAGTGCAAATGCAATGACAATGACGAATCTTGTTATAATTTTTGTCGTTAAAAAAACCCAACAAATTAACTTCTATTTTTTCTGTTGCTATTTTATTCTATAAACAAATAATGATTTGTTGTAATATTTTGCTTCCTCGTCATATTGAAGATACGAGAAGCTTTGTTAATTAACTTTTCATAAATTTTTTTAAATTAATTCACATTTGTTTGAAAATTCTAAAAAATCATTCTTCTACACTACTACTACATAGATTTAGAACTGCTGGTAAAGTTATATTAGAACGCTGCAGGCATCGCGACGCGTTCTCTTGCAAATTTGCGTCGTTTTTGTTTAGCACAAACTCAATCTGTTAGTGTTTCTTGATAATTCTTGTCTAAGAACATCAGACGAATTTCAATAGAGAAAGGTTACAATGCAAATATTAATAAAGCATTTCAAAATGGCATAGCGTGTAGCTAAATTACGATAATATCTTTTATATTGAAAAAAAAGGTCTCAAAAACAAATTTATTATAAATAAATAAAAATATAGGGGAGATACGCAATGAAACGGACACTAGAGAATGAAGACGTTTTTTTATTGAGACTACATACAAACATTATTTTAAAAAACAACAACTACTTTATAAGGTATAGGCATCAGTGACTTTGATTTACACCCCGGGTGTCACCCCCCCCCCCCCCCTAACGATGCCATTGCAAGAACATACTGTATTACAACATTTTTTTTAAACATATTACACCGGTGGTGGTTACGTCCCCCCCTTCTATTTTCAAAACTATCAGTATACAAAACCTGAAAAAATCCAAGAATATTGATTTTATTAGTACATTCTATGAAAACAAAATTTTTGACCCTCTCTCCCATTTTTTTTCACTTACCCCATCGAGTGGGGTGTCTTTAGATAGGTCTTTTAAAATGCAACAAAAAATGTCAGATGACCTTTTGATTTTAAATCTTCAGTCGCGATATATTTGCTTTTTAAATCAGAGCGCTCCCCACCTCCTCTAATTTCTAAACTATCGATTCAAAAAAAATTTAATTAGTACCTTTCAATAAAAATGATAACGAACACTGCCAAAATTTTTTGGACCCCCTTCCCATAAACTGAAAAATGAACTTACATTTGTTTTCACAGATGAAGGGTATTAATTTGTTTCATTCGATTCAACGGAAAAAATTATATGGGGGTGTAGAGTAAAAAAATGTATACCGTATCTTACATTAGACCCATGATATTTACGATTTTGTATAATAAATAAATAGCTAAAAAATAAAAATTCAATATTTCGTCGTCTTTCAAAGATGAAAGTTTGTAATAAGTCTCAATCGATCAAAAATACTTCAAATTCTTGTTTTGTATTATAAAAATAGTTTAAACAATTAAAATTATTAGTTATGTAAGTTACATAAATAAAACAATATTTTATATTCTAAACGTTTTCTAACGGAAAATTAAAACCAGTTTCAGACATTCTGACACACCATATTTCATTATTAAAAAATATATTTTTTCGTATGTGGTCGCGGGCCGCAGGTTGGCCAGCCCTGATTTATAGGGAATAATTCATTATTTGATTTTCATCGTTCATTGCACCTAGATTTACATTATTTTTGACTGTACCTACTTACATCCTAAAATGTCAGATTATCACAATAATTTAGCGTAATGGAAAAATTAGGGGAACGAATTCAGTTTGAGCCTGCCAAAAACTGACATAAAAATTACCTGATTATTTTATCATTTATATTGGTGTCTAAACAATATTTTGTTAGTATTTTTTCACAACACGTTTAAAAATAAAACCGTATTATTGCTGCAGTTATAAATAGTGAACTTAAAGCGACTGATATTTTTTATGAAAAGCGGCTTGACGTTTATCACACGTTAGCTAACTTTTTATGAATATGCTGCATGCATTTCCCATTTTCTGTATTTATTAATTACCGAGTTACATATAGTTTAAAACTAGATTAAACTTTTTATTGAAATTCGCGCTAAACTATGGACACTTTTTGTTACATGGAATTTAATTAACAATTTTTTATGTAGGTATGCAAAATATATTATAAATGTATGACAAAAATTATTAAAGTTGTAAAGATAAAATGACTTTTGTTGCTATCATAATACTTTATCAGTAACTAAAATTGAACTTAATTATTGATGCATGTATTATCGTTTCATATTTAATTTAGTAACAATATACAATATACATATTAGGGTAGTCCTTAGATGGGGTTGGGACGATTTTGACTTAGTCGCCCCCCGAATCAGTTCCAACTGTTTGCCAACTGTTACAATAAGTTGAAGAATCACTGCATTAAATTTCATAGCTAACCCATACATACTATCACAGAATTAATACCCCATTTGAAAGTGCTTGCTAGCTAACAAATTTGTTATCTCCTTTATAATACCGGACTTAAATTTAAATTTATACAAACGTCAAAATGGCATTTAATGTTAAAGTAAATATCAATTTAAAAAAAAAAAACACGATTTTTTAAAGCAAATTGAGATATATCTTTGTAAGGGGGTATTTTACAACAAACATTGTAGATCTATATTATAGGAAATTGAATCCTCCACAAACAAAAATCTATAAAATTTTCAAGTAACATGTGTTATTCTTGAGATATTTTGAAAAAATAAATATTTTGGGATGTCACTCCTCCCCCTTACACATGATTATAATAATTTTGAAATGGAACCGTCCTCAAGCTGGACCCAACCATTTAATTAATATCGGTTCAGTGGTTCATGGAGTTAGTGTGTGACAAGGATTCAGGAGACAGACAGACACACATACACAAATAGACACGAAACGAAAAGTGTTTGGCTTGATTTGAAACGGAAATATCAATTTAAAATTTTTAAATTGGAGAACATTTTTTTTGTCTTATTTTAAAACGATCACAAAACTTCTCGTATCTTCGATATTGCGAGGAAGCAAAAAGGGTACTCACATTTGAAAAAAAAGAGTTTTATCACTTTGAAGTTTATAATTTTTTTACGAAGATCCTGTTTAACTAAATTCATGTTGCTTATTGCTTCCTCGCAGCTTTGTGATCGGTTTAGAATGAGACAAAAAAAAAGTTCTCCGATTTCAAAATTTTAAATTGATCTTTCCGTTTCACGTCAATATAAGCACTTTTTGTTCCGCGTCTGTCTGTCTGTCCGTGTGTCCGTCCGGCCGTCTGTCCCCTGAATCCTTGTCATACGCATAAAACTCATGAACCACTGAACCGATATTATTGAAACTTGGTCGGATGGTTGGGTCTCGCTTAAGGACGGTCGCATTTCAAAATCATCAAAATTGTGTGTATAGGGTAGGGGTAATATCCAAAAAATATTTATTTTTCAAGATATCTCAAGAACGACACATTTTACGTGAAAATTTTATAGAATATTTTTTGTAGAGCATTAAATTTCGATCTACAATGTTTGTTGTAAAATATTCCCTTACAAAGATTATCTCAATTTACTTTAAAAAATCGTGTTTTGTTTTTCTAAATTGATATTTGCTTGGACATATTAAATATCATTTTGGCGTTTTAAATGTAATTTTGATGTTTTAAATGTCATTTTGACATTTGTCAAAAAATTATAAATATACGAAATACTAATCACGTGCGTCTTGAAAAATTTCGAACTAATATTTTTTAGTAAAATTGTTTAAAATTAAATGGTAACCAATGCTAGGTAATTTATCTGAGCAGTTGATCGGTTTTTATTTAAATTGTTTAATAATAATTAACTACCTTTGGTGAATTTGGCACAAGGAAGCACTGTGCATTTACTTGACAGATGTTTTTTTCCATCTTCTACGGGAAGTGCGCTAGGAAACCCGGACGTACTATTGCAGGAGCCTATAGTAATGGTTCATAGTTAAAGACCTTCTCGAATATAAATTGCACCAATTGTGCAGACACACACACATAAGCAAGTATCGCTCCAACGTATAATACCCCTGTTGGAGGATAAAAATTAACAAAAAATAATTTAAAAAAATAATAGAAAATCGAAGTAAGGAAGGAATGTTACAGCAAACTAAAGTTCATTTTATAATCTAACTAACAAAGGTATCTACATCACATTTTAATATTTAATATCCTTCCGGTGTGCAATGTAGTGTATTACTATAAAGCTTTGTATTTAGTTTTGAAACTCAACTGTTTCTGTGAAAATAAAACGGAAATTCACCTTTTCAACAAGAAATGAAAAATGTAAATGCTAATATTTCAATTTTTGAAACAAAACATTTGCTTCTGTTGTAAACGTTAGATACTATCTACAACATTTAAAATGGAAGACTAACATAAGAGAACCTCGCTAGCTGTCCAATTAAATATTATTTTTTTGTAATCATCTATATACAGGGAGCTAGCTCTCCAATTAAATATTATTTTTTTGTAATAATCTATATACAGGATGGTCCGGTTTGGGATACAGATATTTTGAGAGCTGATTCTTTGACTCATTGTGAGTAAAAAATTATACGGGAAGGTGGGGTCTATCTTCAACACCCCCTTGCTACAGGATATTTAAAAATTTCTTTCAGAGTAGTACTTACAAACAAAGATTATCTCATAACTTCCAAAGTAACGTAATTAGAGCAACCACAATGAGTTAGTTTCATAGGTAATTAACTAACGTATTTTTCAATATGAGCGTTATTGCTAGCCGTGTTTCTAATTTAGAGTTATTGCTCATCAAAGTCAAAAAATATATATATATATTTTTTTTGAAAATTTTTGTGAAAATGACATTTTCCCCCAAAAGTACCTAAAATATGTAATATTTTGTATCGTTATTTTGGTATGTCATAATGTTACAAACCGGACCACATTGTATATCAGGGCTAACCAACCTGCGGCCGCATATGGCCCGCCGCTCTCATATATATGGCCCGCGGCCACATACAAACAAATTTTGTTTTATAATGATTTTTTTTTTGAGTATCGGGTATATCATAATATCTGAAACTAGTTTTAATTTCCTGTTGTTTTCTTTAAAATATTGTTTTACTGAAACTATTTTTATAATACAAAATTAAGAAGTTAAAGATTTTTGATCGAATGAGACCAATTAACGAAATATTGAATTTTTTTTGCTATTTTACAAAATTGTAAATACCTCGGATCGTAAGCGAGATAGATGATAATTTTTTTTTACCTTTTACATTCATGATTTTTCCCGCCGAATTGAATGATATCAATTACAGTCCTTCATCTGTGACGGAGTGAAATATTGAAGATTCAAGATCTTATGAAAATTAGCTTAATTTTTGATGTTAATTTAAGGGTTGAGGGATGGAATGTTAAAACTCTATTTCCGTTTTTATTTTGTTTGGTTTCGAGGTTTTAGGTCATTGAAATTGTTATATGTGTTATAACATTATTTTATTATTTTTTATTTCCGTTTTTATATATGTATATGTAAATTAACTGTTGTGTTCCCGGATAAGTCTTTTTAAAAAGGATTTATTTATTTAAAACAAAGTTTACAATATGTTTTCTGATTACAGACTGATTTCAATATTTTATGAATTACAATACATTGGTTCTGAAAGAAAATTACCTACATATTATATTACATTAGCATTTTTATAAAGTAAAATGATGAGTCGTTGATTCCCATCCGTGGACATTGCGACTGAGGTAAACTAAAATGATGAGTAAGTGTTTCCCAGCTACGGATGTTTGGATTGTTGTGAATATAACCTGTATATATTATATTGTTTTACGATTATTTGTTTCGAGGATATAAGCCTTCAAAAGGTGACATATTTTCTTTGCATCCGTGGTCCCGAGCTTATCATCAAGGTAGTTTTACTTCAACAAATGAAAGTGATTAGAAAAAAAATGTTACAAGCACCATTAGTTTATGATTTATTAAGGCACATTTGATGATATTTTTAAATTAGTTTTAAAGAGAATAATAATTATAATTTAAAAACTACAGCGAGATAAGGTACTGGCACTAGTCTTAGCCATTTTAAGAGCAAGGTATACTGTTCTTTTTTTGGGATTGATGGGATTATTTTTTGTAATTCTCATGAACTCATGTTACTAATAAAACAAGTACCTCTTTATTAAATAAATTTAATTAGGTACTTAGGTCAGCAAATATAGTTTTTTTTAAATTATAGCATTTTATTTTGTTATGTTTCTTTTTCCAGTAATGGATCAAATAAAACCACTAAAAACCCAGTGATAGACACTTGTTAATGATTACAAAATGATAAGTGCAACGTTACAAAAGTCATAAAATAAAGAATCGTGACATTTATAACATTGTGAAGCAAATGTTATGATAATATAATAATAAAAAGTAGTACCTATATTACTGTAACTTATGGTAAGTATTTAAAAAATTATAAAACATTAAAACCATATAAATATTTAAGAACATTTTTAAGAGCGCTGATTTTTTTTATCGATTACTGTGATTAGCTTAAATAAACAAGGGCATTAAGCTAAAACTCATTAAAATCACGATCAGGCAATACAGTGTACATTATTATCGGCACTAATTGTGCATGGGTATTTTTCACACAATCATTATGTACTGTAAATGCTGTCATTATAATTTCATTGCGAGTGTAGTTAGTTCAAAATACTACCATCAAATATGTCACTGTAAATATACAGGTGTGGATAACTATCATCCAATCAAATATTGTATATGTATTAGCGAATTACTTTCTCGCCATATCGAAGATACGAGAAGCTTTGTGATCGTTTTAAAATGACAAAAAAAATTGTTCTCCGATTTCAAAATTTAACTTGATCTTTCTGTTTCAGGTCAAGACAAACACTTTTCGTTCCGTGTCTGGCTGTTTGTCCCCTGAATCCTTGCCACATGCATAACTCATCCGATATTAAAAAAACTTGATTCGTTGAGTACGATCCCATTTCAAAATTATTAAAATAGTGTGCAAGGAGGAGAAGTGACACCCCAAAATATTTATTTTTTAAAGATATCTCATGAGAGGACACATGTTACGTGAAAATTGTATAGAATCTTTTTTGTAGAGCATTCAATTTTTTCTATAATACATATATGCCACCACAATGTTTGTTGTAAAATATTCCATTATAAAGATTTATCTCAATTTGTTTTAAAAAATCGTTATTTGTTTGCATAGCAGAAACATTTAGATTTAAATTAAAATTGTCAAAAAATTAAAAATATACGAAAAAATAACCAGGCGCGTATTAAGAAAACTGTCTAATTTATATTTTTTAATAGAATAGGCATGATGCCAGTAACAAAGTATCACTGAAATTATGATTTTAAATAATGAAATAGGTTAAAAAGATTCTAAAAAATGTATTTATTTTTATATTAAAAGCGAGATTAATATGATTTTTGTTAAAATAATAACACAAAATACAGCAATCCGCCATGTTTGATAAAACACCAGTCAGAGTGGATGCCGTCACGGCTAAGTAAACATCATTTTTGTTTCATTAATATCTGCACTGTTTATAAATTATTTTGTGATTTTAAATTATCAATTTGCTCAGTTTTGTGTTACCAAAACTAAAACTGAGAAATGTTAGCGATGGAATAAGGAATTATTATTGTTGACAAGGAGTCTTTACTTAGGCGTGACGAAAAAATGTGCCATGACACCTGCGAGCGTTTTGGCATCAAATTCAAAATTAGTTTTAAAAGAGTCGATTTTTGTGTTTAAACCTTTATTTTCTGCAGAAATACGTATTTTTTGGAAATAGGAGACACTACACGTAAGATCATCATAAAATAGTTTTGTATGAAATTAAAATGGTTAACCAATGGTAGGCAGGTCATTATCTAAATTATTTGATAATTAACTATCTTTGATGATTTTAGCACAATGAAGCACTGTGTATTTACTTGGTAGATGTTTTTTCTATCATTCTTATGACGGAAGTTCGGCAAAAAACATTATTTTTCTTAAACATTTTTTTAGATAATTAATTAGAAACACGTACACTTTACACTTATTGTTAGAACAGCGTATAAGAAAGTCCCACACGTATACTGTTCAATCTCTGTAATACGTATAAGAAAGTCACATGAAACTCATGGCAGATATTTCTTCTCTGTTATGATCCGTTTGAAATATAATTTGATTTTTTTTTTTAAATGAATAGAACATATTATAAATTAATTATAGATAATAATATTATCTATAGTTTTTATTTTGGCTATTTTTCTCTAATTCGCTCTGTTTCAAAAATAATTCGAAAAATTTAAAAATTTACACCAGTAAATATTCGTTTCCGGTTGAATGATCGTTTTAAAAAATAGGAAGTTTTCTTCCGAGATAAAAATTAATCTTAAATATAAAATTTCACCCTTCTATATGATATGTCGTATTTGAGTTACAGAATCTACAGACAGACACACATACATCATTATAATAGTCAGAATGGATTCAGGGAAGGTCAAAATGGATAATTCCAACAAAATCCGGAATTCGAAAAAATCGTCTTAACAAGAATTTCATATAAGAAAGTAAAATATATATAAATATATCTCAGAACTATTGGACGTATTAAACGCGTCACATAGTTGCCGTTGATAAAGTATGTTACACCTTTGGTAGTTGATAAATCTCGCCGGCCTACTGACAGACATCGCAGGCAATCTCACCGAAGATCTGTACAAATAGCCCCATGTTATCCTGTGACACACGTTAAGGATCCATTAAATAGCTGTTCAATTGGGAACACGACGGAAAGAATCGAGTCAAGTGTATTATGTTTTATTTGTTACTCTACTAAATGTAGGAATATTTGTGAAAATTTGAAAGATCTGTTATGTAAACTATGATTTTATTTATGATTGTTTCCTTGAATCTAATCTAAACTGTTATTGCAATTGTTTGCTTATAATGAACGATGATATATTATATAAGTATTTTTTAAATTCTCGTTCAATTACTCTCTAAAACTGAATTAGCGAGAAATCACTAATTAATAGTGAATATTTACTAATTGAAATAGTTAAAAGTGAACCACTATGAATTAGTGACTATGCACTACTTCAATTTGTGAACAGTCAACTTACCCACAACACACGGTTCACTGCGAATTGTTTTTTTCCGACTTCACGAAATTCACACAAAATATCCATAAATATAAAAACACTACTTACTAATAACAGTAGCCGATTTACCCCCACTTTACCTCCCTAAAAATCAGTCCTGCAGATTGGGTGGTGTATAGAGGCCTTTATATTTCAATTTTCAATCAATATATTACAAAATACCTATTTAATTATTAACATGTGTCAAAAATAATTTATTTGTTCGACAAAATATTTGAAAGAGACGTGATCATAGTGACCTAAATTAATAAAATACTGAAACCGTAAATTCGTAGAATTCTGTATTCCATGGCTACAGTGTTTTTTATATAAATGACAGTTGTATGCTGTGACATCATGGATACAAAACACGACTTGATAAAGATTTTTTAGTCTTTTGAACATGCACAGAAAAATTATCTAACTATTGGTGAAAACCCCCATTGAAATCGGTTCAGTAATTCCCGAGTCGATAAGCTTTATAACCAACATTCATTTTTAGGGTTCCGAAGAAACCCTATTAATCTCACTTTGTCGTCCGCCCGTCCGTTCTTTTCACTCAAAGCTAAATAGCTCGTAAACTATATAAGCTAGAAACTTGAAATTTTTACTGAACATGTAAAATAATGCCGTCTAGTAAAAGATGTACAAATTTATTGAAAAAAAAATTTTCAGGGGGGGGGGGGACTAAGGAGCTTTAGCTAGGTAAAAAAAATATTTTTTTATACCAAGGCATGTGGTACGTTAAAATGTATAACCAAACAAGCAGAATTTGACTCTTTTTCTAATATATTTTTCAAAAATAGTGCCTGTAAAGGGATTTAAAGCAAATCCAAAAAAACAAAAAAATTGTATACCAAGACGTGTGGCATGTCAAATTTACATCTCAATTAGTAGAATTTGACCATATTTTTTATTTTTTTTCTAACTTAAAAATGGCGCCTGTAGTGGGCTAAAAGTAGTATTTTATTTTGCCCCCCCCCCCCCCCCCTAGTTCTGTAATTACTGGCTCAAAATATCTGAAAAAAAATTTGGTAACGAGGCTTTGTTGGGACTACTATTTGGGACAAATACTAAGTCAACAATATAATTTTAAATTTTGGAATAATAGAGAGGGGCGTCATAGAATTTTTTATTTTTATATCTAGGCACGTGGGGTGTCAAAATGTACATCTCAATTAGTAGAATGTGACCATATTTTTAATTTTTTTTCTATTTAAAAAATGGCTTTTCATATCTCAAAAATGCATCTATAAGTGTCTCCAAACAGTCCACGTATGTCATACAATCGTGTATGTCTTGCTCGAATTATTATATACACTTAAAGAAGTTGATTCGTATACATTAACAAATAGAAGTTAGAATAATAATAATAATTTCGAAATCATTATTGTTTTAGTGAAATTTAAAGTGACTAATTCAATTATTGAAATAACTAATAATTCAGTTTTAGAGAGAAACATTTGTAATATAAACATTCAACACACGTGAAGAAGGAGTATAGATATTGACGATTGGAAACGTTACACATACCCATTTCGACAATAAGAAATAAATTGAAATAACATAAAAACAAGCTTAATACTAATACTCTATATGTTTGAAAATGTATATTTCTACACGTACCCACTCCCCTATATTCATTCTGCGGGCTTCACCTTGAACCATCTGTGACTGAGTGAGTCAATGATGAGGAGCGCGAGCAGTCTCTACGGGTTGTGTATCCGGGAAGTGGCCTGGAACACGGTATAGGTCCAGCAGATGCTCCATTATGAATCCCTAGATGCGCATCCATCTTGTGTCTGGCTATCGCAACGTCTTCTCCTACTACTTTTGTGTTTTGTAAAGGCGAGCGTTTAAATTGGCCGAACTGGTGGAAATATTTGAATGATTTTTTAAGGGGAGGGAGATTTTTATATGGAATGATAACAATGCTTTTTAATTATCTTCACATTTAATTAACATGGCTATTTCAGCTCTTCGATCATTTAACAATTTTATATGCCAAACGACTCCTTTGATTATAATTACAACTTTTTACTTTTTTATGCAAACATGAAATGTACTGTAAGTAAGGTGATCATGAAAAAATTCGAACTTGAGATTTTAACGGAATTGCACGTATTGAGGGTCCATGAATCATGTACGACCATTATCTCAATGACGTCTGTGTGTGTGTCCCTCTGCGTGTCTGTGAACGCTCTACAGCCAAAACGGTGAGACTTACAAACATGAAATTTTAAACTTAACTCAATCGTTCCCGAGTTTTTTTTTTGTTACCGATATTGCTGATTTTTCTGTCATCAATTCATCTAGAACGTTGGTAATTATTGCATTGTTGTTGTATTCAGTCCAATACTCGGAAAAAAGTATGATTTTAAACCCATTTGAATTAAAATAATCTTACATCAAACGCAAAATCTTAACAAAAGCGCTGTGTTGCATATATACAACGCTGGGCACGAATTTTTTTTTACAAAAGTTTCTTACTTTTTTATAATCTTCAAAATTATCTACTTTTGGATATACCGTTCTATTTGATTTTGCTGAGAAACGGTCATGTACCCCTCAAACTACCCCCCAAGGAGGAGTTTTAGGGGGTTGAAAACATTTTCCTGAAATTCTTTAGGGTCGATATATATAGTAAATTTTTTATCATAAAACTCTATCTTCAATAGTTTGGGCGTAAAACATAGTGGACGGGTGGTCTGGAACACCCGGTATGTGTATAAAAATGAATGTTCGTTTGTATGAGGTTTATAGACTCGGGAATTACTGAACCGATTTCAATGCGGTTTTTATCAATAGTTAGATAATTTTTCTGTGCAGTATCGTGGCTATTAATACATAGAATACAATTAATTGTCATTTATATAAAAACATAATTGCCATGGAATACAGAATTTTATAATTAACGGTTTGAATGAATTATTTTAGGTCACAATAAATGTAAAATATCGATATTAATTATTATGATTGTTGCTTACCTATTTATTTATTAACTTAATGTGTTCTCAAAGTACTAATTATTAATATGTTTATATGAACATTTTTTCTTTAAATATTTTTCTCGATCAACTATTCATGTTTGTTCCACCTGATACGATTCAGCCTGTATACGACCATGTGAAATATTATTTTTCACAAATCAAATAAAATATTTTAATGCCTTATTATTACTTTGGTATAATCACGATACTGAACGTTTGTTATTAAACAATAATTACATAGTCCACGTGAGCGAAGTCACGGGCATAGCTAGTTCTCAATAAAAGCAAAAGTAGAATAAAAATGAATGTAACATAAACCACGTACTTCATTAATATTTATACGTGAATTTACGAGTATAACCCTCTTATTATGCAATGGAGATTAAATTTAAGCCATAAAATAAAAGAGAAATTATATTGCTTGTCAATTGTTTTATATACATATATAAAAAGACTTAAACCATACAGAACACTGTATTACTACATGAACTACATAGTTTGAAATTGTTTGAAATCTTATAAAATATGTATACATTCGTACGACAATATGCACTTATAAAGAATTTGCGTCACTCAAAATATAATAGAGTTATTTACGATTTGCAGACTGTCACATGCAGCTCCGAGCACTATAACAAAACTTTATAATAGTTTGATAGTTTATGGATTGGAATTTTGCATATTTATGTATATTCCTGTGAGGAAATTCCACGGCCATTTGAATCTCAACCGTTAGGAGATACTGGATCTGGTTGCCACATCGGTAGATTCTCACAAATGTTTCTACAGAATAATTATTGCGTGTAAAAATTTGTAAGAAAATTGTGTTATTTTCAACACCTTGTAATTTTCTAATTACAACAAAAAAAATTTGTTTTCTGCTAAAAATAGTTTTGGCATATGCTCTATTATTGCGATATTATATCAAACATTTATAAAATTGTATTCTTTGTACAGGGTATATCAAAACTCTAAACTTAATTTTTTTCAAAATTTTCAAATGGAACACCTATATATTTGCACATTTTCGAATTGCCTATTCAATTCTTAACACATTTTATAAACTATGTTCTATACCTAAATCCAGTCGTTAAAAAGTTTATTGGAAGATTTTTAAAATCTTAACATATTTTATAAAAACAATACAACTTTATTATAATCCATAAAACAATTTGCTAGAACTTACAAACTTAACAACATAAAAATCTAGAAATTAAATAAACAAAATGATACACAAAACTTATTTTTTTTTGTTCAAAATGTCCACTAGCGGCGTTAAGACCTATTATTCAAATTAAATTAAATCTTCAAATAACTTTTTAACGGCTGGATTTAGGTATAGAACATAGTTTATAAAATGTGTTAAGAATTGAATAGGCAATTCGAAAATGTGAAAATATATAGGATGTTTCATTTGAAAATTTTGAAAAAAACTGAGCTGAGAGTTTTGATACATCCTGTACAGAGAATACAATTTTATATATGTTTGATATAATATTGCAATAATAGAGCATATGCCAAAACTATTTTTAGCAGAAAACAATTTTTTTTTGTTGTAATTAGAAAATTACAAGGTGTTGAAAATAACACAATTTTCTTACAAAAATGGTCATAATTTCTAAACCGCTCAGTATAATCCCATACATGCTTATATCAAAATGAAAAAATATACATTGTATTTAAAAAACATAACTTTGATTTGTAACGCACTTATGGGACATCCTATATAAATGTCACTATTTTTAAAATATGCTGCTTGTCTATCCTGACTACTTTTGTATTTAAAGTTTTCTTCCATTTGTTATAATAAATGAAATATTGAACTTTGACACAGTCGTAGCACACCCTGTATATACAATAAAAATCATATATACATATTCAAATATGATAAAAATAAATACTTATAACTTCAAATATTTACAAATATTATTTTGAATTTGCCGGTAAAAAATATAGACAAAGAGTCATAAACATAGAGCATGGATCTTATTATATTATATTATATATTATATTATTATATTATATTATATTATATTATTATATCAAAAACGACTAAAAAAAGGAGAAAACATGCGTTGGATATTTTGGTTAAACATGAGTGAGAAAATTTAAATTACAGGAAACTGTAATGTATTACATTTTTAAATACATAATGTCTATGGATGTCATCTGTTACCATGTATCATGTCTATCGCAATTCGCGCGCATTTGGCACGGGTTCCGTTGCGTTTCATTTTCGTTGCTTTACTAAAGGTTTATCCTCAACGCGCCTAAAGAAGTATAACTTCAAAAATCGGAAAAAATTTAGGGTGGGGGGCTGTTATATGTCAATCCAGTGGAATTCGACCTTTTTTTATTTTTTCTAACTCAAAAATAGTTATTCATTTTTCAAGGGTATCTATGTCTTCTGGACCACGTAACCTAATAGCAAATTATCATACTTACAATTAGAAAATAATATTAATACATATGAAAATATTAATTTTAATTATTATGATTTAATCAAGAAAAAATCAAATATAATTTTCTTATTTAAATTTTCCGAGTTCTATCGACTGCGCAATGTTGAACAACTAGTTATACGTATATGTATAACGATATTCGCTAAAATGGTTCGGAATAACGCGTTTGTAGATAACATGATTATGATAAATGTATCTACCGTATTCGATATGCAGCACTAGTTCAATTCGGTGTGAACGCAACATGTAGAACAGTACTTGTGATTATAAAAACAATAACCACTGATAATATAATATAATATTTTTATGTGAAAATGTTTATAATTTTATTTTGGCGTTGAAAAGATAATTTTGAAATTATTAATGTTTTATTTCGAACAAAATATGGATAAATATTATAATATTATTAATATATGGTAAGACTAAATCTCTATATTTCAGTTTACGAATGGATTTAAAAAAATACAGATTGATTTTAAAAATTAAAGTGGCTACGCTCATTAGGGTGGTTAAAGAATTTAAGATGCACGAAATTTTCATTAAAGTTAAATCTAAATAGCTTTCCTTTCTTTTATTTAATTTTGAAAATAACTATATTTATCACCAGTAAAACTAAAAAAAAAACACATTAATATACAACCCTTAATGAATATTATGATTGCCTTGACATAAATAGTTTTAAAACCATTTTTTCAATACTTTAAATCGTTACATTCCATTGTTTATTACTTTAAGGGTTGCACGCACACCCCCTATCTATCGATGAATGTACAAAATTTTTACTCTTTGTAATTTAAAATAAACCCATATTAATGATATTTGTGAATTTTCAAATTAATATCATAACTTATAATAGAACCACACTTTCAAAGGGAAAGTGTTCCAATAGCTTTGACTGGTATTTGACAGTGTATAAAGTATGTATATTCCGAGTGAATCTTTGTCACACGCATAACTCATGAACCACTGAACCGATATTAATAAAACTTGGTTGGATGGTTAGGTCTGGCTTGAGAACGGCCCCATTTCAGGGGTGACATCCCAAAATATATCTTTTTTCAAGATATCTCAAGAACTGTTACTTGAGAATTTTATAGAATCTTTTTTGTAGAGCATTAAATTTTCTATAGTATACTTAAGTCTACAATGTTTGTTGTAAAATATTTCCTTACAAAGATTTATCTCGATTTGCTTTAATAAATCGTCATTAGTTTTTTTATATTTTTTATTTACTTTGGCATATTAAATGTCATTTTGACGTTTACATAGCAGAAAAATTTAAATTTAGAATGAAATTGTCAAAAATTTAAAAAATTACGAATCAATAGCAGTTAATGAGAATACTTTATCGGTGTTTAATAATTAATTAACTACCTTTGCTGAATTCAGCACGTGGAAGCACTGTGCATTTACTTGGAAGATGTTTTTATTATGCATTGTTTTAAAAATAGAAAAATAAAACTGACAAGTTAAGTAATTGTCTTTAAAAATATAATCTCCACATCTATTAGATATTATTATGTATGTGTACCCAGGGCCGCGCCGCCCCTGTGTGCGAAGTGTGCGGCGCACACAGGCGCCAAGACAATAGGGGCGCCGCTATATAAGAAGAGTGGAAATAATATAATTTAAATATGTTTATTTATATTCTTACACATTTTAGACTCTTGTTGATTTTTTAACATAGCATACGTAATACATAGTTAAATATGTATTATTAGAAAAAAGTCAGTTATTTTGTTATTAATTGTATAAGTATACGATTAGATAGAACATCATAAATAAAGTATGAAAAAATTTAATTCGCGTTTTATTTTTCGCAGTAATTGGCAAGCGAAAACGAACTGGTTTGACCTATTTAGGAAAATATTATCTAATTATATAAAACTAGAGAACATTTATTTCGGTCAAAATTAACAAATAAGAAATAAAAATAAGTTGAGACATTAAGATTCGTGAAAAAAGAGGCGCTTCATAGGTTTCGCACACAGGTGCTGTGGAGGGTCGGCGCGGCCCTGTGTGTACCATTGAATACGTTAAATGGAATCATGAATATGGGCCATCAGAAGTAGTTTGCCAGGCCTGAAGAAGTTCAATATAAGAATATTGTCACATCATAAGTACATTATCAGGTAAATGCACTTCTCTTGCTACATACATACTATACATACAGGTGTATAAATATTTCAGAAGACCTGTATCGTACATGAACATTTCCCCGGCAATCCAGGTGCCATTACAGCTCTATCTATTTACTCCAGTGGAAGTGTCACTCGAGTAGTGCTCGTTAATAAATAACTATACAAAGATCAACGATTCGTTCAAACTATTTCTGTACCGCTAGATACGTATGACTAGTTTTTTAAACCTTTTTTTAATTCCAGTGAAGTGTATAATCAATTTACAGATAGATAATATAATATGTTAGCCATTCACAAAGTAATTACGTTACGTGTTAATTCACCTATAGAAATCGCTGTTTAAAATAGATAAAACTTCGAAAGAATGCTAATTAATCAAGGCAAAAAATCTCATATTAGAATTTTCTGATATCAATTTAATAATATTTATTATATTATTATAATATTATTATAATATTAATCAGTATTCTCACGTATCTCGCATTCATAGGATGGATTTTTTAGCCTTTGTTACATAATAATATGCCACATCCACTTGTCACAGGTGATGTAGTAAATACATTCAGACGATAGTAACGATAGTAACATTTGCAAATTGCATAAAGGTTATTATTGTCCTTCTTTTCGCGCGTCTGGTCTATCAAAAGAATGTTATTCTTTTCGTCAGCGGAAGAAGGGTCATTCACAGAGTTTATGACAGGTTTAAATCTGTCTAAAAGCTACTGTCAAAGTAGCTCCAAAACTGGCATAGTAACTCCGGTTTACGGTACCTTTCACAGTGATAAAAATAAAATCTGTAGGTAAATATCATTAAAGTAATTTGATATTAAGTAAAAAATGGCGAAATTGTTTAATGTTAAATAGCTCTGTGTAAAAAGTTCAGAGATAAAATCTAAAAAAGCAGTTTATAGTTAAAACTTTATACTTTTGATCTAAATATAGTTTTTAACACCATGCACCGAGACCGAAACAAAGTTTATAAAAATAGATATATTTTTTGCTTACTATCTCAGTACTATATAAGTGTATAAAAATTTAATCTGTAGAAGCATTAAAAAGAAAAAATTTCAAAATTTAAAACGCTCTTTTTTTACTGTAATTACATAGTTTCTAACAGTTTTATCTCTGTTGTAAGTATATTACAATTAAATTAATAAGTTTTATGTTTATCTTTATACAAAGTAACCCATTTTAGATGTCCACCCCTTTTAACTTTTTATGGCAGGTTTTATCGAAAAATATTTCAGAAAAAAGTTACACGGTTTGTAGGGGGACGGTTTCAAAGTCTATTTACTGTGCCAGGTTGCATTTTTAAGAGAAAATATTTCAAGCAAAACTTCCTTGTGTTTTTATGTATTAAAAGAATCTACATTAAAAACACCAAGTGTCCATTAAAAAAATGAAGTTGACCTTCAAATGACCTTGAAATCGCCATTTAAAGAAAAATTAACCATAGTATATCGATATCCTCCTCCAGACAATGCAACTTTCGTCTGTAATATTTTTCGATAGAACCTCGTCATAAAAAGTTAAAAAGGGTGGAGATTTAAAATGGGTCACCTAGTCATATGCATGTCAAATAATTGTGACAAATATCAGTGATTTTTGTTCGTTTGTTTTATAATGCCATAATTATTTGGAAAATAAATAAAAATTCAATTTGAATAGTTATTGAAAAGTAGAGCTTTTAATTTAAAAATATCTGCTACGTAAAGCGCAGTGCTTCCTCGTGCTAAATTCACAAAAGGTAATTAATTATTGAACAATTTAAATAAAAACCGATAAAGTGTTCAGATAAATTGACTGACATTTGTTAACCATTTAATTTTTATACAATTTATATTATTAATTTAATTATTAATTCGAAATTTTTCTTAAGACGCACCTGATTATTTTTTCAAATATTTTAAATTTTTTGACAATTTCAATCTAAAACTAAAATTCAAACGTACATTTTGATAATCTACATGCCCCTCCCAATTTCACCAAAATTTTAAATAATATTATTGACTTTAGTATTTGTCGTTGCTAGTCTCACTAAAGCCCTGTTACCAATTTTTTTTCAGAGAGGGAGGGCAAAATAAATTATTGCTTTAGCCCTTTGCAGGCGTCATTTTTAAGTTAAACAAAAAAATAAAAAATGGTAAAATTCTACTGATTGAGATCTATATTTTGACACTCCACACTTAATTTTTTTTTAGATTTGTTTTGGAGTCCCCAGCCGGCGCCATTTTTGAATTAGAAAAAAATAAGGTATAGGGCCAAATTCTACTGGTTTGGTTATAAATTTTGACATGGCACATGTCTTGGTATAAAAATTCTGGGTTTAGCTCATTATTATATAACTATATTATTTTTTTATTAACATTTTTGTATGTATCACTTTACATGTTCAGTGAAAATATCAAATTTCTAACTTATATAGTTTATGAGATATTATATTTTGCTTTGACTGAAAAGTATGAACGGACGGATGAGATTAATATGGTTTCTTTGAACCCTAAATCTTTTTAGGGTTCAAAGAAACCATATTAATCTCACTTTAATCTCACAGTTTTCTTAAACTGATCATAGGTTTTTGGAAAAAATTATCATGCTGGGGTCTCACTGTAATTCAAATGTTTTTGTAATACGAGCCTGTATATACTCGTGTATAATATTGTTACATAGAGAATCTTAGAAGTTCGTCTTTGAAAAGACAAGCTCATTTATATCACAAGACAAAAGTTTTTAGTACTTTGTTATTCTTGACAAAATTGACATTCGCTATCTTCTATTAAAATTGACACACACTCCAAACGTGAGCATAAAATTGAAACCCCAATTTTGTAGAATAGTGTAGATGTTCTGAAAAAGATGTGCTTAAATAAAATTTAAATATAATTCAAATTCAGTATATTTACTTTTATAATGATTTACTGATCGTTTATGTAACATTACTGTAAAAACATGTTATAATATTAATATAGTATTAGCATTTTGCTTCCTCGTCATATCGAATATACGAGAAGCTTTTTGATTGTTTTAAAATTAAAAAAAAATTGTTGTCCGATTTCAAAATTTTAACTTGATATTTCCGTTTCAGGTCGAGACAAACATTTTTTGTTCTGTGTCTGTCGGTATGTCCGTGTGTGTGTATGTCTGTCTGTCTGTCCCCTGATTCCTTGTCACACGCATAACTCATAAACCACTGAACCGATATTAATGAAACTTGGTTGGTAGAGTCTGGCTTAAGGACAGTCCCATTTCAAAATTATTAAAATCGTGTGTAAAGGAGAGGGGTGTATATAAGTATTTTATAGAATCTTTTTTGTAGAGCATCCAACTTTCTATAATGTAGGTCACTACAACGTTTGTTGTAAAATATTCCCTTACAAAGATTTATCTCAATTTGCTTTAAAAAAATGTCATTTTGACGTTTGCATAACAGAAAAATTTAGATATAGATTGAAATTATCAAAATAATAAAAATATACGAAAAAATAATCAGGTGCGTCTTAAGAAAAATTTCGAACTAATATTTTTTAGTAAAATTATATAAAAATTAAATGGTTAACCAAATTCATCTGAATTTTTTATCGGTGTTCATTATAATTGTTTGATAGTTAACTACCTTTAGTGAATTTAGTATGAGGAAGCACTGTGCATTTACTTGGCAGATTTTTTTTGATATTGGCTGAATTTGATTAATGTGTACCTACCATGTCCCTAGTAAATATGAAATAGGTAAATTTTTAATACATAATAATATTTTATTAGGATTATGGCTAGTGCTGAATATATTATTTCATGGCAGTTATGTCAATAATGGACTCATGACAAACATGTTTCAGAAAACAATTGAAATGAGTATTTTTTCTGTATTTTTATTTACAATACATACGTGTAATTGTAGCATTTTCATTAAACTTATTCTTAATTTTAACACAAAACAAAAATGTAACGTTTTGTTCCAATGACTGCCTAATTGGAAAAACTCCATAAGAATTTAAACTACATATATACATATGTATATATAATGAATACTATGATTGTATACACTGTGTAGGGTGGTTATAGTGCATATAATATGGTTGAATATGTGATGTATACACGTTACCATATTAATCAACATAGTAGTTGGTGTTCGGAGCTGTATATATCCCAATACGAATTTACTGAAATCAGATACATCCATTAAACATTTAACATAATATTATAAATAGTCGTACGATAGATGAACCTGCTTCTTGTCTCGATCTAGAAGTCACCATATTATTTCCTGAGAATAATTATTAGACTGCACTTCATGGACCTACCTAATAAATAATACTGTGTTGTTGTTTGGTAGGTACAACACACATGAATAAACGTTTTCCGTAAGTCTGCCTAGTGCTCAGATGGGGCAGAAATATATCATCAGCTCTTGCACTATACATATATAGAGATATACAGTGTTGTTCGGTAGATATAATATATGTTACGAAATAATAAATAAGCTGTTAGTGAGAGTTAACTTACAACCACTTATAGGCACGTATGTGGTTTTCATAGAACATACCTAATTTCGGAATACCCCTTATTTTCAACATAAGAGCCTCATTGGGGCCTTGGGGCATACCTACTATAGCCATACCCCTTATTTTCAACATAAGAGTCTCATTAGGACGTACCTAATTTAGGCATACCCCATCGTTACCTCCTAAGAACCTCAAGCAACTTTAGGTTACCCCCAAAAAAAATTCTAGTTGGGAAGTGCATTTAAACTTTTTTGCTTTAAGTGCTTTAAATATTTTTCTCAATCAACTTTTCAAGTTTGTTTCACTTGATATGACTCATCCTGTAGATACTCAATACTTTTATTTTGATACAAAGTACTTTTAGCATCGAATAAAGTTTCCGATACTTACTTCGTATCGAAACAAACAAGCAACAAAACACAGCACGAGTGAATGACTAACGAGGACTTCTAGTTAGAAAACATGTATTATTGAATATGCATAAAGTTTTTAAGGACGTATTTAGTGTTACTGATTACTTAAACTAAAAATATACACCTCAACCACAATAAAACAATGTCACTCGACACGTGAAGCGAGATAAGCCATTTTAGTATATATATATAAGGTTTGATCAAAACTGAATCAGACTGGAACTGTTAGGCTCCTGATGAGGACTTTTTGTGAATTCGAAACACGTGTCGAGTGACATTGTTTTATTGTGGTTAAGGTGTATATTTTTAGTTTAAGTGACTAAGAAACCACAGTTTCTCCGTTTTTCCAGTAGTGTTACTGATTAACTAAATCGGCGACCTTAATTTTTATTTGGTATATTTTTTCGTATATTGGGTAATGAATTAATAAGTGTCGAAATCAGATGCGTGTTTTTATTGAGTAAGTATACTTTTAACCTTCAAGAGGCGCACTAACCTGTCTTCCCGATTCAGGCGCAAATGGGTATGTCATATCCATTTTTCTTAAATAATTGATTTTATCGATTGTTTTAAATTTTGACAGTAACATTACAAGGTTCTATTATGCTTCTAATTTATGGTTAATTAACTGTAATGTTGATAATAATTACAGTGAACCTGTAGTGTCCTGTAGATATTTCATAAAATCAAGATGGCACCACATTGTTAGAGAAATCTTGCTAAGTGTTCCTTAGTCTTAAGTTGAACCTATTTTACGTCGATCTCACAGGTCTGCTTTATCATATATGTACATAGTTAGAGTATCACAAAGAATAAAATTCTGAGGAATTTTGATTTTTGGTGTACGTTACTATGGTGCCAGTTTATAATTTGTTTGTATCCGAGTTAATTAAACCTTGGTTTATGTAACAGAATAAAGATAATCGTTTATGTCAATATAATTTTGAATATAAACTGTAGATTTGTCTATTTTTCAAACGAACTAGCAAAACTAACACTATAGAGATTTTGTTAAACGAAACAGTTTTTAAAAGGTTAATCTTGACATATCACGAAAATGGTTATATCTAGAATAAACTTGGTTTAAAATGTTATAAATAAACTATTATACCCTTATTATAATTATGATATCTGCATCATTGTCATCAATAATTTTATTAAAAATGTTCACAATATTCATTTTTGTGTACAGTTCTAAATTAAAAGTTATGAAATTAAAGAATCACTTTGACTAGGACTTAAATTTAGGCGATACTTAACGACTTAAGCATTATTCAAATAGTTGGTGTAACAATTTAAAAAATATATTTTTAGCGATCTCATCGCTAAATTTAAGCGCTGAGTTCGGTCATGTTGAAGGAAGACGACATTGTCCTTCAGTGCTGCCAACCGCTTTAAGTGAAATTATACTAACAAATTTGGCCCAGTTACCCCCTTGGTCCAGATACCCCAACTGACATTACCTACAAAAACTGAAAGAATTAACTTTAAGAAAATATTTTTTCTTTCTTATTTAATATGAAATAATTAAGCTAGAAAACATGTTTATATATGGAATCGTGGGGGTCGGCCGGCGATTTAATGCGTCGTAATGAGATTACTTAAAATGGTGGGTGCGCACGATGCTTAGATTTTTAGAAAAACGTCAAAACGAGCCCCAACGGTACCAGTTAAGGGTTAAAAGTATAAATATGACAAATATTAATATTTAAGACAATTAATAAGTAACATTGCTAGAATTAAACACAATCACGCTACTACACCAAATTATCCACATATAAAATAAATAAACAACACGTCAATACCTGTAGCTGTGACAACATACATATAATATTATCTACATATCAAAATGAGATATACATCAATCACTTATCTTTAGGTTATGAAAAATATCCACTACTGAAATGTCGATATTTCAATCAATTTTCGTGGGGCAATTTCTAACAATAAATGTAAGTTTTAACAATTAAATTATATGTAAAGTTTTAGCACCAGTCTTGGCTGCTTTAAGAGCAAGGTATACGGTTTTTTGGAATTGATGAGCTTCTTTTTATAATTCTCATGAACTCATTTACTATTTAAACGAATACCTCTTTATTAAACAATCTTTATTAAAAAAATAATTACCAAAGTCCGCAAATGTAGATTGTTTTTTTAAATTATAGCCTTTTTTCTATAGTAATGGATAAAATAAAACCAGTAATAGGCACCCAGTGATGGACACTTGCTAATGATTACAAAATGTTAAGTACTACGACACAAAAGTTATAAAATAAATAATTGTATAATTTGAAACAATGTAAAGTAGATTGATAATATAATAATTAATAAATAGATTACACTACAAATTAGTTTAATGTTCACCAGTTTGACACCCATTAGTCAATTGTCATCAAATTAAACTGGCTTACAGTTAAGTATCTATAGATTATGATTCGGTAATGGCATGCAGTAATCAAATATCAACAAATAGGTGCCTAATTCTAATGTAATACCTACATTTCATTAAACAAGAGTTCAACATTGAAGTATGATCAAAGACTGGTGCTGCAGTACCTTACCGTTTATATATATTATGT
Organism: Sialis fuliginosa; assembly: GCA_961205875.1. Taxonomy (NCBI): domain Eukaryota; kingdom Metazoa; phylum Arthropoda; class Insecta; order Megaloptera; family Sialidae; genus Sialis; species Sialis fuliginosa. The sequence goes on from OY540812.1 coordinate 32,816,801, forward strand.
TGGGTGGGTAACACCAGTTTCAATGTGCTATATTATAATATAGCACATTGGAACTGGTGTTACCCACCCAACATGCCCCAACACACGTTTCACCACGAATTGTTTTTTTCTGACTTCGTGAAATTTACACAAAATATTCACAAATTATATACCTAAACCTAATCTAAAAACGGAATCATTTCAATATTTAGTAAGAAAATCGTGTAAAATTATATTTTCAAACTCCCAGGAAACACCAGGTCTTGTCTTAGAATTTGTATTAAAATCAAAAATAAATAAATAAATAGGTTAGCAACAATCATAATAATTAATTTCGATATTTTACCTTTCTTGAATATTTCAATTTTCAATCAAGTGACCTAAATTAATAAAATACTGAAACCGAAAATTATAGAATTCTGTATTCCATGTATGCATAGGTAATATGTTTTTATTTACCTAAATGACAGTTGTATGCTGTAACATCATGGAACAAAACACGATTTGATAAAGATTTTTTTAGTATCTTGATGTTAAATCTTATATTTTCATAAAATATTAATAGCCACGATACTGCACAAAAAAATGATCTTACTATTGATAAAAACCGCATTGAAATCGGTTCAACAGAAAATACTGTTTATTATAATTATAAAAAATTATAAAAATAAGTATTATTCTTGAATACGGAATTAAAATACCAATATATTATAACTATCCCTATCCTGTTATATTTACAACTAGCTGTGCCCGCGGCTTCGCTCACGAGGACTACGGAATTATTGTTGAGGATTTTTGAAAAATAAAGTTGAATTATTTTAGATCTTTTTATTCTACAAAAAATTCTTTACTACGTTATTTTATTCAATATTTAACGGTTTAAGCAGCGTATTGCAAAATAGCGCGCTGGCGGCAAACTTTTTTCCGACTTAATTATCGTCACTGTTTATTCTTTATGTTACAAAATATATACTAAAACAGACAGACAGACGTTGAGCTTTATGTATATATATTAAGAATATAAGAGTTAATAACATTAATAAGCTATGTTTATTCATGAACGTAGTTTTCAAAAATAAGTAATTCAACAACCATCCACATATAAAATAAAACTATTACAAAAACTAGACAAGAACAATAATAGAAAATGTTTCACTGTTACAAATGAAAATACTTTAACAAAACATTCAAAGTTAACACACTTGTTATCATAGGTAATGAGAAAAATAATGAAATTACATACTGTTGTATAAGAGTAAAGTATTTTCACAATCTAACCTCGCAAACAAGTTAAATCTACACACACATGTTGCTTAGAATGTTCGTGCAGTAAAAATACTGAAATTACACATGTTTATAAAAAACAGTAAATCTCTTCACATTCTAGGCTCGCATATCGATGAGACTATGAATGCATTGATCACTTAGAATGCGCTAGTAGATTTTTTCGTGTAGCTTGACAAATATATCGGAGTTATCCATGAATATTTTCTTTCTCCAATTTTCTTTTGTTGTTTGCTTTTTTAGGCGGAATTAAACGGGACTATTTGTTTTTCATTTAAAAAGTCAATACCACGAAAATAAAATGGAAGACTTACTAAGAATTTCAATCTTATCGAGTAGAAAATCTCTAAAAAATGTTTATACGTGTAATTCAATTATTTAGTTTGTGCTTTTAACTATACTACCTAATAACAATTAATTAGTGTGGATTTTTAATCTTTGATGAAGATACAATTCTTTCAAAAGCTCAGTATGTAAATTAAATAGTTGTTAAGTAATAATATTTAATAGATAATAGTTATTGTATATTATGTAAATACCTACCTAAATACAGTAGGGTCTTTTTTTACGTGGTAGATACGTTCCAGATAGCAAATCGCGTGTAAAAAATCGCTTTAAGAAAGACATTAGCATATTGTAAAATTAAGATACGTTCCATAATTTTCCAAAACCCTGTTAAACCAAATAAGTCAATCAAAACAGACCGAAAATCGAGTAAAAAAGTTTCTGAAAATTCACGAAAGTAAGAATGTCTAAAAAAAAACACAAAGAAAATGATTTAGAAAATCTGACACGGATTGATGTAAAACATAAAATAAAATAAGTTTGTTTTTGAATTTTATCTATTCAATTTCATTGAGTAATAATATTTTTCTGTATTTTTTTATCTGAATTATCGTCACTATCTAAGATACAACTCGGCACCGTTTATGAACTGGTGCAAAATCTTGTCAAACGAAGATTTTAATAACAACAATTCTTTGAATTGTTAGTTTTCATTTGATACCCCACTCGCCGAAACGGGGAATTTCTGAATTTGCATGAAAATCGCACCGTATAACTTCAAATCCGCGTAAGAAGAAATCCACAATTTTTTCGTAATAGTTATGAACAATAAAATTATAATGTAAACACGATCAACATTTTTCTCGTGAACGGTTAAACGGGCTCTGACGATTTTTACGTCGAAATTTTTGTTCATAAACGTAAATTCTATAAATATTCCCCCGAATATAAGAACATTGAGTTTGTTTATAAAAATATCAATTGTTTATATATAGTTTTTTGCATTTGAAAGGCAATTTTCATTGCACGTTATTGTACATTTTTTATGAAGACTATTTTTAGTTCGCTTTTTTTTAATAGAAAAATATTTTTTTTTTATAAACAATTAATATTTTTACAAACAAATTCGATGTTTGTATATCCAAAAGCATATTCCTATAAAAAAAATTAAAAATTATTAAAATTCGTTTAGCCATTCATGAGAAAAATGTTGATCGTGTTGTAACTTGTAATTTTATTGTTTATAACTTTTGCAAAAATATTTTTTTTCAAAATAATTCAAAATCCACTTTAGAGCTCAAAAAAAGATTTTAGATGTTTAGTAGCCAACATGAAAAAATTCAAGCTAAAATAAAAAAATCTTGTAAGCAGAAAATTCCAAAAATTTGGATTTCGACCAAGTCCGATCAATACTAAAATGCTAAATAGGTTGCTTTTTTGTACCTCGCATTTTTTTGTGTGTGGCTGTGTTATCAAAGAATATCTGACTATGAAATATAGAAAATATACTGCGAATATTAATAAATAATGCACTCTAGACCAGACATCGGTATATATATTTGTTCATAAATAAACTGATAGATGACATTTTTAATGTTAATTTTGAGCACGTAATGTAACTGTGCTTGCTAGTACCTGACGTGTCTCTATACACCCTCACCTTATCACTGCCTCCCGCCCTCCCCCATACAAATAGCACACCCCCTTACATTGGTTATGTCATATTCGATGTCGGTTTTTGAAATGGTTTTGTAAAAGCAGTACTTAAACTTTTTCTGAATTTATAACAAAATTATTTTTAAGTATCAAATTGATCACATCCTTAATATAATAATAAGCTCAACGTCTCTCTGTCTGTCCGTTTGTGCGCTTTTAACTCGAGAACCACTTATCCGATTTACATGTTATCTTTGGTCGGATTATAGGATATATTTTGTTACATTAGGTAACATAAGGAATAAGCAGTGATGAAACTAATTACAACCCTCCATACGTGACGGTGGGTGAAATATTAACTCCCGTGCAAAGCCGGGGTGGGTCCGCCAGTATAATCTTATATAAGTGTACAACTCAGGAAAAAATTAAAGAACAAAAAAATACTGGATAAAACAACGACGGGCCCACAGGCCCAATACAATCCTTGTCGAAATAATTATTGGTTGATACTATAAATCGATAACACTTATTAATACTAAACCCTGTATCAAATTTCATAACTGTATCACAATGGGTTCTCAAGATATTAAATAAAAACGAATTTTGGGTAAATTCTTTGGAGGGCTGTACCTCTCATGAAAAACTTCCGAGCAAATGAAGTTTTTTACTTAAAATTATTTTCTCAATTTACTGTTAAAGTTTGGCACTACAGCCCTGAATCACGTTATACGTTAAGAAAGAGGGGGGGTCAACAAGTGACGTGGTTTTACAAGGGGAGAGGAGTCACAAGCTTCGTGACGTCACATCTAAAAAATCAAAACATGAATTCTAAGAGCAATAATATAAGGAAAAATTAATATTTTGTTAGTAACTCGAGATCTGTGGAGAGTTATTGGGAAAATTTCAAACTTGCATGGAAAAATTTCATATAAATAAAAATATTATAAACAGTATCTAATAAAAAAAATTATTTTGTTTTTTCGTTGATTTTGAGTACCTTATTATTATTCACAGCAGGGAGGGGGGAGGGTCACACAAATGTGACAACTTGTGACAAAACCAAGGGAGGGGGGGTAAAAAAAACCATGAAGTTTGTGTGACGTAATTTATGGATGGTCCCTAACAGTGGATGTCTCCAGGGTCCTTTGAAAGATATTGTCCTGAATATGTCCACTAGAATGTTTATTAAAAGTGATCAGTAACATTTTTCAACTGCTGGTTTATTGAGCGCTCTTTCACTGCCGACAACTGAATTTTGTATGAGTTTTGCTATGTTATAAGTTCTTGGTGTAGTTTGTCATTTAAAATGCACCTTGGACTATTTTTCATTTTAGTCTAGTGATATTCGTTGTAGCAGATTTGAATATAACATATTTATGCTTTCTAATAGCAAAAACCACTCATACGTACATTTAAATAAAAAGCTTACATTAAAATGAAACCATGCATTTGAAATAATAAATAGTAAGTACTTACATATTTTGAAGTATAGAAATATTACTGTAAATATCTGTTAATTGATTTACTAGAAATTTCCTACTGCTTTGAAATCAAAACATTTTTTAAGTTTATTAAAATAACAATTTAAACTTTTTTCAATACGTACCTGGCCTAATTATTCAATATAAAATGTTTCATTATTAGATCAGTATCTGAAATATCGTTGATTACCCTTTTAAATTTTAGACATTTTTATTAGAAAATGTATTTTTATTTATACCTAATTACGTAAATATTTAATACAAATTTTTGGTTTAATATAACAATAATGGATTTCCTTATAAATCATCAATATTTTTATAAACTATAACAATTAACAACAAACGAACAACAAATATTCACAACTAATCCGCTTATAGTATAAGATTTAACTATCATATATTATTAATATGTTTAAACTTAAAGTTTATGGTATAGTTGAACAGAATCCAAAGTTTAACTCAAACTTTGGATCAAAACTGAAAGAATTTATGTATGTATATTGTATACAGGGGTTATTTTAAGAAAAAATTTTCAACTGCAAATACCTTTTCTTTTGCTTTTTTTGTTCTTCACTTTGTATATTATTCTTTTAGAAAATATAGTGACCTTTATTTTTCAACTTCACAAGTTAGCTTTTACAACTGCAGTTTTCATTTTTGGAACTCTAGAAACAAGTTACACACTAAAATAACCCCTAATTGTATATATTCTTTCAGTTTAGATCCAAATTATTGGGTTCTGTTCTACAATAACATAAACTTTAAGTTTAAGTATATAAAAAATATATAATAGTTAAATTAAATAAGCTAATACCTATATTAATTAATAAATAACTATCTTGTATATTAATTCAACCCAAGAATTCCAATAATGACTAACGTAAATAATAATAATATTACATATATTGTACAAATACATTAGGGTGTCCGGACTAATTGGAATATTAACGGGACACCCCCTCAATCTGTTCTTTGTGACAAAAAAATAAAATTGCCAGTTGCACAAACTCAGTGTTAATAATAATGCAAAGTTGTAAAAATACTAAGAAAAGTAATGTAATTTTGGCACCTCATAACCAATTTTAGAAATAACTGAAGAAAAATTAAAATAAAAAAAATTAATAAATTGCATTTTATTTTGAACAATATGTATAATAAAAACAAACATTTTCTCTTATTTTTTTAATATTTTGGTTTTGAGCAAATTAGAGATGATGAGATTGATAAAATGAGATAACGCCACGTTTGACAGATAGTCAATAACAACTAAATAATGTGTCTCTATTGTTGTTTCCATACCCTACTTTTCACTTCACAATAAAATATCTACTTAATTTATAGAAAGTGTTAATTTTTTTAATGCTCTGAAATTTGGTATGGGGTTATAATATTGCATTATAACATATATTATAGCATATTAACAAACTTTCTTAGTGGATTTTTTCATATTTTGAAAATTATACGTAGTTTGTTCTGACTATGATTTAAACGTGCGGTAATATATTACAGTTTCGGTCAGTATTAAAATAAAAATGGCAAGATAAAATGTGAGCAGTAAAAAAATGGAAACAAGCGGTAATATATTATGAAATGGGTGGTTGAATAAATACTTTGGGAAGTAAAATAAATGATTGGGCAGTAACACGTGAGCAGTAACTAAATCAGAATCGGTCCGTTAGAAATATTGGGGTAAGCGGTAATCATTTTTTCTGAGAAGACAATTTGAGATGGACTCTTTCGGAGAATAGGGGGTGGGGGGGTCTTGTTTTTTTTTTGAATTGGCCCAATAAAAACAATTTCCCCCTCACCCCAAAAAATATCTTGGTTACGCCAATGTAGCGGGGGATGAGGTCCCTTTACCCACCACTGGTTACACCGATACGACCGCGCCTCACTGTCACGTCAATCCGTCTATTTTTTCAACCAAAAGTCAACTTGACTTTTACCGAACTGCCGAACTATTTATCTAACTGCCGAACTATTTATTTAATTGCCCAATTTAATTATTTTACCGCTCAAATAATTATTGCACTGGCCATTTAAATTACTGCTCGAGTAGGTTTTTAACTGCCGCTGTAAGATTAAATAAGTTACCAAAATCTTGTATATTACTTGCTACATTTTACTGCTACAATTGATTTAATTTCCGCACAAAAAGTTTAATACTGCCCAAATGAATTATTAACCGCCCAATGTTACCGCCCGAATATTTAAAAAACTGCTCAAATAATGACTTCTAGTTTGTTCTTAGTTATTATGACAACTTTGCTTATAAAACCACCTGTAGAAGATCAAATAAACTAAATTTTGGTATACATACATTATTTAGTTTTACATCAAGAAGTAAGACTTGATTCCCAAATGTCATTTCGAAATTTGAAATTTTTTTGTGCATTACATTTGTTGTTACATCTATCCTGGGACACACTGTATATTAAAGTATCATATTTCTACCCATAATACTTCTAGATAAATTTTCGAAATGATACACGGACAACAAATACTAATGTTTCATTTTCAAATAATGTATGAAACAGTGGATAAGCTTTTCCGGGAGGTTTCCGGGTGAGAATAGCAGTATCCTTTAAGAGCACTCATAACCGGAAGTGGGTCAGCCGATAGACAGGAAACGGAGAGTGTTTTGTTAAAGAAAATACACACGACGTATTTTTTGTTTCCATGCCCTTTTTGAGGTGCAGCAATTTATGTTTCATCAGACTCGGTATTTTTGAAACATGAGTACATAAGTACCCCTCTTTTCCCTCATTAACAATGTTCTTCTTCATAACGTAGAATGTATTTTTTTAATTTTTTTATATATTAACAATTTTAAAATGCTAAGAAAATATTATAAATTTTTATGAGAGACTTTTGCGATTGTTATTTTGACTTACTGTTATTTCTATTGAACTGCAAAAACCATAAATCAGTTAATAAATTGGAAAGAAGATTTGTATCATCCATAATGTTATCTTGTACTTTATTATACCCATACATATAGTATAAGTAAGTATTGTAATACCGATTTTATTCGAATTCCGGATTTTGATGGAATTAACCAATCTTCTGACTATTTTCGCCATATCAGTCAGTCTGTATGTAGACGCTGTAACTCAAATATGAAAAATCGACATTTTATATTTAAGATTAATTTTTGTCTGGGAAGAAAACCTCATATTTTTGACAACGATCTTTCAGTCGGATATGGATGTTTACCGATGTCAATTTTTGAATTTTTCGAATTATTTTTGAAACGGTATAATTTATTATTTGTGTTCAATTGATAATTGTTTTTAAAATTAATTAAAATTATATTTCAAATGGTTTATAACAGGGAAATACATATCTCCCATGAGTATCATGGTACTTTCTTATAGGTATTACAGAGATTGAATACTATACGTGTCTACCATTGGTACGTATGAGACATTCTAAGGCCACCCACACTTTGGACATGAATTTGTATCGTATGTAAACCTACGACACTGGTCTTACGAATTGAGTGCGCATATTGGTTACGTATTTCTCCATCAAAAAAGCAGTTGTGTTCCCGTGGTGTCGCATTCGTGATATCTCTGGTGCGCATTAAATAACACAGGCCGACATCATTTTTGGTGTCTCTACTTAAATAGGTAATTTCGGAGGCTTTTGGCGTGCTGAAACCAAATCCGTTGCTCAAATTGCTCCGTCACGTCAGGTTTGTGATATAACTAGAGATTGGAAAAATAGTTGTTATTTTCAATGAAATAGTTACTAGTTGAATTTTTTTTCGGAAAATAGTTGGTAAATAGTTTTTTTTACGATTTAGTAATAATTAGTGCAAACGAAGCAGTAAAAAGTGTTGCAAATAGTTTTAAAATAGTTGGAAAGGTAGTTGCAAATAGTTGATTTCAAATTGTGTTCAATCAAACCAGATATGTAGTAAAAATTACAATAAATGCATTTTTACGCAATAGTTAAAAAACTATTTTTCCAATCTCTAGATATAACATAACCTAAAAGTGTCGATTTTGGTAATATTTAATAATTTATTAGCAAGTAGGTAAATTTGTTCTATCTTTCCTCTTTATAATAATTTTTTACTTTCTACTATACGATTATGTGTCACCGAAGTTTGAAGTTATTGTTGTATTTAATGTATAGTAAAGTCCATTGTGTCACTGTGTCTCATATATTCAAACTAGGGGCCTTGCCCCTGGGCGCTACGCGCCCCAACCCCAAATCGTGCCACATTTGATAAAATATTGATTGATAAGATATAAATTATTTTTTTATATTAACTTCTGCCATATCAAATTATTATAAAATATTTCACTGTAATTGTTTTAAACGCTGATAAGTAAATAATTCTTGAATTTGGCGGGAATAATCATTTATCATTATCACTTTTCCATTAATATTACGATTTACATGTACAAATCACTCTAACCTCAAACGTACTCGGGTCTCAGCCTTCGGCTGCGACCCTCGTTTGTTTATTTTATGCCCTTATCAATAAATTTTGATACTTTAAAAAATTACCAATAAATTATTTCGAATATCAATTTCCATATTATTTTGCGTTCAACATATTGAAATAATGCGTAGAAGCATGTTCTATGTTATTTATTAGGTTAAATTATTTTATTACGATCTTTATTTTATGTTATTTACATAATCTTATGAAAAAATACTAAATTACAATTTTTTAAGACCACACCCCTAACTTAATTATTATAAAATATAAATTTTTGGGTAAATAACATCAATTTCACAACAACCGAATGATTAAAAACTATTTGTTTGTAAAATTGTGTAAGAATACAAATTTTTGATTTATTTATTATTTTTATATATGTATTTCTAAAGTTTTTAATTTTTGTTCAATTTCAAACAGAATCAATTTTTTACGTCATGATTAAAAAATAAAAAAATGAAATATTTTTTATACGACGCTACTGATTTTATTATTTTTAAATATAAATTTTTAGATAATGTCATATCAATCTCACAATTTTTAAAAATAATAGATCATTAGATACAAATTTATTAGAAAATGAGCATAGTAAATTTTTTTCATACGCTCATGATTTATTTATTATTTTCATATTTTTCTGAAATTTATAATTTTTCAACAATTTCAATCAAAATCAATTTTTCAAGTCACAGTTAAAAAAAAGCAATTTAATTTTTTTAATACGACCCCTCTGACTTTATTTATAAATTTTTAGTTAATGTTATGTCAATCTTACAACTTCCAAAAAATAATAAATATTTAAATAAAATTTGATTAGAATATGATAATTGTAATTTTTTTACACGCCTCTGACTTTTTTATTATTTTCATATTTTTCTGAAATTTTTAATTTTTGAACAATTTAAAAAAAAACAATTATAAATATTTTTTAATTCGCCGCTCCTGACGTTATTATTATTAAACATAAACTTTTTGGTATTAAATATAAATAATTAGACTAATTTCATCAATATTCTGTACACGCACCTGATGTATTTGAGACAAAAACTGCTGTTTATGATTTCCTTGTTGGTATTTTTGATAATTTCAATCAAAATCTATTTTAACGTAGTAATTATAATTAATTCACAAATCTGACATTTTAAAATTAATCAATTATTTCATCAGTGTGTTTTTTATTATAATGTCAATAAAAAATCCATGTGTTTTCTTCTTTATAAATGTCATATACTGACAGATGTAAACAAAACACAACAGTCAAATGTTAGAATTTAGTAAATTCTCGTAAAAATTGTATTTTTCAAACTACCATCACACTACCTGGCAAAACAAACGACTATTGCCGAAACTCCTAAATTCAGTTGGAAAGCAAATTGTGTGCCAATTTTACATGCCGTTTTTCACAAAAAAATACACATCACAGAAATTATTATAGTGTTGTGGAAAAAAAATAGCCTAAGCACTGTATGAAGGACGAATCTAAAAACAGTGAAAATTTGAAAAAAATCCACTGAAAGGTTTATGATCGTATAAATTTATAGTGGCCGGACAGACATATAAATTTTAAATATATATATATATATTAGGGTTTATATTATAATGTAAGACTAGTATATATCTGTGAAAAAAAATTGTACAGTAAAAAATAAAAATTCGTTTTAAAGGGGAAAGATACTACTATTTCTTACCGCGAACAAAAACTTAAGAAAAAAGTCTCTACTTGGTAATAAATTCTTAAACATTGCCAAAATCGTAATTTTGACACTTAGGTTAGATTATATTAAAAACTTGACGTGATGGAGCAATTCGGGTGTTGGATTCGGTTTCATCACGCCATAAAACTACACTACTCAACATATTGAAGTAAAGACACCAGTACAAAAGTATTTTTTGTCGGCCTGTGTAATCTGTATCTTCTAGATAATTCTTTTCTAATTCGGAGACTGCGGCAGCGTTGTCGTTGCCATCGTAGAACCGAATAGGTGCGTTATACACTCGCGGAAAAAAATAAAGGATCACCTAAATTTTTTTTGCTCATTTTCAAAGTAGTGCCGATAGGTCAAATATGATCCTTTTTTTACTTATAGGATATGAAAATTGAAGGAAATTTTATCATCTTTTCGAATTTAGGGGAATTTTATGTTATTAAACTTATTTTTGTGACCAAAACGCGGTTAAATAAATAGATGAATTCGGTGAATTTCATCGTATTATGGCGGACTTAAATAATGACCACAAGCTGGGTTATCTACGCGTGAAGAAATAAACCTTTGAATATATTCTAAACACTATACGACCTAATCTAATCCCACAAACATTTGTGTCCGTACACCAAGTTAATAAATTTTTCTATGTGCATTTTGTACTTTCAACGCACGGTGTGTATTAGAGCTGGGCGCGGGCCCTGAATTTTTTGGAACACATCGGGCCACGGGCGTGACCCGCGTGAGCGTGAGCGATTTTCAAATCTTGTATCGTGAGCGGTCGTGATCGTGAGTCAAATTTAAACAACCGTGCGTGAGTCCGTGAGTATATTTTGAAGATAATTTTTTTTATAAACTTATTTGATCTTTTTTTTAATATCTGAACTAATAATGCATACATATAATGTTTTAAAACGAATTTTGACATTAAAAAATATAATGTTATTTTTAGAAGCACTTTCACATGGTCAGTATTGCCAACTGTATCAGATTACCAAAAAAAGGTTTAAAAATGCATTGTAGCTTTATTTTCTTATTGTTTTGTTTGCTATTACTGTACTAGAATTCAATTTAGAAGAAAATAATATGAATATAAAATATACACAATATATTGCACGTAAAAAACATTAATTTTCATCATTTCAAAATTTCATTTACAACAATTAGATTAAATCGGGTCACGAGTGGGACCCGTCATGCGTGATCGGGCGTGAGTAAAAAAATAGAATTTTTCAAAAAAATCTTGATCACCTGTATATCAAAAATAAAACGAAAACGGACTTATGTTTATACGAACTTTTTGTCTTAAAATCATGCACAGATTAACCACCATCAATATTGACATTCAATTATGAAACATTCTGTATATATGTACTATCTTAATTTTATGTTCCACAATTTTTTTCTAATTCTTTTATTAATTTGCCAGAAATATTTTTTTGATAAAATTAGAAACGCGTACATTATTCACTATCAGTATTACGTATAAGAAAGTCCCGTGGTAGATATTTATTTTCTTAACTGCGGTTTATTTGTGCTGCAATGTCTGTTTGACTGTATAATTTAGAATATACACATACAACAGTGTTTTATTGGTCTATTGCATTAAGCAGTAGAAGCGAGCGCACAATCGCCCAAGTACTACTGGTTCACCCTTCGTTAACCCGACAGAAACAACGGTTCCAGGCCAACGAATTCCTCAAGATGTGTATGTGTGTGTGTGTGTGTCTCCTTGGAATTTCCACTTTCTTCATCCTTGCATACATACACACACATAGATATTATTTATAAAAATATTTACCTCATACTGTCAACCACTCATAACGTATCATGAGTTTTACACAATCAAATGTTTCTCGTATATTTTATTGTATGTATTATATACTAGGGCAGCGATTCTCAACTTGTGGGGCGCGCCTCCCTAGGGGGGCGTGGGAAAACTAAATGTGGCGCGCGCACATATATATCGAGAAAAAATATTATTAAAAAATTTATTTAATTTACTGAAAGAAAAGCGATAAAATACATTCTGACATAATAAAAAATAAAATACACGTTTACACTGATATCATACACTTATAAATAGGATTGTATCAGTACTGCACAATGTATTTAATAATTAACTTAGCAATTAATAATTACTAGTGACTCCCTTGGCCTGTCTTGCAGAGCAAAGTTTTTCGAAAGAAGGTTTAATATTAGATATTCATTTCAGTGAAAATTATTGTATGCTAGGGTGAGGGGGGGAGGGGGGGGCGCAATGAGAATTGTGATTGAAAATTGGGTTGCAAATACTAAAATGTTGAGAAACGTTGTACTAGAGTGACGTACAAATTGAAATATTTACGAGACGCACCTTCAATCTGTTTTTTGTGACCAAAAAATAAGGTAGCCATTTAACATAGCGTTGACTATTAATATTACAGCCACACAAAACACAAAAAGTGTGAGGTAACAAAAAATCGACCTATTTAGCATTATACAGTGTATTCCAAGTTGATTAAGACATAGGAAATTTAACATAGGGACAATTAGAAATGTTGTAGTAACCCTTTGGTCAAATTTAACGGTGTGTGATTGGTGCATTTTGAAATGCCGCCTCAAAACTAACTGATCAATTTTAAATTAATCAACAGTATTTTGTTTTCAACTTTAATAAAGAATAAAATACATTAATGAAATTAAAGTAAGCATCCTAGATAAAATTATAATAATATTTTTTGGCAGATATAAATTTGAATATTTTATTAAATTTTGTGGCCACATTTCAAAATGCACCAATCACACATCGTTAAATTTGACCAAAGGTTACTATAACATTTCTAATTGTCCCCATGTTAAATTTCCTATGTCTTAATCAACTTGGAATACACTGTAGTATTGGTCGAGCATGATCTAAATCCAAATTTTTGGAATTTTCAGCTTACCAGTTTTTTTTATTTGGGCTTGAATTTTGGGTTTAATTTGAATTTTTCCATGTTGGCTACTAAACATCTAAAATCGTTTTTTTTAGCTGTTATATGTTAAAAAAAATGTATTTTCGCAAAGTGAAAAGTGTATTTTAAATACTATTGTATTCTTTAAAAAAAATTCTAGCTACCAGAAATGTCATAATACACTAGAATAAAATTTAAAGTGCATTGAGCATAACCTAAATATTAAATGTTAATGCTGAGTTTATGGCTACCGTATTTTTTGGCCATAAAAAACAGATTGATGGGGTGTCCCATTGATATTTTGTACGGTGACCCTAATGTTTACATTATACATACATACATATTTATTATTTTAGAATCAATATCGATGTATGTAAAATCACAAATAAAATTGAATTGAATGATTATTATTATTAACATTTAAAATAATGTTCCAACGATGTCCGGTTTTACAGAATAGCTAGCAAAAATTTGCAAGCACTTAAACTGGGTATCAAACTTTATCAAACTTATATGACAGTATCTCTTGGAGATTTTGATAGTTGCGTGGTAAATTGGTTTATGGTAAAAACCAACATCCGACTCGAAAACATAGCCATGTCAAAAGAAAGAAATGGTTCGGGATATACTTATCATTAATTAAACAGGAGTAAATATTTCATTCTTCTTAGAAAAAGAGATAGAAATATCCCAAACGCTATCGCATCTCTCTCATTGTTTTGATGAAATGTTACACCATTATGTTAATACAAATTGCGTGGTCCATGCTCTATGTCTATGGTTTTTATCGTTTATTCTCAAGGTTAGTAAATAAACTTTAGTAAATGCAACTAACATATCTATCAAAAACTCATATAAGTTTAATACCCCATTTGAAAGTGCTTGCAAGCTAGGCTGTAATACATTAGGTGAATAATTAGCTATACTAAGTTGGAATTTCTCAATAAAATCTATATTTGTTATAAATTGCATGTTTTTCACAATTTTCTAATTTGTTAACAAAAGGCAAAGAAATGTAAAAAGCACCTGTATATAATTAAAATAACGTAGAAACAGTGTACATATATCAAACATAGTGGGTATACATTGATAGTTTTTAGTGTTCCCAAGAAACTCTATTAATCTCACTTTGTCGTCCGTCCGTCCATCCTTTTCAGTCAATATCTCGTAAACTATAAAATGCTCTCTATACAAAGATGTTAACTGTTTAAAAAAACACACATTTTCAGAAGGGAGTGCTAAAGAGCTAAAGCTAGACAAAATCAATCAATGAGTAGAATTTAACCCTATGTTTTTTTTTCTAACTCAAAAACGGCGCCTGCAAGAATTTATTTTATCCATCCCCTCTAACTCGGTAACTACTTGCTCAAAAATTTAGTGACGAGGCTTTGGTGGGACTATCAACGACAAATTCTAAAGTTAACATCATTTCAAATTTTGAAGAAATAGCGAGGGGCGTCATAGAGTTATTTTTTTAATATTCATATCAAGGCATATAGGTTGTCAAAATGTAGATCTCAATTAGTAGGTAGTATATGATCCTATTTTGTATTTTTTTCTAACTCAAAAATGCATGGTATATGTCATAAGGATTCAGAAGTACGTACTATGTGGACTGTTTGGAACCTTGTAAGTGGTTTGGTCGGTTTTTTATTATTATTAACGGACTAAACCACTAGTTTTTAAATAGGTATTTAAATACTGATTGATTACAATAATTTTAAGAGTTGTTTAAATATAATATTTTCTACATTTATCATCGTATTCAATTAATAAGACTCTCCAGATAAGCACAAAATATTTTTAAAATGTTTTCTTCTCTCATTAATCATATTGTTCATCGAACACACCCATTTACTGGTCACACACATACATATATAGCTTATCTAGTTAACAATTATAATTTAGTGCTTTGAAATGAAAACCAATGTCCATTTCTGTCAACACAAATTACACAGGCTTGCCAACTTGAGCGTGCAGGGCCGAGTATGGCCAACTGATGATGAGTAAAGTGCTGTGACTAGCAATGTCAATGTTTGTGTTATTGTGTTGGCAACAATGTGGCCTCATTTGCTTTGTCTCCAGTGGTGCCAACCGCACATTGTTTGATTAGTGCATGCTTGCTGTATAAATGTATAGATAAGTCGGTTTTTGATTTATGATTTAATTTCATTGTTCTTTGATTGGGTTCCGTTGAGATTGATTCTAGTGATTTATGTTTAAATTTCAGATTATGAGAGGGAAATTAACAAATTAATAAATTTCAAACCATTATTTACGTCAAATCTGTCCAAAAATATCCAGTTCTTAAAAATAACGGATTTGTACACATTATTCATAAGATGAATGAATGAAAATATTTTTAATTATAAATATCGTTGTAATTTCAAAATTATACTTTTCTAAACTATTTTAAAGCACAATCGCGGTTTCACGATTTAGACGCACATGGGTGTGGCAAATCCATTTTTCGTTAATCATTTATACTTTAGCGTTGAATTGAACGATTTTGAACTTTTTTTCAATTGATACCTCAGATAATCTAGATAGAGGAAACGTTATGAAAGAATTAGAAAAATAATAGTGTTCGTGATATAAAAAAAAAATGAATGAAAAAATATTAAATATTGACGAAAAATGAAATGAAGTTTTCTTCAAAATATCATATTTTTGTGAAATGAATAGATAAAAAAAATTTTTCAACCGTATTTTAAAAGAAATTGAACATAGTGAAAAAATATATTTATTTGATGAGGTAAAGTTGAGTGAGTAATTTTTGGTTGTAAACCTATATAAGCATAAAAAATAATTTATTTTTCAGTAAAAAGTATAAATATTATAAAATCTTAAGAATAAAACTGCAATACTACGTTCCACTTCAGCGTTCTTATGATAATAAGTAGAGATTGGAAAAATAGTTATTTTCAACGAAATAGTTACTAGTTGAATTTTTTTTCGGGAAATAGTTGGTAAATATTTTTTTTACGATTTAATAAAATTAGTGCAAACGAAGCAGTAAAAAGTGTCGCAAATAGTTTAAAAATAGTTGGAAAGTTAGTTGCAAATAGTTAATTTCAAATTATGGTCAATCAAACCAGTTTTCTGAAAACGGTGGAGATTTAATAAAAATTACAATAAATGCATTTTTACGCTATAGTTGAAAAACTATTTTTCCAATCTCTACTAATAAGTCATAAACACTAGGAAAATACACTGAAACATTTAATTCGCACATTTTTTTTTAAATTGCAAAATAACGGCACAGGCATGCTGGGTAGCATATACCCGCAGACTGAGTTTACCGGCGTATAATTCAGTTAGTTTTCAAATCTCATGATGGTTCTGGCGGGAATCCTTAGTGAGGATAGTAGACTTCCCCCCCCCCCCCCTAAAACAAATCTCCCCACTTTACCATTTACAACGAACAAACAAATTTAATTCGTCCTCGGGTATGCCATACCCAGAACGCTTCTTGATGGTTTTAAAACTTGGGTATATTAACACTTTAGACGCAACCATGTCGCGAAACACTTATTTCTCAAAATGTGCACATTTTCAGATAAAAAATCAACCAAACTAGGCATATTGACTGATTAAGTTTAAAAGGACGATTTTATCGTTTTGTCGAAATATAATTAATATAATAATGTACTATATCTTATTGTAATTTGAGCTGTTAATTACTTTGACTTCATAGTGACTACTATAGCCTACAATTAACATTTACTAACATTACATAGATAGAAACCGAATTAAAATTATAGGCAATAACAAAATAAATCAATAAGAGAGTAGAATTACAACAATTATTTATAATAATACATTTCACATACGTTGAAAGCTCTTTACAGAGAAATCTGAACAAATAACAAAACAAAAAACCGATAATTATTGCCTTAGGTAGGCGTTAAAAACATAATCAATCAAAAAATAATAATCCCTAGATAAGGGAACGTGAAAAACAAAACCTAATGACAGTTGGGAATCAGAAAAATGGATACAAAAAAACACTGGGTAATTATTTCAAGCTGTGCACGCAACCTAGCTGTAGCCACGCGATGTATTGTATAGAGAGCAGCTGGGAAATAAAGAAAAGAATTATTTAAGGGATGGTTTGTACATTTGTATGAATATGATAGTATGAGAAATGTTTGGAGGAAATAGGGTGACCAGATTTTAGTTTTTGTAAACACTGATATGTAAACGAAGACACCTTTTTTATTTTATTTTATCTTTTTTATTTTTATTTTCATAAAATTTATTAAAAATTAACTAATCTGCATTTTTGCGTCTCCTGCTCTATTTTTGGTGACCTTTTTTTTTTAATCGTCATCACTTTTTGTAAAATCCGGAGAAATTACACTGAAACCCTGACTCCGGAGAACCAATATGCAAACCCTGAGACTCCGGATCAAAACCTGAGACTTGGTCACCCTAGGAGGAAACCGAATATACGAGTAAATCGAATGTCACAGTATTTGATATTATTCTACTTCTGTCTATTGCTTCCTCGAAATATCGAAAATACGAGAAACTTTGTGATCGTTTTAAAACGAGACAAAGAAAATTGTTATCCGATTTCAAAATTTTAAATTGATCTTTCCGTTCAAGGTCAAGACAAATACTTTTCATTCCGTGTCTGTCTGTCCCCTGAATCCTCTTCACATGCATAACTCCTGAATGATTGAACCGATATTAATAAAAACTTGGTTGGTTGGTTGGGTCTGGCTTGAGGACGCTCTAATTTAAAAATCATCAAACTCGTGTGTAAGGGGGAGGGGTAACACCCCAAAATATATATTTTTTAAAGTTATCTCAAGAACGACATGTTACGTGAAAATTTTATGGAATCTTTTTTATAAACAAAGCATTCGATTTCCTGCGCGTTAAACTCGTTAAGTTAAACGCGCTGCTGACGCGCCCGGTTGCAAGATTTTGAAGGCTGATTATGATAAAAGGGGTTCTTACTTAGTATACTACTTACAAATAAATGTTCTGATTTTATAAAGTAGTTGCAACATGTTTACAAAAATAAAGCCGCCCCTGCGCCAAACGCTTACGAAACTAGCTGACTGACGGCAGGCTGTATCTCTACACCACAAATGTGACGTAATATCAAAAAATCAGCCTTTATAAAGTAGTTGCAATTTTTGTCACTCACCTCTCGGACTAGTATGTTTTGACCGAATTATTTATACTTGGCTAAGTAAGTAAACAATATTAATTGCAATTAGTAAAGATTGTTATCTAGACTTATAGAATAACAATTCAATAGTTACAAATCATCCTTATACTTGGCATTGAGTAACAAAACAATATTAATTGCAATTAGTGAAGATTGTTATTTAGACTTATATGTAGAATAACAATTCAATGATTAACAAATCATCGTAACGTAGAATAGTGTACATATTTATTATTACGAACCCTTTTCCGCTAGTCCAGAGTTGTGAACCAGTACAAAAAATGTACTTAAAAAAAAAAAATATTATTTTAAAAACAAGCGTTTATTAAAAATGCGCTAAAAATTTAAAAAGAAATTTTCAGCTATCACAAAATTTTCAGGTTTGTATGACTAAAACCAAACAAAAATATTTTTTCTACAACCGTGTAAAAAAGTAGGCTTTTTCATTGACATTTCAGTGTGTAAAGTAGTACTTTTGCGCTCGCCGTGCGTAAAAAGTTTTTTCACGCACGGCGTGCGCAAAAGTGTTCCCATAGTAACACATACATTTTTACATTTTTTTACGATTAATGAATTTTATAAATACTAGGTATTGTATTATAGTATTAATTAAACAAATTACTAAAATTTAAGCACTATATTAATTATTATAATGAAAAAAATTATTAATAAAATTAAATCAATTATAAACAATACCTTAAGGTTTTTTTCTTGGTACAATTCATGGCATTATGTGTAATTTTCATATATCAATTTAGATTTTGCAGATAGTAAATTTAAAATAACAGAATTTGCAGCTTCTGATGGTGCACACTTATGATCTTTCTCAGTATCACCACTTATCCATCTTATATTATAGAATAACATGAAACACATTTGAATGAAAATAGAACTGTCAAAAAATTTGTCCAAAGCTTACTAGAGTTGAATTTTAATATTAATATAGCAAAATACAAAGTATATAAATTAATTATTATATTATATTATTGTTAATATTATATAATCAATAGGGTTGTAGAAAAAATATTGTGTGCACCTCGGGTGTAAAATGCGTTTTTCGCACTCGTGTGATTGTTAGTCGAGGCGCTAGCCGAGACTAACAAACATTCACACTCGTGCGAAAATCTATCATTTTACACCCTAGATACACAAATAACTATTTTAATTTTTATCAATTTTTATTATTTATTTTACTACATATGATTTCAATTAATTACAGCACGCCTGCACAACAGTCCGCCAGTACCCACAAGGCTTTATAGTCCAGGCAACGTAGAAATTTTTACTGGTGTAAAATTTGGAAGTAGTTGTATGAGTTGCCAAATTTAAACAGTGATTAGAACATGTCCAGATGTATATTTCCTGAAAACTCTCTAGCAAAATTTGCTCCGGAACACCCTCAACCAAGGGCCCAAAGTTTTGTTTTACAAGGATTTTGTAAACACTCTGTATCTAATGAACGGAATGTTCAATCAACCCCGTCTTTCGCATTTTAAACAGATAATTAAATTATCTACAACCTTTTTTATTATTATTTTCACCAAAAATAATTGTATACCTTTCAAAGTGAAAATTCATAATATTATAAATTAAAAATAAAATTCCCTAGCTTATAATATTACGAAAGGTATAGATACAGAAAAATTATATAAATATTTAAGGTAGTGGCACCAATTAAGCAAGGAATCCAGTAATGGCAAATTTTTAATTAAATGTACTGATTTAGAAATATGTGTTGATATTTGATTATTACCATTTCTGAATATTAATCTATATACATTTATCTGTCTTACAACGTAATTTGATGACAATCGGCCAATAGGTGTCAAAATAGTGAACATTTAAACTAATTATTAGCATAATTTATTTATTAATTATTATATTATCATAGCGACTGCTTTACATTGTTTCAAATTTGACGATTTTTTCTTTTATATCTTTTGTGTCGTAGTTCTTATCATTTTGTAATCATTAGCAAGTGTCCATCATTGCGTGCTCATTACTGATTTTACCTTTGCCATTACTGGAGATAAAATATGAACAAAATAAAAGGCTATAATTAAAAAAAAACTATATTTGCGGACTTTGGTAATTAAATTGATTAAATAAAGAGTTACTTGTTTTATTAGTAGCATGAGTTCATGAGAATTACAAAAAACAAAACGAAAACTTGTTCTTATAGCGGCAATAACTGGTGCCTTTACCTTATTTCATTTTTAAATAATTAAATAATATTAATATTTTCTTAATAGTTTTCCCCCCTGTCCTATTTTTTTTCGACCCGCACAAGTTTTTCCTAAAGAATTACGGCCCGCCTTACATTTTGAGTTATGTCGGCCTGAATTACAGGGTTGTGCAAAAATTTCCTTTATTTCTTCTCAGTTATTTAATGTTAAAATATTAAATAACAAATAATAATGACTGAATTCCATTTTAAAATAGATTAGTAACAAAGATATCTACTTTATGTTTCCATGTGTATAATATTCTATAACGAGTTTCTAAATAATAAACATACAAGTTCGTGAAGCATGAACCAAGAAATACATTTGTACATTCTGTGTGTTGTTTGTTTTAGGTACATCACCCTCATTATTTATCATATATCAGGCGCGTAGTCTCAATTATTTAATCTATCTAAAAATCTATGGAAATTATGAAATTTGAGAACCGGTTTAGTATTAATAAGTGTTACTGATTTCCAGTATTAAACAATTATAATTTAGACCAGGACTGTATGAGGTTAGTAGGCCCAACAATTTTTATCTACTATTTTTTTATTCTTTAACTTTTCCTTGAATTCAGCAATTATGTAAGATTACATGATACAAAATATACAGAAATATACTTGCTATTTTGTCATAGAATCAATCATTTACGAGAAATATCGATGCAAAAGAAAGAATGCAGAATTTTACTTAATACGGATGCTTCAAATTACACAAAATAAATGTATATTCCTGTTCTATGATTAAAAATTATGAAAAAACGTTCATGTAAATATACCTCCAAAGATTCATCCTTATCAACAAATAGCTATTTTAAGTATCGTTTATTAGTTAAGTTAATTAGTAAAGTGTAACTGTAGATCTAAGAGGACACATACTTAGGAGGTGTATTTACATGGACTTTTAGTCTTCTTTTTATAGAACAAGAATATAATTTATTTTTTTGTAATTGGAAGCATCCGTATTAAGTAAAATTCTGCATGCTTTCTTTTGCATCAATATTTCTCGAAAATGGTTTATCTTATGACAAAAAAGCAATTATTTTTTATGTATTTTGTGTTATGTAATCTTATATAAGTGCTCGACTCAGGAAAAAGTTAAAGAACAAAAAATTCTAGATAAAAATCGATGGGCTCACTGGCCTCATATAGCCCTGGTCTAAATTATATACTATAACACTTAGTAATACTAAATCGGTTCTCAAATTTCATAACTTTAACACATTAGGTTCTAATATTAAATAAAAACTAATTTTGGGTAAAAAAGAACTACAGCTCCTTCACGAAAAATTTCCGGACACACGTTCAAATACAGTTTTTTGCTTAAAATATAATTCTCAATTTACTGTTCAAGTTTAGCACGACAGTGTTGAAAATCACTGATGACTGTTCTATGATGAATCACAATTAAATTAATAAAAAGGCACACATACTACATACTTGAAATAGTAGCGTTATAAGTTTCAATACAGCCTTTATTAATTTTATTACCATGTCATTATGACCCTCATTATCGCCATGTCCCTGTACACAGAATTGAAGAAAACCTTAAAGATATTCATGAATTCTCACAAAGTACAAATAATTAGTATTTCAAAGTTTACGCGGATTGTATTTAACATATAGTCGAAAGTTTAATAAAATATTTATTTTAATCTCACATAAGATAAACTTTAATTATAATTTCGTTCTTAAATACACCATTTTCTCAATGGAGGTTGTTTACTTTATTTGATGTTTAACTTTATATTTCATACTGCCATTCAAGATGAATGCTATTGTGTTGTTTTCCAGAAGTATTTTCTTATATTCATTCCACTTATATAATTTGTTTGGTAATTGTATGGTATATATGTTCATTATATTATAATGAAATAGTGTGAACGTGCAATTTTCTAAAACACGATTTGAATGTCCTCAAATCTAATTTGTCATTATTTGAAATTGAATAAAGTAGTTACGAAACTTCACATATAATATTTTTTATGCATTATTTAGAACATTGATTTAATAAATTACAGTGTGTGAGTTTTATATCTTACCGGTATAGAATTCTTAGGTATTCTATAGCAAGTTTGTCCAACCTTTTTGTTTAAAAATAATAATAATTTTTTTATAATAATAAATATTGAAATTAGCACGACTACAAAAAAGGTCTTCAGTTTTTATTTATTCTAATCTAACTTTATTTATTCAATAAAATTAGGAATTGAAATTGACGCGACCAAAAAAAAAACGCTCTTCAGATTTATATTCTGGCTTGCGGCCCTTAGTAAATTGAGTTTATGGTATGCGGCCCAAAAGGTTCAAAAGGTTGGACACTTATGTTCTATAGAATACCTAAAATTACCAGTTAATGTATAAAATAAATTTAATTGTATACATTTCCTAGGCATTGTATTTGTATATAAGTGAGAGTCGGTAATGAATGAAAATAAACACAAATGTGGTTAAGGGCTCTAAATCTCACTTTACCTATCCGGACAAATATTTGAATTGAATAGGTACATATTATTTTAGGTTCCAATTCTGTTTCTGTGAATTTTTTTTTAACAATAAGGGTCTTCGATATTTCTTAATGCACGTCTGGACCAATATGTTAATAAATGATTAAATAATATGTATATAAGGTTTTTA
Source organism: Sialis fuliginosa (assembly GCA_961205875.1). Taxonomy (NCBI): domain Eukaryota; kingdom Metazoa; phylum Arthropoda; class Insecta; order Megaloptera; family Sialidae; genus Sialis; species Sialis fuliginosa. The sequence continues at coordinate 32,840,630 of OY540812.1, forward strand.
ATATAATAGTAGTGACGTTAAATATAAATAAAAACAAACTTGTTTGTTTAAACGTCAAAATTTATTGAGATAACGACATCTTTCTCAAATTTAAATCTTTATTAATAGCCTGACGATGATTCTGTGAATCGAAAGCTTGCGGTTTCATCTTCTTTAATAAATTTTGACGTTTAAACAAACAAGTTTGTTTTTATAAGGTTTTTATATAATTTATACAGTGTATTCCAAGTTGATTAAGACATAGGAAATTTAACATGGGGACAATTAGAAATGTTGTAGTAACCTTTGGTCAAACTTAACGATGTATGATTGGTGCATTTTGAAATGCCGCCTCGAAACTAACTGATAAATTTTAAATTAATCAACAGTATTTTGTTTTCAACTTTAATAAAGAATAAAATACATTAATGAAATTAAAGTAAACATCCTAGATAAAATTATAATAATATTTTTTGGCAGATATAAATTTGAAAACAAAATACTAATTACTATTTTATTAAATTTTGTGGCGGCATTTCAAAATGCACCAATGACACATCATTAAATTTGACCAAAGGTTACTACAACACTTCTAATTGCCCCCATGTTAAATTTCCTATGTCTTAATCAACTTGGAATACACTGTATAACGTGTTTTATTCATTATTGAATCAAAATCACAGAAAGTTGCCATGAAAAACTAAAATATGTTTGTTAAAGGTATTTCTCGGAGAGAAACAAGGTACGCTATATGTTAGAAAAGGGAAAAAGAGTGTACTAAAAATCAAGATAGCCATGAATAAATTAAAATAAAATTTGGCAACGTTGAGTATATATTTTCTATTGCACATGCGCGACTTTTGTATTCCCGATGACAGCTACATATATATTATTTAATGTTTAGATGTGATAACGTGTACTGTTATTTGCAGCTGAGTTTGTGATATATTACAAGTTTATAATTAAGAAATAGTTTTTATTATTCCTTGAAATTAAGAAAACAATATATTCAGCACGTACGATTTTTTAAATACCGCGGCAATTTTCAATACTTTGCGGCGTTGTCATAGCTAGTACCGTGATATTTTTTATCAGAAAAAAAGTTTTTATTTGACTTATATCTTAAAAACGGGGTGGTGAAATTACTTGAGATTTTTTATATTAACTCCAATTATATTCATTTAGTTTTTCTCAAAATTTCATACATTGAATCTTGATCTTCCTTCGAATAAAACTATTTACTTTTTCATTGAAAATCCATTTAAAATATCGTAATCCCTATACTCGCAATGTTAAATTTTTTATTTTATTTTGACGATATCTTCGCTCACAGATGGTAAATCATTTTAAGATTTTGAATGGAGCTTCTAATAACCTTTTTTTAGTTTTTTTTTTTAGAAAATTTGAGCTTACTCTTGAATCTTTTAATTTTTCTGAGAAATACCTTAATCGAGGAGATAGGCAAAATTACAACAATCACTGACAATGAGTGCAATATTTTAAATTCAAGTCAAGTAAGCTTTGGAAAAAAAAATGGTTGATATTTGACATTTTTATATTTATTGAACTGCGTTGCTTATTTTAATTACTATACATAAAATTATCATAATTATTTTATATTTAATTAAAGTTAATATATTAAAGATTAACCGTAATTTATGTTTAATTTTTGGTATGTTTATTAAGATATTCTTTAACAACAATAATAATACTAATAAAAATAAATTATACTGTTTATTATTAAATTCCGACTAGGAAGTTATTTTAATCGGCCCAAAAAAAATGTCAACATATTTTTATGTTTCAAGGTCACTATAGTATATTTACACTTTCAGAAAGATGTATGTATGTATGTATGTGTGTGTGTGTGTGTACGTACGCGCGTGCGTATCATTTTTTATATGTACGAAATTTCGCAAATAAAAAATGCTATTGCCTTCATTGGGGTGCCAATCTAAGCGTCTTGACGATAATATGATCTATAAGTAAGGTTTTTTCGAAATTCAACCCTTATGGGAGTAAAAAGGGGTGTAAAAGATTAAGATAATATTTTTTTTGGTCGGATGGGGTATTGATTCTGTACTAGTATCTATGGATTAGCTATGGAATTTAGAGCAGTGATACTTCAACTAATTGTAACACAGTTGGTGACTTTGATCGTACAAAATAATTTTCATAATATCACCACTGTTTTAACACTGTTAGTGTTTACATACCACACGTGCGCGAAAATTGTCAAGCATTTCATAAAACTTAAAGAGAACTGTCAGATACGTTTGAAACCTGAAGAAGTGCTTGCAAGTTAGCAAATATTATTAGCTCGTTTATAATACCGGACATTAAAGTTAATGGTGTAAGCTTTATTTAAAATAAAGTTTGAGTCTAGGATCGCGCCAAACTGAGATATTAACTATTCAACTTATTTGTTAATTTATCAGTTTTAATTTGTTTATAATAGCCCGGAAAAAAATTTCAGATCTGAAGTGATCTCGGTTGATCTTCATTTTGGAACAAATCAGATCTTTGTAGATCTTTGTAGATCGTTGTAGGTCTTTGCAGATAGTTGTAGATCTCTGTAGATCTTTGTAGATCGTGATCTTTGCAGATCGTTGTAGATCGTTGTAGGTCTTTGCAGATAGTTGTAAATCTTTGCAGATCGTTATAGATCTTTGCAGATCGTGATCTTAATAGATCGTTGTAGATCTTTGCAGATAGTTGTAGGTCGTTGCAGATCTTTGTAGATCGCTGTTGATCTTTGTAGATCGTTGCAGATCTTTGCTGATCGTGATCTTTATAGATCGTTGTCGATCTTTGCAGATCGTTGTAAATCTTTACAGATCGTTGTTGATCTTTGTAGATCGTTGTACATCTTTGCAGATCGTCGTAGATCGTGAGATTAAAACGTATTGTTTGTATTTTAATCAATTTAAAAAAAATATGTGTATTTGTTATTTTAACAATACGGGCCTTAAATATCACTTAATACGTGTCTGGACTTTTTTTTTCATTTTATTAAATTTAATAATAATTTTTTTTTTTAATTTTAATTTTGTCTATCGAACTGTTAGTTCATTTAGACAGCTGTTTTATGTTCTGTTTTATTTTTATTTTATGTTTTTGTTAATTGTTTGATTTTATTTATTTGGTTATTTGTTTGTTTGTTTGTTTATTTACTTATTTATTTAATAATAATATCTTACACAGATCTGTGTTGATCTGCGTTGATCTGCATTGATATGTTCCAAAATGGAGATCAAAACAGATCTGTAAAAATGCAGATCTGATTTGATCACTTTAGATCTGAATTTTTTTCCCGCGACGATCCTAGTGCACTTGATATTCTTAAAAGTAATACATTAAATAATTTCATCGTGTACGAAAAGACACGTATGTAGGTACATGTATTTTATATGCTCAAGACCAAAACACAAAAATAGCTCTGCAAACATTTTGATGGTATTTTATGGAATCATATTCACATGGTAATATATTCAGGCTATCCCCAGCCGTCTAGAGACGGATGTGTCCATGTAACAAACAGATGTTGAACCCCTAAACATCCTGGGGCGGTAACGCACCCTCATCCCCTCACCACCTTCTTCATTTTTAATTCAAACGAGACTCAGTTTTTTCTTCTCTGTTCATTCCATGAATTTAAATGTTCTGAATGTATTTTGTTGTTCTTTATGTATTATTTTATTTACTGTATATCTTTGAAATTGATGGGTTTTTGATTTTCAATCCAATAAAGTAACTTTGAGAGGAAATGTTTCTCAAGTGAATTTGTTTTATTTTCTAGATAAATTTCTAGATAATTGATATATTCAGGTAACCCTTATAAGACGGTCTCCAATAACACGGTTTCACTATAAGACGATTCAAAATTTGCGGAAACCCATTTACAACACGCTTGTGTATGTATATGATGTAGGTATTATATTAGTTAATTATTAAAGAAATTTCGGTGTTTCTGATTTTGGAACTTATTTTCATCCCATGTTTCATTCTACTATGTCTGATTAAAATAAAAATATTTGCCATGAGAGCCACGGGACTTTCTTATACGTAATACTGAGTGAACATTGAATTTGATTCTAATTTTATATAAAAAATCTGTCAAACTTATAAAAGATAGAATAAAATAAATAGAACATTAATTAATGATAATAATATTCTCTGCAACATGTATCAAATCATTTTTTTAAAAGTCTTTACTTAACCGGAAACGGATGTTTACTCTTTTCAATTTTTGAATTTTCGAATTATTTTTGAAATGGTATGAATAAGAAAGAAATATTTTTATCTATAATTGAGGCGTTTATTTTGAAAGTGGCCTAGGTCCATTTATGTAAAATACATTATGCAAAATACAAATCTGCAAAAAAATAACTAAGTTTCCATTTAAAAAAAAATTGTTGAACCCAAAATGACCTTAAAACCTCCACTCAAGGTCAAAATTATTACCCTCATTAGGTTTGCCCCGCTATATCCTAAAACTTTTGTACCCAATATTTTCCGTAAAAAGGTTTAGTTTTCCAACTAATGTGATAAATTAACAACATTATCAATACTGAAGTGGACTTAGGCCACTTTCAAAAAAAAGTTTTTAACTTTAAATTAAGTGTGAAAATTAATGTCTTAAAAAAAAATTTCTTTTGAATATATTTAACCAAAAACTGTTTTTTAAGATAGATTACTTCTAATTATACATATATATTGACCTTCCCTGAATCCATTCTGACTATTTTCGCCATGATGTCTGTACGTCTGTCTGTCGGTCTGTAAGCGCTGTAACTCAAATACGACAAATCGTAGAAGGGTGAAATTTTATATTTAAGATTAATCTTAATGGGAAGAAAACCTCCTATTTTTGAAAACTATCTTTCAACCGGATACGGATGTTTACCTACGTCGATTTTTGAATTTTTCGAATTACTCTGAATCTGTGAAATAGAGAAAAATGGTCATGTTAAAAAATGTAGGTAATATCTTAATTAATTTTTGGCTGAGAAGAAAACGTCCTATTTTTGAAAACAATTTTTCAACCGGATACGGGGCTAAACGTGCAGCGATCATTTTGCACGCTAGTATAAATATCAGTATAGTTCGATACTCAGAGCAGCTATCACGCTGGTTTTGATTTCAAGTTATAGATCTCGATTAGATCTATAAGATACAAGTACAAATAAAATGTTTAACCAGTCAATGAGTAAAAAAACTTCATATATCTAATAAAAAAATGTACATTTAGTATTTCCACGATTTCTCCTGTATATATTAATCAATTAAATTGAAACAAAAATATTAACATATATTCTCTACGCAATGACCATTTTAATTTTTTGATATATGTTTTTAAATATGAATAAAAAAAATTGTGATTTTTTTATGTTTGTACAAATCATAAGAAATAACGAAAGCAAAGAGCAAATTGAAAAAGAAATAATAGACAGGCTTTCCAATTTTATTAATATTAATCTATTTTTAATTTATTAATTAGGGGATTATATGGACAAACAAACGCGCAGCGATCATTTTACACGCTAGCGTAAATTTACAATCAATATAGCTTGACACTTATTGTTAGAGCAGCTAGCACGCTGGTTTTAGTCCCATGTTATAGATCTCGATTAGATCTACGAGGTACAATTGCAAATCAATTCATTTAACTAGTTTTAGTGAGTGAAAAACTTTATATAATAAAAAAAATCGGAATGTTTGTTGAAACGCGCAAAAGCCAGCATGGAATATAAAAGACGTGTAGCATTAGAAAGATCGTCTCAGTAGCTGTCGGAAAATATACCATTACCAGTAACTAAGACGGTCAGGAGGTACAGGGCACGCAAGCACTGAGTTTTATTTAACCCCACTGCCACAAACGATGTGACTTTAGATTTGGAACGTATTCACGTCAATCCCCAGACACAGTCACACCTAAAACCGGGCGCGGGCCGTGAATTTTTCGGGTCACGGCCGTGACCCGCGTGAGCGTGAACGATTTTCAAATATTGAATCGTGAGCGGGCGTGATCGTGAGTCAAATTTAAACAACCGTGCGTGACCGTGCGTGAGTACATTTTTCTCGTGCGTGAGTTCGTGAGTATATTTTGAAGATATTTTTTTTTATAAACTTATTTGTCTTTTTTTTAATATCTAAACTAGACTAATAATGCATAAATAAAACAATGTTTTAAAAAATATAGTAAGAAAAATAAATGTTCTTTTAGAAGCACTTTCACATGGTCAATATTGCCAACTATATCAGAACACCAAAAAAGATTTAAAAATTAAAAAAAATAGAATTCGTGAACGTGCGTGATCGTGAGTGCTTCTTTTGTAACCGTGAGTGATCGGGCGTGATTAAAAAATTTTCTCTCGTGAGCGTGCGTGATCGTGAGAAAAAATTACTCACGCGCCTAGCTCTAGTCACACCCATTTTTTATCTTCTTCCTATTATTTTATCAGATTTTATTATAATAATTATACAAGTCTTGAGGCTTTCGCGGTGATCTTGATATGGATCTTGGCTTCTGGGTGTAAACCGTGTCGATTTGGTCTTGTTATCGGCCAACGTTTCGTCACACATTTAATTAACCTAAATTTTGTATATTACAAACGTGATTTAAATTAATATTTAGGCTCTCAATGAAAAATGTACATTATATGCGTTTTAAAAACATAATGCAGAAAATTAAAAATCCATTTAATTAAATGTATTATGCTTGGTTCTGTTAATAATATGACAGCTAGTTAAAGGATAATTTAGTTTAACTTAATAATACCGGGCGTCAATCTTCAAATATTTCGTTAGTACCTCGTAAGTACGTTTCTGAAGGGACTGAAGGGAAATCGCGTACTTTCAGTTCTTTCAAAAACGTACTAACGAAATTCCACTGTACTGGTTTTATGTTTAACTTTATTTATAGGAAAGTGGGGTGGGGTAGAGCCAGATTACATACATTTTCAAAACGTAACTTATTGTTCGGGTAAATATGGTACAAAAATGCAAATTTAACAAAAAATGAACTGATTGTCAGTGACTTTTCATTGAATGATAACGATGTGTATTAATTCTTACATAATCTTATTACATTGCGTTTCGTCTATTATATACGCATCAATTATGTCAGTAACGGGGAATCTTTTTCATCTTCTGCTACTTTATTGAATATCGATTTGATCCATTAGAAATGTGATGAAAATTTCAAATAAAAAAGTTCTTTCAAAGAACAAGTTTTAAAAAATGGTATACTAATTGAAAGCTTTCTGAATTAAATTGAACAAAAAAAACTGAAAAATAATTTTTATACAATTCTAAACTTTTTTTTAATTTGAAACTTGAAGATGAGATCTAGTACATTTTTTTAAATGGAGCTTCAGGCAGTATTGCGGTGTGACGACATAAAATTTTCGATTTTTTTAAAATATTTATTTTGAAAATTGTAAACCGAAATTCAAAGTATTTACAAAGTTATAGCACATAGAAGAGAAACGGGCTGTGTTTGTGTAACATTTGTTACTAAATCTTGAAACATATGTTTTTCACGAAACCTTTTTTTTCGGTTAGGCGGAAGCAGAAACGAAATTCTAATTAACTGATCGGGCCATAATTTTAACACGTTGTTCTACACACTAATAGTTATCGAATTATCTGAATTTTTTTATTTTTATTAATAATTTCTTATTTTTTTCTCAATTTTTAACAAAAAAAAAAACACGATTTTCGCAAACTTTTTTTTACAAATCCGCCATTTTGTTTTTTATTAATATAAATGTCTGATTCTAGATAATACGATAAGATAAACCTATAAAATGAAAATATATTTGATTTTTTTTTCAAATCACTACAATCGCTTTTACCCCAAAAAACGTAAATAAAATAGGTATATTCAAATTTACTAAAAAAATATGTTTTGTATAATATAAAATGCAAATAAAAACATATAAAAAGACTGAAAAGTTCATATTTTATTTTATCCTGAAATAAGCTTTAAATTTTAGGCGTCACACCGCAAATACTGCTTTAACGCCATTTAAAGGTCAACCTTCGCTTTTTTAAATAGAAATGTGTAGAAAACAAGCAACTTATTATAACCGATTGTTTATTCGACATAAATTTTCGAAGAACGTAAACAAATTAATGTAAATCAATACAGAAACGAAATTATAATCAACCGATCGTGCTATAATTTTATCACGTTGTTCTACACATTAACAGTTATCATATTACTTAAAATTATTTATTTTTATTAATAATTTCTTTTTTTTTCTCGATTTTCAAACAATAAAGAAACACGATTTTTGCGACTTTATATTTTACAAGTCCACAATTTTGTTTTTTATTAATATAAATGTCTAATTCTAAGTAACACGATAGAAACGAATCTATAAAATAAAAATATATTTGTTTTTTTTTTGTTTCAAACCCCTACAAGTGGAGATGAACTTCCACTCACCTTTTTTTCGAGGAGTCCACTTTGACCCCAAAAAACACAAACAAAGCATTATATAATTTACTAAACAATTTTTTTTGTATAATTTAAGATGAAAATAAAAACATAAAAAGACTTAAAAGATTATATTTTATTCTGTCACGAAAAAAAATCCTGAAATAAGCTTAAAATTTCAGGCGTCACACCGCAATACTACCTTCATCTTTGAACAATCATTTACACATAATATATTATATACAGACTTGTTAAGAGTTTTTTATACAAATTATCTATCTCGTACCAAGCAAATAATGCGACATTTCAGAACCAGCATTGCATATAATGTAAACTTAACAGAACATTGAAATTTCAAGCCTAATACAGCTAATCTCTGATTATCTCTTAAACTGTTTGTCTTGTACTGTTGATATTATAATAAATCCTCTTTAAGTTCTGATATAACACAATATAATTTTCATCGCAATATATATTGTACTATATTTTATATTCTCTAATATTTATTCAAGCTAATAATGATTTTATATTGAAACATATACTACGTTATATCAACAATTCTGTTTTATTAAAAAATAAACTCAAATACATTTTAAATTTTATATAATTCTTAAAATTACAATCAAATTTTGTTTGTTGTTCTAAATACAAAAAAAAAACAAGCATGGGGTGGGGTGAGACCCTTTAGGTCCACACAATCAACTTCCCAACACGGTATGATTTTAAATACTTGAATACTGATTATTTATTGTTTCCGTATAGTTTATGTGAATATTTTTTTAATATGTATGTGAATTGGTTAGAAATAAAACTCACGTTTGTATTATAAATATTAGTTTTCTAATATCTTAATGTCAATAATATAACACACATTTTTAGAATAACTAATATTTATAATAATATAATTTTACAATTTAAATTCACTTGTATTTGTTTCCAAGGCAACATGAATTGTAGACCTATTTATTAGTATTTAAAATTCAAATTTTAAGGGTGAATTTCGCTTTTCACCCCTTCTATGGCTGTTTAGGCACCTATAACAAAAAAAACACTGAAATACATTTTTCATTATTTGTATTGTAGAATATTTATGCTAAGTTTCAAGTAAATCCGACCAAAAAAAAACTTTACACCCCTTTTTACCCCCTTAGGGGTTGAATTTCGAAAAATCCTTTCTTTCAGATCATAATCACGTCAAGACGCTTCGATTGGCATCCCAATGAAGTCAATAGCATTTTTTATTTACGAGATTTCGTGAACGTAAAAATGACACGCACATACGTACGTACACACTGTTAAAATTTGTTGAAAAACTAAATAAAAAATGAACGGTATATCCAATCAAAAAAATCGTGTGATACTCAATAGATAATTGTATAGAGAATAGATGGTATAAATTTTATTAAAATCGGTTAATTAGTTATCGAGCTGTAAACCCCACCAATTCGAAAAAAGAAGTTTCGAGAATAACGCAAAAGAAAAACAAGTAAGGTAAAGGCACCAGTTATGGCCGCTATAAGAGCAAATTTTCGTTTTTTTTTTTTTAGATAAATGGGCATGTTTTTTTTTATTCTCATGAACTCATGTCACCAATAAAACAAGTAACTCTTTATTTAATCAATTTAATTACAAAAGTCCGCAAATATAGTTTTTTTTATTAATTATAGCCTTTTATTTTGTTCATGTTTTTTCTCGAAATCCGGATTTTTATGAAATTATCCATTTTGACCTTCCCTGAATCCATTCTGACTATTTTCGCCATGATGTCTGTGTGTGTATGTCGGTCTGTCTGTAAACGCTGTAACTCAAATACGACAAATCGTAGATGGATGAAATTTTATATTTAAAATTAATTTTTGTCTGGGAAGAAAACGTACAATTTTTGAAAACGATCTTTCAACCGGATACAGATGTTTACCAACGTCGATTTTTGAATTTTTCGAATTACTCTGAAACAGTGCGAAATAGAGAAAAATGGTCAAGTTAAAAACTGTAAACTGTAAAAAAAATATTTATTATAATTCAAATGGTTCATAACAGAGAAGAAATATCTGCCATGAGTGTCATGGGACTTTATTACGTAATACTGAGAGTGAACAGTATGGGTGAGTCTAAATAATTACATTAAAAAATTCTTTCTGGCTAAATCATAAATGTTGAAAAAAATGTATGGGGAATAAATTATAGATAATAACATACTCGACATTTTTTAGAACATTTTTTTCTTATTTCAAAAATAATTTGAAAATAATTTATATTATTCTATATTATTCATTTTTTTCTATCTTATTAGTTTGTCAGAAATGTTTTAATAAAATAAGAATCATGCATACTATTCACTGTTAGGATTACGTATAAGAATGTCCCGTGGTTCCCAAGGCAGATATTTTTTACATATTTATATGTAAAAATCGTATATTTCTATGATTTATAATTCCTGAGTACTATGTGCACAAACAGGAAATACATTTTTTAAATCCATCCAGTAAGTTGGGTTATATAACAATCTGTGTTGGATTTTCGCAGAAACAAAAGTTTTGATGAAACGAACTTGGCTGAATGAAACAAACAATTCTATTCATATGTATGTAGCGAATTGAAACACGAATCTATATGTGAAAACAAATTCTCCTGAATTATATATAAGATATTTTTATCACAGTCATTGAAATAAATACAAATATCTATCCGGAAGCTTAAACTACTAACTTCTTAAATACACACTTGAGAACATTAATGTTTGAAAATATTCTGTACTGTGTAAAACTGAATTAGTTAGGAATCAGTATTTCATTTTAAATATTCACTTATTAAATCAGTGAAATTTCTTCAACTTTTGAATAAATGATTATTCAATACTATTAGTATTAGTGAACAGTTACTTTTAAAGCTATGACAGGTTCTAAGGTTTTTATTTTATTTATTTTTTATGTCAAAAAAAGAAGCAATCCAAAAAACTCATTCAATATTTAATAATAATATAATAGATAAATAGAAAATCATTATTTTTGGATAGATTTATAATTTTAAAATTTTTTTTATTGGAAATAAGTTCCGTATGAATAAACTGACCTGAATTTTGTTAACAATTCACTTATAGCAGTTGATTCGTATACGTTGATAAATTAAAGTAAGTAAAGTTAATTTCGAAATCATTATTCTTTTAGTGAAATAACTACTAATTCAGTTTAAGAGAAAATTAGATTTGCAGTAATTAGAGTGGATAATTTGTCATTTAAACAATATCGACTTCATTATAATAACGTTTTAAAAATAAATGAGCGTTTAATCTTGTAAACCGGAAATAAACAATATCAAAGTAAAATTGCAAACAGTTTAATTAATTTCCATTTATTAACAAAATATGAAAACAAATTTAATTAAAGTACCATTTACATATGTTTATGTGAAAGTGAAAAGAATGACAATGATTAAATTGTAAGTAATTTAACATAATTGAGATACTTAAACTAAAAATATACACCTTAACCACAATAAAACAATGTCACTCGACACGTGTTTCGACTTGAATCAGTCTGGAACTGTTTGGTTCCTGATGAGGACTTCTTGTGAAGTCGAAACTCGTGTCGAGTGACATTGTTTTATTGTGGTTAAGGTGTATATTTTTAGTTTAAGTGACTATGAAACCACAGTTTCTCTGTTTTTCCAGTAATAATAGGCATGATGCCAGTAACAAAGAATCACTGAAATTATGATTTTAAATATTGAAATAAGTTAAGAAGATTCTAAAAAATGTATTTATTTTTATATTGAAAGCGAGATTAATATGATTTTTGTTAAAATAAAAACGTAAAATACAACAATCCACCATCTTTGATAAAACACCAGTCAGAGTGGATGACGTCACGGCTACGTAAACGTCATTTTTGTTTCATTAATATCTGCAGTGTTTATGAATTATTTTGTGGTTTTAAATTATCAATTTGCTCAGTTTTGTGTTACCAAAAGTAAAACCGAGAAACATTAGCGATGGAACAAGGATTTATTATAATTGACAAGGAGTGTTTACATAGGCGTGACGTCAAAAATACGCCATGACGCCTGCGAGCGGTTTGGCGTCAAATTCAAAATTAGTTTTCAAAAGGTCAACTTTTGTGATTAAACATTTGTTTTCTGCAGAAATAAGCATTTTTTTGGAAATAAGAGACACTAAGATCATCATAAAATAGTTTTTAAAAATTAGGCATCATGCCTATTGAGATATACATATTTTGATTTCTAAAATGCCTGTTTATTTAAATATATTATTCGCATAAATCCTTGTACAACTGTATTTTAAATTCATCTTATACAAATATGAGAAACAAAAATCGTAAAAATGAGATTCCTTTAAGGTTTTGACATTTTAAATTTTTGTCGGTTTCTATTTTTGTGATATTTTAATATCCATGCAAAGCCTGAAACAACAAAAACAAAACAAAAAACCTGAATGTAAGTCGTGTTTTTAAAGAGATCTCTATATATTAAACGTATGTATGTATTTCTATATTCATGTATTGTATTCATGCATATGAAAGGTAAAAAATGAAAATATAATATATTTAATACATATTATAATAATATAAATTTATTCTGTAGGTAAATATACATAAAACATATAAATATATTATGTAAAAAGTGGCCAAGTTATTGTTTTTTTATATCGTTGAGTATTTTATTACATTATACTCGTACTTTTGTAATTATATATATGCTCGTTTTTCGTTTTGAAAACACTGTGTGTTTTGACAGAATATAGGCACATGAGTCATTAAACACACGGAAAAGAATCAGGGTTGGCTCCTCACTTATTCTCTCTATTATAAATAAAAATTAATGTTCGTTTGTATGAGACTTATAGACTCGGTAATTACTGAATCAATTCAATGCGGTTTTTACCAATAATAAGATAATTTTTCTGAACAGTATCGTGGCTATTAATATTTTATGAAAACCTAAGATTTAACATCAAAAGACTAAAAAAATCTATATCAAGTCGTCACAATGATCACGTCGTCTCTTCCAAATATTTTGTCCAACAATTGATATTTTGAAATATATTAACTAAAAATTTAAATGTAAAGATACATTTCACTTCCATGAAAGGTAAAATATCGAAATTGCTTATGATTGTTACTATATTTGCGTTCAAAGTCGTGATCAGAGCGTCCCCTCCCTCTATTTTCAAAACTATCAATATAAAAAATCTGAAAAAATTCGAGAACGTATCTTTTAATTAGTACTTTCAATTTTTAGACCCCCCTCCCATAGACTGAAAAGTGAACTCACATTTTTGTTATCCCTTACCTCATTGAATGGGGTGTTGTTAGATAGGTCTCCTAAAAGGGGATAAAATAAAATACTGTAGGAAGACCCCTGCTGGCGCCATTTTTGATTTAGAAAAAAATAAGAAGGAGGGTCAATTTCCGCTGCTTTGGTTATACATTTTAACATGCCACATGCCTTGGCATAAAAAAAATTACCTAGCTTTAGCTCCTTAGCCCCCCCCCCCCCCCCTGTAAAATTAACAAGTTCCGCCCAGGCATAAAATGATTTTTCTCATGGTCGCTATGGGTACTAACGTTTAAAAAACATTTTACTCTGTTACTCGATAAGCTAGTTTTTTTGCAGCCAGCTCTCGCTCTAAGAGAGCAATAGGTGTAAATGCAATGAGTTGAAACTTAAAAGCGTTATAAATATTTATTATCTTAAAAAAATCAACCTTTTAACGTCAATATTCTATTAATATCAATTAAATAGTAATATGTAACCCTATTACTGAGTTGCCGGAAAAGGAATGGTCCAATCGAAAACTGACATTATTAGAAAATAATTTTATTCTCTACAAAATGAGAATTTTTTATCAATTATCATGAATCAGTACTATCAATTTTCGTACTAATGAATAATTAATCATGTTATTTAAATGTGGCACCTCTTAAAATTGAACTACAGGGTAATCCTTGTGGGTGGATTAATTATAGGTCATTAAGAGCGAAAAAAAAATTGCTTTTTTATACACCCTAATACCTACACAGTAGACACACATGCATAGAAATATTGCAATAAAAAATGAATTTATGTTAGTTTTATAAAGGCACAAACTGTAATATAAACTACCATAGTTGGTTACATACCGCTAGAGGTGTTCGTAGATTACAGAGAACATACATACCAACCGTTGTCAACGAAGGTACCCAGCGCCGCCGCCATGTTGTTGCGGTTTAGTCAATTTTACCCGAAACTACCCTAAAATCCGACCGACTGTAGCGCACCCAGCTCTCTATATACAAATCCTTTTCTCTATATGTTTGGTCATTTAAAAAGATATTGCTACCAGTAGCGTAGATAGAATATACATATACATATTTCAATGAAATTACACTAACAATATAACACTATAATTATACATAATATAAGTACAGGCTATATGTTAGAATTTTATTTATCTGTGATAATAGTATAAAGAATAAACTTTAAGTCTTCCGCGGTGATCTTGATACGAATCTTGGATTCTGGGTATAAGTCGCTTCGGTTTGGTCGTTCTGTCGACCAACACTTTGTTGCACATTGCAGGGGACATATTCAAGACTTTAGTGAAATAACTATATACAAACATTAAATTTCTAAAAATTCTCATATTACCTTGTAGCTACGCTACTAGCATAGTTTGGTCATTTTAAAGGATATTGCTGTACATACTTATTGGGTTTTCCGTTATGGAAATATAAACGCTATATTAGAGAGATAAACATTGAAACAATATACCGTGTATGTAGCGCATATCGGTATGTTTAAATTTACAGTAACCTACCCTTATATTTTACATATTTACCTACATTTATTGTGATTGTATGTTATGACTTCTATTTATACATTTATTATTAATCAAAATATTTTTATATTTATTTAAATATTTGGTTTTCTCCTACCAAAAAGTTTGTAATTGTTAACATACAGGCTGTCCCGTAAACATACTGAGAGTTGCAAGGATATTAAGACAATTGCTTTTCGAGGAAAATACCTCGCATAAAATCAATGGATTTTGCATTTTGCTTGAAATTTTTTGTTACTTGAGGTAATGATAGTTCAAAGTATGCTGAACAAAAGTTGTAACCTACGAAAATCCATAATTTCTGCTCCAGGGGGCACTTAAACATTTTATGTTTATGTTTATTTTGATGTTAATCTCCTTAAGTGAGTTAAAGGATCAACTTTTAGAAAAATTTGCAAAGGATAAAAGGTTCTTAGAATTAGCCAGATAATATAAAGAAATATTTTTTTAGAATTTTTTAAAACATTTATTAATTTTATTAAAAAGTGTCCAACCAAAAAATAAAAAAAATCGCCAAATGTTCTCATTGACTATTCGAGGCACTTTTTATTCTTTGCATTTTTTTCTAAAAGTTGACTTTTTAGAACTTAAGGAGATAAAAATTAAAATTAATATAAACATAAAATGATTCGATGCCTCTTACATGGATCTTCGTAGATTTCGTCCCTTTACAACTTTTGATCAGTACACTATCATTTTTTTCAAAAAATTTAAACCAAAATACAAAATTCATTGCTTTTGTGCGAGGGCCTTTTTTTTGCTCTACTGTTAAATCGGCTTACTTGCGGACATGGGTTTATTAACAAAAAGCGATTATTTTAATGTACTTGACAACTCCTGAAAGTTTGTCAGTATGTTTACGGGACAACCTGTATATTGGAAGTATTATACAATTTTCTGGAAGTTTGCGTTGCGCTTTAAAACCAGGGGCGGACTTAGGCGTAGACAGACTAGGCAACTGCCTAGTGCTTGTAATTTTTGGGGGCCCAGATTTTCAAATGTGAAAGCGAATGTCTTCAAATATTAATACGCACAATTTTAAAACTTTTGTTAAATAATTAGAGATATGTATAACGTAGTTGATTTTTTAAATAATGTTTGTAGTTTTTGCGTATCTCCCCTACATATGTGTATGAATGATCAGTGTAAAGAAAATTATTTAGAATTAAAAAAAAAAAAAAAACAGTTAATAAATGTGTTTATTCACTGCTAGAATAAAAAGAATAAAACAAAAAGTAAAGGAAGTAGGTAGATTCTCGGGCACAATTATTTTCCATTACATATATTTTTATGAGAAGATAACACAAAATATACAAAACGTGTTGGATACAAAAAAAAATATATTTTTTTAAACTGTAATATAAAATTTTTGTTTCCTGAAATTGTTTTCAAGCATAAAATAACATATTTCAATTTTAGTAAAATTCGTCATAAAACAACAAAAACAAATACCTACTTTCTTTTAACATGTCGATATGAACTAAAATAGACAGTATATGTTTGTATAAATATTAATATAATATGTAAGTGAATAATGTGTAAAGCATTCTAAAAATTTTAATAAATCTTTATAATAATAAATAAATTCAGAGATAATGAAGAAATGCAATTAATTAATTATCATAATCATTTTAAAATATATTATAAGAATAGTGTATCTTTGGTTTTGATGCACCCTAAAGGCTCGTTTATATGTATCCAGTGATTTAGTAGTTTAATTAAGTGACAAGTAATTTTATGTGTGTTACCGGTGCGGTAAGTATTTTGGCAAATCAAGTAGGAACTTAACGGTTTGGTGATTAACTCAATCGTTTCCGAGGTTTTTTTTTGTTACCGATATTGCTGATTTTCTAAAACTCCAGAACGTTGGTAATTGATGTATTCAGTCCAATACTCGAAAATAAGTATGATTTCAAACCCATTCGAATTAAAACAAGCTTGGGGTGGGGTGAGACTCTTTAGGTCCACACAATCAACTTCCCAACACAGTTGATTATAAATACTTGAATACTGATTATTTATTGTTTCCGTATAGTTTATGTGAATATTTTTTTAATATGTACATATATGAAAAATTTTAATGGAATTGGTAAGAAATAAAATTCACCTTTGTATTATGAATATTAGCTTTCTAATATCCTAATTTCAATTAAATTAAATTGCATTTGTTTTATAAAACGTAACTATACTGACAATTTAAATTTAATTGCGTTTGTTTCCAAGGCAATATGAATTGTAGACTTATTATATTAGTATTTAAAATTCAAATTTTGAGGGTGGTTTTCACCTTTCACTCCTTCTATGGCTGTTTAGGCACGAATAACAAAAAAAATACTGAAATACATTTTTCATTATTTGTATTGTAGAATATTTATGCTAAGTTTCAAGTAAATCCGACCAAAAAAAACTGTACACCCCTTTTTACCCCCTTGGGGGTTGAATTTCGAAAAATCCTTTCTTTCAGATCATATTTACGTCAAGACGCTTCGATTGGCACCCCAACGAAGTCAATAGCTTTTTTCATTTGCGAGATTTCGTGAACGTAAAAAATGACACGCACATAAGTACATACACACACACACACACACACACACAGCAATCTTTCTAAAAAATAGTGTAAATATACTATAGTGACCTTAAAACATACAAATTTGTTGACATTTTTGATTTTGATTTTCGGACCGATTACAATAACTTCCAGTTGGGAAGTTAATAAATTTATTTATAATAATCTGGGTAAGAGAACGAATCAATAGGAGAGATGCACTAGGTGCTACAAATGTCCTTCTCGAAGAATTAGAATTAGAAGATCCCAAATAATACTTTGTAACATTAAGAATGACGGAGAATTTTATTTTTATTTTTTGCGACAACTAATGTACCAAATTAAAGATAACGTGTTCAAATTTGTCTAGTAGCTTATTTAGTACTTATTGATGGATTGTGGGGGCGCTACTCGAAAAAAAAATGGAACAAAATGGATTGACTCCACTAAATGGTTTTACTAAATGACTCGACTTTTGTCTGTTCATATTCGTTTAGTTACTAAATTACTCGCTTCTTGAGGAAACTATTTATTAGCCTAGTTTGAACTAGGTTTTTGTCACTATAAAATTTCATCAAATATAATATATCAATAAATAAATACAAGTTAATTCATAACAAAAATAGTAGATAGTATATAAAACATTTATTATAACCACTATAAGTAATGTTATATTAAAAAATCTTTGTATAATTTAGTATGAGTAGAACATATTCTTTTCGTCACATTAAAAATTCATCTATTTAATATTCATCGCAGACACTCCGCATATCTGTGTTTTCTGCGCATTAAACCATTAAAAAAACATTCTTAATTCTCCCATAAAGTCTTCAATGGAGGTTTCTCAGAAGATAATGGAGTGCTCGCAAAAACAGAGAAAACTCTCGATAAAAATGTTAAAGCATCATTTAACAATTTTGTCAACTTCAAAAAGATATAAATTATAACTTTTGTAATTAAAATCTTATTATGTTATACCTGTGTGCCTGTGTTATATTTTTAAAAATACTTCTGTTTTTGATGTTTTATATAAATATTATCATAATATCATATATATTAATATAGTAAAATATTATTATATTTATATAAATAGCTACATACAATTTGATATAAATACATATTACATATATATACATATATATATGTTATTAAAATGTGCATTATTAATACATTTTAACTGAAACATATTCATTAATTATTATGCGAACAAATTAGCATGATTAATTTAGAATTAGTTATAAATATTAAATAATTACCTATTTGTGGTATCCACCGATAAGACCCGCACAAAGAGTGTTTATTAAAAATAGAGTGTATACTCAAAATTATAGTAGGGGAGAGTGGGGTTGTTGGTAGTTCGAAATGACCATTGTTTTAATTTTATTGTTTTTTGTTTTCACGTTATCATTTAGAATGATCGAGCAACCAGTGGACCACTTCACATGGATTTCCCTTCATCAGTCTTCTTCATTTGTAAAATTACTTCGATTTCTCGCGCTTTTTCTAGTATTAGTTTTCATCAATATTTTTTTACAACGTTCGGAATTGCCCCATTCAATTCGTTTGTCACTATTCCACAAGCTTGTAAAAAATAAACATAATTTTTTTCAAGTTAGAATCATATAATTATATATTAATCAACTAATATGAAGATTAATATATGATATAATAAACAATACGGATTATCTTAAATACTGTTTGATCGAAGCTTACTTGAGAATTACTTAATCACCTTTATATTAATTTAAAAAAATACATGAAATATGATAAAAAATATAACAACTATCGGTAAGTGCAGAGAAAACATTTACTTACCTCTAATAACACACTAAAATCACTGTATTTACAATTACCCCGAGTTCATGATTACCCCACTCTCCCCTATATACATATTTACTTATCAGTAAAAAATTTCAGATAAATTTATACAAATATAAAGAGTGTTATTTTGGAATCATCAAAAATTGGATTTTTTAAAATTAGTACTAAAATTTTGAAATATGTCTGCTATGTACCAAGCTATAATTTTCACAAATTATCAGTTGATTTCAAAATCGTTAACTGAGGTCATGTTAGGTAATTTTTTTCCAGTAATAAGTTCCATATTGTATATTTTGATACAATTATTGTTTACGTTTAATAAGTAAATAAATAACCATTTTTTAATTAGGAAAATAAAAAAATAAAAATATCATTAGATCATTATACATATTTGCAACTATCACACACATTGAATGATGTTTTTTTAGGGTTCCGTATAAAACTAGAAACCCTTATAGTTTCGCTCTGTTCGTCTGTCCATCCGTCTATATAAATTTTATAACGATGAAGATGAAATTTGGTATATCTACGTAGATCTATAACTCAAAAACAGAAATGATGAGGTTTTTGAAAAAAAAACATTTTTTTGGACCCCTTTACCATAGACTGAAGAGTATATTCAAATTTTGTTTTCACTTATTCCATTAAGTGGGGTGTCCACATGTGGGTCTCCTAAAATGCAATAAAAAATGTCTCAGAACTTTTTGACTTTATCCCTTCAGACACGATATATTTGCTTTTCAATGTCGTTATTAGAGCGTCCTTCCCTTTAATTTATAAACTATCGAAATCAGAATGTAGCTTTTAATTAATACATTCAATGAAAATTATAACGAACACTGTACAAAAAATAGTTAATGACAAATTTTGAAGTAAGTTTTTATTTATAAATCGTAGTGAGAATGACTATGGAACCCTATCATGTGCGTGTCCAATTATAATTATATTTAAATATAGCAATGTATATATTTATTATTAAAATATATGAGAATTAAAAAAATGTAATCTAAATACAATTTCTCAAACACAAATAAATGTAATTGTAACGTTCTTGTTTCGATGTTGACAGTGAAAAATGGTAAAGTTTTTTTTATAAACATTTAAAAAAAACTCGTTATATCATCACACGGTTTTGAGAAATGTAATTTGAATTTGTTTTTAAATGACTGATTTGTTACAAGATAAATTCCCGAAGGTTTCAGACAGGTATCAATTGGTACAGACTTTAAAGACCGTTTAAACTTTTTCTATACAAGTCTGCTTTTTACAATCTAATTGCACGGAAAATAGAAACTTTAGTCAGTGGTGCTTTTTATATGAAATAAATGGAGGGAGTTTCTAGTAAAAGAATTGATGAGAAATAAACATCATAGTATTTTATTTAAACCATCCAGATGAAAATATTTATGCTTAACTCTGAAATATACTTCGCTAATTAAATATTTTAATACCTGGAAATATTGATTTCATCACCTATAAAACAAATATTATTTAATTTGTACTTATACTGTATTTCAGGGATTCTCCGTTTCGGTCAGTGGTGTACCTAATGAAAGCAGACAGAATGGAATTTATGTATTATAAATATATAAATGTTTAGTTATTATTAAAATCTTCGTTTAACAAGATTTCGCATCAGTTCACAAACGGTGTCGTGTTGTATTTTCAGAGAGTGACAATAATTCTGATGAAAAAATATAAAAAAATTGTTACTTTTCAATTAAATTAAATAAATAATATTGAAAAACGCACTAATTTTATTTTGAGTCTTACATCAATTTCTTTCAGATTTTCGAACTAATTTTCTTAGTGTTTTTACTTTCCAACGATTAGTCTTGATTCATTTCATTAATTATTAATCAAAAAATCTTTCTATTTATGAAAATATAGTTAATAATAAATAAAATAAAATAAAAATATCTTGAAAATATTCTAATTTTAAAGTTCTCAAACTTGTATGGACCGGGACTTAACTCTAAAACAGCTTAATTTAACGAGAATCGACCAATATGAGTGTCAAAATGGTGGACATATAAACTAATTATTAATGTAATTTATTTATTAATTATTTTATTATTATTGTTTCAAATTTTACCATTCTCTATTTTATAATTGTTGAGTCGTAGTACTTATCATTTAGTAATCATTAGCAAGTGTCCATCACTGCGTGCTCATTACTGGTTTGACTTTATCCATTACTGGAGAAAAAATATAAACAAAGGTTATAATTTATAAAAGAACTATATTTGCACACTTTAAAATGATTTAATAAAGAAGTACTTGTTTTATTAGTAATATGAGTTTATGAGAATAACAAAAAAGAAGTCCATGAATCCAAAAAAAAACAACAATATACCTAGCTCTTAAAGTGGCCAAAAGTGGTGTAAGTACCTTATGAAGTTGTAAAAGGGAGCATACATACAACTGCGGTAGAAGGGTTGGGTGTGTATTTTGCACTGATAACCAAAACTGTGTTAATTTTTTCTGTCAAAAGTTTTCTCGCTACCCACCAAAACTCGGTCTGCAAACCACACTTTGAGAACCTCTATTCTAATTCATTAAAATCATCATTGTATTTCATTAAATATATATGTTCCATGCTATTATTGTATTAACAAAACATCTCATTAAATTAAAATTACAATTAATGTGAAATTGAAGAAGAGTAGGTACGTTGTTATTAATTACATTTATATGTAATTTGAGCGCTGCACCTATGGAAAATATACACGTACCATGTTTAAAATGGTATTTCGTCAAAATAACCACATCAGAGTTTGAAAGTTATGTATAATTAATATTTATTATTTACTGCTAACAGCTAGTCTATATCAGTCTATACAGGGTCGTATTTACATTCATTTATAAATCTTTACATACAAAAATTTGTAAAATCATGAAATGTTACAAAGTTACTATATTTTAGTAATAATTTAGTTGCATGACAATAAATAATATAATCTTAATATAAGGTACTGGCACCAGTTACGGCCGCTATAAGAGCAAGGTTTGCTGTTTTAATGATTGACGGACTTTTTTTGTAATTCTCATGAAGTCATGTTACTATTAAAACAAGTAACTCTTTATTTAATCAATTTAATTATCAAAATCTGCAAATATTGTTAGTTTTTAAATTATAATCTTTTATTTTGTTTATGTTTTTTCTAAAGTAATGGATAAAGTAACATCAGTAATGAGCTCGCAATGATTACAAAATGATAAGTACTACGACACAAAAGATATAAAAGAGACTCGTCAAATTTGAAATTAATTATACTAATAATTAGTTTAAATGTCCACCATTTTGACACCTATTGGCAGTTTGGTATCAAATCACTCTGTAAGACAGCTAAATGTATATAGATTAATATTCAGAAATGGTAGTAATCAAATATCAACAAATATTTCTAATTCAGTACATTTAATTAAAAAATAGCCATTACTAGGGTCATATCCAATACTTGTGCTAGTACCTACCTTATAAAAACGTTGGTGCGTATATATGTGATGTCATCAGGCCTAAACCACTGAATATATCGAAGCCATATTCACACCATATGTTTATTTGGTGCTCCGATAAATTTATATATTTTCTAGGCCCAATAGGTGTCGCTGGGGTCGAGATGTTTCAAATTTTTTTATTTTTTCCATATAAAAAATATATCAAAACGTTGGTTTTTTGTATGTGAGATGTTTCCGACTGTTTTAACCCTTAACTGGTATCGTGGAGGCCGGTGTTATGTTTTGATGTTTATTCTAAAAATCTAACTATAAGCATCGTGCACACCTGCCATTTTAAGTAATCTCAATGTCACGACTCGCGGCGGGTGCCGGACGTTCGGCACTTTAACACCTTCTGGGACGGAGGTACGTGCGTTTTGGGGGCCAGGCGACCCTCACGATACCAGTAGATTTTTTTTAATTGTTAATTAGAGGCATATAAACATGTTTTTTTTATTAGTTCATCCTTAATATATATAAAGCTCAACGTCTCTCTGTCTGTCTGTCCGTTTGTGCACTTATCACTCCAGAACCACTTATCCGATTTACGTGGTTTCTTTTTTAATTCATAGGTACATTCTCTGGTCAGGTTATAGGTTATATTTTGTTACGTTAGGTAACATAACAACTAAGCAGTGACGATAATAGTAAATCAAGTCGGGAAAAATTTTGCCGTCGGCGCGCTATTTTGCAATACGCTGCCTAAACCGTTCAATATTGAACAAAATAATGTAGTAAAGAATTGTGTACAATCAAAAGTTATACAATAAAGTCAGCAATACCATATGTCTAACTTTTATATTTAAGCCACAATAACTGTTTTTATGTTACAAAGAAAACATAAAATATTTGGGTTCTGTTTATTAATCCTTATCGAAATAAATTATTTCATCGTCATAAGTACTTCATGTAGATATAATTTGCCCTTTACAGCATCCAATTTGGTCGTATAGTTTAGGAAATATCTAAAATAAATGTATATACGGTAACATATTAAATGTATGGAGTTGCGCTACATCGTAGCGAGGTACAACAGACTGGATTCGCTTACGCTCGGTAGATATTCGGATTCCCTCGGCTGATCGTCTGAATTTATTTTGTTTTCAATAATTAACATTTAAATTTAAACAGAATACAAATTATTTGGTTTTTTTTTCTTCTGATTCGTTTTTGTTAAGTAATTTAGGTGTTGATATGTTATTATACAATAATAACTAATCGTGTTTGTACTTTAGTAATTCAACTATATTTTTCAAAAATCCTAAACAATAATTCCGTAGTCTACGCGAGCGAAGCCGCGCGGACCCAGCTAGTATGAGATAAGCAAGAAAAAGTATTTGTGTTAAAAATTATAATTTTCAAAAATCCTAAACAATAATTCCGTAGTCCACCCGAGAGAAACCGCGGGCACAGCTAGTCTATGATATTTGCAACAACCAACGTGTATTCAAAATGATTTTTTTGTAACGAATATTTGTAAAAATACCAAAACCTATCCTGCATATGTGCATGTACATATATATAATGAATGATAAAATTAATGTCAACTCGTATATGAAAATAGCGCAATATTCAATTATTATTGCTACGTCATTCTGGAAAGCGTGCTTGTCAAATATTACAAATTAACAAAAAATCAAACATGGCCGCAGTTGTGATGATTGATAGTTATTATTGTGACATTATAATCACGTTGCTCTAATTGATGGAGAATTGATATTTATGCTGCGGTCGTTCTATCGAATACCAATAAATGTGTGAAAAATGCGCTTTCTTCAACAGTTACAGCTCGCTTGTAAATGATGATGTCGATGTAATTTAATAATAACATGTATTTGAACTGGCATTCTTACTTCTTATTTGTATTATTCATTTTGATTCTACTTTTAGTTTTGATAAAATTATCCATTATACCGGGTGGTTTATTTAAATTGAGACAAACAAATATCTCGAAAACTAAAGTTTTTTAGGGAAAATGTTTGGTACAAAAGTTTCAGGGTTAGGAGAAAAAAACAAATGGAGATAAAAATTTTTAACTTGTTTTGAGGTTTCATGGTCATTGTGAAGGCAGCTTAATTTTTTTAAATGGTAACCTATTTCTTTTTTTGCATATTTGTATTTAACAGAAAAAAACAACTTTTTTTTAAGTTATTTTTTTTTATTAAAAATTAACAAAATTTATTTTTCCATTAAAAAGCCTAATGTCCGGTATCATAAAGGACCTAACAAATTTGTTAGCTAACAAACGCTTTCAACTGAGATATCAAACTTATATGACAGTTCTTTTGGAGTTTGTTGATGACTTTGACAAGTTTCGCGCACGCGTTGTAGGTAAATACAAACGGTATTAAAACAGTGATGATGTTATGAAAATTATTTTGTACGGTCAAAGATGCCAACTGTGTTACAATTAGTTGAAGTGTCACTGCTCTAAATTCCATAACTAATCCATAGATACTAGTACAGAATTAATACCCCATTTGAATGTAATTGCTAGCTAACAAATTTTGTTAGGTCTTTTATAATACCGGGCATAAAATTAAAAAAATTCTTTTTTTAAACTGAATTGTATTTTAGACATCTATAAATAATAGTTTCTGAATTTTTTAATTAAAAAAATGTACATTTCCATAAAAAATTTAAGTACTTTAAAATTGAGGATTTTTGAAAAAAACTTTTCATACAAAATTGTTTTTTTTTCTGAAAATCACGAATACGCAAAAAGAAATAAGTTTCTATAGAAAAAACTTAAGTTAACCTCAAAATGACCTTAAAACCTCCACTCAAGGTAATTTTTTTTACACATTACTTAGCGTTGTTACCAATCATATCATTCGGATTTTAAAATAAATATCAATTGTTTTGAATTATAAAATCAATTAACGAAATGTTTTATATTGTCTTTTAAAGTATTTAAGTGATAATTGATTAACAGAGAAACGTCTATTTGGAACTATCATCTCTCATACATACCAAATTTAATTTTAATTTAAAGCATATTTGTATATTTGTATTAATTTTCAACTGACGCCTCTGGAATATATTCATAGAAATGACGAAAATGACATTTAAGAAAAGATGGCTGCCGTAATTTTGGTAACAGTTTCATATACGGACTAGCATTGGTTGTTATAGTCTTTCCTAATCTTAAGGTCAAAATAAATAGCAATTATAAAAAACAAATGACGATTTTTAAAGAAAATTAAGATAAATCTTTGTAAAGGAATATTTTATAACACTTTGTGGTGACCTATATTATAGAAAATTGAATACTCTCCAAAAACAGATTATATAAAATTTTCTTTCATCTTCAAAAAATGACTATTTTGGAATGTCACCTCTCCCTTTTACACACAATATGAATGATTCTTAAATGGGACCGTCCTCAAGCCAGACCCAACCAACCAAATTTAATTAATATCGGTTCAGTGGTTCATGAGTTATGCGTGTGACAAGGATTTAGGGTACAGACCGACAGACAGACACACACACACACAGACACAGAACGAAAAGTATTTGTCTTAACCTGAAACGGAAAGATTTAGTTAAATTTTAAAATCGGAGAACATTTTTTTCTCACTTTAAAACGATCACAAAGCTTCTTGTATCTTTGATATGGCGAGGAAACAAAAACTACCAAATATGTATGTATTGTAAATTGTAAATACACATGAATGTATAATTTCTTATTTTTAATTTTTATAAATGTATGCTCAAAAAGCTATTAATTAAAATTCCCAGTGTTCTCTTAAACTTTAACCATTGACTACCACTGCATAGGGTTCATATACAGTATGATGATAAAACGTAATTAGTATGTTTTTATTACCTAGTGTGTGCATATTTACTTCGAGTCCGGATTGCTGTCCCCGCATTGTAACTGTTGTACTGTCCATAATTAAACAACTACTGTCGTTTGCATACGTTTTATTATTGCACAACTCAAGTTCAGAATACAACAAACATATTTGATGAATTGTTTAGACGTTTAGTACTTAATTTATTGCATAATAAAATGTTGAGTTATATATACTTTTTAAAACGATTAATGTGCCTATTAAAATATACCATATAATTTATATGGTTATGTGTATTTTCCATTTAAATATACAGAAATTATTTTTATAAATTAAAAACAACATATAAATAAAAAAAAAAACTAAACAAACATAAAATAACCAAATAACCCAACAAACAAATAAATAAATAAACAATAACGTTAAAAGGCTGTCTAAATGAGCCTAGCGACTCGATGGACAAAATACACCCAAATAAAAAATATAAATAAGATTAATAAATTAAAAATTAAACTAAGCCATTCACGAACGCCAAAGTGATTAAAGCCTTGGCACACAGAAACGTTCTCCGTCACCGCCTCGATCTTGAAAATTTGTTATATGCGATTCAATACAATGTTAGCTGCGTCGAAACGGCGCTAAGTTTTGACGCAGCTAATATGTAATAGATTGCAAGGTCGAAGCAGTGACGGAGACTGTTTCTGTAAAGTGCCAAAGCTTAAAACATAAACAAAATTAAAATGTGTTGATTTGTTTAATTGTGACTCAAATATTAAATATAATTATTTTTTAGTTGGATCTTGGCTTCTGGGTGTAAGCAGCGTCGATTTGATCGTGTATCGGTCAATATTTCAAAATCATCAAAATCGTGTGTAAGGGGGAGGGGTGACACCCCAAAATATTTATTTTTTCAAGATATCTCAAGAACGACATGTGTTACGTGAAAATGTTATAGAATATTTTTTGTAGAGCATTAAATTTCCTATAATATGGGTCTACTGACGTTTTAAATATCATTTTGACATCTGTCAAAAAAGTAAAAATATACGAAAAAATAATCAGGTGTGTCTTGAGAAAAATTTCGAACTAATATTTTTTAGTAAAATTGTATAAAAATTAAATGGTTAACCAATTCCAGGCAATTTATCTCAACATTATCGGTTTTTATTTAAATTGTTGAATAATTAACTACCTTTGGTGAATTTAGTACGAGGAAGCACTGTGCATTTACTTGGCAGATGTTTTTGTAAAAACATTACTTTTCACGTAACTAACATATTCTGAATATGAGCCAAATCAGACCATAAATAGTCCAATCAGATTAGCATGAATGTAATCGACATCGGGAACTAATTCGGAATTATTATATTTATTTTAATGCACTCTCGTCTCGGCGTGAAGTCCTAATCGTACTTCTTATTGAGATCTATATACGCGCAAACTTTTAAACGCATTTATAACGACGCATATCCCCCCCCCCCCCCCTAAGTTTTCTCTCTTATTAGTCTGGGTCTCAGTGTTAACACTTGCTCGAGCAAATAAACAAACATTTTTTTTATATTTACCTACTACGAAAATATAAAAAAAAAGTTTTAAAATATTTTTATCCTGACCATGAAAAGAAAATTTAGTAAGAGTGGCTGCCAGTTTTTGTTGTTTTTTGAGATAGAAGATCAGACTAAAAAAATATTTTGTTGACTGATAATCAAAGATAGTTACGTCTAAAATCGCAATCCTAATAAAACATATACATATACATACCTAAGGATATAGTTAATTTCTATCTATACTATTTAACGTTCATACCGCATATAAAAGCCCTAAACAATCGTTCACAATATTTTCCACAGTGTACAACCGCAAGACATATTTTAGAAGCTCTCTGAATATTTTTCTTTTCCATAGACGTGATAAATATACGTACAAACCTCAAGGGGGGCCAACCATACGTTATATTTTTCTAAATTATGTTTTTTATTGCCGTTGTTTCTCTTTATTTCAACACATTTCATTCCGAGCTCTTATTGGTCCAATAAAGTGAGGTGTGTAATAGATTTCCTTTGTTGACTAAAACATGAAACTCATTTTAAATATAGTGAATCCAATATATTATTATATACAATTGTCGCAGTGGTAAAGTGATTCTAATCAAATAAAGTACGTACTGCACGTTGAGAAATAATTTTAAAATGCTGTTTTTATACCTAGGTATATTTTTTGCTTCCTCGCCATATCGAAGATACGAGAAGCTTTGTAATCGTTTTAAAATGAGAAAAAAAAATTATTCTCCGATTTCAAAATTT
Source organism: Sialis fuliginosa (assembly GCA_961205875.1). Classification (NCBI taxonomy): domain Eukaryota; kingdom Metazoa; phylum Arthropoda; class Insecta; order Megaloptera; family Sialidae; genus Sialis; species Sialis fuliginosa. The sequence continues at coordinate 32,869,857 of OY540812.1, forward strand.
TAACTTGATCTTTCCGTTTCAGGACAAGTTTATCTGGCTTTGTGCCTGTCTGTCCCTAAATCCTTGTCACACGCATAATTCATAAACCACTGAACCAATATTAATGAAACTTGGTTGGTTGGTTGGGTCTGGCTATCTCAAGAAAGACACATGTTTTGTGAAAATTTTATAGAATATTTTTTGTAGAGCGTTCAATTTTCTATAATATATGTAGGTCACCACAACGTTTGTTGTAAAATATTCTTTTAAAAAGATTTATCTTCGCTATTTACTTTGGCATATAAAATGTCATTTTGTCTTTTACATAGCAGAAAAATTTAGATTTAGATTGAAATTATCAAAAGATTAAAAATATACGAAAAATTAACCTACAGAAAAGAGACTGATATTGGTTGGAACAGTCGCTTTGTCTCTTTCAAGAGAGTGGTCAATTTTGTGGGGCTATTGCTCAGTCCATTCTATAAGTCTATGACTCTAACGATCGAATAACCTTAAAACAATTCGTATTTGGAAATATATACGTTTTGTCAAAAAAAAACACCGTATTACTGTTTTGTCTTTTTGATCTAAATCCACGGTTACATATGAAATGTATTACACAAATATAATACATAAAATAATGTTTATTTAACACAATATGAATGACGGTATTCTATGCTACAGAATATAAAGTACTTCAACCACTATATACACAAACATTTTTTTCATTTAATGTTTCGAGCACATTAAATATATACTGATTTTATGCGTTCTTTCTTTATGTATAGGTACGTAGAAAATTTCTGCATTTCAATGAATACAAATTTCAGAGAGGAACTTATAAAACTTTTTAACAACATCTATTGAAAAAAAGAATTAGCCCTTCATAAAAATGTTTGATTGAAGTGTATTTACTTACATTTGTTAAGACAAATAGGTCTATTCAAATGTTTTAATTATGTACATTAGGGTGGCCCTTATATGGGGTTAGGACGAAAGTTTCAGTCCTCTATCTTAAAAAATGGCCATTACCAGAGGGGGGTGATTTTCGTATTTAAAATACACGTGTTTTTTTGATTTTTCAAAGACCTGCGTATTAGAGTGTCTTAAACTCTTTCTAAAAATCTAGAATATTCATGAAAGCATTCGTGGTACTCATATTCCATATCTTGACGGATAAATTAAATTTGTGATTCAATGTTAATTTTAGAATCAAAATTTTTTATTTCGAGATCAATATTTTCATTGTCAAACGTTTTTCTGACAAAATTACCCAGAAATTATATTTTAAAAAAATGTTAAAAATTTTCTCTTGATGAAATGACCAAATGGCCCATATAGCTGTCAACGTTGAATCACAAATTTAATTTATCCGTCTAGATATGGAATATGAGTACCAGGAATGCTTTCATGAATATTCTAGATTTTTAGAAAGAGTTTAAGACACTCTAGTATCTAGTACGCAGGTCTTTGAAAAATTGAAAAAACACGTCTATTTTAAATTAGAAAATCACCCCCCTCTGGTAATGGTCATTTTTTAAAGGCGGGGTAAGGTTTTAAAAATTTTTTTTTTTTGAATTTTTTTTTAACTGAATGCATAATATTTCAAGAATATTGTGTCTAAATTTCAAGTCGATTGGAGCAAAATTGACGAAGTTATGAGTATTTTTATATCTGGCGGATTTTTATACCTACCCGAGCGCGCTATTGTTTTTTTTTAGTGTTCAAAACTTTAAAGCGTTTTCCCCACAACTCACTTTTTCAAAGTCGGTGCCCCTCATAACGTCAAAACAACAACCGATCCTTTTGAAATTTTAAACACTATTTCTGTACATAATTTACGAGGTAACGCTGGAGAGTTTTTTTTCAAATTTGTTAATAATTTTTATTTTACAATAACAAATTAGCCGATTTTTTCGCAAAAAATCGCGTTTTTCGCTTCAAAGTGTTCCAAAAAAGTGAAAAAATTAAATTTCGAAAAACCCTCCCAGCGTTACCTGGGGAAAACTATTATCTAACGAATGAACTTTGATTTTTTGATTTCGGATGATCCAGCACAAAAAAATTTTTATACAACATTCTTCGAATGTCATTCTTTAATGTACCATTGGTTTTAATAAAGAGATTTTAACTGTGTCGTCACAAAAAATTCACAAAAACATGCCTTTTTTTGTACGAATTAACCTTACCCCGCCCTTAAGATAGAGGACTGAAACTTTTATTTATTTTATTTTTGAATTATTTGGAGCTGATTTGGGGGGGCGGCTCGGTCAAAATTCGTCCTAACCCCATATAAGGACCACCCCAATGTACATATACATATAAAATATTTATTTGTGTATGTACTGTTCGTCGCACAGTGTGACTGTTTCTAATTTTTTATTCAAAAATCTTTCTCTGGCTCAATTTTTATCGTATCATAAAAATTTTGCACTCCTTATAATCCCTCTAAGTCTGCCCGTTTTTTGATTTGTTTCCCCCTTCATTGTAATAGGGTGTAATCACCCCAAAATATTAGAATATTTTTCGTTTTTATTTAATTATTCCTAAACCGCGAGAGATATTAAAAAATATAAAAACAAAATTTTTTCCATTCATTCAACAACAAATCAATATTACCTTACAAAGTAAGGGAATATTTTACAACAAACGATGTAGACCCATATTATAGGAAATTTAATACTCTACAAAAAATATTTTATAAAATTTTCACGTAACATGTGTCGTTCTTGAGATATCTTGACAAAATAAATATTTTGGGGTGTTACCCCTCCCCCTTACCTACGATTTTGATGATTTTGAAATGGAACCGTCCTCAAGCCAGAACCAACCGTCCGACCAAGTTTCAATAATATCTGTTCAGTGGTTCATGAGTTATGCGTGTGACAAGGATTCAGGGGACAGAAGGACACACGGACGGACAGACGGACGGACACACACAGACAGACACGGAACGAAAAGTGTTTGCCTTGACGTGAAACGGATAAATCAGTTTAAAATTTTGAAATCGGAGAACATTTTTTTTGTCTCAATCTGAAACGATTACATAGCTTCTCGTATCTTCGATATTGCGAGGAAGCAAAAATGAAAAATAATCACACTGTGCGTCGTTCGTACTTATTTATGCACCTAATAAATACCTACTTTATAATATTTTTATAAACTTTAAATACCATCATACATCAATGTGTTTGAATAAACTCATAGCAAAGGTATTTACAAACTATAATATTCATGTATTGATTGAAAATATGTCAACAGTTTCAAACAGCTGCTTTCATGCAGAGTTTTCTATAGAATTCAGTACAACAAAAGCGTTTTTAATTTTATTTCTATACATAAGTTATATGTTACAGTATTTTCAATAGTAATAAATTTAGAATGTATCTATTGTTTTTTTTTTTACTATTTTAATAGTATTATCGCATAGAAACAAGTTCCGTAGCCAGTTTCAGTAACATTCTCAACTTGATAATACGTATTAAGAGCTATTTCATGTTGACGAAAAATGGAATAGTCTCTATAAAAGTGTAGACGTGCTCGTGTGACGATTTATAAAAAAAAGTAATTTCAAAATTTTTCGTAAATTGTTTTTGTTACAGTTTTCGGTATAGTTTTCATTGAAAGTACTAACTAAAAGCTGAATTCTGGATTTTTTTCAGATTTTTCGCATTGATAATTTAGAAATAAGAGGGGGACGCATTGATAACGACATAAAAAGGCAAATTTATTGTGATTGAAGGGTTACAATCAAAAGATCATAGAAAATGTTTTGTTTCATTTTAGGAGACCTATCTTAAAATACCCTACTCAATGGGGGTATATGAAAAAAATATTTGAGTACACTTTTCAGTCTATAGAAAGTGGGCCCAACAAATTTCTACAATGTTTTTTATAATTTTCATTGAAAGTACTAACGCTCTGATAACAACATAAAAAGGGAAATAAATTACGATTGAAGGATTAAAATTAAAAGGTCATACAACATTTTTGTTACATTTTAGAAGACCTATATAAAGACACAATGAGGGGTGTTCAAAAAATTATTTAAAAAAAAACTCATCATTCCTGTTTTTGGGTCATCAATCTACATCTGTATACCAAATTTTATCTTAATCCATCCTAATTAGGGTTTGCAATCCCGCAATGCGGGATCCCGCATTCCCGCGGGATCCCGCACGTTTTGGAGATCTGCGGATCCCGCACTGAAAGTGCGGGATCCGCGCGGAATTTTTTGAACATTGAATTTGTAGGTCGCATGCGTTTTGAATACTTGTAAAGCGTAAATATGAAAAAAAAGGTAACAATTTTGAAAAAAAAAATTAAGGTTAAGATGACTGAATATGAAACTAGTGAAGTAAATTATATCTCTTGTTCACGATTAGTTAAGTGGTTACACTGAGTGCGACTCAGGCGACGAAAGAAGCTCGAACAGCCCCAAGATTACAACAAAAAAACATAAAAAATACAAAAATTTAGAAGAAGAATAGCAGATTAAATGAAAGTTAACCACAAAAATTTAATACACAAAATTCGATGTACACGATATTTTTTTAACAGTATTGTCCCTAAAATACAACCGTAAATAATGATATTTAGTGGTTTAGTTTTACGTGACATACCGTATATACTAAGGTGTTTTTTAATTTTTTTTTTCGGTCCCGCTAGCCTATGTTTTAGCTTTGGATCAAAAGTTAATTGTCCCAAAATTTTAGACTCATAGATCAAACCTGTGGACGGCGCAAACCGAGTCATTTTCCCATTTGATTAACATGGAAAAAATTACTTTTTTACTTATGCGTGAATATCTCGTTGAAAAATTTCTTACAGCAGCATATCATAGAGAATTAAATTTCTTACAAAAAAGATACCAAGTGCTCAAATCATAGATCGAATATTTTTAAAGATATGTTTGTTTAAACATTATCATAAAAAGTAAAATCCAATTTTTATGATAATTTTTAAACAAACATTTCTTAAAATTTATTGGATTTTTGAATTGAGCACTTAATTCTCTACAAAATATTCCCCTGAGAAATTTAAAAAAAAAATTGTTTTCAACGAGATATTCACGCGAAAATAAAAAAGTAATTTTTCCCATGCGTTAATCAAATGGGAAATAGACTCGGTTTGCGCCGTCCACAGGTTTGATGTATGAGTTTGAAATTTTAGGACAATTAACTTTTGATCCAAATCTAAAACATAGGCCTGCGGGAAACAAGGGCTAATTTATACGCAACGAAGGAGTTAAAAAATTGAAATGGATAATCGAACAAAAAGACAAAAGTAGTTAGAAGCATCTTGTTCTTGTACCTAACATATTAGACAACCTCCTATTTACAGGTGTATTTTATGGATTTTACATCGGTCTATACGGTACGAGTTACGTTTACGTATCATATGTTACCACTATGAAAATATTTTTCATTAGTTAATTGTCATGTTAACTAAATAATAGTAGTCCGGACGTTAAGAACTTTTCATCTGCACTTTTTGATAGAAGCATGAAAATTGGTATAGTTGTACATTAAACCTTCCTCTATAAAACTAGAAATGGCGACATTTAAAAAACCCGTGTGGTCCCTCTTTTAGGGGCAAAAATATCTCCGCGGATTTAGTTTTTCTTATTTATCTCGCAAATGGTTATCCGGACGACACAAATAGAAGACAACCAAAATAATGTTTATTAGATTCTAAACAAAAGTTGTTATTATAAATTTTACGATAAGAGTCATCGTTGCCGTATAAATGGGGGTTAAAATTATGTGAAAATTTGCGCGCGCGGTGAAACTTGCGTTCATGCTCAAATATCTCGTAAACGGGTATTCTCACGAGAAAAATTAATAGAACAAATATTAAAGAACAGACAATTCTCTATCAGATGTATGAATCTGTTATCCTGTAAAATTATTTTTTAATTAATTTTGGTCACCTCAAGTAGAATGACATATATGACAATTTAAGAAAAGTAACGGTTCTCGTCCAATTTTGTTTTCGTTATGTATATTTAAGCACTTGTAAAGTTAAGTTATGGTTCTTTTATAATAATTTATGAATATATAGAGAAAGAAAGAGAAAAAAATTGTGTTAAATTGACCTGCATTTATAAATAAATCAAAAAATAACTATACGAACAAAAAAATTTTTTTTTAATTATAAAGTACAACCTGTATAATATATTATATGTACTTATGTTATAAATATAACAAAACATTAAAATTATAAATATTTATAGGCTACAAACATGTTTTTTATTCTCTTTAGTTGGAAAAACTTCTATTAACACTAGTGCAGAATCTCTTGATAGCTCCTATTTGTTATACAAACCTTCAAACGCCCAAAACTTTAGGATGAATATATTCGTCATAAAGTTTAGAATAATAAACAATTAATTATTTTTTACTTAATATTGTACATTTAGAGTAATTTGAAGTTGAAATTGATGACTATAAGACGATAACAGTAAGAATTGTATTGGATATATTCTTTTTTGTTTCAAATCTCGTGAACGGTCAATTAGATGTAAAAAATGTACTGAAACTAAATTGTCGGCAATGAAATTTTGAATAATATTTCGTTATGTTTCACATGTCAAATATTAAAGTTTCCAAGTAAATAAAGGTCAAAGTTACAAATTAATTGATATATTACATGAACGGTGAAAAGCAGGGTATATTTGTCACACAATATTTTATGACCAGTTTTTTATAATTCAAAAAATTATAGAAAATATAATAGAGTGGACTTATATCTACCATACATAAATTTTACTTTTACAAAAAATATGATAGTTTTATTGTTAAACATGATTTCTCAGCATTGTTATTTTGTATGATATTTTTAGTATGTATGGTAATTATTTTTTTTTTATTCCGTCCGATCTTTATGATTTCAACACTGCAATTCATGATGGAAATATAAAATTTTATACAGTTGTACATCAAACCCACCTCTACAAACCTAGATATGACTATCCTCAAATCTTGTGCGGTCCTCCATTCAGAGGTTAAAATAGTATCTCCACAAGTTTTTTTATTTAAATTTTGTAAATAATACTATAAATAAAATATAAAAATCGTATAACACAATTCAAATATTGCATTTTAATAGATGAGTAAAATGCACATATGAATATTTAAATGTATATATTTATCGTATCATTTTCAAAAATTAAAATTAAAAAATTTAAATAAAGAAAACTTGTGGAGATATTATGTTAACCTCTGAATGGGGGACCGCACAAGATTTGAGGATAGTCATATCTCAGGTTTGTAGAGGTGGGTTTGATGTACAACTGTATAAAATTTTATATTTCCATCATGAATTGCAGTGTTGAAATCATAAAGATCGGACGGAATAAAAAAATAATAATTACCATACATACTAAAAATATCATACAAAATAACAATGCTGAGAAATCATGTTTAACAATAAAACTATCATATTTTTTGTAAAAGTAAAATTTATGTATGGTAGATATAAGTCCACTCTATTATATTTTCTATAATTTTTTGAATTATAAAAAACTGGTCATAAAATATTGTGTGACAAATATACCCTGCTTTTCACCGTTCATGTAATATATCAATTAATTTGTAACTTTGACCTTTATTTACTTGGAAACTTTAATATTTGACATGTGAAACATAACGAAATATTATTCAAAATTTCATTGCCGACAATTTAGTTTCAGTACATTTTTTACATCTAATTGACCGTTCACGAGATTTGAAACAAAAAAGAATATATCCAATACAATTCTTACTGTTATCGTCTTATAGTCATCAATTTCAACTTCAAATTACTCTAAATGTACAATATTAAGTAAAAAATAATTAATTGTTTATTATTCTAAACTTTATGACGAATATATTCATCCTAAAGTTTTGGGCGTTTGAACGTTTGTATAACAAATAGGAGCTATCAAGAGATTCTGCACTAGTGTTAATAGAAGTTTTTCCAACTAAAGAGAATAAAAAACATGTTTGTAGCCTATAAATATTTATAATTTTAATGTTTTGTTATATTTATAACATAAGTACATATAATATATTATACAGGTTGTACTTTATAATTAAAAAAAAATTTTTTTGTTCGTATAGTTATTTTTTGATTTATTTATAAATGCAGGTCAATTTAACACAATTTTTTTCTCTTTCTTTCTCTATATATTCATAAATTATTATAAAAGAACCATAACTTAACTTTACAAGTGCTTAAATATACATAACGAAAACAAAATTGGACGAGAACCGTTACTTTTCTTAAATTGTCATATATGTCATTCTACTTGAGGTGACCAAAATTAATTAAAAAATAATTTTACAGGATAACAGATTCATACATCTGATAGAGAATTGTCTGTTCTTTAATATTTGTTCTATTAATTTTTCTTGTGAGAAAACCCGTTTACGAGATATTTGAGCATGAACGCAAGTTTCAGCGCGCGCGCAAATTTTCACATAATTTTAACCCCCATTTATACGGCAACGGTGACTCTTATCGTAAAATTTATAATAACAACTTTTGTTTAGAATCTAATAAACATTATTTTGGGTGTCTTCTATTTGTGTCGTCCGGATAACCATTTGCGAGATAAATAAGAAAAACTAAATCCGCGGAGATATTTTTGCCCCTAAAAGGGGGACCACACGGGTATTTAAATGTCGCCATTTCTAGTTTTGTAGAGGAAGGTTTAATGTACAACTATACCAATTTTCATGCTTCTATCAAAAAGTGCAGAGATTAGTCGAAATATCGCTCTTAACGTCCGGACTATAGTAACTTTAAGTATGAATAACAAAATTTTTGGAAAAACTGCGGGATCCTGCGGGATTTGAAGATTTCCCGCAAAAATCCCGCGGGAAAAAAAAGTCTGCGGGATTGCAAACCCTAATCCTAATATTATAAATGCGAAAGTCTGTCTCTCTGTCTGTTTGTTACCTTTTCACGGCTAAACCGCTGAACCGATCTTGATGAAATTTAGCAGTGAGATAGCTTGCATTCCGAGGACGGACATAGGCTACTTCGTATCTCAAAAATTCAACCCCTAAAGAATTGCAAGGGGATGGAAATTTTAAAATTATTTTTAGTAATTAATATCTTACTCCCCGTTACATATGAAGGGTTTTAATTGGCTTTATTCAATCCGGCGGGAAAAATACCAATAGGGGGAGGGGGAAACAACTCTGTATCCCAAAAATTCAACCCTTAAAAGATTGCAAAAGGGTTGAAAAATTTGTATGGGGAATTTTCTTGGTAATAAATATTTCATCCCCTGTAACATATGAAGGGTTGTAATTAGTTTTATTCGATCCGGTGGGAAAAATACCACAGGGGTGAGGTATTAGAAGGAAAAGCAACCCCCTATCACGCATAGTAGTCGAGATATTTACGATTTTGCATAATGAATGAAAACCAAAATATAGAAAAAAATTATATTTCACATTCATTTACATATGTATACATATATGAATGGTTGTAATTAGTTTCATTCAATCCAGTGGAAAAAATATCATCGGGATGGGGGTTTCGAAATCCACGTGAGTGAAACCGCGGGTAGCAGCTAGTAGGTATATAAATGCGAGAATGGGAGGGTTGTGACATACACAAGATGGACGGAGAGCGAAATTGTAAGGGTTCCTAGTTTTCGACGGAATCCTAAAAACCGTTAAATATGTAAGTGCTATGTTTTCTTATCAAATGTGTTTACGTGCGAACATCTTACAAGCCTTTGTTTGGAAATCTACAAGTGCTATATTTTTATGTTCTCTTTTTAAAGAAAAATTCTAATATTTTTTTCAAATTTTAATTATCACTTAGTTACTATGAATAAAAAAATTCTTCTTCGACTAGTTTACCATTAATTACAAAAGGTCCATTCATAGAATAATAATTAATGGTATGGAGAACCATACGTGACTTCCATGTTCAATGGGATATGTCAGAAATTAAACTCACATTTGTATTATAAATATTTATTTATTAGTTTTCTATTAAAATTATTATTGGTCGAGTATTTAAACGAAAGGAGAACATTAATAATAATATTAAATAAGACAATGTTTTTTAAATAAAATTTAGACAGTCGTTAATATATAGTTGAAATACGAATCTGAGGAAAAAATATGCTTAGGACCTTTTTAGTAGAGAATTTGATTATTTTAAATTTTATAAAAAACTGTTTTTGACCATATGGGACGTAGGAGTGTAAGTGAGAGAGCAATAAGAACGCGCAGAGTAGAGAAACGAGCTTGGTTGTTAATTAAAATAAAGTTGGTTCCTGGTAAGAATTTTGAAATTTAAGTATACCATATTGTTAACATTCATTTGAAGATATTATTAAAAAAATGATTATGTATAATAACATTAATTTTAAAGTTATATCTTTTCATGATTGAAAATACCTAAATTCAAAGTTTGTGGATTAAGAATATTTAATAATAATTACATTAAAAAAATATTGTTTTCGTTATTACTTTTTTATGATCTTTAAAATGATCTACTTTTAGATGTACCGTTCCATTTGATTTTGATGAGAAACGGGCATGTACCCCTCAAACTACCCCCCAAGGGGGAGTTTCGGGGGTTGAAAATATTTTCCTGAAATTCTTTAGTCTATTTATACAGTAAATTTTTTATCATAAAACTCTATCTTCAATAGTTTAGGCGTAAAACATAGTCTGGAACGCCCGGTATATCGCAAGATTTTCTTGGCCCAAGTCACTTTTCTACCTGTGTATACGAATCTGAACATAGTTACCCGTTGTCATATTATTTCTACTGACTTCCTTCTAGCACCTCGTCTAATAAACGGCAATCGTTTCTGAAATAACCATTAAACAAAGAAATGTGTATATTCGATTTCAACATCCTATTTTATCAAACATTCTTGCATACGTATAAAACATTAACTAACTTATTCAACATCTTATTGTATAGGAAATAAGAATATTAAATAAACCGGATACAAAGACGTGAAAACAGACATTACCGCAACGGACATAATCTATTAGAAATAAATAATACGCAAACATTCATCCGCATAGTCATGAGCAGCTCAGGGCGGGTGTGGGAGAGGCGTTGGGGGTTTAAGGAGCATGAACACGGAATCTCGCCATTACATAAATTTATTAGAGCAGATATAGAGCTGCTTCACTAATTATGTAGTAAAATTATCGTTTTAAGAACATTACCTTAGGTTTTCAATATTATTTTTATTATTTATACATAACTATGTTTCAAAAATGTGTTAGATGTTAATATTTAACTCTAAATACTTATTTTTTTAAGCGATTAATAAATAAACTTATACTTTTTATTTGTGTTAAGTAAAATAATAAATACATACAAAAGGTCATAGGGAAAAATTGGGCGTGATTGTGTCTGGATGCACATTGCACAGTCGTGGGAATGACGTGAATGAGGTAAATAAAACTCAGACTAGTATTGTATAATATAGTTATTTCTTATGATTTGTACGAACATAAAAACAATTAAATAATATTTACAAAAAATTGTGAAAATATTAAATTTTTAATTTTTTTATTTCTTTATTCCATTTAAAAAACTTTAGTCAAAAAACTAAAAACGTTACTCCCTAGATAGAGAATTTATTCTAATATATCGTTATTTTTGTTTTAATTCAATAAATTAATATTTACAAGCTCAATCGTGGAAATTCGAAAATTTTTATTGAATTTAAAAAACTTTAAATTAAAAACATTACTGCGTAAAGAATATATTCTAATTTACTGATTTTTTTAATTCAATTAATTAATATTTACAAGCGGAATCGTGGAAATACGAAATAAAAAAAATAAAAATTAATCAATTTAAAAAACCGTAATCAAAAAATTAAAAACGTTACTGCGTAGAGAATATATTCTAATATACTGTTTTTTTTCCAATACAATTAATTAATATTTACAATCGCAATCGCGGAGTTATTATATTAATATTAAAATCACTCATTAAAACCAGTTAAATGTTTTAATTTATGTTTTTATCTCATAGATCTAATTGAGATCTATAATTTGAGAAAAGAACCTGCGTGGTAGCTACTCTGAGTGTCGAGTTATACTGATTTTAAATTTACGCTGGCGCGCAAAATTGATCTCAGCGCGTTACATCAAGTTTCTAAAATGCCCACCCAGTATCTGGTCTGAAACTCGACGTTATTCACGTCAAAAAAAATAAGTATACACCTTAATCACAATAAACAATGTCACTCGACACATGTTTCGACTTCACAAGAAGTCCTCATCAGGAGCCTAACAGTTCCAGACAGACAGTTCGAAACACGTGTCGAGTGATATTGTTTATTGTGGTTAAGGTGTATATTTTTATTTTAAGTGACTAAGTAACCACAGATTCTCCGTTTTTCCAGTAATACGTTAACATACCTACTACATATATACAGGATTACACATTAAGGGTGTGTATCGATTATATTTTGGATGTTATTGCAGCATTTTGAACTGTTGAGGAACGGAAAGCAAAATGACTCACTATGTGTATTATACTTCTAGTTTATTTAAATTATCAATACCGCTTGACATTTATCCCGTTATGTAAAACAAAAATATATTTCATAATTTCACATAATGTTGAACTATAATACTGGATCCAGCATTGGCACGCATATACAAAAAAAGTCACCTCGCTCAAACTTTGGACCCATACCTACAATTTTGTAAACCGTCTCTACACCTGTCAGTTTAATAATACCATTAAATAGTATAACTTTTGTAGTAATTCAATAATTGAATACCATAAACTGCCTAAATAACGTTTATATACACTGAACACGTAATTATCTAAACCTTAAATATTGAAAATACCTGAAGTTATAACTATCACAAGTTTGTTGCATGTCATTTTCTATTATTTTTACTTAATTTATAGTTTTATTTATTTTACGAATTACTTTTTGATTGGATAAAATGCCAATTACTCCAGAAATAAGTATTATAGGTAATAGATTTATAATTTATTATTGAAACTAACCAGCTGTCATTTTCAAACGGATGTTATTATTGAAAAAACAAAAATAGCGTTGAAAAGAAGAAAGTCTGCAGTTTTTAATGGGTAGGTATAAATAAATTTTTGTGCATACATTTATTTTATTGATGAAAAATATGCTAAAATTATTGATAATTTTGTTAAAAATAATACAAAAAATTATTTTAATGCCTAAAATGTAGTAACGTAACGCATGAGTTTAAATAAAAAACTTTTTATTATTGGCTTTAATTTTGGCATAAACTCTAAAGAGAAGCCATTGAAATCAGTAAGAACCCGAATACCCGAATAATTATAACAGAGACATTGGCTTAGATCTGCCCGGCGCTTGGAAACCGGTGCTGTTGCTGTTGATTTTTTATCACACTTATTCTAACAAACGTCAACGCTTATTTAAGCAAAGCAGCTACACCTTCTGGACACTTCACTTCTGAATAAGACCACGAGATGTTGGTCGAAACGTCAAGTGACATTAAAGTACAACGCGGAATGAAACCCAATAATAAACGGTTCATACAATTGAACAACTACGAAATTCTACGTTCAAAAAAACTTTATGTTTTCCATATTTAGATAGATAAAGAAGGGGTGGAGCGAAGCTCCTGCAGTTAGACCGCTAGGGCCCATTGTGCCCTTCCATATTTAATACGAAACCCCCTACATACAAGAACTGCCATACACCGTTCCTCTCGAAAATAAGCACTTTTTGAGAGAAAAAGTCATTTTGACGCGCACGTATTTGCTTTCTACCATAGCTCGAATAAAATTGCAGACTCTTCTTTTCAACGCAATTTTCGTTTTTTCAATAACTGCATCGATTTGAAAAATGACAGCTGATTAGTTTCAACACCTATATAAAAATAATAATGTTTTTTTGTGAAAATAGCGGTAGTATTTTCGTAATCTTCATTTTAATATAATTTTCCACAAAAACATGACCAAACGTGTTTCATGGAAGATATTTTAAAGATATAGTTCATAAAATATTTCACACTAACTTTACGGGTTACGATCACTCGAACCGATAAAACGAATTACAGGAAACATTTTTAAATTGCTTTTAACATTAAAGTACAATTTTTCGTTTTCCGCCAATTTAAACGTTGTTATTTAGTTTTTCAATTAACGTGTGTTTAATAAATGTAGTATTTACGTAACTTTCTTAACAGAAATAAATAAAGTTGAGAATGTGACAATTGTGTTTTTATTTTTATTTTTTAGTTACTATACATGAAATGTGCTGTTTAATGTGGGTGTGTGTGTTTGCGTGTGTGCCTGTCTGTCTGTCTGTGAACGCTAAATAGTCAAAATGATCAGACTTATAAACATGGAATTTTATATTTAACGTTCGTGTAAGTAAGCTATAGATTTAACCCCTTGACTGGTAATGGATCATAATATGTACATTTTTGAACAAATTTGACAATTTTTGAAAGATTTGGACACAATTTGGTATACTATCATTTTTGAGGATATTCGCGAAAAACCGTTTTTCGTGACGTTAGACATTCAATATCTCGCAACGCCGGCACGATATCGTTGGGGACTTTTTATACATTATTTATAACACTGTATTGAAGGTGTATAAAAAATATCAGCTAACTGCTATTTTTTTCGCAGATTGGGTGCATTAATATCTAAAATTACTGGACTAGGATGCTGAATCTGACATCAGAATTATGAAAATCAATATGGCGGACTCAAAATGACGTCTTTAAATTATCAAAATAACTATTTTATATTTAAAAAATCTTAATTCTTTTTTTGCAATAATTTTCTTCAAATTTACAACAAAATACAGTAGGATTTTATTATATTATTTTTTTAAATAAAATTTTTTATTTATTTAAAAAAATGTTTGTTTTTTAATTTTCTTGTTTTTTAATTTTTTAAAAAATTTTTAGTAGAATTTATATTTTTTATTTTATAAACCATACATTTTTTGAAGTTGAAAATCATGCTTAAGTATTACATAACTATAAGTGTCATCAATACCTCGAATTTTCACATTTGAATGTTAAAAATATTTTTTTTTTAAATTTAAAACACCCTCAACCCTTATCTGCAACCCGTTTGAAATGGAATCAGAGACTTCAGAAACTCCCGAAAACGAAATTTTGTGTAATTTGCTAAATAATTCGCAGCTGCTGTTTGGCCACTTAAACTGAAAAAAATATTCTGTAAGAATTACAGTTTTTCCTGTCTATCCTGGATAGTAAGCGAAAACATATATTATTTTACTGCCTGAAACTTTAATAATATAATCTAATGTTTGCAGTTTATCCATCAATTTATACGAGCGCGTATACAAGGGGGGGTCAAAGGGTCATGACCCTCCCCAAGAATTAAAATATACACTAGATATTATGAAGAAATCAGAAAGTTATTTAAAGTAGTCAGATGAGTACAAAACACTATTTATTAATAAATTTTTAACTACAAAATCATTTAAATAAAAAAAATATTTTAAGATAATATACATATATACCTAATTAATATTGAGCATCGCTAAAATAATTATTTTATATGAGTTATAGGAAATTGATTTGACTTCATTTCTAGTTGCCATATTGTACATCTCTCTCTACTATCGTTTATTGCAAAATTCGAATTTGTAAAATAAACAATTAAAGAATTTACGGTCAAGAAAATGTTTCTTAACTAGTATCTCGAAAACAACAGCTCTTAATAAATTTTGATTTACAGATTATTAATTAGCGAACTTTTCTGCATAATGTTCTGTAAAAAAAACTAAACGATAAAATATTTTGAGATGTTATATATGTATATTTTATGCTGCTATTAGAAAGTGTTATACTAAATTAAAAAAATTATGTGTGACCCCCTTCGAGAAGTTAGGCTGTATACGCTCCTGAATTTATATTGAGTATTATATTAGTACATTACAGTCAAAAATCATATTATTGCAGGTTCATATGTTTTCACTTACTTCGGGATAGACAGGAAAAACTGTAATTCTTACAGTATATTGCTTCCTCGCAAAATCAAAGATACGAGAAGCTTTGTGATCGTTTTAGAATGAGACAAAAACATTTTTCTCCGATTCCAGGCAATTTATCTAAACACTATCGGTTTTTATTTAAATGATTTAATAATTAACTATCTTTGGTGAGTTTAGCACGAGGAAGCATTGTGCATTTACTTGGCAGATATTTTTTTTTCATGTAATTGTTTGGAACAGGGGTTATTTTAATAACATTTTACAACTGCACATTTTTCTTATTTTTTGTTTGCTTTCTACTTGTACTATTTCAAGATGTATCTTTTTGTAGTATATTTATGTTTTATGTTTAAGGTTATAATGATCTTTTTTTTCCTCTACATTTATAATTTAGAACTACACAAATTGACATTCATTTTTGGAACTGCAGAAACAAGCTACAATTACACACTAAAATAACCCCTGGTCTGCAATGCTGTAATTCTCAGGTCTAAAAGCTAATATCACTTTTATTGAAAACGTAATTTGGATATTTCGTTGTTGACGTAGGTACGTTTATAAAAATAAAAATAGTTTTATGAAATATGAAAATATAAGTAGCATGTATGTACAATGTATCTACCAACATTTATTTTCAATATTTACGTCAGGTAACATTCAATAATACAGTTTTGCGAATATTTTGACAAAATTGTGAGAAATGCAATTTTAGCATTTTTCGTTGAGTATATATCATGTTATGTAACGCGTATCGAATTATTTTCTGAAGACGAGCCGCGTTCGTGATGTGAATGTAACGGTTATCTTATGTAACATTTGTCATGAAATGTATTAGACACCGTGGGCACAAGTGTTTAGAAAATTTGGTACTGTCGCAATTTACGTGAGGGTTTCGTTC
The DNA here is from genome assembly GCA_961205875.1 of Sialis fuliginosa. Lineage (NCBI taxonomy): Eukaryota > Metazoa > Arthropoda > Insecta > Megaloptera > Sialidae > Sialis > Sialis fuliginosa. The sequence continues at coordinate 32,886,719 of OY540812.1, forward strand.
CTCGACTAAATTCAGATCATCACAGAAATCTATTACGTGTATGTATTTGCTTTAATTAGGATAGTAAATACAAAACATATATATCTATATCGAAGATACGAGTAGCTTTGTGATCGTTTTAGAATGAAGCAAAAAATTGTTCTCTAATTTCAAAATTTTAAATTGATCTTTCCGTTTCAGGTCAAGACAAACACTTTTCGTTTTGTGTATGTCTGGCTGTTCGTTCGTCTGTTTGTCTGTCTGTGTGTGTGTGTGCCTGTTCCCTGAATCCTTGTAACACGCAAAACTCATGAACCACTGAACCGATATTAATGAAACATTTAAAAATTATTATCAAAACTATGTGTAACAATATATGTTACGTAAAAATTGTATAGGATCTTTTTTGTAGAGCATTTAATTTCCTATAATATAGGTCTACAACGTTTATTGTAAAATATTCAATTACAAAGATTTATCTCAATTTGTTTTAAAAAATCTTGTTTTTTTTAATTGATAGGTATTTACTTTGACATATTAAATGTCATTTTGACGTTTGCATAAATTTAGATTTAGATTGAAATTGTCAAAAAATTAAAAACATACGAAAAAATAATCAGGTGCGTCTTCAGAAAAATTTCGAGCTAATATTTTTAAATAATATTGTATAAAAATTAAATGGTTTACCAATGCTAGGAAATTTATCTGAACACTTTATCAGTTTTTAATTAAATTGTTCAATCATCTTTGGTGAATTTAGCACGAGGAAACACTGTGCATATACTTGGCAGATATTTTTTAAATTTTATAGTTTAAATAAAATGTCCATTTCATTGCGTATCTCCTTTATATGCTTTTTATTATTTTATTGTACACAATTTTTTTTTCAATATAAAATTCAGAACGCAAGGATTACTAGTTACGGCACTGTGCATAATATGAAACATTTCATTGTATAAAATATAAAGCATCTACTGCTTCACTATACAGTTCTTATAACTTCATGAAGACATTGTATATATGTGTGTTTCATCTAGTTCATGAGAAATTTATTCAATTTGCCACATAAGGTAAACATAGAGCGCTGCACGTACGTATGATTCGGTAGCGCCAGACCATGTTACTATTAATGCACATTATTCTGTAGCGTATATCACTCATATATGCAACGCGCCGCTCAAATGCCACACTTTATTATTTTAAACACTGTAGGTACTTATACACAAAGTACATATTATTATGTATGTATAATGTATAGGTATGTTATGTAACGACTTTATCTGGGACGTCTAGTGTGCTTTGATTTCTAAACGATCAGAAGGCTACGCGATTGGCTTCTCTTTTGCTTCCTCGCAATATCGAAGATACGAAAAGCTATGTGATCGTTTCAGATTGAGACAAAAAAAATGTTCTCCGATTTCGAAATTTTAAATTGGTCTATCCGTTTCACGTCAAGTCAAACACTTTTCGTTCCGTGTCTGTCATACGCATAACTCATAAACCACTGAACCGATATTATTGAAACATGGTCGGATGGTTGGGTCTGGCTTGAGGATGGTTCCATTTCAAAATCATCAAAATCGTGTAAAAGGGGGAGGGGTGACACTCCAAAATATTTATTTTTTAAAGATATCTCAAGAACGACACATGTTACGTGAAAATTTTATAGAATATTTTTTGTAGAGCATTCAATTTCCTATAATATGGGTCTACAACGTTTGTTGTAAAATATTCTCTTACAAAGATTTATCTCAATTTATTTTAAAAATTCGTGTTTTGTTTTTCTAAATTGATATTTGCTTGGATATATTAAATGTCATTTTGACGTTTTAAATGTCATTTTGACATTTGTCAAAAAATTTTAAATATACGAAAAAATAATCAGGTGTGTCTTGAGAAAAATTTCGAACTATTATTTTTTAGTAAAATTGTATAAAAATTAAATGGTTAACCAATTCCAGGTAATTTATCTCAACATTATCGGTTTTTATTTAAATTGTTCAATAATTAACTACCTTTCGTGAATTTAGCACGAGAAAGCACTGTGCATTAACTTGGCAGATGTTTTTTACAAACTTTTATTTAACGTCATTTGTTAGTATGTTAGGTTAAATTAATATTGCAATCAAAATTTAACCTAACATACTAACAAATGACGTTAAATAAAAGTTTGTAAAAAAAGTTAGTACTTTGAAATTGTATACACGTATATAAGTCCGGTGACAATGTAACAAAGTATATCTAATATTATTCTAAATTCAATATAATGGCGGACGCTACAAGATGGCGGATTAATTTTTTCTTCACAACCCTCTTGACATGGATATCAAATGAAAGGTTTTGACGAGCTTTACCTGTTAGTATGTTAGTTAGTCGGTTACTAAAAATTTGAAAATAAAAAATATATTTTTTAAAACAAGCTTTTATTAAAAATGCACAGAAAAGTAATAAATAAATTTTCAGTTATTTTTTCTTTTTTCACTGACTAATTCGAAACACTTTTTATACAAATATTAATATAAATCATGTTTTAAACATAAAATGTTTCGATGCCCCCTGGAGCAGAAATTATGGATTTTCACAACTTTTGATCAGCTCACTTTGACTACCATTTTCACAAAAAAAATTCAACAAAATGGTTAAATCATTGCTTTTTATGTGGTCCATTTCATTGCTCTATTGTTAAAACGGCTCATTTGAGGACATGGGTTTATTAATAAAAGGGATTGTTTTAATGTTCTCGACATGATAGTTTGTTGGTATGTTTGCGGAATAATACACATAATGAAAACGTCAATATTTTTGCGACGATATTAGATTTATTGTTAAATATGTATCTATTTAGTAACATAATGTAGATAAGATAAGATAGCAATCAACGTCGCACCTAAGATCGCCTTAAATTTTTATTTGTATAAATTTTGCAATACAGTACATTAAAATAGAAAACATGAAATTATGGGAACAATAATAATTTCAAATTTTACATAAAAAGCTATAGCTCTGTTACTAACAATAAGAATGATTAAATGTATTAAAATTGTTTTTAAAAGTTCTCTCAATAAAACAACAAAATAAATCTAGTTAGCAGCAAACGAGCCTTACAGTTCGCCAACGTTACAAAATAAAAACTTGCAGCAGCAACGTTTAAATTCACTTCTGTATTCAAATTAATGAAGTTCGTTAATTACTTTTGTATTTGCTCTACTTTTTTCCATATAAAAAGTGCAGCTGTTATGTCTGAGCATTGTAAACGTTGATTGAGTATGTTAGATTATGTAATGAGTTTTTATTGTATGTTACAACATTTATTGATGTTGGGTATTGGTTTGTTTTGTTCAATTAAACCGTTTTTTTTGTGAACTTTTACCCGAACTGAACCGTTATTTTTCAAGGTCAACAAACCTCAATCTGAACTGAATTGTTTTACTGTTAAGTGGTGATCATTTATCTTTAATATACATAAAGTTCAACGTCTGTCTGTCTATTTGTCTGTCCGTTAGTGCGCTTATAACTCGAGAACCACTTATCCGATTTATGTGTTTTTTAATTCATAGATTTATGTTCTTTGGCCAGGTTATAGGATATATTTTGTTTTACGTTAGGTAAAATAAGGAATAAACAGTGACGATAATAGTAAATCAAGTCGGAAAACAGTTTGCCGTCTGCGTGCTCTTTTGCAATACGATGCTGAAACCGTTAAATATTAAAATAATGTAGTAAAGAATTGTGTAGAATCAAAAGATCTGCAATTTCTGCAATAAAGTCCGCGACATCATATATCTAACTTTTATATTTAAGCCACAATGATTGCTTTTATATTACAAAAAAAATATAAATGTTTGGGTTCTGTTTACGTAGATTTATGACCTGCAAAACATTAATCCTTATCGAAATAAATGATTTCATCGTCATAAGTACTTAATGTAGATATTATATGCCTTACCGTCCATAACTTTAAATAAATTATATACGGTAAAATATTACATATAGCCTTCGTTTGCGTGTGTGAAATATAACGCATGAACATAGCTGCGAATGAGTTTTGAAAATCAAATAATATTTTGTTTTTATTTTTTGACGTCTGGAATGGGCGTGATTTACTACTGACACTGGCAACTAACATCTGTCAATGTCAGTAGATTTTATTAATTGAAAATAATAACAATAAAAATTAATATAAAAATAATACGTTGAATGTAAAAATAGTTAAATTAATTGTTCATAATAATATTTTACCCTTTTTGTAAAACATTTAAAATAACGATAGTGGTATAATATAATGTATACAATATATACAAATAGGGTGACCAGGTCTCAGGTTTTCACCCGAAGTCGTTTGTATACTATTTCTCCTGGCTTCGAGTTTTGTAATAATGATGACAACGAAAACAAAAAAAGTATTAAAAAATAGCAGGGGCACAAAAGTGAGGATTCGTGTGTAGAAATTTTTCGGTGTCAACGAAAAAAAAATAAAAAAGGTCTTCATTTACATACATTTTAATATATTTTATTTTATCTGTATAATAAATTATGAAAAAAATTCGACCAAGTTTTAAGGGAATTTTAAACTTAAAGTTTCTGAACACTCTAAATGTGCAACTTCTATTTTTGAAAACCATCACTTAACCGGAAACGAATGTTTACTGATGACGTTTTTTGAACTTGTTTAATTATTTTTGAAACGGTACAAAAGCAGTTTATTTATTTCAAATTGCCGTTAGTAGTATTATAACTTTATTGTTAAACATAAACCAATCACATTACAACATAAAATGTTTCATATTACCTATCTCCCCTCCCGCTTCCAGAATGTCTGTTTTTTTTTATTTTCTATAAATAACTTTATTTCTTCCATTTTTAAATGAGAAGAATCAATAATAAAGAATTCGTTGAACCGCTAATCTTTATAATTGAGTTGTGACAAAAACTAGAGAATTTATTTTCATAAAATGATATAAAACATAATATAATATATAAGGTATTGGTTTTACTTTTGATTAAAATTATAATTTCATTTCTAAACTTTTTAAATTTGTAAAAATGTTTTTAGGATAAATACACTTTATCGAATTTTACTTATGATAATCTACTAGGAAGTTACAAGACAATAATTATGTAAAATTATTCAAATTTTCTTAAACAAAATGGCATTTCCTCTTTTTAAAAAGTAATTTCAATCATATTCAAATTATGTACAGTCGCGAATCCAATTTCGAGCGACAGTAATAAAAAATTAAATCGCGGATTAAGAAAGAATATAATGGGAGGTAAGGAACTCAAATACTAGCGGCTTGAATGAAAAAGACAATCAAGAATTGAGGAATTTAACTCCATAGTGAATTGCTGCTGATGTTACGTATGATTTTAGAGCAGTGGCGGTACAAAACTATAAATATTGCAGACAATAAATATTTATATTAAAATAAGGTAGTGGCGCCAGTTTTGGCAAGGACCCCAGTAATGGCAAATTTTTAATTAAATGTACTGAATTAGAAATATGTGTTGATATTTGATTACTACAATTTCTGAATATTAATCTATATACATTAACTGTCTTACAGCGTGATTTGATGACGATCGGCCAATAGGTGTTAAAAAAACTAATTATTAGTATAATTTATTTATTAATTATTATATTATCATAGTAACTGCTTTACATTGTTTCAAATTTGACGATTCTTTCTTTTATATATTTATGTCGTTGTACTTATCATTTTGTAATTATTAGCAAGTGTCCATCACTACGTGTTCATTACTGATTTTACCTTAGCCATTACTGGAGAAAAAACATGAACAAAATAAAAAGCTATAATTTAAAAAAAAAACTATATTTGGTGACTTTGGTAGTTAAATAGATCAAATAAAGATTCACTTGTTTTATTAGTAACATGAGTTCATGAGAATTGCAAAAAACAAGCCCATTAATAAAAAAAAAACGAAAACGGTCTTATAGCGGCCATAACTGATGCCTTTATCTTAATCTAGAAATTTCGACCACGAATACACAATAGATTGATTACAAAGTGTACTTTTTTTTTAACAAAAAATCGACATTTTTTTCAAACAATTGCCATTTCCACAATTTTTTTTCCTTATGCTACTCAATAGATATTATGTTTACGTTTATAAGAAAATATTGTATTTTTTTATTTTAGATGATTCCTGACGATGATACAACCCCCACCGTCGGCGAGTATCCCGGAAAAGGCGTTTTAAAATATTAAATAATTTTTTTGTTAATATTATTAAAAAAAATGTAAATGTTAATCAATAAGTAATAATAATAAAAATCTTTATTCAATAAAACCTTGTAGAGGCACTGAATATGTTAATAAGTATACATTCTACGTAGGTTTATTTACTACATATTAAATTCACTTAAATTATAATAGTTTTTATCTAATAAATGTTTTTTTTAACTAATTCTTGAACCTTGTCAAGGGGAGTTGCTTTATATTTTGTGGTAAATTATTGTAAATATTTATTATCGCTGTTTGCCGGCCTTTCTTGACAAGTGTGAGATTGCCAGTTGGTGGAATTAAATCATTTTTATATGTGGGAATTTAAATTTTCCGAAAATAGTTCTAAATGTTTTTTGTGATAATAATAAAACAAATTTATACTAGAAAGTTTCGTTAAAATTTTTTTTCTTTTTATGCTACTTTTTCCGAGTATCTTAAGTGACCAAGAAACCACAGTTTTTCCGATTTCCAATAGCATTATTATGTAGATTAAATATAATAATATAATAGTAGTGATGTTAAATATAAATTACTATTGCGTTTGACCCGGTGTTACTCCGGTTAATATCCACAAAATCATAGCGACCTAAAATATTCAATATGAACACCCAACATGTATTCTGTATTTCATAGCTACTGTTTTTATATAAATGACAATTGTATGCTGTAACATCATGGAAACAATATACGACTTGATATAGTTTTTTTAAATTTTTTAATGTTAAATCATACGCAGAAAATTTTTCTAACTATTGGTGAAACCTGCATTGAAATCGGTTCAGTAATTCCTGAGTCTTTAAGCCTCATACAAACGAACATTCATTTTTATTTACATATGTATAGAGATAACAACTTAATTGTTTAAACGTCAGAATTTATTTAAAAAAAAGTTAATGCAAGCTTTCGATTCACAGAATCACCGTTTATTAGAAAATAAAATTTGAGACAGATATTGTAATCTCAATAATATTCATGTATTGAGTTTACGACATTTTTCTCAAATTTTATTTCTTTCTAAACGTCTGACGATGATTATGTGAATCGAAAGCTTGAATTTACATTTTTCTTCAATAAATTCTGACGTTTAAACAATTCAGTCGATATTATTAAATATAATATATATGTAGATAGTATGAATTTTATCCAGGTAGGATATAGGTGTAGGTACATTATTTTGTACAACTTTCTTTGCACGAGTCGCTACTGAATTGAATGGGATTTAAGTCTAATTTAAATATAATTATATTTAAGACGCCAGCAGCTTCATTTATAAATGGGTTGCCAATTTATTAAAGTTATCAATTCTATTCGTGCTTGTATGAAAATCTTTCACTAAATGGTTTAGAAAGTTTATTCAACTTCAACGTTTAGTTTTGTATATTACCGTAATTTGTGAATAGGCACTAATATTAAAGGTGAATTTATTCTCTTGACTTCCTTCGTTAATAGAGTTTTGTTCAATGTATTTTCTTTCATCTGATTCATTTTATTAATATTTAATATTTCTGATTTATATTCTCACTTTTTAAATAATGTAGGGGAGAATGGGGTAATCACGAACGCAGAATAAACGCGAATAGAGTAATCCGGAAATTTTAGACATAGATACCTATTTTATTAGACTTATACTTTATTTCATTTAAGAATGCAGTGGTTGCCATAGCTTTTGACGGTAAAATACACGATTCGTACCGTCAAAACCCCGGCAATCACTGCATTCTTAAATGAAAGCGAGCGGATTATCTAGTCTAGCTCGCTTAGAAATGACAGTAACCGACCAATCGACGTTCTAGTGGCTAAAAATGATTTTTCAGATTTTTTAATGCAGATTTAGATTTATTAAACAAAAAAATTTGTGTACCTATTGAAGGACCGCATAAAAAATATTATGTATATAGATGTTGTTTCTTAGAAAAATATAAAGAATTTAATAAAATCATTTTTAGCCACTAGAACGTCGATTGGTCGGTTAGTGTACTCGAAATAGCTGTAATCCGCTCGCCTAATAATTGCAAATATTAGGCTAAAAAAATAATAATAGCATTGAAAAAATTGTTTTTTTATTATTCAATTTTAAATTATTTAATATTAAAAGTCGTAAAAATCAGCTCGAATTTAAAACGCGATGTGATTGATTGAAACGTTTGTGACGTCTTAATTCATGTTCTGCCCAGCTTTTAATGTTGTTTGTATACAATGTTTCAACGCTTGAGTTATAAAAACTATTTAGAAGAATACTAAAACGAAAACTCCACACGAATATCTCCCTATATAAAAACACTAGCAAATTATTTTTCAGACAAAAGTTATCACATTTCAAATTAAAATAATAACTATCAAACGATAATATTAGACTATCAAACAATATCAAACGATATCGATTCACATAATTCACATAAATCATCAGTCTTTCTTACAATATTCGGAATTGCCCCATTTAATTCGTTCGCCATTGCCCTACGAGCTTGAAAAAAAGAAACTTAATTTTTTATTATAAATACAAACCCGGACACAAAAAGTACGTATCTATTTTGACAAAAAGTTATAGGTAACCATTTAAATAAATTAGAAATTTTCAGTTTTTTACTATAACGCCTAAACCACATAGAATTATTTATATTTTTTTATGTAGTATTACTCATCCCTTTCTTACAAATAATTCATCTGTATAACCAAATATAGATACATGTTACATATACCGGGTGTCCAGTATATGTAACATAGAAGCTTGTATTACTAGAACAATGATTCTACATTTTACAGCCATAATGAAAAATATCCGTGTATACAAACAGCATTAAAAATGAACTTGGCTTGCAATCGCTAGTTCTGTAGAAGAATAGCAAGCGAAAGAGTAGGGGAGGGGTACAAAGGGTCTCGTGGGAACATGGTTTTGAAGAGGAATTATTAAGCACTCAGAACGTGAGGTGAAAATGATTATCCTACTCTCTTTTTAACTTTTTTTTGTAACGGGTTCGCATTAGTAGCAAAGCTATTTCTGATTGCGAGTTTTTGAATTTTGTTTTCACTTTTAATCAGGTGATTTATAAAATTATGGCTTATAAAGTTTTCTTACAAAAAAATGAAAATATTTCATAAAAAATTAAAAATATTCCATTAAAATTAAAAACTAAATTTCATAAAATATTTTATCACAATCTAGCGAACATGTAGGTACATTTGAAAAATTGTAAAAAATCAAAAATTGAGTAATATAATATCGTTTTTATTTCGATTGCACACGACGCACAGTGGGGACAAATAAAAAATCACTGTTCAAAGCTTTTTGGATGGCTAATTATTGTTTTTATATCGAAATTACAGCAAGATAGAATATGATAGTTGAGAGATGGCAATATTAACAAAATTCAACTAAAAATTGATGACCAAGTTGATTACAATATGCTATGATTCTAAATAAGTTTTTTTTCATCATTTCAATCAGTTTTTTATTGACATTAAAAAAATAACAAGTGTTTTTTGTGAAATCGGACTTGACAGTCCATTTTCAAATTTAATAAATGATCGAATAAGAATTGCAGTCTATAGTGATTTTTACATTCTTAATATGTATATGAAATATACATATTATTATAAAAAAATATTATATAAAAAAATAACAAGTGTTTTTTGTGAAATCGGACTTGACAGTCCATTTTCAAATTTAATAAATGATCGAATAAGAATTGCAGTCTATAGTGATTTTTACATTCTTAATATGTATATGAAATATACATATTATTATTATTATTTATACGTATTACAGAGATTTAACAGTGTGGGTGATTCTAATTTATTATATAAAAAAATATTTCTGGCTAAATCATGAATGTAGGAAACAAATGTATGAGACGTAAATTATAGATAATAACAAACTCGACAATTCTTATCTAAAACATTTTTTTCTTATTTCCAAAAATAATTTGAAAATTCAAAAATTGACAAGAGTAAACATCCGTTTCCGGTTTATTAATTACGTTTCAAAAATCATTTGATACATTTTGTAGTGAATATTATTATCTATAGTTCATGTCCTATTAATTTTAATCGATTTTTAATTTACCACAAATAATTTTATAATATAATTAGAATCACGTGCACTTTGAGTATTATGTATAAGAAAGTCCCGCAGCTCCCATGGCAGATATTTTAATGATAGTTTTTGATTTTCCCTCACTGTGCAATGTGAAGATATGGACAAAGAATTTTCTTTTAAGTTTTTAGACAAAGTCTTATTGTTAAAATAACATAATAGCATTATCAATGATTTCTCTAGTGTCTACAATTTTCTAAATTAAATTCTAATACAACTACATATAGCAGCTTGGTGAAATCAATGAAGAAGTTTCTCTGTAGAATTGTATATGTGGGGGGATCTATGAATACAGGGAAGGCTTCAGTACCAATGAAAAGATTAAAAAGGCATAACAAGATGATATAATTTTGTTATTTTTGTTTTTAAGAACATTTCCGAAAACAAAAAAAAATTGATTTTTGCAACTGTCATTGACAGGAAAATATATTGCTTGTCACAATTAGCGGTACACTTTTTCAATGTTACACCGTTTTGTTAAAAATTTGTCATATTAATATGAAAATTCAGAGAAATCAATAATGTTGTGTTTTTTCAAAGCCCAAAGAGTTAAAGCTTTGTCCCTTCATCAATAGGGGATATTCAACCCTTAGAGTGATGAAAATGGAAAATAGCATTTTCAAGTATTGAAAAAAAGTTTAAAAACGGATTATTCCAAAATAAAACTAAAATTCACAATAATTATTATTTGCATAACTTATTTGAACCCTAAAGGTACTATCTTATCAATTTTTATATCATTTTATTTTATTTACCTTTTGGTATCATCCCCTAAATTTAAGTCAGCAAAAAAATAGGAAAATTTTAAACAAATTTTATAAAACTTCAGTTAGTATAAATTTACAATTTCAATAAAATCCAGTTATTTTTAACAACTTTTCTACCCTTAATAACTCCAACGCCCATTACATTACAATTAATTCGAAGGGCATACGAAAAAATAAAATTGTGAAATTTACAAAATGGGTAATAAACGGTACCTACCATATGTTAAAAAACACAAATAAATTATAAGGGTAGGTTAGGTAGTAGGGTATAAGATTGAATTCAAGTGTGATCTTATAAAAAAATCAATGAAAGCGGTTATTTCACTCTAAATTTAAAAAAGATACACTTTTTTTAAAACATCATATTTTAGAAATTCACCGGATTTTTTTTCCATACTTTCGTAAAATAAAAGACCGATAAAATTAAAACAATACACAATAATCAGGAACAACCCTTGAATTCATTTATCTTAAAATTAAAATAATTTTTATTTCAATTTTATTACAAAAAACACTTTAATCATTTGTTATTACTAAATGGATAAACATATCAAAAAAATATCCAATCACACGGAAGAAAATGTTATAAACTGTCCAAAGGACCCCGCACTTTTCTTATGGGAAATTGGTTTTAGTTAATTTTTCTGAAATTTTGATATGTTACAGCTCTTAACCTGCCAAACAAAAGTCAGTTCGAAACAGCATAATTTTCGAGTTACGATGGACTTTCAGACTTTTTACCAATTTTATCGGTAGGTTAAATGCTATAATATATGTATCAAAATTTCAGAAAAATTATAATTTTCGAGTTACGGCGGACTTTCAGACTTTTTACCAATTTTATCGATAGGTTAAATGTTATAATATATAAAAATTTCAGAAAAATTAACTGAAACCACTTTTCCACGAGGAAAGTGCGGGGTCCTTTAAAGTGAATCGGACGAATATATTTTGAGATACAACTTTCATCGTTTTCTAAAACATTGTTTTGAGATAAAGTAATTGTCATAACTCGGTCAATTTTAGGAATTAAAAAAAAATTAGTGCAAATCAAAGTTAAGAGCCTAGGCTATAAAAATGTTCAATAAAAAAAAAACGAATTTTTGAAATTTCAAGCTATGCAGACGCCTTTAGTTATCTGAAACATTAATTTATAATTTTTGTGTTCAAAAAATTCAAGTTACGCCACTGTAACCCACGTGTATGTATGTTTGGGCTGAATCTATTGTCTTAGAGCTCAACAAAAACCTGATTTTCCGGGTGTATTCCAACACGGAGCGGTTGTCGTCTACAGGATATAAATTTGATGCAACAACGGGTACAAATTGTATTGTATTGCAACGAGTGTCGCATCGTGGAACAACACACTCTAATGGAAAGTATGTAACGTTATGTTATTTCATTTTAAAATAATACGAAACAATAAAGTGGCAAAATGCTACCTTTTATTTTATTGCCTGATTTGATGGTTTTATGATATAATATAAAAGGATCTTACATAAAGTTGACAACGGTATAATAAGCTGAAAGGCTTTCACGGTTATCTTGAAGTGCATACTACAAGGTGTGTTGAAACTAATCAGCTGTCATTTTCAAATGGATGCAGTTATTGAAAAAACATTGCGTTGAAAAGAGGAGATTCTGAAAAATCTGACTTTTCCTCTCGAAAAGTGTATGGCAGTTCTTGGAGGGAGTTTTGTATTTAATTGTATTATTAAAAAGGTTATTTATTATTTAAACGTATGCGTTACGTCACTCTATTTTTGGGCAATAAATCTGCATTGTTCTTTGTTATTTTTAACAGAATTATCGATAATTTTTTCATATTATTCATCAATAAAATAAATTGATGCACAGATATTTTATTAAATTTTATGTTTACTCATTAAAAACTGCAGACTTTCTTATTTTCAACAATCTTTTTTTCAATAGCTGCATCCATTTGAAAATGACATCTGATTAGTTTCAATACCTTCTCGTGGTATGGGACACACCCTGTAGTTGGTAATTCGGCCAATGTTTCGTCACACATTTCACTAGACATAGTCCAAACTCCTTAAATCAAAAATATGATTTATTTTAATTTAAAAATAAATCATTGTTTGAGCGATAACGTTTCATTAATACTCGAGAAATCTAAATAATTAAAGAACCTTCTTCAATTTGATAATTAATTGTTTTCTCACAATATCGAAGATACGAGAAGCTTTGCGATCGTTTTCAAATGAGATAAAAAAAATTGTTCTCTGATTTCAAATTTTAATTTGATATTACCGTTTCAGTTCAAGACAAACACTTTTCGTTTCGTGTTTGTCTGTCTGTCCCCTGATCCTTGTGACACGCATAACTCACGAACCACTAAAATGAAACTTGGTTGAATGGTTGGATCTGTCTTGAAGACGGTCCCATTTCAAAATCATCAAAATCGTGTGCAAGGGGGAGAGGTGACATTCTAAAATACTTATTTTTTCAAGATATCTCAAGAACGACACATGTTAAATGTGAAACTTTTATAGAATCTTTTTTGTAGAGGATTCAATTTCCTATAAAATGGTTCTAGTAGAGGGAATAAAAAAAAGTGATGAATAGTGATGCATTCAGGAAGTTGATTTTTTTTTCTCTTTATATGTTCGAACATGAGTTAAAATCGAAAAATTTAGAAAAATCGACGATGTGCGTCCCGAGAAAATTGCATAATTGTCAATTTTTGATACATTTCGAGTGTATCGCTACACTGTTTTTGAAATATCTCCGGTTCTGCAGGTCGTAAGAAAACAAAAAAAATATTAAAATACTCATTAGTTAATAGACTATATTATATATTTCAAACGCATCCTAACCTCAAAAATAAAAAAAATCCGAAAAACTTTTTTTATCACTAATAATGCAATAGTTAACACAAAAGTCATGGGATTTTTGTGCAAATAAGAGAAAATATGTATTTTTATGTTATAAATAGACACGTGATGAAATTTTCAGAAAACATTTTTGATTTTTGTGACCACAATCGGCCAGTATTTCGTAATACAGAAGTTATAAAATAAAGAATTATAAAATTTGAAACAGTGTAAAGCAGATGCTGGAATATAATAATGAATAAATAGATTACACTAATAATTGTCATCAAATTAAGCTGATTTACAGTTAAGTATCTATAGATTATGATTCAGTAATGGCATGCAGTAATCAAATATCAACAAATATTTCTAATTTAGTACATTTAATTAAACAATTGTCCAACACTGGGTTATGATCCAAGACTGGTACCAGTACCTTATTTAATTAGGACCTACATATTTTTTCGGAAAATAAAATAAATCGTTTAATTCATTCCTTAAAAAAAAAATAATTTTCTCAATTTTGCTTTGTGAAATTAATCATACAATTTATGAATAAATCAATTTAAAAATAAACATGCTGTACTATGAAGTAGGATATAATCTTAATAATATAACGTGAATTTGCTTATTCGATAAAATAAAATAAAGCCATTCGAATGTCGGGTTCAGTCTCAGAGGTAGTATGTTCATAATCCCAGCTTGTTTTCGGTAAAAGTTCTCCGACGCTATCAGTTCAGTGTTTTGTGTTATAGTTCACCTCGCGGGGGAAATAATAGGCGGCTTTGAGAATCACTAATAATACGCCCCCCATTCAATGGTACAAAAAAACGAATGTGTTATTATATTATTAGAAACTTGTTATTAGCAAACATCTATAAATTATTTTGAGTTAACTTTTTATCTAGGATATTATGGAGATACAATCGCAGACAAAAGTGGCTTTTTAAAATTCTCAAATACGTCGTTAACTTACATATTACACCAGTCTTGAACACAATACCCCAGAACATTTTTTAATTAAAAGTATTGAATTCGAAATATTGATATTTGATTACTGCCATTACTGGATATTAATCTACATATATACATTTAACTGTCTTACAGCGTGATTTGATGACGATCGGCCAATAGATGTCAAAATGGTGGACATTTAAACTAATTATTAGTATAATTTATGTATTAATTATTATATTATCATAGCAACTGCTTCACATTGATTCAAATTTGACAATTCTTTCTTTTATATCTTTTGTGTCATAGTACTTATTATTTTGTAATCATTAGCAAGTGCCCATCACTGCGTGCACATTACTGGTTTTACTTTATCCATTACTGGAGAAAAAACATAAGCAATATAATAGGCTATAATTTCAAAAACAAACTATATTTGCAGACTTTGGTAATCAAATTGATTAAATAAAGAGTTACTTGTTTTATTAGTAACATGAGTTCATGAGAATTACAAAAAAGAAGCCCGTCAATCACAAAAACAGTAAACCTTGCTCTTATAGCAGTCATAACTGTTGCCATTACCTTATTTTGTTTTATCTGAAAAGGACACACGGACAATTCTCAATGCTATATTAACCAGTCCTTAAAATTTCAAATTACGCCCTAAAATTTATACAAGCGAGTCTGGTAGACGTGATGTCACCACTGTAGGGTTCGGTTAATTGATTAGGTATTTGTTTACGTAGTCTACGTTTAAAGGTACGTAAATTACAATGAAATATTCATCAAATGTCGCTACAGTACTAATAATTTAATATGTACATTAATACGACAGTTAAATATATTATTATATGTTATGGTCAATATGTTAAATTGGTAACTATGAATAATTACCAGAGATATTTGTCATTATCGTCAACAATATTAAAGATTAAGATAAATTTATCTTAGTTTATCAATTAATTGTATAAGTCATTATTCAAAATATTCAGTACATGTTGGTAACTTCGAAAAAGAATTTATTCCAAAGTACGTACCTTCATATATTTGCATATACTTATGTATAAATGTTGGTAATCTTATCGTATACACTCTACCGGAAATTAAGTTCTTTTTACCTCAAGTAACACATAGCTTTCAGATCAAAATATGTATATTATTAAAAAAGAAAATTAACAATTCTTGAAAATTTTTTATCGGAAATAAAAAAATATTTTCTGTATTATGTTAATTTGTTTTTATCATATTGACCAGCATGTGTTGGAAATTATGAATATAAACTGGTAAAATTGATAAATTAAAATAAAATTATTTAAAAAAAAAATAAAAGAAAAACTAGCGAATTAGTCCAATCTCCGGTGATTATGTATATTTACCAAATTACTCAAATTTAGGTTAATGTACCAAATGATGAATCGATCCATATTTTTCAAATTTTCACTGAATCTTCTTTAATTCACATTTTTTGGAAAAACAAAACTACCGAATCAAAATTTATACAGGATTTTCTATAACTATATAAATGTATAAAACTTTTTTTAATGGTACCTATTTTAGTACTTTACCAAATACATTACCTGTTTTATTAATATTAATATTTTTTATTCTCTTGCTATGATTGGTCCATCAGCAACTTCCCATTCCATCGTATGCCTATGTGCTCCCTAACACACACCTGTCTGAAATGGCTAAACCAGCAGACAAGAATACATGAAAAAAAAGAAGAATATTTTTCAAAAAAATATTTGTACTTAAAAAGTATTTCGGTTTTTAAATACTTTTTTGAGGTATTCAAGTATTTTCATAAAAAGTAATTAAGCAGGTACATTTAAAAAAAGTACAGTCTTGTAATAGTACATAATTAAATACATTTATTGACAATGTACTAAAATTTTTAGCAAAAGTATTTTATCTTATACTTGTTCTCAAGTTACATTTTCTGTAATTTTACACAGCTCTGGTAAATAAAGAAAAATGTACATTTTTATGTTTTTTAGAGTTAATTTTTTTTACTATAACGCAGTATCTGCCATTTTTTTACCTTACGACACACTGGGTGGGGAGGAATATATTTCGCGGTACACCAAATAAAAATCCCAATAAAATTTAAATATATTTTACTAGTATGGACAAAAATACATAAATTCTTATTATAATAAAATAATACATTTAATATATATTGGCAGTCACTGCTATAACGTAATAACGATTGGGACACCATTATGTACATAGTTAGATGTATTTTTATTCCACCAGCCATAAATTGTCTTTTCTTGCTATTATAAAATTTTAAGAAATATTATATTAGCGTACCTCGAGTGGTAAAAAACTTTGTGTTGATCCTTATCTATACTTAGTTTCTTCAAAGTAAAAAAATACAGCTTTGGTATTTATAATTAACTTAATCTAAGAGATTACTAATAAAAACTTAAAAAAGACAAATTACGAAAAAGTTCCAGTTATATTAAGTTTCTTCATTAAAAGTAATTAAAACACTGAAAATAAGTTAGAAAAAAGAACATACCTACAACGGTACCTAAAAATAAGTATCTATCGAGTAAAAACTTGCAATAAAACTACGATATGACTGTTCTAAAGTCGATCCTGCGGGACAGAAATCCGAAACAGAAAAGTTCAGATGAGAAATGTTTTGCAAGCTGAGATTTCTCGCTTATTTTTATTAGTTTCGACCTGGAATTCCCAACGGCTCGTTTTACGTTGCTGCATAACCAATACAAGATTTTAGATATTGTCAACTTACGAGGAAAAACATGGAAATGTTTTGGAGTGTTGAATATTTTGTTTTTGTCGATAATCAAAAATAACTTTCCAATCATTTAAGTGGCAAAGTAATGTATGTATTTGCAAAATAAAGTAGGTAATACAGATAACTAGACTTGTGTAGTTCAAAAGAGCACTCCCACACGAGAATTAGAGCAACTAGTTCGTATGCGCTCCGCTCTTTTAGTTCAATAGTTCCCGATACACTTCAAATACACTGTTTCTAAAAATGAGATTGCACGATTTTCATGTTTAATAATACATAATTTACGTTTTCAATCAATACCTACTTTAAATGTTTATCAATACTTTATTACCAATTTTGAATTTATTTAACTAAAGATATATTATATTGAATTTTGTTGTTCAAAAGAATGCAATATGTCTGTCAAAAGCACATGCTTTTTATATTATTTTATGACAATCAACAAATAGGAAAATTACAGATTTTAGTGAAATTGAAATATATAGCTTAAATTACAATACAATAAATAATGTATCATTGAAAATATTTCAAAATCTTCATATATGTATATCGAGGGTTCGATTAAAAAAAAAGATTGTTGCAAATATGTAGGTACTTTTAAAAATATCGATCTTGTCTATAAATTAATAATTAATTAAAAATTGCAGCAGTTTTACATTTCTATTGTTTGATGAAAAAAATAGTAATACAAAATTACTAATTAAAAAATTTAATAATACACTAAAAATCCAACAATCCAATATATCTAAATCAATAAATTATCATCGTATAGTCCGGAAAAAATTTCTATGAACTAAAAGAACTAGAAAAACGAACTAGTTCATTAGACCACTGAACTATAGGGAACGCTCTCTGTCATGAACTAAAATGCCCAACTCTACAGATATGTAATACCTATCGATATATCATTATAAGAAATTTTTGTTTAACACGTTGACCGCCTCGTTGATTTTTCTCTTAGACAAGGAAAGATAAATGACAAATAACACATTACCTAGCGTTGTTACCATATCGTTCCACAAGTCAATGGCATATATCATTCAGATTTTAAAATAAATTGTTTTGAATTATAAAATTAATTAATAATAAATGTTTTATATTCACTGTCTAAAAGTATTTAAGTGATAATTGATTAACAGAGAAACGTCTATTTGGAACTATCATCTCTCATACATACCAAATTCAACTGACGTCTTTAGGTTAATATACATGGAAATGACGAAAGTGACATTTAAGAAAAGATGACCGACGTAAAATTTTGGTAACAGTTTCATATACGGACTAGCATTGGTTGTTATGTATCGATAGTCTTTCCTAATCTAAGATTGTTATAATCGAAGTTTTATGTTCTATGGTTATGCAATGTTTCAAAATTAATAATAAATTGTGTGAACCATTTTATGAACTTTGTGTATTTCAACATTGTGTTTGTGCACACGCTGTTGTTATTGTTAAAGTACGTCTAGACCTAGGTATATTGCCCCAAAACAGTTTCGAAAAAGATTTTCAGGACTGTTATAGTGTATATAATATACATTTTTGAGAATAATATACAGTAGAGTTTCTTTTCATTCGGTAATTACATTCCACAGCAAATCGCGTATAAAAAATCGCAGATATTGCTTACATTGTAAAATTAGGTACACGTTTCATATTTTTTTAAAACCGCGGTCGATAACACTTATTAATACTAAACCGATTATCAACTATATCACAATGAGATCTGAAGAAATGGAATAAACATTAAAAATAACCTGAAATGGAAAGATCAAGTGAAAATTTTGAAATCGGAGAACAACTTTTCTTAAACGATCACAAAGCTTCTCATATCTTCCATATTTATTACTCCCAAATTGCTCTGATATATTCTCCACTTACATATTCAAAATTATTACGAATATACTATACTCTATTTCATTAAAGAATGCAGTGGTTGCCGGGATTTTGACGGTACGAATCGTGCATTTTACCGTCAAAAACCACGGCAACCACTGCATTCTTAAATGAAATAGTATAATCGTATTTTTAAGAGAAAAATTTTTTACTAGAACTTAAGTTAATATAGCCGTCCGCCGCCCCTTCTGAACTGGCACTGCGGGCGGTCGCCCAGCCTCCCTTCATAAAGCCGGCATTGCTGTTATACATTAACAAAATAAGCAACGAACTTTAATAAATATAAAAATTTCAAACATCAACCATTCTTTTTTCCAAAGCTTACTTGACTTTAATTATAAATATATTGTACTCGAATGATTGATATAAATAGTTTTGGCTGACGTCTCGACTAACAAACATTTTTTAGTTTTTCATGGCAATTGACATGTTTATTCAATATTGAATAAAATGCGTTGTATCTTTGTTATGAGTTGTTTTATTATCGAAGATACGAAAAGCTTTAAGCTTATTTAAAAACAAGCCGTGGGTTGGGGTGAGACCCTTTAGGTCCACACAATCTACTTCCCTACATGGTATGACTATAAATGCTTGAACACTGATTATATTATTTATTGTTTCCATATAGTTTATGTGAATATTTTTTTTAATATGTACCTACATAAACAATTTTAATGGAATTTGTCAGAATTTGTCACCGTTGTATTATGAATATTAGTTTCCTATTATTCCTAATCTCAATAATATAATACACAATTTTGGAATAACTACTGTGAAAATTTGAATTTAATTGCGTTTGTTTCCAAGGCAACATGAATTAGTAAATGTATTTATTGAATTATTTAAAATTAAAATTTTGAAGGTGGTTTACACCTCTTCAATGGCTGTTTAGGCACGTATAAAAAATACTGAAATACATGTTTCATTATTTGCATTGTAGAATATTTTTATACTAAGTTTCAAGTAAATCCGACCAAAAACAACTTTACACCCTTTTTAACCCCCGTAGGAGTTGAATTTCGAAAAATTCTTTCTTTCAGATTATATTCACGTCAAGACACTTCTATTGGCACTCCAACGAAGTCAATAGCATTTTTTATTTGCGAGATTTCGTGCACGTAAAAAATGACACGCACATACGTACATACACACACACACACATCTTTCTGAAAATAGTGTAAATATACTATAGTGACCTTACTTGAAACATACAAATATGCTGAAATTTTTTATTTCGATTTTCGGACCGATTGCAATAACTTCCTTATGAGAAGTTAAAAAAAATGATCTCCGATTTCAAAATTTTCATTCGAACTTCCCGTTTCGGGTCAAGACAAACACAAATATAATCTAATATTTTAATCTAAACTGATTAAAAAAGGCTGTAGCCGGGTAGCAATGTAAAATCGGCCTCAACACGGATTTGGCTAATTTTTATTGTGAATGTTGCTCTTTATGTGAGCATTCTTATGCCCAATTATTAGTCTCCAAAAGTTGATAGTTTTTGAAAAAAAAATATTTTCAATTTTTCAAAAATATTTTTTTTTTAAGAATTTTTTTTTGGATTAAGTTCAAACTATGGTAAAATGTAGAAGTTGAAAAGGAGCATATCAGGTAATATTTTCAAGAAGCTGTGCATACTCTATCAAGTAAAAAAATTAATTTGAAATTTTGAAAAAAAAATTTTTTATGGTTGTGGTTGAGCGACAACTTCAGATATTTTATGAAATAATCTTCATACTTTAGTATTACACCCTACAAAGTCTGAAAAGAATCGAAGTGGTAGAACATACTTAAAAAAAATTAAAATCATTGGAAGTCAATATTAACATGTACAAATGCTAAAGAAATAATGTAATATAAAAATAATATAAAAATGATATAAAAACAGTTATTTAAATAAAATTTACTCGAAATATTCAATAAAAACGCTTCTGTCTCCCACTGTCCGTTTGTCTTACCGTCTTGAACATACATACATTTCTTGTGGTGATATACACATTACACATATAATCTAGGCCACTTTACACGAAATAGAGTTTCTTGAAATAATTCATATAACAAAGCTATTTCAACATACTTTTTTTCGTTGTTGGATTTCACTGGTAGGTGGAAATATTTAATTTAATATAAGGGTAGTAAAACTACACGATGGATCACTAAATGTGTAATTTTGTATTTAAATAATATTAATATAAATGTATAATAAAATAATATAATGCAATATAATAAAATATAAGGGATGCTTAGGCGCCCCTAAAAAACCCATGTACTTAAAAACGAATAATTTTGTTATTTTACATAATTCCACCTCACATATTATTTTAAAGTTAAAGAAATACAATAAGAACAGTTGGTTTTAGATACTAGGTACAGTCAACTGCATTAATGGTCTTGCATTTTGTATTCATTTTCGTTTATCACAAACTTAGTAGGCTCCTCCCATTTGATTATAATAATATTTCAATCATTTCTCCATGTATCAAACAAAGACAGATATTTTGAAATTCATTTGCTAGATAAAGAACTACTCTTCGTTTATAGTACTCATATATATTTGTGCAATTAAATTATTATGTAATCTATTGAAAATTGTATAAGTAAATTTTGTGGAAATAAATATTTGATATTCCGAATTTTAGTATTTAAATATATTAAACTTGATATAAAATAAATATATGTCTCATTAATATGGATAAAGTGAAGATTAAAACGTTTTGAAGGGGGGGTAGGAGTATGTAAGCCTCCCCCCCCCCCACTGAAAGGCGAAGAATATTCGTTGAATGTTATGCTCCCGTTAAAGAAAGTTATAAATTTAAAGCAATAAAGGGGGTGGGATCATAGGGGTCATACCCCATAAGAAACAACATATGTAAAACTATAGCAAATCAAATAAAAATTTCTTAATTTAATATACTACAATTCTTTTGCTTCGAACTTCAAAACTTGTTTTGTCTACCCCCCTTTGAAATTTAAAGTTAGTATTGTTAAACCAATTTTTTCAATTTCGGATTTTGATGGCAATATCCATTTTAACCTTCTCTGAATCCATTCTGATTATTTTCGACTTGATGGCTATGTGCCGATCTGTAGTCGTTAAAAAACGACAAAGAAAGTCCAGTGATAGTCATTGCACCTTTTTAAATGTAATTTAAAAATTTATAAATTTTAAACTAGCCATTATAATGCCTAATGATTAAAGAAAAGGAATTTGAAATTTTTATATTTTGTTAAATATGTATACCTACGAGTGGGTTAAAATTAACGCATGTGTTATTGCAAAAGTAATGATTTTAATCTTTATATTTATATTACAAGAAACGCAAATTATTATTGCAAATAAACTGCCCTGATCGACACAAGACTTTTTTATACATCATGATACAGATGAAAATTACATTAGTTAATACTTTCTGTTAAGAAATTGAATATAAACTACATTACATTAATTGTTGTTTTTGTTAATGTTCGAGATAATATATTTTAATTCTATTCTGTGATTTTATTTCAAATGTTTTTATTATAAATCGGTATAATAATTTTTATGTTTAAAAAAATGTTGTTTTGTCAATGGCTTCTTATTTATTTAATATTTCAACAGTTTGGCACGTTTTAGATATTATTATTTCTATACATCTATTTAATTGACAGTTATAATAATAAATGATTTTATTTTCATAGATAACTATACAGATTTCATATTATTAAAATTAATTTTAAATAAAAACTAAATTATTATTTTTGGTCAATTCATAAAAGATACAAAAAAAGAATAGAACATAAATTATAGAAAATAATGTTCTCTACAACTTTTATAGTCCAGGCTGTGGAGGCTAAAATAGATTATTTTGGGTACAGTTTTAATACTAACAGCATTTGTTACAAATATGGTGTAGAATAATACCCTAAGTTTGCTCCGAATTTGGTTGTCCGCGACAGGAATTATCCATGGTTCATTTGCAAAATTCTTAAGATTTTCTGATTTTTGGTAAATAGCGGTCTAAATAAGTATTATACAAAAAAAATTTCATGTAAAATTTTGAAAAAAATTTTTAAAAATGATTTGTTTATCCGTTACGCTGATTAAAATGGCTGAAAACACAAAGTGTAATAACTAATAAAGTTGAACGTTTTTTAATTTGATATCCCTGGAAAATAAACATTGTGTAATACAGAACATTAACTGAAAATAAGGACTTGATATTTTCAATTGTTTTTGTTTAATTAAATTATTAATAATGGAATCATGCTTGTTTATGATTCACAATACAAATTTTTGTAAAACTGTTTGTATGTGTTTCCAAAGACTTATATAATCGATTGTCGCCATAAAAAAGTAAAATTTACCAATATGGCAAATAGTGGCATTGAAATCTTATTGTCGAGTCTTTTTTATTATAAACGAATACAGTTGTTTCATAGAACCAGCAACATTAAAAAAATAATAGCCAAAAACCTGCTCCGAACAATTATTTATCTATTAGTGAAAGCCGCATAAAAATCGGTTCAGTAGTTTTTTAATTATTTTATTGTATATTACACACTACACAATTTTTATGAAAATTGATTGTTTATACAATTAATTAATTAACTCTACCTAAATAAAAAAAGCTTATTTTTGTATCTTTTACCGCTTATCTCGAAAAATATGATATGTAAAACGTAAAATGTAATAGCAAAAAATAATATATTAATATTTAAATGTTAAAATGTATAAAATAATATCCAAATCCAATATAAATTGTAGATACATATTAGATTTAAAATATACATAAGTAAATAACTATAATAAATATAAGAAATTAGGTAACAAAAGCAAAATTTGTAATAATAAATCATTATTTGAAATGGACGTATATTTATTGTTTTTATTTAAAATGTTATAACTGCAAGTGTAAGCTCCGCCCTAGAAAAAGATAACCGATGATGTTTGTCTTTAAATTTGAAATCTGTTGTAAGCGACTATGGCCTTTAGGGTGCCAGACGAGTTCTGCAGGTGACTGTACATAGAAAGGGTTTAAATTGTATTTTGGGGAGAAAGAAGGCAAATTTTAAATTTCATATAAGGGTAGCATACAACAATTAAATATGTTAATTTTGTTCAAAAGCCTGCCAAAAATAAGAAAATTATTGTTTGGACGCCATATTGGTCGCCATCTTTCATATTGAACTTCCGGTCAATGTTTCGGCTTGGTAACAGGGATTTTCGGATTCAGCAGGGCCAAAATACTCTTAATAGCTTTGTTTGCAAAATGTTATACGAAGTACTTCAAGAAACTCAATTTCATGTAGTGACTTGGACTAAATGTGTATATCACCATAAGAAATGTATGTATGTTCAAGACGGTAAGACAAACGGGTAGTGGGAGACAGAAAACTATCAACTTTTGGAGGCTAATAATTGGGCATAAGAATTCTCACATAAAGAGCAACATTCACAATAAAAATTAGCCAAATCCGTGTTGAGGCCGATTTTACATTGCTACCCGGCTACAGCCTTTCATAACTGTATCACAATGGGTTCCCAAAATATTAAATAAAAACCAATTTTAGGTTAAACTTTGGGAATCTGTAGCTCCCTCACGAAGAATTTCCGGACACATGTTTATATATACTTTTTTTCTTGAAATAGTTTTCTCAAATATGTTTCTCGTTCCACCTAATATGGCCCACTCTGTAAACAGAATATATTCCCATTTTTCCAATTTTTTTCATTATTACTTTCGGATATATTATGTATGTATAGTGTATACGCAGGAAGCAAAATTTGCTTTTTTAAATTTGTTCAATGAAGAGATTTATCATTAATAATAAAATGTTTATACCTATATACCTTTATTTAAATTCCTTGCTTTCATTTGATATTCCACTCACCGGGATTGAATTTAAAAAAAAAATTGTTGACTTTTAATGCCCAAAAAACATTAATTAAATACAATTGTAAATAAAATGTATTTTATATTTTATTTATTTTGTCATGTATTAAATATAATTATTCTAAAACCATAATTATTTTTTACTTAATATAATAAAATTTTGTGCAATTAAAGATTATAAAAAAAACATCTGCTAAGTAAATGCACAGTTCTCCCTCGTGCTAAATTCGCCAAAGGTAGTTAATTAATTATTGAACAATTTTAATACACACCGATAAAGTATTCTGCCATTGGTTAACCATTTAATTTTTATACAATTTTATTAAAAAATATTTATTCGATATTTTTCTTAATACGCGCCTGGGTAATTTATCATATATTTTTTAATTTTTGACAATTTCAATCTAAATCTAAATTTTTCTGCAAAATTACATTTAATATGTCAAATTACGAGTAAATAGCAATTCAAGAAAAATGAATAACGATTTTTAAAGCAAATTGAGATAAATTGTAAAGAAATATTTTATAACAAACGTTGTAGACCTATATTATAGAAAATTAAATGCTCTACAAAAAATTTGCTTTAAAATTCTCACGTTAAAGGAGTCACTGTAATGTAATCACTGAAATGTAAGAGCTAGGCTTCTTTAAACACTTTACTAGGATACTGCAGTAAGTCGAACAGAAATTAATGTTAAATTTACATAGGAATTCCGGATTTTCACAAAAAATTTCTTTTGGTCACACTCGCAATGAAGAACAAGATTCAAAGGCTTGGCTTCTCTCAACACTTTACTTACTAAGTGACTGAAGTACGTCGAATCAAAATTAATGTTCAATTTACATAGGGATTTTCACAAAAAACTTTTTCTGCTCGCACTCGCAATGAATAACGAAATTCAAAAGCTTGGTTTCTCTTAACAGTTCACCATGTGACTGCAGTAAGTCGAATGAAAACTGATGTTACAATTAGATAGGGAAGACCCAGGCCAGACAGACATCCGCTATATTTTGTAAACAAACCATTGTGGTCCAACTCCAATGCAAGCTAGTTCTTTGTGATACATAAACACAAGCTGCGCTCGCGCATATCTGTCTTGCCCACGTTACCTTTATGCAAATTTAACATTAATTTCTGTTCGACTTACTGCAGTATCCTAGTAAAGTGTTTAAAGAAGCCTAGCTCTTACATTTCAGTGATTACGATCGTTCACCAATCATTTAAGCCCGATTTTGTGATATTTTTAGATTTAAAAAAATCGAAAATTCATTTTTTATCAATGAAAATAATTTCTTAGGGCCAAAGCAATAATACCACCGGATTCTGCAGGAAAAATCCCAAACAAAAGTACGTTTTAAATATTTTTCAGATTGTTTCTGTTCATTTGAGTGCGTAAACAGGGGGTTTACGAAAAATCTCGATTTTCCCGCTCAGAAAAGTCTACGTAACGCCAAAAATTGACGTCTGATCCAAAAACTAATAGCACCATTCAATTCAGCGGAAAAAAATACACAAGATTACGTATCTTGGATTTAAATTTTTGACCTACAACGAAGCTGGGAATTGAAGCATTGTGTACTGATAAGGCTGGGTTTTTGAACTACGTTTTTAAACCTTTCAAAACATATCGAGACCTGTTCCCGTAATCTGTCAGAGCTAGGGTCTCGGCAATCTTCATTTGGATAGTTGGACTATCCAATTCTGCCGGTGCCGCAACAATTTTTAAACATTCGTGCAAAACGCACCGGTCTAATCTACAGTCTACACTCTTCTAGAAGCAATATAGAATAATGGTAACATTTTTGTATTTAAAATATACTATATTTTAAAATTTATCTACCTAACAGAAAAAAAACATCTGCCAAGTAAATGCACAGTGCTTCCTCGTGCTAAATTCCCATTTAAATAAAAACCGATAAAGTGTTCAGATAAATTGCCTAGCATTGGTTAACCCTATAATTTTTATACAATTTTACTAAAAAATATTAGTTAGAATTTTTTCTTAAAACGCACCTGATTATTTTTTCTATATTTTTAATTTTTTGACAATTTAAATTTAAATTTTTTTTAATTTAAATTTGTGCAAACGTCAATATGACATTTAAAACGTCAAAATGACATTTAATATGTCAAAGTAAATATCAATTTTAAAAAAACACGATTTTTTAAAGCAAATTGATATAAATCTTTTCTCTGCAAAAAAGATCCTGTAAAATTTTTACGTAACATGTATCGTTTTTGAGATATCGTGAATAAATAAATATTATGGGATGATAATTCTCCCCCTTACACACGATTTTGAAATGGGACCGGCCTCAAGCCAGACCCAACCATGCAACCAAGTTTCATTAATATCGGTTCAGTGGTTCATTAGTTATGCGTGTGACAAGGATTCAGGGGACAGACGGACGGATGGACGGACACACGGACGGACAGACAGACAGACACGGAACGAAAAAGGTTTGTCTTGACATGAAACGGAAAGATCAATTTAAAATTTTGAAGTTGAAGAACAATTTTTTTGTCTCATTCTAAAACGATCACAAAGCTTCTCGTATCTTTGATATTGCGAGGAAGCAATAATATGAATCGTAAGAATAAATACCGACTGTTTTTTAGACAGCAACAATCGAAAATATTGTTTTATACAAATAAAGGGTTTCACATGTCATTGTGATAGCTAAATAAATACAAAACACATTGGTTAAGAACCTCTGATCTATGCCGGTTATTTGCAAATTGAGGCATAACTTGTATCTCCGTTTTTGCCAAGTCTCGGCATACAGCATCAGCTCTAGCAGTCAGGTAGTAGTTATGTCTAGCGCCTTTATCTGCTACACACAATCGCGTACCCACCCGCTCACCCGCCCACCCGCCTAGAGAGTTACAAATCACAGTTGCTGCAAATCAACCTTGGACAGACATAAACTTCCGAGTCTAATCAAGTCATTTCCATCTCACCATTTCTCGGACAGTTAAAGGAAGGATTGAACCTCGCCG
Organism: Sialis fuliginosa; assembly: GCA_961205875.1. Lineage (NCBI taxonomy): Eukaryota > Metazoa > Arthropoda > Insecta > Megaloptera > Sialidae > Sialis > Sialis fuliginosa. Next base: position 32,915,131 of record OY540812.1, read on the forward strand.
CTGTTTTACGGTCTCCTACGTTAGGTCTATCAAAACATAACTGCTCAGAATTGTGCCGCTTGTTTGCAAATATTATTATCTACGTGCTTTAATGAAATTGTTTTAATGTTGACGTTGGATTACGGTATTATTTTTTATTTGTTTGTTGGTTATATTGCATTTAAAAAACACACGTATATGTAGGTAGGTAAGATACTTAATATAATATTTTAATATATTTTTTATAATTTCCGAAGAGATAGAATTATAAATAATACATAGATAAGATACAAACAACAGGAAATTCACAATAACCCATAAATTAAATCTAAAAGCCGTGTTAAAAAGAGGAATGAACTAAAAGAATATAAAAACACATGCCAAGTAAATGTACAGTGCTTCCTCGTGCTAAATTCACCAAAGGTAGTTAATTATTGAACAATTTAAATAAAAACCGAAAAAGTGTTAAGATAAATTGCTTGCCATTTTATAGGAAATTTTATAGGATCTTTTTTGTGAAGCATTCAATTTCATATAATATAAGTCTACAATGTTTGTTGTAAAATATCCCCTTACAAAGATTTATCTCAATTTGCTTTAAAAAAATGTTATTTGTTTTTTTTTAATTTCTATTTACTTTGACATATTAAATATCATTTTGACGTTTTAAATTTCATTTTAACGTTCTAAATGAAATTTTGACGTTTACGTAGCAAAAAAATTAGATTTAGAATGAGTTTGTCAAAAAATTACAAATATACGAAAAATAACCAGGCGCGTATAAAGAAAAATATCGAATATTTTTAAATAAAATTGTATGAAAATTAAATGGTTAACCAATGGCAGGCAGTTCGTCTGAATACTTTATCGGGTTTTATTTAAATTGTTCAATCATAAAATACTTTAGATGAATTTAGCACGAGGAAGCACTGTGCATTTACTTGGAAGATGTTTTTACTGTATCTTTTATCAGCTAACTAGAAATATTAAAAACAATTTCACTGTACACTCATTACAGCGTATACGAAAGTCCTGTGATAGCTCTTTTTTATTGAGTAAAAAAATGTTGTAATGTAACTGTATTTCAAGGGAGGGTTTTTTCTTTACTCTTTGTTACATATGAACGCGGTCCCTAATATAATATATATAATAATTAAAACCAGTGAATATATATTGTCAATAAGTGTGCATATTACCAAAGCTGTGCTCCCTGAAATTCTAACATCTCATCTGAATTTACTGGCAAGTCCCCAGCGCCTTTCTGACGTGTTATAATCTCGCGGCTTAAGTGTGGGCCCGCTTCATAACCTCGTAAAACCGGGCTTTAATCTCCTCGCTACCTATGACGTTCGTTGCTTATACCGGTTTAGGATAATAACCGCTTCAACTTTAGTTAGTACATTTTTTTAACAGTACCACATAGTTAGTTATATGTCTTGCTGAGCACTGTGTAGGTATATCACTTCTCTGCCAAACAGTTTGAAAGTTGTAATAAAGTTATGTTTGAATATGTAGGTATAATAATAAACTGGTAAATATATATACAGTGCGTTCACGATGAAAGGAACAAATTCGTTTAAAATTCAGGTAATTATTTTGTGGAAAAACGCTCGGACCCGTCGATTAGTATTTTTAGTTGCGGATTTTTTGACATAAGAAAATTGTATACAGGGTGTCTGAAGAAGAACATATGCAGTCATCATTGATTTTTTTAAATGGAACAGCCTATATATTATACCATTTTTGAATTGTACGCTAAATTCTGAACACTTTTTGTACAGTATATCATATCTCTAAATTCAGTGGTTTTTGGAATAATGACGTTTGAAAATTGAAATTTTGAAATACACACAAGTCAAATAAAATGTTTAAATTGAAAAAATAAACTTTGAACATTTTTTTAAAAGCCAACAAAAACATCCTGGTATTGCAAAAAAAAGAAAAAAAAAAGTTCAATGTTTTTTCTTTTTTTCTTCTTCTTTTTTTCTTTTTTTTGCAATACCAGGATGTTTTTGTTGGCTTTTAAAAATTTATTTTTTCAATTTAAACATTTTATTTGACTTGTGTGTATTTCAAAATGTCAATTTTCAAACGTCATTATTCCAAAAACCACTGATTTTAGAGATGTGATATACTGTACAAAAAGTGTTCAGAATTTAGCGTACAATTCAAAAATGGTATAATATATAGGGTGTTCCATTTAAAAAAATCAATGATCACTGCATATATTCTTCTTCAGACACCCTGTATACAATTTTCTTATGTCAAAAAATCCGCAACTAAAAATACTAATCGACGGGTCCGAGCGTTTTTCCACAAAATAATTACCTGAAAGGAACAAATTCGTTTAAAATTCAGGTAATTATTTTGTGCAAAAACGCTCGGACCAGTCGATTAGTATTTTTAGTTGCGGATTTTTTGACATAAGAAAATTGTATACAGGGTGTCTGAAGAAGAACATATGCAGTCATCATTGATTTTTTTTAATGGAACACCCTACATATTATACCATTTTTGAATTGTGCGATAAATTCTGAACACTTTTTATACAGTATATCATATCTCTAAAATCAGTGGTTTTTGGAATAATGACGTTTGAAAATTGACATTTTGAAATACACACAAGTCAAATAAAATGTTTAAATTGAAAAAATAAACTTTGAACTTTTTTTTAAAAGTCAACAAAAACATCCTGGTATTGCAAAAAAAAGAAAAAAAGAAGAAAAAAAAAGGAAAAAAAAAGTTCAATGTTTTTTTTATTTTTTCTTCTTTTTTTCTTTTTTTTGCAATACCAGGATGTTTTTGTTGGCTTTTAAAAAAATGTTCAAAGTTTATTTTTTCAATTTAAACATTTTATTTAACTTGTGTGTATTTCAAAATGTCAATTTTCAAACGTCATTATTCCAAAAACCACTGATTTAAGAGATATGACATACTGTACAAAAAGTGTTCAGAATTTATCGCACAATTAAAAAATGGTATAATATATAGGCTGTTCCATTTAAAAAAATCAATAATGACTGCATATGTTCTTCTTCAGACACCCTGTATACAATTTTCTTATGTCAAAAAATCCGCAACTAAAAATACTAATCGACGGGTCCGAGCGTTTTTCCACAAAATAATTACCTGAATTTTAAACGAATTTGTTCCTTTCATCGTGAACGCACTGTATATACAGGGTGGCGCAACGAAAACGAAACGGTCGCATTTTTGGTCAGTTAAAATAAGATTTATTAAAAACGCTCGAACACGTCGATTTTGCTTTCAAGGGGGACATCTTTTGCAATAAAATTTTTGCAAGAATCTTTCACCCCTTTGCGTTATGAGCACAACCCTTAAAATTTTAAATAGCATGATAGGGCAAGTGATACCTCATTTGAAAGGTTTTTTCATTCTAAACAAGGTGCTTTTTGTTTTTTTTCAAATCTGTTTAATTTTAGTCAATTTATTTACATTTTTAATTCCATGAATGCATTTATTTTCTGATCAACAAAACAAACATTCAGAACTAAAATTCAAAACAAAGTAAGCTTATTTTCTTATCAGATAATTCACAAAAATTTACTAACATCCAAAACTTTAATTAATTCAATAAATGTTCAAATTGAGCTCCGCTAGCTTTCATACAAAAATACAAGTTTTGCTCAAAATTATTTCTCACTTGTTGTAACGTTTGGGCAGTAAGTTGGCGACATTCCTCGATAATAAGCCTACTTTGTTTTGAATTTTAGTTATAAATTGTTGTTTTGTTGATCAGAAAATAAATGCATTCATCGAACTACAAATGTAAATAAATTGACTAAAATTCAACAGATTTTAAAAAAACAAAAAACACCTTGTTTAGAATGAAAAAACCTTTCAAATGAGGTATCACTTGCCCTATCATGCTATTTAAAATTTTAAGGGTTGTGCTCATAACGCAAAGGGTTGAAAAGATTCTTGCAAAAATTTTATTACAAAAGATGTCCCCCTTGAAAGCAAAATCGACGTGTTCGAGTGATTTTTCAAAATCTTATTTTAACTGACAAAAAACGCGACCGTTTCGTTTTCGTTGCGCCACCCTGTATATACTATTAACATTACTATCTTAATTTACACATTACATACATATCAAATGTATTTATGGCTTTTCGAATTCATATAAATATAAAGAAACTAGCTGGGCCCGCGCGGCTTCGCTCGCGTGGACTACGGAATTATTGTTTAGGATAAAAAAAAATATAGTTTGATATGCCCCCCCCTTATCGGACAATGAAATTTCGTCCACCACGCACTGAAGAATCTTTCCAGCTGTCGAATGACACCTCGATTCTAGCCCAAACGGATCGCCGGCAAAACCCAAAACCAGGGTAAATCGCCATCCGTACGCCAAAACGTCAATCCATCCTTCCTTAATGAAAGGGAGAAGGGTGAAGTCGCGAGTTGGCTCTCACCAACGAAGCGCAACCGTGGGCTGTATAAAGCCTCCCGATTTTTATGCAAAAGTCAGTGAAGTCCAGAAGTGAAGTCCAGAAGTGAAGTCCAGGAGTGAACTCCAGGGACAAGTGCCTACCTACCACTGGTATTGGAACTGTCACTCTGCTGCCGAGTTAATACTTGGTAGCAGAGGTGCTCTGAGATGCCACGTTGAGGACCACTGCCGCCGCCGAAGGAGACGCCCACCGTCTGACGTTGAGGACCACTGCCGCTCGCCGAAGAAGACGTCCACCACCAGACGTTTGAGGACCACTGCCGACTCCCCGAGACGCCCACCGCCTCACGTTTGAGGACCACTGCCGCCCGACGAAGGAAACGCCATCGCCTCACGTTGAGGACCACTTCCGCCCGCCGAAGGACGCCGCCGTCACCTCACGTTGAGGACCGCTGACGCTCACCAGAGACGCCCGCTGCAGCTGTGACGCCCAAATTCACAGGCACGCACCCGAAGACATGCGCCTTCTCCGGATCCAAAGCCGTTGCCGCTCAAACAAGAACTCTGACCGCTTACGCCCGAAGAAGAACGCCGCCCGCTGAAGCCCGCCAAGAGACGTCCGTCGCCGTTGTGATACCCAAAATCACAGGCGCGCACCGGAAGCCGAGCGCCGTCTCACGACCAGAGACCGCTGACGCTCCGAGAAGAACGACGCCCGCCGAGAAACGTTCACCGCCACTGTGATGCCAAACTCACAGACGCGCATCGGAAGCCGAGCGCCGTCTCACGACTAGACACAGCTTCCACCGAGAAGACCGCCGTCATCTTCATGACGCCAAACACAGCTTCCAACGAGAAGCCCGCCGTCATCTTCATGACGCCAACACAGCTTTCACCGCAAAGCCCGCCGTCATCTTCATGACGCCCAACACAGCATCCACCGAGAAGCCCGCCGTCATCTTCATGACGCCCCACACAGCTTCCACCGCGAAGCCCGCCGTCATCTTCATGACGCCCAGCACAGCTTCCACCGAGAAGTCCGCCATCGTCCAATCGACGCCCAACACAGCTTCCAACGAGAAGCCCGCCATCACACGAATGACGTCTGCCCCATTGACATCTCAAGGATCGCACCGGCCCAGCTGATCCCAACATCAGCCCAGCCGATTCCAACGACACTGGAATCCCCGTCGATCCCCGTCAAGACAGAAAAGACGCCCCCCCCCCCCCACATTGTAAATAACTGTATAATTTGTATATAAAAATCAGCGACGAAATAAATATTCCTTCCTAAGCCAACATTGTTTTTATTTTTTCGCTATACGAAAGCGAGGGTAAAGTACAAATTATATCTACACTAGCAGTGCCCACGCGGCTTCGCTCGCGTAGACTACGGAATTATTGTTTAGGATTTTTGAAAAATATAGTTCAATTAATTAAGTACAAACACGATTAGTTATTATTGTAATAATAACTTATCAATACCTAAATTACCTAACAAAAACGAATAAGAAGAAAAAGTACAAATAATTTGTGTTCTGTTTAAATTTAAAAGTTAATTATTGAAAACAAAATTAAATCAAACGATCAACCGAGGGAATACGAATATCTACCGAGCGTAAGCGAATCCAGTCTGTTGTAAATCGCTTCGATGCGGTACGACACCATTAGGGTTTGCAATCCCGCAGACTTTTTTTTCCCGCGGGAATTTTGCGGGAAATCTGCAAATCCCGCGGGATCCCGCAGTTTTTCCAAAATTTTTATTATTCATGCTTAAAATTACTATCTATTATTAAGTTAACATGACAATTAAATAATGAAAAATAGTTTCATAGTGGTAACATATGATACGTAAACGTAACACGTACCGTATAGACCGACGTAAAATCCATAAAATACACCTGTGAATAAGAGATTGTCTAATATGTTAGGTACAGGTACAAGATGCTTCTAACTACTTTTGTCTTTTTGTTTGATTATCCATTTCAATTTTTTTAAGTCCTTCGTTGCGTATAAATTAGCCCTTGTTTTATACGTAGGTCGCCTTTTACGCCGCGCTGGTATATACGGTAAGTCACGTAAAACTAAACCACTAAATATCATTATTTACGATTGCATTTTAAGGACAATCTGTTAAAAAAATATCGTGTAGATCGTATAGAAAAATATAGTTTTGAGAAAACACGAATTTTGTGTATTAAATTTTTGTGGTTAACTTTCGTTTAATCTGCCAGTCTTCTTCTAAATTTTTGTATTTCGTATTTTTTATGTTTTTTTTTTGTAATCTGCGGGCTGTTCGAGCTTCTTTCGTCGCCTGAGTCGCGCGAATCCTGGCATGTTTTAATCGGTTGTGCGGTCACATTTTTCGAACGTTTTTTTTTTAATTCTGGAGGTATGCAACCACTTAACTAATCGTGAACAAGATATAATTTATTTCACAAGTTTCATATTCAGTCATCTCAACCTTAATTTTTTTTTCAAAATTGTTACCTTTTTTATCCATATTTATGCTTTATAAGTATTCAAAACGCACGCGACCTACAAATTTAATGTTCAAAAAATTCCGCGCGGATCCCGCATTTTCAGTGCGGGATCATTTATTTCGATAAGGATGAATGTTTTGCAGGTCATAAGTCCATGTAAACAGAACCCAAATATTTTATGTTTTCTTTGTAACATAAAAGCAATCATTGTGGCTTAAATATAAAAGTAAGACATATGGTGTCGCGGACTTTATTGTAGAACTTTTGATTCTACACAATTCTTTAATACATTATTTTGTTCTATATTGAACGTTTAGGCAGCGTATTACAAAACAGCGCGCCGACGGCAAAATTTTTTCCGACTTGATTTACTATTATCGTCACTGCTTAGTTGTTATGTTACCTAACCTAACAAAATATAGCCTATAACCTGGCCAGAGAATGTACCTATGAATTAAAAAAAAAACACGTAAATCGGATGAGTGGTTCTCGAGTGATAAGCGCACTGACGGACAGACAGACAGACAGAGAGACGTTGAGCTTTATACAGGTGATTCAGTGCTGTCGTGCCAAACTTGAACAGTATATTAAGAAAAATATTTTAAGCAAAAAACATCATATGAACATATGTTCGAAAATTTTCCATGAGGGGGCTACGGCCCTCCAAAGATTTTACTCAAAATTAGTTTTTATTTAATATCTAGAGAACCGATTGTGCTACAGTTATGAAATTTGATACAGGGTTTAGTATTAATAAGTGTCATCGATATCCAGTATCAACCAATAGTAATTTTGACCAGGATTGTGTGGGCCCAGGGGGGCCGTCGATTTTTATCCAGTATTTTATAGTTCTTTAATTTTTTTCTGAGTTAGATGTTTGAATAACATTGTATGACACAAAATACACAAAAATATACTTTACTCATTTATCATAGGAAAAACCGTTTACGAAAAATAGCGATGCAAAAGAAAGCATGCAGAATTTTACTTAATACGTATACTCAAATTACAAAAAATAAATTTATATTCCTGTTCTATGATTAAAGGTAAGAAAAAAAGTTCATATAAATATACCATCTAATACATGCCCTCTTAGACATATTGCCAGTTCTATACTTAACTGTTATAAACTAAAAAGCGATACTTCAAATGGCTATTTGTTGATAAGGATAAATTTTTGGAGGTATATTTATACTAGCTTTTTGTCTTATTTTTTATCATAGAACAAGAATATATATTTATTTTTTGTAATTTGAAGCATCCGTATTAAGTAAAATTCTGCATGCTTTCTTTTGTATCGATATTTCTTGCAAACGGTTTATCCTATAATAAATAAGTAAAGTATATTTTTTGTGTATTTTGTGCCATACAGTGTCAAATGTCTAGCTCAGGAAAAAATTAGAGAACAAAAAAATACTAGATAAATCGGAGGACCCACTGGCCCCATACAGCCCTGGTCTAAATTATAATTGTTTAATACTGGAAATCGATATCTCTCATTAATACTAAACCCTTTATCAAATTATATAACTTTAGCACAATAAAAATAAAAACTAATTTTGAATAAAATCTTTGGAGGGCTGTAGCCCCCTCATGAAAAATTTCCGGACACATGTTCATATAATGTTTTTTGCTTAAAATATTTTTCTCAATTTACTATTCAAGTTTGGCATGACAGTGCTGAATCACCCTGTATATGTATATTAAGGATATACAAAAAGCTCTGTATAATTATGGTAATTCAAGTTCGATATATATAATTTCTATTTTTTGTAAATTGAAATAGAGTTATAAGATTCAAAGGCAAACCAAATTTTTTTTAAGCTTTGTTAAAGTGCATGAGAATAAAAGTTTGTTTAAACAAAATCTCTTAACCCTTTCAGTCCTGAATTTTTAATATTGAAAATTAATTTCAAAAGCACGGATCAAAAGTACAGATTGGCACAGTAAATGTTATGATAGCAAATGTCACCGGCGGCAGTGAGGGTAATGAACAAATTAAATGTTGAAATTCTGAACGTTGTAAAAGATGAAAACTAAAACTAGAAAAAGTGCGAGAAATCACAGTTCTTTAAAGAAAATAACCATGATACGATTCGGGGTATGTTGTGAGAGAGAGACAGAAGATATGTTTGATTGTTTCTTTTATTTAATTTATACAAATGGATATCATGTATTAATATCTCGTAGTTATGGGGTCGTCTGCATCTTGAGGTTGGAGGGATGTAGAATGACGTGGTGGACGGCGTCGTGTGGAGAGGTCACGTGGGAGGTGACCGCGAAAAGCCTGGATGGTGGGTGCGACGGCGGGGGGGCGTCGGAATTGTGGGTCACGACGTAGGTGACCGAGAAACCTGGGCGGCGTGAGCGACGGCGGAGGCGTCGGCGTTGTGGGCGTCCGTGAGCGGGCCTGGAGGTGATGTCCGAGGGCGGACCTAGGGATTGCGTCCGAGGGCGGCGGTGTGGGCGTCTGCGTCGTAGGAGACGGCGAAGGCGTCGGCGTTGTGAGCGTCCGTGAGCGGGCCTGGAGGCGATGTCCGATGGCGGACCTGGGAATTGCGTCCGAGGGCGGCGGTGCGGGCGTCGGAGTCGTAGGAGACGGCGATGGCGTCGGCGTTGTGAGCGTCCGTGAGCGGGCCTGGAGGCTATGTCCGAGGGCGGCGGTGCGGGCGGCGGTGCGGGCGGCGGTGCGGGAGTCGGCGTCGTAGGAGACGGCGGGGGCGTCGGCGTTAAGAGCGTCCGTGAGCGGGCCTGGAGGTTATATCCGAGGGCGGCGGTGTGGGCGGAAGTGCGGGCGGCGGTGCGGGCGGCGGCGTCGTAGAAGACGGCGGGGGCGTCTGCGTTGTTAGCGTCCGTGAGCGGGCCTGGAGGCAATGTCCGAGGGCGGCGGTGTGGGCGTCGGCGTCGTAGGAGACGGCGAGTGTGAGGGCGGCGGCGTTGTGAGCGTCCGTGAGCGGGCCTGGAGGCGATGTCCGAGGGCGGACCTGGGGATTGCGTCCGACGGCGTCGGTGCGGGCGTCGGCGTTGTAGGAGACGGCGAGGGCGTCGGCGTCGTAGGAGACGGCGAGGGCATCGGCGTTGTGCGCGTCCGTGAGCGGGCCTGGAGGTTATGTTCGAGGACGGCGGTGCGGGCGTCGGCGTCGTAGGAGACGGCGAGGGCGTCGGCGTTGTGAGCGTCCGTGAGCGGGCCTTGAGGCGATGCCCGAGGGCGGACTGGCGAGTAGTAGGAAGACTCGATTGTCGGGTTATGACCTTGACCTTAACGTCAATGACCTTGACATTACAGGTGTACCCACTGAGGTCAATGAACTTTGCAGCTGCAAATGTCAATGAACTTTGCAAAGAATCCGGGATCCGGTCATTCAACTCTCAGGTCACACCTGCAATGTCAAGGTCATTGACCTTAAGGTCAAGGTCATGACCCGCCCAACGAGTCTTCCCACTACTTATATAAATATCCTTGGTATGTCCGAGGGCGGCGGTGCTGGCGTCGGCGTCGTAGGAGACGGCGAGGGCGTCGGCGTTGTGAGCGTCCGTGAGCGAGCCTGAAGGTTATGTCCGAGGACGGCGGTGCGGGCGGCGGTACGGGCGTCGGCGTCGTAGGAGACGGCGAGGGTGTCGGAGTTGTGAGCGTCCATGTGCGGGCCTGACCGAGGGCGGCGGTGCGGGCGTCGGCATCGTAGGAGACGGCGAGGACGAGGGCGTCGGCAATGTGAGCGTCCGTGAGCGGGCCTGGAGGTTATGTCCGAGGGCGGCGGTGCGGGCGGCGGTGCGGGCGGCGGTGCGGGCGGATGTGTGGGCAGCGGTGCTGGCGGCGGTTAGGGCGGCGGTAAGGGCAGCGGTGCGGGCGGCGGTTCGGGCGGCGGTAAGGGCAGCGGTGCGGGCGGCGGTTCGGGCGGCAGTGCGAGCGTCCTCGTCGTAGGAGACAGCGAGGGCGTCGGCGTTGTGAGCGTCCGAGGGCGGCAGAGCGGGCGTAGGCGGCGTAGGAGACGGCGGGTGCGTCGGCGTTGTGAGCGTCCGTGAGCGGACCTGGGAGTAGTAGGAAGACACGATTGACGGGTCATGACCTTGACCTTAAGGTCAATGACCTTGACATTGCAGGTGTGACCTCTGAGGTCAATGAACTTTGCAGCTGCAAAGGTCAATGTACTTTGCAAAGAATCCGGGATCCGGTCATTCAACTCTCATGTCACACCCGAAATGTCAAGGTCATTGACCTTAAGGTCAAGGTCATGACCCGCCTATCGAGTCTTCCTACTACATATATATAATTGGTATGTCCGAGTGCGGTGGTGCAGGCGGCGGTGCGGGCGGCGGCTTCGTAGGAGACGGCGAGAACGTCGGCGTTGTGAGCGTCCTAGGGCGGCAGAGCGGGCGTAGGCGGCGTAGGAGACGGCGGGTGCGTCGGCGTTGTAAGCGTCCGTGAGCGGGCCTGGGAGTAGTAGGAAGACTCGATTGGCAGGTCATGACCTTGACATTGTAAGTGTGACCTCTGAGGTCAATGAACTTTGCAGCTGCAAAGGTCAATGAACTTTGCAAATAATCCGGGTTCCGGTCATTCAACTCTCAGGTCACATCTGCAATGTCGAGGTCATTGACCTTAAGGTCAAGGTCATGACCCGCCCATCGAGTTTTCCTACTACTTATATAAATATCGTTGGTATGTCCGAAGGCGGCGGTGCGGGCAGCGGTGCTGGCGTCGGCGTCGTAGGATCCGGCGAGGGCGAGGGCGGCGGCTTTGTAGGAGACGGCGACGGCGTCGGCGTTGTGAGCGTCCGAGGGCGGCAGAGCGGGCGTAGGCGGCGTAGGAGACTGCGGGTGCGTCGGCGTTGTAAGCGTCCGTAAGCGGACCTGGGAGTAGTAGGAAGAGTCGATTGGCGAGTCATGACCTTGACCTTAAGGTCAATGACCTTGACATTGCAGGTGTGACCTCTGAGGTCAATGAACTTTGCAAAGAATCCGGGATCCGGTCATTTAACCCTCATGTCACACCTGAAATGTCAAGGTCATTGACCTTAAGGTCAAGGTCATGACCCGCCCATCGAGTCTTCCTACTACTTATATAAATATCTTTGGTATGTCCGAGGGCGGTGGTGCAGGCGGCGGTGCGGGCGGCGGCTTCGTAGGAGACGGCAAAGGCGTCGGCGTTGTGAGCGTTTGAGGGCGGCAGAGCGGGCGTAGGCGGCGTAGGAGACGGCGGGTGCGTCGGCGTTGTAAGCGTCCGTGAGCGGACCTGGGAGTAGTAGGAAGACACGATTGACGGGTCATGACCTTGACCTTAAGGTCAATGACTTTGACATTGCAGGTGTGACCTCTGAGGTCAATGAACTTTGCAAAGAATCCGGGATCCGGTCATTCAACTCTCATGTCACACCTGAAATGTCAAGGTCATTGACCTTAAGGTCAAGGTCATGACCCGCCCATCGAGTCTTCCTACTACATATATAAATATCTTTGGTATGTCCGAGGGCGGTGGTGCAGGCGGCGGTGCGGGCGGCGGCTTCGTAGGAAACGGCGAGGGCGTCGGCGTTGTTAGCGTCCGAGGGCGGCAGAGCGGGCGTAAGCGGCGTAGGAGACGGCGTGTGCGTCGGCGTTGTAAGCGTCCGTGAGCGGACCTGGGAGTAGTAGGAAGACTCGATTGACGGGTCATGACCTTGACCTTAAGGTCAATGACCTTGACATTGCAGGTGTAACCTCTGAGGTCAATGAACTTTGCAGCTGCAAAGGTCAATGAACTTTGCAAAGAATCCGTGATCCGGTCATTCAACTTTCATGTCACACACAAAATGTCAAGGTCATTGATCTTAAGGTCAAGGTCATGACCCGCCTATCGAGTCTTCCTACTACATATATAAATATCTTTGGTATGTCCGAGGGCGGTGGTGCAGGCGGCGGTGCGGGCGGCGGCTTCGTAGGAGACGGCGAGAGCGTCGGCGTTGTGAGCGTCCTAGGGCGGCAGAGCGGGCGTAAGCGGCGTAGGAGACGGCGGGTGCGTCGGCGTTGTAAGCGTCCGTGAGCAGGCCTGGGAGTAGTAGGAAGACTCGATTGGCAGGTCATGACCTTGACATTAAGGTCAATGACCTTGACATTGTAAGTGTGACCTCTGAGGTCAATGAACTTTGCAAAGAATCCGGGATCCGGTCATTCAACTCTCAGGTCACACCTGCAATATCAATGTCATTGACCCTTAGGTTAAGGTCATGACCCGCCCATCGAGTCTTCCTACTACTTATATAAATATCGTTGGAATGTCCGAGGGCGGCGGTGCGGGCGGCTTTGCTAACGTCGGCGTCGTAGGAGACGGCGAGGGCGTAGGAGTCGTAGAAGACGGCGGGTGCGTCGAGTTGTAAGCATCCGTGAGCGGGCCTGGAGACTAAGTCCGAGGGCGGACCTGGAAGAAGTAGGAAGACTCGATGGGCGGGTCATGACCTTGACCTTAAGGTCAATGACCTTGACATTGCAGGTGTGATCTCTGAGCTCAATGAACTTTGCAAACAATCCGGGATCCGGTCATTCAACTCTCAGGTCACACCTGCAATGTCAAGGTCATTGATCTTGAGGTCAAGGTCATGACCCGCCCATCGAGTCTTCCTACTACTTATATAAATATCTTTGGTATGTCCGAGGGCGGTGGTGCAGGCAACGGTGCGGGCGGCGGCTTCGTAGGAGACGGCGAGGGCGTCGGCGTTGTGAGCGTTGGAGGGCGGCAGAGCGGGCGTAGGCGGCGTAGGAGACGGCGGGTGCGTCGGCGTTGTAAGCGTCCGTGAGCGGACCTGGGAGTAGTAGGAAGACTCGATTGACGGGTCATGACCTCGACCTTAAGGTCAATGACCTTGACATTGCAGGTGTGACCTCTGAGGTCAATGAAATTTGCAAAGAATCCGGGATCCGGTCATTCAACTCTCATGTCACACCTGAAATGTCAAGGTCATTGACCTTAAGGTCAAGGTCATGACCCGCCCATCGAGTCGAGTCTTCCTACTACATATATAAATATCTTTGGTATGTCCGAGGGCGGTGGTGCAGGCAGCGGTGCGGGAGGCGGTTTCGTAGGAGACGGCGAGGGCGTCGGCGTTGTGAGCGTTTGAGGGCGGCAGAGCGGGCGTAGGCGGCGTAGGAGACGGCGGGTGCGTCGGCGTTGTAAGCGTCCCTGAGCGGGCCTGGGAGTAGTAGGAAGACTCGATTGGCGGGTCATGACCTTGACATTAAGGTCAATGACCTTGACATTGTAAGTGTGACCTCTGAGGTCAATGAACTTTGCAGTTGCAAAGGTCAATGAACTTTGCAAAGAATCCGGGATCCGGTCATTCAACTCTCAGGTCACACCTGCAATGTCAAGGTCATTGATCTTGACCATCGAGTGTCATGACCCGCCCATCGAGTGTTCCTACAACTTATATAAATATCGTTGGAATGTCCAAAGGCGGCGGTGCGGGCGGCGTTGCTAACGTCGGCGTCGTAGGAGACGGCGAGGGCGTAGGCGTCGTAGAAGACGGCGGGTGCGTCGAGTTGTAAGCATCTGTGAGCGGGCCTGGAGGCTAAATCCGAAGGCGGACCTGGAAGAAGTAGGAAGACTCGATGGGCGGGTCATGACCTTGACCTTAAGGTCAATGACCTTGACATTGCAGGTGTGATCTCTGAGGTCAATGAACTTTGCAAAGAATCCGGGATCCGGTCATTCAACTCTCAGGTCACACCTGCAATGTCAAGGTCATTGATCTTGAGGTCAAGGTCATGACCCGCCCATCGAGTCTTCCTACTACTTATATAAATATCGTTGGTATATCCGAAGGCGGCGGTGCGGGCGGCGGTGCTGGCGGCGGCTTCGTAGGAGACGGCGAGGGCTTCGGCGTTGTGAGCGTTTGAGGGCGGCAGAGCGGGCGTAGGCGGCGTAGGAGACGGCGGGTACGTCGGCGTTTTATGCGTCCGTGAGCGGGCCTGGGAGTAGTAGAAAGACTCGATTAGCGGGTCATGAACTTGACCTTAAGGTCAATGACCTTGACATTGCAGGTGTGACCTCTGAGGTCTATGAACTTTGCAGCTGCAAAGGTCAATGTACTTTGCAAAGAATCCGGGATCCGGTCATTCAACTCTCAGGTCACACCTGCAATGTCAAGGTCATTGACCTTAAGGTCAAGGTCATGACCCGCCCATCGAGTCTTTCTACTACTTATATAAATATCGTTGGTATGTCCGAGGGCGGAGGTGCGGGCGGCGGCGTCGTAGGAGACGGCGGAAGCGTCAGCGTTGTGAGCGTCCGTGAGCGAGCCTGGAGGTTATGTCCGAGGACGGCGGTGCGGGCGGCGGTACGGGCGTCGGCGTCATAGGAGACGGCGAGGGTGTCGGAGTTGTGAGCGTCCATGTGCGGGCCTGACCGAGGGCGGCGGTGCGAGCGTCGGCATCGTAGGAGACGGCGAGGACGAGGGCGTCGGCAATGTGAGCGTCCGTGAGCGGGCCTGGAGGTTATGTCCGAGGGCGGCGGTGCGGGCGGCGGTGCGGGCAGCGGTGCGGGCGGCGGTGCGGGCAGCGGTGCGGGCGGCGGTTCGGGCGGCAGTGCGAGCGTCCTCGTCGTAGGAGACAGCGAGGGCGTCGGCGTTGTGAGCGTCCGAGGGCGGCAGAGCGGGCGTAGGCGGCGTAGGAGACGACGGGTGCGTCGGCGTTGTAAGCGTCCGTGAGCGGGCCTGGGAGTAGTAGGTAGACCCGATTGGCGGGTCATGACCTTGACCTTAAGGTCAATGACCTTGACATTGCAGGTGTAACCTCTGAGGTCAATGAACTTTGCAGCTGCAAAGGTCAATGAACTTTGCAAAGAATCCGTGATCCGGTCATTCAACTTTCATGTCACACCTGAAATGTCAAGGTCATTGATCTTAAGGTCAAGGTCATGACCCGCCTATCGAGTCTTCCTACTACATATATAAATATCTTTGGTATGTCCGAGGGCGGTGGTGCAGGCGGCGGTGCGGGCGGCGGCTTCGTAGGAGACGGCGAAAGCGTCGGCGTTGTGAGCGTCCTAGGGCGGCAGAGCGGGCGTAAGCGGCGTAGGAGACGGCGGGTGCGTCGGCGTTGTAAGCGTCCGTGAGCAGGCCTGGGAGTAGTAGGAAGACTCGATTGGCAGGTCATGACGTTGACATTAAGGTCAATGACCTTGACATTGTAAGTGTGACCTCTGAGGTCAATGAACTTTGCAAAGAATCCGGGATCCGGTCATTCAACTCTCAGGTCACACCTGCAATATCAATGTCATTGACCCTTAGGTTAAGGTCATGACCCGCCCATCGAGTCTTCCTATTACTTATATAAATATCGTTGGAATGTCCGAGGGCGGCGGTGCGGGCGGCTTTGCTAACGTCGGCGTCGTAGGAGACGGCGAGGGCGTAGGAGTCGTAGTAGACGGCGGGTGCGTCGAGTTGTAAGCATCCGTGAGCGGGCCTGGAGACTAAGTCCGAGGGCGGACCTGGAAGAAGTAGGAAGACTCGATGGGCGGGTCATGACCTTGACCTTAAGGTCAATGACCTTGACATTGCAGGTGTGACCTCTGAGGTCAATGAAATTTGCAAAGAATCCGGGATCCGGTCATTCAACTCTCATGTCACACCTGAAATGTCAAGGTCATTGACCTTAAGGTCAAGGTCATGACCCGCCCATCGAGTCGAGTCTTCCTACTACATATATAAATATCTTTGGTATGTCCGAGGGCGGTGGTGCAGGCAGCGGTGCGGGAGGCGGTTTCGTAGGAGACGGCGAGGGCGTCGGCGTTGTGAGCGTTTGAGGGCGGCAGAGCGGGCGTAGGCGGCGTAGGAGACGGCGGGTGCGTCGGCGTTGTAAGCGTCCCTGAGCGGGCCTGGGAGTAGTAGGAAGACTCGATTGGCGGGTCATGACCTTGACATTAAGGTCAATGACCTTGACATTGTAAGTGTGACCTCTGAGGTCAATGAACTTTGCAGTTGCAAAGGTCAATGAACTTTGCAAAGAATCCGGGATCCGGTCATTCAACTCTCAGGTCACACCTGCAATGTCAAGGTCATTGATCTTGACCATCGAGTGTCATGACCCGCCCATCGAGTGTTCCTACAACTTATATAAATATCGTTGGAATGTCCAAAGGCGGCGGTGCGGGCGGCGTTGCTAACGTCGGCGTCGTAGGAGACGGCGAGGGCGTAGGCGTCGTAGAAGACGGCGGGTGCGTCGAGTTGTAAGCATCCGTGAGCGGGCCTGGAGGCTAAATCCGAAGGCGGACCTGGAAGAAGTAGGAAGACTCGATGGGCGGGTCATGACCTTGACCTTAAGGTCAATGACCTTGACATTGCAGGTGTGATCTCTGAGGTCAATGAACTTTGCAAAGAATCCGGGATCCGGTCATTCAACTCTCAGGTCACACCTGCAATGTCAAGGTCATTGATCTTGAGGTCAAGGTCATGACCCGCCCATCGAGTCTTCCTACTACTTATATAAATATCGTTGGTATATCCGAAGGCGGCGGTGCGGGCGGCGGTGCTGGCGGCGGCTTCGTAGGAGACGGCGAGGGCTTCGGCGTTGTGAGCGTTTGAGGGCGGCAGAGCGGGCGTAGGCGGCGTAGGAGACGGCGGGTACGTCGGCGTTTTATGCGTCCGTGAGCGGGCCTGGGAGTAGTAGAAAGACTCGATTAGCGGGTCATGAACTTGACCTTAAGGTCAATGACCTTGACATTGCAGGTGTGACCTCTGAGGTCTATGAACTTTGCAGCTGCAAAGGTCAATGTACTTTGCAAAGAATCCGGGATCCGGTCATTCAACTCTCAGGTCACACCTGCAATGTCAAGGTCATTGATCTTGACCATCGAGTGTCATGACCCGCCCATCGAGTGTTCCTACAACTTATATAAATATCGTTGGAATGTCCAAAGGCGGCGGTGCGGGCGGCGTTGCTAACGTCGGCGTCGTAGGAGACGGCGAGGGCGTAGGCGTCGTAGAAGACGGCGGGTGCGTCGAGTTGTAAGCATCTGTGAGCGGGCCTGGAGGCTAAATCCGAAGGCGGACCTGGAAGAAGTAGGAAGACTCGATGGGCGGGTCATGACCTTGACCTTAAGGTCAATGACCTTGACATTGCAGGTGTGATCTCTGAGGTCAATGAACTTTGCAAAGAATCCGGGATCCGGTCATTCAACTCTCAGGTCACACCTGCAATGTCAAGGTCATTGATCTTGAGGTCAAGGTCATGACCCGCCCATCGAGTCTTCCTACTACTTATATAAATATCGTTGGTATATCCCAAGGCGGCGGTGCGGGCGGCGGTGCTGGCGGCGGCTTCGTAGGAGACGGCGAGGGCTTCGGCGTTGTGAGCGTTTGAGGGCGGCAGAGCGGGCGTAGGCGGCGTAGGAGACGGCGGGTACGTCGGCGTTTTATGCGTCCGTGAGCGGGCCTGGGAGTAGTAGAAAGACTCGATTAGCGGGTCATGAACTTGACCTTAAGGTCAATGACCTTGACATTGCAGGTGTGACCTCTGAGGTCTATGAACTTTGCAGCTGCAAAGGTCAATGTACTTTGCAAAGAATCCGGGATCCGGTCATTCAACTCTCAGGTCACACCTGCAATGTCAAGGTCATTGACCTTAAGGTCAAGGTCATGACCCGCCCATCGAGTCTTTCTACTACTTATATAAATATCGTTGGTATGTCCGAGGGCGGAGGTGCGGGCGGCGGCGTCGTAGGAGACGGCGGAAGCGTCAGCGTTGTGAGCGTCCGTGAGCGAGCCTGGAGGTTATGTCCGAGGACGGCGGTGCGGGCGGCGGTACGGGCGTCGGCGTCATAGGAGACGGCGAGGGTGTCGGAGTTGTGAGCGTCCATGTGCGGGCCTGACCGAGGGCGGCGGTGCGAGCGTCGGCATCGTAGGAGACGGCGAGGACAAGGGCGTCGGCAATGTGAGCGTCCGTGAGCGGGCCTGGAGGTTATGTCCGAGGGCGGCGGTGCGGGCGGCGGTGCGGGCAGCGGTGCGGGCGGCGGTGCGGGCAGCGGTGCGGGCGGCGGTTCGGGCGGCAGTGCGAGCGTCTTCGTCGTAGGAGACAGCGAGGGCGTCGGCGTTGTGAGCGTCCGAGGGCGGCAGAGCGGGCGTAGGCGGCGTAGGAGACGACGGGTGCGTCGGCGTTGTAAGCGTCCGTGAGCGGGCCTGGGAGTAGTAGGTAGACCCGATTGGCGGGTCATGACCTTGACCTTAAGGTCAATGACCTTGACATTGCAGGTGTAACCTCTGAGGTCAATGAACTTTGCAGCTGCAAAGGTCAATGAACTTTGCAAAGAATCCGTGATCCGGTCATTCAACTTTCATGTCACACCTGAAATGTCAAGGTCATTGATCTTAAGGTCAAGGTCATGACCCGCCTATCGAGTCTTCCTACTACATATATAAATATCTTTGGTATGTCCGAGGGCGGTGGTGCAGGCGGCGGTGCGGGCGGCGGCTTCGTAGGAGACGGCGAGAGCGTCGGCGTTGTGAGCGTCCTAGGGCGGCAGAGCGGGCGTAAGCGGCGTAGGAGACGGCGGGTGCGTCGGCGTTGTAAGCGTCCGTGAGCAGGCCTGGGAGTAGTAGGAAGACTCGATTGGCAGGTCATGACGTTGACATTAAGGTCAATGACCTTGACATTGTAAGTGTGACCTCTGAGGTCAATGAACTTTGCAAAGAATCCGGGATCCGGTCATTCAACTCTCAGGTCACACCTGCAATATCAATGTCATTGACCCTTAGGTTAAGGTCATGACCCGCCCATCGAGTCTTCCTATTACTTATATAAATATCGTTGGAATGTCCGAGGGCGGCGGTGCGGGCGGCTTTGCTAACGTCGGCGTCGTAGGAGACGGCGAGGGCGTAGGAGTCGTAGTAGACGGCGGGTGCGTCGAGTTGTAAGCATCCGTGAGCGGGCCTGGAGACTAAGTCCGAGGGCGGACCTGGAAGAAGTAGGAAGACTCGATGGGCGGGTCATGACCTTGACCTTAAGGTCAATGACCTTGACATTGCAGGTGTGACCTCTGAGGTCAATGAAATTTGCAAAGAATCCGGGATCCGGTCATTCAACTCTCATGTCACACCTGAAATGTCAAGGTCATTGACCTTAAGGTCAAGGTCATGACCCGCCCATCGAGTCGAGTCTTCCTACTACATATATAAATATCTTTGGTATGTCCGAGGGCGGTGGTGCAGGCAGCGGTGCGGGAGGCGGTTTCGTAGGAGACGGCGAGGGCGTCGGCGTTGTGAGCGTTTGAGGGCGGCAGAGCGGGCGTAGGCGGCGTAGGAGACGGCGGGTGCGTCGGCGTTGTAAGCGTCCCTGAGCGGGCCTGGGAGTAGTAGGAAGACTCGATTGGCGGGTCATGACCTTGACATTAAGGTCAATGACCTTGACATTGTAAGTGTGACCTCTGAGGTCAATGAACTTTGCAGTTGCAAAGGTCAATGAACTTTGCAAAGAATCCGGGATCCGGTCATTCAACTCTCAGGTCACACCTGCAATGTCAAGGTCATTGATCTTGACCATCGAGTGTCATGACCCGCCCATCGAGTGTTCCTACAACTTATATAAATATCGTTGGAATGTCCAAAGGCGGCGGTGCGGGCGGCGTTGCTAACGTCGGCGTCGTAGGAGACGGCGAGGGCGTAGGCGTCGTAGAAGACGGCGGGTGCGTCGAGTTGTAAGCATCCGTGAGCGGGCCTGGAGGCTAAATCCGAAGGCGGACCTGGAAGAAGTAGGAAGACTCGATGGGCGGGTCATGACCTTGACCTTAAGGTCAATGACCTTGACATTGCAGGTGTGATCTCTGAGGTCAATGAACTTTGCAAAGAATCCGGGATCCGGTCATTCAACTCTCAGGTCACACCTGCAATGTCAAGGTCATTGATCTTGAGGTCAAGGTCATGACCCGCCCATCGAGTCTTCCTACTACTTATATAAATATCGTTGGTATATCCGAAGGCGGCGGTGCGGGCGGCGGTGCTGGCGGCGGCTTCGTAGGAGACGGCGAGGGCTTCGGCGTTGTGAGCGTTTGAGGGCGGCAGAGCGGGCGTAGGCGGCGTAGGAGACGGCGGGTACGTCGGCGTTTTATGCGTCCGTGAGCGGGCCTGGGAGTAGTAGAAAGACTCGATTAGCGGGTCATGAACTTGACCTTAAGGTCAATGACCTTGACATTGCAGGTGTGACCTCTGAGGTCTATGAACTTTGCAGCTGCAAAGGTCAATGTACTTTGCAAAGAATCCGGGATCCGGTCATTCAACTCTCAGGTCACACCTGCAATGTCAAGGTCATTGACCTTAAGGTCAAGGTCATGACCCGCCCATCGAGTCTTTCTACTACTTATATAAATATCGTTGGTATGTCCGAGGGCGGAGGTGCGGGCGGCGGCGTCGTAGGAGACGGCGGAAGCGTCAGCGTTGTGAGCGTCCGTGAGCGAGCCTGGAGGTTATGTCCGAGGACGGCGGTGCGGGCGGCGGTACGGGCGTCGGCGTCATAGGAGACGGCGAGGGTGTCGGAGTTGTGAGCGTCCATGTGCGGGCCTGACCGAGGGCGGCGGTGCGAGCGTCGGCATCGTAGGAGACGGCGAGGACGAGGGCGTCGGCAATGTGAGCGTCCGTGAGCGGGCCTGGAGGTTATGTCCGAGGGCGGCGGTGCGGGCGGCGGTGCGGGCAGCGGTGCGGGCAGCGGTGCGGGCGGCGGTGCGGGCAGCGGTGCGGGCGGCGGTTCGGGCGGCAGTGCGAGCGTCTTCGTCGTAGGAGACAGCGAGGGCGTCGGCGTTGTGAGCGTCCGAGGGCGGCAGAGCGGGCGTAGGCGGCGTAGGAGACGACGGGTGCGTCGGCGTTGTAAGCGTCCGTGAGCGGGCCTGGGAGTAGTAGGTAGACCCGATTGGCGGGTCATGACCTTGACCTTAAGGTCAATGACCTTGACATTGCAGGTGTAACCTCTGAGGTCAATGAACTTTGCAGCTGCAAAGGTCAATGAACTTTGCAAAGAATCCGTGATCCGGTTATTCAACTTTCATGTCACACCTGAAATGTCAAGGTCATTGATCTTAAGGTCAAGGTCATGACCCGCCTATCGAGTCTTCCTACTACATATATAAATATCTTTGGTATGTCCGAGGGCGGTGGTGCAGGCGGCGGTGCGGGCGGCGGCTTCGTAGGAGACGGCGAGAGCGTCGGCGTTGTGAGCGTCCTAGGGCGGCAGAGCGGGCGTAAGCGGCGTAGGAGACGGCGGGTGCGTCGGCGTTGTAAGCGTCCGTGAGCAGGCCTGGGAGTAGTAGGAAGACTCGATTGGCAGGTCATGACGTTGACATTAAGGTCAATGACCTTGACATTGTAAGTGTGACCTCTGAGGTCAATGAACTTTGCAAAGAATCCGGGATCCGGTCATTCAACTCTCAGGTCACACCTGCAATATCAATGTCATTGACCCTTAGGTTAAGGTCATGACCCGCCCATCGAGTCTTCCTATTACTTATATAAATATCGTTGGAATGTCCGAGGGCGGCGGTGCGGGCGGCTTTGCTAACGTCGGCGTCGTAGGAGACGGCGAGGGCGTAGGAGTCGTAGTAGACGGCGGGTGCGTCGAGTTGTAAGCATCCGTGAGCGGGCCTGGAGACTAAGTCCGAGGGCGGACCTGGAAGAAGTAGGAAGACTCGATGGGCAGGTCATGACCTTGACCTTAAGGTCAATGACCTTGACATTGCAGGTGTGACCTCTGAGGTCAATGAAATTTGCAAAGAATCCGGGATCCGGTCATTCAACTCTCATGTCACACCTGAAATGTCAAGGTCATTGACCTTAAGGTCAAGGTCATGACCCGCCCATCGAGTCGAGTCTTCCTACTACATATATAAATATCTTTGGTATGTCCGAGGGCGGTGGTGCAGGCAGCGGTGCGGGAGGCGGTTTCGTAGGAGACGGCGAGGGCGTCGGCGTTGTGAGCGTTTGAGGGCGGCAGAGCGGGCGTAGGCGGCGTAGGAGACGGCGGGTGCGTCGGCGTTGTAAGCGTCCCTGAGCGGGCCTGGGAGTAGTAGGAAGACTCGATTGGCGGGTCATGACCTTGACATTAAGGTCAATGACCTTGACATTGTAAGTGTGACCTCTGAGGTCAATGAACTTTGCAGTTGCAAAGGTCAATGAACTTTGCAAAGAATCCGGGATCCGGTCATTCAACTCTCAGGTCACACCTGCAATGTCAAGGTCATTGATCTTGACCATCGAGTGTCATGACCCGCCCATCGAGTGTTCCTACAACTTATATAAATATCGTTGGAATGTCCAAAGGCGGCGGTGCGGGCGGCGTTGCTAACGTCGGCGTCGTAGGAGACAGCGAGGGCGTCGGCGTCGTAGAAGACGGCGGGTGCGTCGAGTTGTAAGCATCCGTGAGCGGGCCTGGAGGCTAAATCCGAAGGCGGACCTGGAAGAAGTAGGAAGACTCGATGGGCGGGTCATGACCTTGACCTTAAGGTCAATGACCTTGACATTGCAGGTGTGATCTCTGAGGTCAATGAACTTTGCAAAGAATCCGGGATCCGGTCATTCAACTCTCAGGTCACACCTGCAATGTCAAGGTCATTGATCTTGAGGTCAAGGTCATGACCCGCCCATCGAGTCTTCCTACTACTTATATAAATATCGTTGGTATATCCGAAGGCGGCGGTGCGGGCGGCGGTGCTGGCGGCGGCTTCGTAGGAGACGGCGAGGGCTTCGGCGTTGTGAGCGTTTGAGGGCGGCAGAGCGGGCGTAGGCGGCGTAGGAGACGGCGGGTACGTCGGCGTTTTATGCGTCCGTGAGCGGGCCTGGGAGTAGTAGAAAGACTCGATTAGCGGGTCATGAACTTGACCTTAAGGTCAATGACCTTGACATTGCAGGTGTGACCTCTGAGGTCTATGAACTTTGCAGCTGCAAAGGTCAATGTACTTTGCAAAGAATCCGGGATCCGGTCATTCAACTCTCAGGTCACACCTGCAATGTCAAGGTCATTGACCTTAAGGTCAAGGTCATGACCCGCCCATCGAGTCTTTCTACTACTTATATAAATATCGTTGGTATGTCCGAGGGCGGAGGTGCGGGCGGCGGCGTCGTAGGAGACGGCGGAAGCGTCAGCGTTGTGAGCGTCCGTGAGCGAGCCTGGAGGTTATGTCCGAGGACGGCGGTGCGGGCGGCGGTACGGGCGTCGGCGTCATAGGAGACGGCGAGGGTGTCGGAGTTGTGAGCGTCCATGTGCGGGCCTGACCGAGGGCGGCGGTGCGAGCGTCGGCATCGTAGGAGACGGCGAGGACGAGGTCGTCGGCAATGTGAGCGTCCGTGAGCGGGCCTGGAGGTTATGTCCGAGGGCGGCGGTGCGGGCGGCGGTGCGGGCAGCGGTGCGGGCGGCGGTGCGGGCAGCGGTGCGGGCGGCGGTTCGGGCGGCAGTGCGAGCGTCTTCGTCGTAGGAGACAGCGAGGGCGTCGGCGTTGTGAGCGTCCGAGGGCGGCAGAGCGGGCGTAGGCGGCGTAGGAGACGACGGGTGCGTCGGCGTTGTAAGCGTCCGTGAGCGGGCCTGGGAGTAGTAGGTAGACCCGATTGGCGGGTCATGACCTTGACCTTAAGGTCAATGACCTTGACATTGCAGGTGTAACCTCTGAGGTCAATGAACTTTGCAGCTGCAAAGGTCAATGAACTTTGCAAAGAATCCGTGATCCGGTCATTCAACTTTCATGTCACACCTGAAATGTCAAGGTCATTGATCTTAAGGTCAAGGTCATGACCCGCCTATCGAGTCTTCCTACTACATATATAAATATCTTTGGTATGTCCGAGGGCGGTGGTGCAGGCGGCGGTGCGGGCGGCGGCTTCGTAGGAGACGGCGAGAGCGTCGGCGTTGTGAGCGTCCTAGGGCGGCAGAGCGGGCGTAAGCGGCGTAGGAGACGGCGGGTGCGTCGGCGTTGTAAGCGTCCGTGAGCAGGCCTGGGAGTAGTAGGAAGACTCGATTGGCAGGTCATGACGTTGACATTAAGGTCAATGACCTTGACATTGTAAGTGTGACCTCTGAGGTCAATGAACTTTGCAAAGAATCCGGGATCCGGTCATTCAACTCTCAGGTCACACCTGCAATATCAATGTCATTGACCCTTAGGTTAAGGTCATGACCCGCCCATCGAGTCTTCCTATTACTTATATAAATATCGTTGGAATGTCCGAGGGCGGCGGTGCGGGCGGCTTTGCTAACGTCGGCGTCGTAGGAGACGGCGAGGGCGTAGGAGTCGTAGTAGACGGCGGGTGCGTCGAGTTGTAAGCATCCGTGAGCGGGCCTGGAGACTAAGTCCGAGGGCGGACCTGGAAGAAGTAGGAAGACTCGATGGGCAGGTCATGACCTTGACCTTAAGGTCAATGACCTTGACATTGCAGGTGTGACCTCTGAGGTCAATGAAATTTGCAAAGAATCCGGGATCCGGTCATTCAACTCTCATGTCACACCTGAAATGTCAAGGTCATTGACCTTAAGGTCAAGGTCATGACCCGCCCATCGAGTCGAGTCTTCCTACTACATATATAAATATCTTTGGTATGTCCGAAAGCGGTGGTGCAGGCAGCGGTGCGGGAGGCGGTTTCGTAGGAGACGGCGAGGGCGTCGGCGTTGTGAGCGTTTGAGGGCGGCAGAGCGGGCGTAGGCGGCGTAGGAGACGGCGGGTGCGTCGGCGTTGTAAGCGTCCCTGAGCGGGCCTGGGAGTAGTAGGAAGACTCGATTGGCGGGTCATGACCTTGACATTAAGGTCAATGACCTTGACATTGTAAGTGTGACCTCTGAGGTCAATGAACTTTGCAGTTGCAAAGGTCAATGAACTTTGCAAAGAATCCGGGATCCGGTCATTCAACTCTCAGGTCACACCTGCAATGTCAAGGTCATTGATCTTGACCATCGAGTGTCATGACCCGCCCATCGAGTGTTCCTACAACTTATATAAATATCGTTGGAATGTCCAAAGGCGGCGGTGCGGGCGGCGTTGCTAACGTCGGCGTCGTAGGAGACAGCGAGGGCGTCGGCGTCGTAGAAGACGGCGGGTGCGTCGAGTTGTAAGCATCCGTGAGCGGGCCTGGAGGCTAAATCCGAAGGCGGACCTGGAAGAAGTAGGAAGACTCGATGGGCGGGTCATGACCTTGACCTTAAGGTCAATGACCTTGACATTGCAGGTGTGATCTCTGAGGTCAATGAACTTTGCAAAGAATCCGGGATCCGGTCATTCAACTCTCAGGTCACACCTGCAATGTCAAGGACATTGATCTTGAGGTCAAGGTCATGACCCGCCCATCGAGTCTTCCTACTACTTATATAAATATCGTTGGTATATCCGAAGGCGGCGGTGCGGGCGGCGGTGCTGGCGGCGGCTTCGTAGGAGACGGCGAGGGCTTCGGCGTTGTGAGCGTTTGAGGGCGGCAGAGCGGGCGTAGGCGGCGTAGGAGACGGCGGGTACGTCGGCGTTTTATGCGTCCGTGAGCGGGCCTGGGAATAGTAGAAAGACTCGATTAGCGGGTCATGAACTTGACCTTAAGGTCAATGACCTTGACATTGCAGGTGTGACCTCTGAGGTCTATGAACTTTGCAGCTGCAAAGGTCAATGTACTTTGCAAAGAATCCGGGATCCGGTCATTCAACTCTCAGGTCACACCTGCAATGTCAAGGTCATTGACCTTAAGGTCAAGGTCATGACCCGCCCATCGAGTCTTTCTACTACTTATATAAATATCGTTGGTATGTCCGAGGGCGGAGGTGCGGGCGGCGGCGTCGTAGGAGACGGCGGAAGCGTCAGCGTTGTGAGCGTCCGTGAGCGAGCCTGGAGGTTATGTCCGAGGACGGCGGTGCGGGCGGCGGTACGGGCGTCGGCGTCATAGGAGACGGCGAGGGTGTCGGAGTTGTGAGCGTCCATGTGCGGGCCTGACCGAGGGCGGCGGTGCGAGCGTCGGCATCGTAGGAGACGGCGAGGACGAGGGCGTCGGCAATGTGAGCGTCCGTGAGCGGGCCTGGAGGTTATGTCCGAGGGCGGCGGTGCGGGCGGCGGTGCGGGCAGCGGTGCGGGCGGCGGTGCGGGCAGCGGTGCGGGCGGCGGTTCGGGCGGCAGTGCGAGCGTCCTCGTCGTAGGAGACAGCGAGGGCGTCGGCGTTGTGAGCGTCCGAGGGCGGCAGAGCGGGCGTAGGCGGCGTAGGAGACGACGGGTGCGTCGGCGTTGTAAGCGTCCGTGAGCGGGCCTGGGAGTAGTAGGTAGACCCGATTGGCGGGTCATGACCTTGACCTTAAGGTCAATGACCTTGACATTGCAGGTGTAACCTCTGAGGTCAATGAACTTTGCAGCTGCAAAGGTCAATGAACTTTGCAAAGAATCCGTGATCCGGTCATTCAACTTTCATGTCACACCTGAAATGTCAAGGTCATTGATCTTAAGGTCAAGGTCATGACCCGCCTATCGAGTCTTCCTACTACATATATAAATATCTTTGGTATGTCCGAGGGCGGTGGTGCAGGCGGCGGTGCGGGCGGCGGCTTCGTAGGAGACGGCGAGAGCGTCGGCGTTGTGAGCGTCCTAGGGCGGCAGAGCGGGCGTAAGCGGCGTAGGAGACTGCGGGTGCGTCGGCGTTGTAAGCGTCCGTGAGCAGGCCTGGGAGTAGTAGGAAGACTCGATTGGCAGGTCATGACGTTGACATTAAGGTCAATGACCTTGACATTGTAAGTGTGACCTCTGAGGTCAATGAACTTTGCAAAGAATCCGGGATCCGGTCATTCAACTCTCAGGTCACACCTGCAATATCAATGTCATTGACCCTTAGGTTAAGGTCATGACCCGCCCATCGAGTCTTCCTATTACTTATATAAATATCGTTGGAATGTCCGAGGG
The DNA here is from genome assembly GCA_961205875.1 of Sialis fuliginosa. Lineage (NCBI taxonomy): Eukaryota > Metazoa > Arthropoda > Insecta > Megaloptera > Sialidae > Sialis > Sialis fuliginosa. Next base: position 32,942,858 of record OY540812.1, read on the forward strand.
CGGCGGTGCGGGCGGCTTTGCTAACGTCGGCGTCGTAGGAGACGGCGAGGGCGTAGGAGTCGTAGTAGACGGCGGGTGCGTCGAGTTGTAAGCATCCGTGAGCGGGCCTGGAGACTAAGTCCGAGGGCGGACCTGGAAGAAGTAGGAAGACTCGATGGGCGGGTCATGACCTTGACCTTAAGGTCAATGACCTTGACATTGCAGGTGTGATCTCTGAGGTCAATGAACTTTGCAAACAATCCGGGATCCGGTCATTCAACTCTCAGGTCACACCTGCAATGTCAAGGTCATTGATCTTGAGGTCAAGGTCATGACCCGCCCATCGAGTCTTCCTACTACTTATATAAATATCTTTGGTATGTCCGAGGGCGGTGGTGCAGGCAACGGTGCGGGCGGCGGCTTCGTAGGAGACGGCGAGGGCGTCGGCGTTGTGAGCGTTGGAGGGCGGCAGAGCGGGCGTAGGCGGCGTAGGAGACGGCGGGTGCGTCGGCGTTGTAAGCGTCCGTGAGCGGACCTGGGAGTAGTAGGAAGACTCGATTGACGGGTCATGACCTCGACCTTAAGGTCAATGACCTTGACATTGCAGGTGTGACCTCTGAGGTCAATGAAATTTGCAAAGAATCCGGGATCCGGTCATTCAACTCTCATGTCACACCTGAAATGTCAAGGTCATTGACCTTAAGGTCAAGGTCATGACCCGCCCATCGAGTCTTCCTACTACATATATAAATATCTTTGGTATGTCCGAGGGCGGTGGTGCAGGCAGCGGTGCGGGCGGCGGTTTCGTAGGAGACGGCGAGGGCGTCGGCGTTGTGAGCGTTTGAGGGCGGCAGAGCGGGCGTAGGCGGCGTAGGAGACGGCGGGTACGTCTGCGTTTTATGCGTCCGTGAGCGGGCCTGGGAGTAGTAGAAAGACTCGATTAGCGGGTCATGACCTTGACCTTAAGGTCAATGACCTTGACATTGCAGGTGTGACCTCTGAGGTCAATGAACTTTGCAGCTGCAAAGGTCAATGTACTTTGCAAAGAATCCGGGATCCGGTCATTCAACTCTCAGGTCACACCTGCAATGTCAAGGTCATTGACCTTAAGGTCAAGGTCATGACCCGCCCATCGAGTCTTTCTACTACTTATATAAATATCGTTGGTATGTCCGAGGGCGGAGGTGCCGGCGGCGGCGTCGTAGGAGACGGCGGAAGCGTCAGCGTTGTGAGCGTCCGTGAGCGAGCCTGGAGGTTATGTCCGAGGACGGCGGTGCGGGCGGCGGTACGGGCGTCGGCGTCATAGGAGACGGCGAGGGTGTCGGAGTTGTGAGCGTCCATGTGCGGGCCTGACCGAGGGCGGCGGTGCGGGCGTCGGCATCGTAGGAGACGGCGAGGACGAGGGCGTCGGCAATGTGAGCGTCCGTGAGCGGGCCTGGAGGTTATGTCCGAGGGCGGCGGTGCGGGCGGCGGTGCAGGCAGCGGTGCGGGCGGCGGTTCGGGCGGCAGTGCGAGCGTCCTCGTCGTAGGAGACAGCGAGGGCGTCGGCGTTGTGAGCGTCCGAGGGCGGCAGAGCGGGCGTAGGCGGCGTAGGAGACGGCGGGTGCGTCGGCGTTGTAAGCGTCCGTGAGCGGGCCTGGGAGTAGTAGGAAGACCCGAATGGCGGGTCATGACCTTGACCTTAAGGCCAATGACCTTGACATTGTAGGTGTGAACTTTGCAGCTGCAAAGGTCAATGTACTTTGCAAAGAATCCGGGATCCGGTCATTCAACTCTCAGGTCACACCTGCAATGTCAAGGTCATTGACCTTAAGGTCAAGATCATGACCCGCCCATCGAGACTTTCTACTACTTATATAAATATCGTTAAAATGTCCGAGGGCGGCGGTGCGGGCGGCGGTGCTGGCGGCGGTGCTGGCGGCGGCTTCGTAGGAGACGGCGAGGGCGTCGGCGTTGTGAGCGTCCGAGGGCGGCAGAGCGGGCGTAGGCGGCGTAGGAGACGACGGGTGCGTCGGCGTTGTAAGCGTCCGTGAGCGGGCCTGGGAGTAGTAGGTAGACCCGATTGGCGGGTCATGACCTTGACCTTAAGGTCAATGACCTTGACATTGCAGGTGTAACCTCTGAGGTCAATGAACTTTGCAGCTGCAAAGGTCAATGAACTTTGCAAAGAATCCGTGATCCGGTCATTCAACTTTCATGTCACACCTGAAATGTCAAGGTCATTGATCTTAAGGTCAAGGTCATGACCCGCCTATCGAGTCTTCCTACTACATATATAAATATCTTTGGTATGTCCGAGGGCGGTGGTGCAGGCGGCGGTGCGGGCGGCGGCTTCGTAGGAGACGGCGAGAGCGTCGGCGTTGTGAGCGTCCTAGGGCGGCAGAGCGGGCGTAAGCGGCGTAGGAGACGGCGGGTGCGTCGGCGTTGTAAGCGTCCGTGAGCAGGCCTGGGAGTAGTAGGAAGACTCGATTGGCAGGTCATGACGTTGACATTAAGGTCAATGACCTTGACATTGTAAGTGTGACCTCTGAGGTCAATGAACTTTGCAAAGAATCCGGGATCCGGTCATTCAACTCTCAGGTCACACCTGCAATATCAATGTCATTGACCCTTAGGTTAAGGTCATGACCCGCCCATCGAGTCTTCCTATTACTTATATAAATATCGTTGGAATGTCCGAGGGCGGCGGTGCGGGCGGCTTTGCTAACGTCGGCGTCGTAGGAGACGGCGAGGGCGTAGGAGTCGTAGTAGACGGCGGGTGCGTCGAGTTGTAAGCATCCGTGAGCGGGCCTGGAGACTAAGTCCGAGGGCGGACCTGGAAGAAGTAGGAAGACTCGATGGGCGGGTCATGACCTTGACCTTAAGGTCAATGACCTTGACATTGCAGGTGTGACCTCTGAGGTCAATGAAATTTGCAAAGAATCCGGGATCCGGTCATTCAACTCTCATGTCACACCTGAAATGTCAAGGTCATTGACCTTAAGGTCAAGGTCATGACCCGCCCATCGAGTCGAGTCTTCCTACTACATATATAAATATCTTTGGTATGTCCGAGGGCGGTGGTGCAGGCAGCGGTGCGGGAGGCGGTTTCGTAGGAGACGGCGAGGGCGTCGGCGTTGTGAGCGTTTGAGGGCGGCAGAGCGGGCGTAGGCGGCGTAGGAGACGGCGGGTGCGTCGGCGTTGTAAGCGTCCCTGAGCGGGCCTGGGAGTAGTAGGAAGACTCGATTGGCGGGTCATGACCTTGACATTAAGGTCAATGACCTTGACATTGTAAGTGTGACCTCTGAGGTCAATGAACTTTGCAGTTGCAAAGGTCAATGAACTTTGCAAAGAATCCGGGATCCGGTCATTCAACTCTCAGGTCACACCTGCAATGTCAAGGTCATTGATCTTGACCATCGAGTGTCATGACCCGCCCATCGAGTGTTCCTACAACTTATATAAATATCGTTGGAATGTCCAAAGGCGGCGGTGCGGGCGGCGTTGCTAACGTCGGCGTCGTAGGAGACAGCGAGGGCGTCGGCGTCGTAGAAGACGGCGGGTGCGTCGAGTTGTAAGCATCCGTGAGCGGGCCTGGAGGCTAAATCCGAAGGCGGACCTGGAAGAAGTAGGAAGACTCGATGGGCGGGTCATGACCTTGACCTTAAGGTCAATGACCTTGACATTGCAGGTGTGATCTCTGAGGTCAATGAACTTTGCAAAGAATCCGGGATCCGGTCATTCAACTCTCAGGTCACACCTGCAATGTCAAGGTCATTGATCTTGAGGTCAAGGTCATGACCCGCCCATCGAGTCTTCCTACTACTTATATAAATATCGTTGGTATATCCGAAGGCGGCGGTGCGGGCGGCGGTGCTGGCGGCGGCTTCGTAGGAGACGGCGAGGGCTTCGGCGTTGTGAGCGTTTGAGGGCGGCAGAGCGGGCGTAGGCGGCGTAGGAGACGGCGGGTACGTCGGCGTTTTATGCGTCCGTGAGCGGGCCTGGGAGTAGTAGAAAGACTCGATTAGCGGGTCATGAACTTGACCTTAAGGTCAATGACCTTGACATTGCAGGTGTGACCTCTGAGGTCTATGAACTTTGCAGCTGCAAAGGTCAATGTACTTTGCAAAGAATCCGGGATCCGGTCATTCAACTCTCAGGTCACACCTGCAATGTCAAGGTCATTGACCTTAAGGTCAAGGTCATGACCCGCCCATCGAGTCTTTCTACTACTTATATAAATATCGTTGGTATGTCCGAGGGCGGAGGTGCGGGCGGCGGCGTCGTAGGAGACGGCGGAAGCGTCAGCGTTGTGAGCGTCCGTGAGCGAGCCTGGAGGTTATGTCCGAGGACGGCGGTGCGGGCGGCGGTACGGGCGTCGGCGTCATAGGAGACGGCGAGGGTGTCGGAGTTGTGAGCGTCCATGTGCGGGCCTGACCGAGGGCGGCGGTGCGAGCGTCGGCATCGTAGGAGACGGCGAGGACGAGGGCGTCGGCAATGTGAGCGTCCGTGAGCGGGCCTGGAGGTTATGTCCGAGGGCGGCGGTGCGGGCGGCGGTGCGGGCAGCGGTGCGGGCGGCGGTTCGGGCGGCAGTGCGAGCGTCCTCGTCGTAGGAGACAGCGAGGGCGTCGGCGTTGTGAGCGTCCGAGGGCGGCAGAGCGGGCGTAGGCGGCGTAGGAGACGACGGGTGCGTCGGCGTTGTAAGCGTCCGTGAGCGGGCCTGGGAGTAGTAGGTAGACCCGATTGGCGGGTCATGACCTTGACCTTAAGGTCAATGACCTTGACATTGCAGGTGTAACCTCTGAGGTCAATGAACTTTGCAGCTGCAAAGGTCAATGAACTTTGCAAAGAATCCGTGATCCGGTCATTCAACTTTCATGTCACACCTGAAATGTCAAGGTCATTGATCTTAAGGTCAAGGTCATGACCCGCCTATCGAGTCTTCCTACTACATATATAAATATCTTTGGTATGTCCGAGGGCGGTGGTGCAGGCGGCGGTGCGGGCGGCGGCTTCGTAGGAGACGGCGAGAGCGTCGGCGTTGTGAGCGTCCTAGGGCGGCAGAGCGGGCGTAAGCGGCGTAGGAGACTGCGGGTGCGTCGGCGTTGTAAGCGTCCGTGAGCAGGCCTGGGAGTAGTAGGAAGACTCGATTGGCAGGTCATGACGTTGACATTAAGGTCAATGACCTTGACATTGTAAGTGTGACCTCTGAGGTCAATGAACTTTGCAAAGAATCCGGGATCCGGTCATTCAACTCTCAGGTCACACCTGCAATATCAATGTCATTGACCCTTAGGTTAAGGTCATGACCCGCCCATCGAGTCTTCCTATTACTTATATAAATATCGTTGGAATGTCCGAGGGCGGCGGTGCGGGCGGCTTTGCTAACGTCGGCGTCGTAGGAGACGGCGAGGGCGTAGGAGTCGTAGTAGACGGCGGGTGCGTCGAGTTGTAAGCATCCGTGAGCGGGCCTGGAGACTAAGTCCGAGGGCGGACCTGGAAGAAGTAGGAAGACTCGATGGGCGGGTCATGACCTTGACCTTAAGGTCAATGACCTTGACATTGCAGGTGTGACCTCTGAGGTCAATGAAATTTGCAAAGAATCCGGGATCCGGTCATTCAACTCTCATGTCACACCTGAAATGTCAAGGTCATTGACCTTAAGGTCAAGGTCATGACCCGCCCATCGAGTCGAGTCTTCCTACTACATATATAAATATCTTTGGTATGTCCGAGGGCGGTGGTGCAGGCAGCGGTGCGGGAGGCGGTTTCGTAGGAGACGGCGAGGGCGTCGGCGTTGTGAGCGTTTGAGGGCGGCAGAGCGGGCGTAGGCGGCGTAGGAGACGGCGGGTGCGTCGGCGTTGTAAGCGTCCCTGAGCGGGCCTGGGAGTAGTAGGAAGACTCGATTGGCGGGTCATGACCTTGACATTAAGGTCAATGACCTTGACATTGTAAGTGTGACCTCTGAGGTCAATGAACTTTGCAGTTGCAAAGGTCAATGAACTTTGCAAAGAATCCGGGATCCGGTCATTCAACTCTCAGGTCACACCTGCAATGTCAAGGTCATTGATCTTGACCATCGAGTGTCATGACCCGCCCATCGAGTGTTCCTACAACTTATATAAATATCGTTGGAATGTCCAAAGGCGGCGGTGCGGGCGGCGTTGCTAACGTCGGCGTCGTAGGAGACAGCGAGGGCGTCGGCGTCGTAGAAGACGGCGGGTGCGTCGAGTTGTAAGCATCCGTGAGCGGGCCTGGAGGCTAAATCCGAAGGCGGACCTGGAAGAAGTAGGAAGACTCGATGGGCGGGTCATGACCTTGACCTTAAGGTCAATGACCTTGACATTGCAGGTGTGATCTCTGAGGTCAATGAACTTTGCAAAGAATCCGGGATCCGGTCATTCAACTCTCAGGTCACACCTGCAATGTCAAGGTCATTGATCTTGAGGTCAAGGTCATGACCCGCCCATCGAGTCTTCCTACTACTTATATAAATATCGTTGGTATATCCGAAGGCGGCGGTGCGGGCGGCGGTGCTGGCGGCGGCTTCGTAGGAGACGGCGAGGGCTTCGGCGTTGTGAGCGTTTGAGGGCGGCAGAGCGGGCGTAGGCGGCGTAGGAGACGGCGGGTACGTCGGCGTTTTATGCGTCCGTGAGCGGGCCTGGGAGTAGTAGAAAGACTCGATTAGCGGGTCATGAACTTGACCTTAAGGTCAATGACCTTGACATTGCAGGTGTGACCTCTGAGGTCTATGAACTTTGCAGCTGCAAAGGTCAATGTACTTTGCAAAGAATCCGGGATCCGGTCATTCAACTCTCAGGTCACACCTGCAATGTCAAGGTCATTGACCTTAAGGTCAAGGTCATGACCCGCCCATCGAGTCTTTCTACTACTTATATAAATATCGTTGGTATGTCCGAGGGCGGAGGTGCGGGCGGCGGCGTCGTAGGAGACGGCGGAAGCGTCAGCGTTGTGAGCGTCCGTGAGCGAGCCTGGAGGTTATGTCCGAGGACGGCGGTGCGGGCGGCGGTACGGGCGTCGGCGTCATAGGAGACGGCGAGGGTGTCGGAGTTGTGAGCGTCCATGTGCGGGCCTGACCGAGGGCGGCGGTGCGAGCGTCGGCATCGTAGGAGACGGCGAGGACGAGGGCGTCGGCAATGTGAGCGTCCGTGAGCGGGCCTGGAGGTTATGTCCGAGGGCGGCGGTGCGGGCGGCGGTGCGGGCAGCGGTGCGGGCGGCGGTTCGGGCGGCAGTGCGAGCGTCCTCGTCGTAGGAGACAGCGAGGGCGTCGGCGTTGTGAGCGTCCGAGGGCGGCAGAGCGGGCGTAGGCGGCGTAGGAGACGACGGGTGCGTCGGCGTTGTAAGCGTCCGTGAGCGGGCCTGGGAGTAGTAGGTAGACCCGATTGGCGGGTCATGACCTTGACCTTAAGGTCAATGACCTTGACATTGCAGGTGTAACCTCTGAGGTCAATGAACTTTGCAGCTGCAAAGGTCAATGAACTTTGCAAAGAATCCGTGATCCGGTCATTCAACTTTCATGTCACACCTGAAATGTCAAGGTCATTGATCTTAAGGTCAAGGTCATGACCCGCCTATCGAGTCTTCCTACTACATATATAAATATCTTTGGTATGTCCGAGGGCGGTGGTGCAGGCGGCGGTGCGGGCGGCGGCTTCGTAGGAGACGGCGAGAGCGTCGGCGTTGTGAGCGTCCTAGGGCGGCAGAGCGGGCGTAAGCGGCGTAGGAGACTGCGGGTGCGTCGGCGTTGTAAGCGTCCGTGAGCAGGCCTGGGAGTAGTAGGAAGACTCGATTGGCAGGTCATGACGTTGACATTAAGGTCAATGACCTTGACATTGTAAGTGTGACCTCTGAGGTCAATGAACTTTGCAAAGAATCCGGGATCCGGTCATTCAACTCTCAGGTCACACCTGCAATATCAATGTCATTGACCCTTAGGTTAAGGTCATGACCCGCCCATCGAGTCTTCCTATTACTTATATAAATATCGTTGGAATGTCCGAGGGCGGCGGTGCGGGCGGCTTTGCTAACGTCGGCGTCGTAGGAGACGGCGAGGGCGTAGGAGTCGTAGTAGACGGCGGGTGCGTCGAGTTGTAAGCATCCGTGAGCGGGCCTGGAGACTAAGTCCGAGGGCGGACCTGGAAGAAGTAGGAAGACTCGATGGGCGGGTCATGACCTTGACCTTAAGGTCAATGACCTTGACATTGCAGGTGTGATCTCTGAGGTCAATGAACTTTGCAAACAATCCGGGATCCGGTCATTCAACTCTCAGGTCACACCTGCAATGTCAAGGTCATTGATTTCGAGGTCAAGGTCATGACCCGCCCATCGAGTCTTCCTACTACTTATATAAATATCTTTGGTATGTCCGAGGGCGGTGGTGCAGGCAACGGTGCGGGCGGCGGCTTCGTAGGAGACGGCGAGGGCGTCGGCGTTGTGAGCGTTGGAGGGCGGCAGAGCGGGCGTAGGCGGCGTAGGAGACGGCGGGTGCGTCGGCGTTGTAAGCGTCCGTGAGCGGACCTGGGAGTAGTAGGAAGACTCGATTGACGGGTCATGACCTCGACCTTAAGGTCAATGACCTTGACATTGCAGGTGTGACCTCTGAGGTCAATGAAATTTGCAAAGAATCCGGGATCCGGTCATTCAACTCTCATGTCACACCTGAAATGTCAAGGTCATTGACCTTAAGGTCAAGGTCATGACCCGCCCATCGAGTCTTCCTACTACATATATAAATATCTTTGGTATGTCCGAGGGCGGTGGTGCAGGCAGCGGTGCGGGCGGCGGTTTCGTAGGAGACGGCGAGGGCGTCGGCGTTGTGAGCGTTTGAGGGCGGCAGAGCGGGCGTAGGCGGCGTAGGAGACGGCGGGTACGTCTGCGTTTTATGCGTCCGTGAGCGGGCCTGGGAGTAGTAGAAAGACTCGATTAGCGGGTCATGACCTTGACCTTAAGGTCAATGACCTTGACATTGCAGGTGTGACCTCTGAGGTCAATGAACTTTGCAGCTGCAAAGGTCAATGTACTTTGCAAAGAATCCGGGATCCGGTCATTCAACTCTCAGGTCACACCTGCAATGTCAAGGTCATTGACCTTAAGGTCAAGGTCATGACCCGCCCATCGAGTCTTTCTACTACTTATATAAATATCGTTGGTATGTCCGAGGGCGGAGGTGCCGGCGGCGGCGTCGTAGGAGACGGCGGAAGCGTCAGCGTTGTGAGCGTCCGTGAGCGAGCCTGGAGGTTATGTCCGAGGACGGCGGTGCGGGCGGCGGTACGGGCGTCGGCGTCATAGGAGACGGCGAGGGTGTCGGAGTTGTGAGCGTCCATGTGCGGGCCTGACCGAGGGCGGCGGTGCGGGCGTCGGCATCGTAGGAGACGGCGAGGACGAGGGCGTCGGCAATGTGAGCGTCCGTGAGCGGGCCTGGAGGTTATGTCCGAGGGCGGCGGTGCGGGCGGCGGTGCAGGCAGCGGTGCGGGCGGCGGTTCGGGCGGCAGTGCGAGCGTCCTCGTCGTAGGAGACAGCGAGGGCGTCGGCGTTGTGAGCGTCCGAGGGCGGCAGAGCGGGCGTAGGCGGCGTAGGAGACGGCGGGTGCGTCGGCGTTGTAAGCGTCCGTGAGCGGGCCTGGGAGTAGTAGGAAGACCCGAATGGCGGGTCATGACCTTGACCTTAAGGCCAATGACCTTGACATTGTAGGTGTGACCTCTGAGGTCAATGAACTTTGCAGCTGCAAAGGTCAATGTACTTTGCAAAGAATCCGGGATCCGGTCATTCAACTCTCAGGTCACACCTGCAATGTCAAGGTCATTGACCTTAAGGTCAAGATCATGACCCGCCCATCGAGACTTTCTACTACTTATATAAATATCGTTAAAATGTCCGAGGGCGGCGGTGCGGGCGGCGGTGCTGGCGGCGGCTTCGTAGGAGACGGCGAGAACGTCGGCGTTGTGAGCGTTTAAAGGCGGCAGAGCGGGCGTAGGCGGCGTAGGAGACTGCGGGTACGTCGGCGTTGTAAGCGTCCGTGAGCGGGCCTGGGAGTAGTAGGAAGATTCGATTAGCAGGTCATGAACTTGACCTTAAGGTCAATGACCTTGACATTGCAGGTGTGACCTCTGAGGTCAATGAACTTTGCAGCTGCAAAGGTCAATGAACTTTGCAAATAATCCGGGTTCCGGTCATTCAACTCTCAGGTCACATCTGCAATGTCGAGGTCATTGACCTTAAGGTCAAGGTCATGACCCGCCCATCGAGTTTTCCTACTACTTATATAAATATCGTTGGTATGTCCGAAGGCGGCGGTGCGGGCAGCGGTGCTGGCGTCGGCGTCGTAGGATCCGGCGAGGGCGAGGGCGGCGGCTTCGTAGGAGACGGCGAGGGCGTCGGCGTTGTGATCGTCCGAGGGCGGCAGAGCGGGCGTAGGCGGCGTGGGAGACTGCGGGTGCGTCGGCGTTGTAAGCGTCCGTAAGCGGACCTGGGAGTAGTAGGAAGAGTCGATTGGCGAGTCATGACCTTCACCTTAAGGTCAATGACCATGACATCTGAGGTCAATGAACTTTGCAAAGAATCCGGGTTCCGGTCATTCAACTCTCATGTCACACCTAAAATGTCAAGGTCATTGACCTTAAGGTCAAGGTCATGAACCGCCCATCGAGTCTTCCTACTACTTATATAAATATCGTTGGTATATCCGAAGGCGGCGGTGCGAGCGGCGGTGCGGGCGGCGGTGCGGGCGGCGGTGCTGGCGGCGGTGCTGGCGGCGGTGCTGGCGGCGGCTTCGTAGGAGACGACAAGGGCGTCGGCGTTGTAAGCGTCCGTGAGCGGGCCTTGGAGTAGTAGGAAGGCTCGATTGGCGGGTCAAGACCTTGACCTTAAGGTCAATGACCTTGACATTGCAGGTGTGACCTCTGAGGTCAATGAACTTTGCAGCTTCAAAGGTCAATGAACTTTGCAAAGAATCCGGGATCCGGTCATTCAACTCTCAGGTCACACCTGAAATGTCAAGGTCATTGTTCTTAAGGTCAAGGTCATGGCCCGCACATCGAGTCTTCCTACTACTTATATAAATATCTTTGGTATGTCCGAGGGCGGTGGTGCAGGCGGCGGTGCGGGCGGCGGCTTCGTAGGAGACGGCGAGAGCGTCGGCGTTGTGAGCGTCCTAGGGCGGCAGAGCGGGCGTAGGCGGCGTAGGAGACGGCGGGTGCGTCGGCGTTGTAAGCGTCCGTGAGCGGGCCTGGGAGTAGTAGGAAGACTCGATTGGCAGGTCATGACCTTGACATTAAGGTCAATGACCTTGACATTGTAAGTGTGACCTCTGAGGTCAATGAACTTTGCAGCTGCAAAGGTCAATGAACTTTGCAAATAATCCGGGTTCCGGTCATTCAACTCTCAGGTCACATCTGCAATGTCGAGGTCATTGACCTTAAGGTCAAGGTCATGACCCGCCCATCGAGTTTTCCTACTACTTATATAAATATCGATGGTATGTCCGAAGGCGGCGGTGCGGGCAGCGGTGCTGGCGTCGGCGTCGTAGGATCCGGCGAGGGCGAGGGCGGCGGCTTCGTAGGAGACGGCGAGGGCGTCGGCGTTGTGAGCGTCCGAGGGCGGCAGAGCGGGCGTAGGCGGCGTAGGAGACTGCGGGTGCGTCGGCGTTGTAAGCGTCCGTAAGCGGACCTGGGAGTAGTAGGAAGAGTCGATTGGCGAGTCATGACCTTGACCTTAAGGTCAATGACCTTGACATTGCAGGTGTGACCTCTGAGGTCAATGAACTTTGCAAAGAATCCGGGATCAGGTCATTCAACTCTCATGTCACACCTGAAATGTCAAGGTCATTGACCTTAAGGTCAAGGTCATGACCCGCCCATCGAGTCTTTCTACTACTTATATAAATATCGTAGGTATATCCGAAGGCGGCGGTGCGAGCGGCGGTGCGGGCGGCGGTGCTGGCGGCGGCTTCGTAGGAGACGACGAGGGCGTCGGCGTTGTAAGCGTCCGTGAGCGGGCCTGGGAGTAGTAGGAAGGCTCGATTGGCGGGTCAAGACCTTGACCTGAAGGTCAATGACCTTGACATTGCAGGTGTGACCTCTGAGGTCAATGAACTTTGCAGCTTCAAAGGTCAATGAACTTTGCAAAGAATCCGGGATCCGGTCATTCAACTCTCAGGTCACACATGAAATGTCAAGGTCATTGACCTTAAGGTCAAGGTCATGACCCGCTCATCGAGTCTTCCTACTACTTATATAAATATCTTTGGTATGTCCGAGGGCGGTGGTGCAGGCGGCGGTGCGGGCGGCGGCTTCGTAGGAGACGGCAAAGGCGTCGGCGTTGTTAGCGTCCGAGGGCGGCAGAGCGGGCGTAAGCGGCGTAGGAGACGGCGTGTGCGTCGGCGTTGTAAGCGTCCGTGAGCGGACCTGGGAGTAGTAGGAAGACTCGATTGACGGGTCATGACCTTGACCTTAAGGTCAATGACCTTGACATTGTAAGTGTGACCTCTGAGGTCAATGAACTTTGCAAAGAATCCGGGATCCGGTCATTCAACTCTCAGGTCACACCTGCAATATCAATGTCATTGACCCTTAGGTTAAGGTCATGACCCGCCCATCGAGTCTTCCTACTACTTATATAAATATCGTTGGAATGTCCGAGGGCGGCGGTGCGGGCGGCGTTGCTAACGTCGGCGTCGTAGGAGACGGCGAGGGCGTAGGCGTCGTAGAAGACGGCGGGTGCGTCGAGTTGTAAGCATCCGTGAGCGGGCCTGGAGACTAAGTCCGAGGGCGGACCTGGAAGAAATAGGAAGACTCGATGGGCGGGTCATGACCTTGACCTTAAGGTCAATGACCTTGACATTGCAGGTGTGATCTCTGAGGTCAATGAACTTTGCAAACAATCCGGGATCCGGTCATTCAACTCTCAGGTCACACCAGCAATGTCAAGGTCATTGATCTTGAGGTCAAGGTCATGACCCGCCCATCGAGTCTTCCTACTACTTATATAAATATCTTTGGTATGTCCGAGGGCGGTAGTGCAGGCAGCGGTGCGGGCGGCGGTTTCGTAGGAGACGGCGAGGGCGTCGGCGTTGTGAGCGTTTGAGGGCGGCAGAGCGGGCGTAGGCGGCGTAGAAGACGGCGGGTGCGTCGGCGTTGTGAGCGTCCGTGAGCGGACCTGGGAGTAGTAGGAAGACTCGATTGACGGGTCATGACCTCGACCTTAAGGTCAATGACCTTGACATTGCAGGTGTGACCTCTGAGGTCTATGAAATTTGCAAAGAATCCGGGATCCGGTCATTCAACTCTCATGTCACACCTGAAATGTCAAGGTCATTGACCTTAAGGTCAAGGTCATGACCCGCCCATCGAGTCTTCCTACTACATATATAAATATCTTTGGTATGTCCGAGGGCGGTGGTGCAGGCGGCGGTGCGGGCGGCGGCTTCGTAGGAGACGGCGAGAGCGTCGGCGTTGTGAGCGTCCTAGGGCGGCAGAGCGGGCGTAGGCGGCGTAGGAGACGGCGGGTGCGTCGGCGTTGTAAGCGTCCGTGAGCGGGCCTGGGAGTAGTAGGAAGACTCGATTGGCAGGTCATGACCTTGACATTAAGGTCAATGACCTTGACATTGTAAGTGTGACCTCTGAGGTCAATGAACTTTGCAGCTGCAAAGGTCAATGAACTTTGCAAATAATCCGGGTTCCGGTCATTCAACTCTCAGGTCACATCTGCAATGTCGAGGTCATTGACCTTAAGGTCAAGGTCATGACCCGCCCATCGAGTTTTATTACTACTTATTAAAATATCGTTGGTATGTCCGAAGGCGGCGGTGCGGGCAGCGGTGCTGGCGTCGGCGTCGTAGGATCCGGCGAGGGCGAGGGCGGCGGCTTCGTAGGAGACGGCGAGGGCGTCGGCGTTGTGAGCGTCCGAGGGCGGCAGAGCGGGCGTAGGCGGCGTAGGAGACTGCGGGTGCGTCGGCGTTGTAAGCGTCCGTAAGCGGACCTGGGAGTAGTAGGAAGAGTCGATTGGCGAGTCATGACCTTGACCTTAAGGTCAATGACCTTGACATTGCAGGTGTGACCTCTGAGGTCAATGAACTTTGCAAAGAATCCGGGATCAGGTCATTCAACTCTCATGTCACACCTGAAATGTCAAGGTCATTGACCTTAAGGTCAAGGTCATGACCCGCCCATCGAGTCTTTCTACTACTTATATAAATATCGTAGGTATATCCGAAGGCGGCGGTGCGAGCGGCGGTGCGGGCGGCGGTGCTGGCGGCGGCTTCGTAGGAGACGACGAGGGCGTCGGCGTTGTAAGCGTCCGTGAGCGGGCCTGGTAGTAGGAAGGCTCGATTGGCGGGTCAAGACCTTGACCTGAAGGTCAATGACCTTGACATTGCAGGTGTGACCTCTGAGGTCAATGAACTTTGCAGCTTCAAAGGTCAATGAACTTTGCAAAGAATCCGGGATCCGGTCATTCAACTCTCAGGTCACACATGAAATGTCAAGGTCATTGACCTTAAGGTCAAGGTCATGACCCGCTCATCGAGTCTTCCTACTACTTATATAAATATCTTTGGTATGTCCGAGGGCGGTGGTGCAGGCGGCGGTGCGGGCGGCGGCTTCGTAGGAGACGGCAAAGGCGTCGGCGTTGTTAGCGTCTGAGGGCGGCAGAGCGGGCGTAAGCGGCGTAGGAGACGGCGTGTGCGTCGGCGTTGTAAGCGTCCGTGAGCGGACCTGGGAGTAGTAGGAAGACTCGATTGACGGGTCATGACCTTGACCTTAAGGTCAATGACCTTGACATTGTAAGTGTGACCTCTGAGGTCAATGAACTTTGCAAAGAATCCGGGATCCGGTCATTCAACTCTCAGGTCACACCTGCAATATCAATGTCATTGACCCTTAGGTTAAGGTCATGACCCGCCCATCGAGTCTTCCTACTACTTATATAAATATCGTTGGAATGTCCGAGGGCGGCGGTGCGGGCGGCGTTGCTAACGTCGGCGTCGTAGGAGACGGCGAGGGCGTAGGCGTCGTAGAAGACGGCGGGTGCGTCGAGTTGTAAGCATCCGTGAGCGGGCCTGGAGACTAAGTCCGAGGGCGGACCTGGAAGAAATAGGAAGACTCGATGGGCGGGTCATGACCTTGACCTTAAGGTCAATGACCTTGACATTGCAGGTGTGATCTCTGAGGTCAATGAACTTTGCAAACAATCCGGGATCCGGTCATTCAACTCTCAGGTCACACCAGCAATGTCAAGGTCATTGATCTTGAGGTCAAGGTCATGACCCGCCCATCGAGTCTTCCTACTACTTATATAAATATCTTTGGTATGTCTGAGGGCGGTAGTGCAGGCAGCGGTGCGGGCGGCGGTTTCGTAGGAGACGGCGAGGGCGTCGGCGTTGTGAGCGTTTGAGGGCGGCAGAGCGGGCGTAGGCGGCGTAGAAGACGGCGGGTGCGTCGGCGTTGTGAGCGTCCGTGAGCGGACCTGGGAGTAGTAGGAAGACTCGATTGACGGGTCATGACCTCGACCTTAAGGTCAATGACCTTGACATTGCAGGTGTGACCTCTGAGGTCTATGAAATTTGCAAAGAATCCGGGATCCGGTCATTCAACTCTCATGTCACACCTGAAATGTCAAGGTCATTGACCTTAAGGTCAAGGTCATGACCCGCCCATCGAGTCTTCCTACTACATATATAAATATCTTTGGTATGTCCGAGGGCGGTGGTGCAGGCGGCGGTGCGGGCGGCGGCTTCGTAGGAGACGGCGAGAGCGTCGGCGTTGTGAGCGTCCTAGGGCGGCAGAGCGGGCGTAGGCGGCGTAGGAGACGGCGGGTGCGTCGGCGTTGTAAGCGTCCGTGAGCGGGCCTGGGAGTAGTAGGAAGACTCGATTGGCAGGTCATGACCTTGACATTAAGGTCAATGACCTTGACATTGTAAGTGTGACCTCTGAGGTCAATGAACTTTGCAGCTGCAAAGGTCAATGAACTTTGCAAATAATCCGGGTTCCGGTCATTCAACTCTCAGGTCACATCTGCAATGTCGAGGTCATTGACCTTAAGGTCAAGGTCATGACCCGCCCATCGAGTTTTCCTACTACTTATATAAATATCGTTGGTATGTCCGAAGGCGGCGGTGCGGGCAGCGGTGCTGGCGTCGGCGTCGTAGGATCCGGCGAGGGCGAGGGCGGCGGCTTCGTAGGAGACGGCGAGGGCGTCGGCGTTGTGAGCGTCCGAGGGCGGCAGAGCGGGCGTAGGCGGCGTAGGAGACTGCGGGTGCGTCGGCGTTGTAAGCGTCCGTAAGCGGACCTGGGAGTAGTAAGAAGAGTCGATTGGCGAGTCATGACCTTGACCTTAAGGTCAATGACCTTGACATTGCAGGTGTGACCTCTGAGGTCAATGAACTTTGCAAAGAATCCGGGATCAGGTCATTCAACTCTCATGTCACACCTGAAATGTCAAGGTCATTGACCTTAAGGTCAAGGTCATGACCCGCCCATCGAGTCTTTCTACTACTTATATAAATATTGTAGGTATATCCGAAGGCGGCGGAGCGAGCGGCGGTGCGGGCGGCGGTGCTGGCGGCGGCTTCGTAGGAGACGACGAGGGCGTCGGCGTTGTAAGCGTCCGTGAGCGGGCCTGGGAGTAGTAGGAAGGCTCGATTGGCGGGTCAAGACCTTGACCTGAAGGTCAATGACCTTGACATTGCAGGTGTGACCTCTGAGGTCAATGAACTTTGCAGCTTCAAAGGTCAATGAACTTTGCAAAGAATCCGGGATCCGGTCATTCAACTCTCAGGTCACACATGAAATGTCAAGGTCATTGACCTTAAGGTCAAGGTCATGACCCGCTCATCGAGTCTTCCTACTACTTATATAAATATCTTTGGTATGTCCGAGGGCGGTGGTGCAGGCGGCGGTGCGGGCGGCGGCTTCGTAGGAGACGGCAAAGGCGTCGGCGTTGTGAGCGTTTGAGGGCGGCAGAGCGGGCGTAGGCGGCGTAGGAGACGGCGGGTGCGTCGGCGTTGTAAACGTCCGTGAGCGGGCCTGGGAGTAGTAGGAAGACTCGATTGACGGGTCATGACCTTGACCTTAAGGTCAATGACCTTGACATTGCAGGTGTGACCTCTGAGGTCAATGAACTTTGCAAAGAATCCGGGATCCGGTCATTCAACTCTCATGTCACACCTGAAACGTCAAGGTCATTGACCTTAAGGTCAAGGTCATGACCCGCCCATTGAGTCTTCCTACTACATATATAAATATCTTTGGTATGTCCGAGGGCGGTGGTGCAGGCGGCGGTGCGGGCGGCGGCTTCGTAGGAAACGGCGAGGGCGTCGGCGTTGTTAGCGTCCGAGGGCGGCAGAGCGGGCGTAAGCGGCGTAGGAGACGGCGTGTGCGTCGGCGTTGTAAGCGTCCGTGAGCGGACCTGGGAGTAGTAGGAAGACTCGATTGACGGGTCATGACCTTGACCTTAAGGTCAATGACCTTGACATTGTAAGTGTGACCTCTGAGGTCAATGAACTTTGCAAAGAATCCGGGATCCGGTCATTCAACTCTCAGGTCACACCTGCAATATCAATGTCATTGACCCTTAGGTTAAGGTCATGACCCGCCCATCGAGTCTTCCTACTACTTATATAAATATCGTTGGAATGTCCGAGGGCGGCGGTGCGGGCGGCGTTGCTAACGTCGGCGTCGTAGGAGACGGCGAGGGCGTAGGCGTCGTAGAAGACGGCGGGTGCGTCGAGTTGTAAGCATCCGTGAGCGGGCCTGGAGACTAAGTCCGAGGGCGGACCTGGAAGAAATAGGAAGACTCGATGGGCGGGTCATGACCTTGACCTTAAGGTCAATGACCTTGACATTGCAGGTGTGATCTCTGAGGTCAATGAACTTTGCAAACAATCCGGGATCCGGTCATTCAACTCTCAGGTCACACCAGCAATGTCAAGGTCATTGATCTTGAGGTCAAGGTCATGACCCGCCCATCGAGTCTTCCTACTACTTATATAAATATCTTTGGTATGTCCGAGGGCGGTAGTGCAGGCAGCGGTGCGGGCGGCGGTTTCGTAGGAGACAGCGAAGGCGTCGGCGTTGTGAGCGTTTGAGGGCGGCAGAGCGGGCGTAGGCGGCGTAGAAGACGGCGGGTGCGTCGGCGTTGTAAGCGTCCGTGAGCGGACCTGGGAGTAGTAGGAAGACTCGATTGACGGGTCATGACCTCGACCTTAAAGTCAATGACCTTGACATTGCAGGTGTGACCTCTGAGGTCAATGAAATTTGCAAAGAATCCGTCACACCTGAAATGTCAAGGTCATTGACCTTAAGGTCAAGGTCATGACCCGCCCATCGAGTCTTTCTACTACATATATAAATATCTTTGGTATGTCCGAGGGCGGTGGTGCAGGCAGCGGTGCGGGCGGCGGTTTCGTAGGTGACGGCGAGGGCGTCGGCGTTGTAAGCGTTTGAGGGCGGCAGAGCGGGCGTAGGCGGCGTAGGAGACGGCGGGTGCGTCGGCGTTGTAAGCGTCCGTGAGCGGGCCTGGGAGTAGTAGGAAGACTCGATTGGCGGGTCATGACCTTGACATTAAGGTCAATGACCTTGACATTGTAAGTGTGACCTCTGAGGTCAATGAACTTTGCAGTTGCAAAGGTCAATGAACTTTGCAAAGAATCCGGGATCCAGTCATTCAACTCTCAGGTCACACCTGCAATGTCAAGGTCATTGACCTTTAGGTTAAGGTCATGACCCGCCCATCGAGTGTTCCTACAACTTATATAAATATCTTTGGTATGTCCGAGGGCGGTGGTGCAGGCGGCGGTGCGGGCGGCGGCTTCGTAGGAGACGGCGAGAGCGTCGGCGTTGTGAGCGTCCTAGGGCGGCAGAGCGGGCGTAGGCGGCGTAGGAGACGGCGGGTGCGTCGGCGTTGTAAGCGTCCGTGAGCGGGCCTGGGAGTAGTAGGAAGACTCGATTGGCAGGTCATGACCTTGACATTAAGGTCAATGACCTTGACATTGTAAGTGTGACCTCTGAGGTCAATGAACTTTGCAGCTGCAAAGGTCAATGAACTTTGCAAATAATCCGGGTTCCGGTCATTCAACTCTCAGGTCACATCTGCAATGTCGAGGTCATTGACCTTAAGGTCAAGGTCATGACCCGCCCATCGAGTTTTCCTACTACTTATATAAATATCGTTGGTATGTCCGAAGGCGGCGGTGCGGGCAGCGGTGCTGGCGTCGGCGTCGTAGGATCCGGCGAGGGCGAGGGCGGCGGCTTCGTAGGAGACGGCGAGGGCGTCGGCGTTGTGAGCGTCCGAGGGCGGCAGAGCGGGCGTAGGCGGCGTAGGAGACTGCGGGTGCGTCGGCGTTGTAAGCGTCCGTAAGCGGACCTGGGAGTAGTAAGAAGAGTCGATTGGCGAGTCATGACCTTGACCTTAAGGTCAATGACCTTGACATTGCAGGTGTGACCTCTGAGGTCAATGAACTTTGCAAAGAATCCGGGATCAGGTCATTCAACTCTCATGTCACACCTGAAATGTCAAGGTCATTGACCTTAAGGTCAAGGTCATGACCCGCCCATCGAGTCTTTCTACTACTTATATAAATATCGTAGGTATATCCGAATGCGGCGGAGCGAGCGGCGGTGCGGGCGGCGGTGCTGGCGGCGGCTTCGTAGGAGACGACGAGGGCGTCGGCGTTGTAAGCGTCCGTGAGCGGGCCTGGGAGTAGTAGGAAGGCTCGATTGGCGGGTCAAGACCTTGACCTGAAGGTCAATGACCTTGACATTGCAGGTGTGACCTCTGAGGTCAATGAACTTTGCAGCTTCAAAGGTCAATGAACTTTGCAAAGAATCCGGGATCCGGTCATTCAACTCTCAGGTCACACATGAAATGTCAAGGTCATTGACCTTAAGGTCAAGGTCATGACCCGCTCATCGAGTCTTCCTACTACTTATATAAATATCTTTGGTATGTCCGAGGGCGGTGGTGCAGGCGGCGGTGCGGGCGGCGGCTTCGTAGGAGACGGCAAAGGCGTCGGCGTTGTGAGCGTTTGAGGGCGGCAGAGCGGGCGTAGGCGGCGTAGGAGACGGCGGGTGCGTCGGCGTTGTAAGCGTCCGTGAGCGGGCCTGGGAGTAGTAGGAAGACTCGATTGACGGGTCATGACCTTGACCTTAAGGTCAATGACCTTGACATTGCAGGTGTGACCTCTGAGGTCAATGAACTTTGCAAAGAATCCGGGATCCGGTCATTCAACTCTCATGTCACACCTGAAACGTCAAGGTCATTGACCTTAAGGTCAAGGTCATGACCCGCCCATTGAGTCTTCCTACTACATATATAAATATCTTTGGTATGTCCGAGGGCGGTGGTGCAGGCGGCGGTGCGGGCGGCGGCTTCGTAGGAAACGGCGAGGGCGTCGGCGTTGTTAGCGTCCGAGGGCGGCAGAGCGGGCGTAAGCGGCGTAGGAGACGGCGTGTGCGTCGGCGTTGTAAGCGTCCGTGAGCGGACCTGGGAGTAGTAGGAAGACTCGATTGACGGGTCATGACCTTGACCTTAAGGTCAATGACCTTGACATTGTAAGTGTGACCTCTGAGGTCAATGAACTTTGCAAAGAATCCGGGATCCGGTCATTCAACTCTCAGGTCACACCTGCAATATCAATGTCATTGACCCTTAGGTTAAGGTCATGACCCGCCCATCGAGTCTTCCTACTACTTATATAAATATCGTTGGAATGTCCGAGGGCGGCGGTGCGGGCGGCGTTGCTAACGTCGGCGTCGTAGGAGACGGCGAGGGCGTAGGCGTCGTAGAAGACGGCGGGTGCGTCGAGTTGTAAGCATCCGTGAGCGGGCCTGGAGACTAAGTCCGAGGGCGGACCTGGAAGAAATAGGAAGACTCGATGGGCGGGTCATGACCTTGACCTTAAGGTCAATGACCTTGACATTGCAGGTGTGATCTCTGAGGTCAATGAACTTTGCAAACAATCCGGGATCCGGTCATTCAACTCTCAGGTCACACCAGCAATGTCAAGGTCATTGATCTTGAGGTCAAGGTCATGACCCGCCCATCGAGTCTTCCTACTACTTATATAAATATCTTTGGTATGTCTGAGGGCGGTAGTGCAGGCAGCGGTGCGGGCGGCGGTTTCGTAGGAGACGGCGAGGGCGTCGGCGTTGTGAGCGTTTGAGGGCGGCAGAGCGGGCGTAGGCGGCGTAGAAGACGGCGGGTGCGTCGGCGTTGTGAGCGTCCGTGAGCGGACCTGGGAGTAGTAGGAAGACTCGATTGACGGGTCATGACCTCGACCTTAAGGTCAATGACCTTGACATTGCAGGTGTGACCTCTGAGGTCTATGAAATTTGCAAAGAATCCGGGATCCGGTCATTCAACTCTCATGTCACACCTGAAATGTCAAGGTCATTGACCTTAAGGTCAAGGTCATGACCCGCCCATCGAGTCTTCCTACTACATATATAAATATCTTTGGTATGTCCGAGGGCGGTGTTGCAGGCGGCGGTGCGGGCGGCGGCTTCGTAGGAGACGGCGAGAGCGTCGGCGTTGTGAGCGTCCTAGGGCGGCAGAGCGGGCGTAGGCGGCGTAGGAGACGGCGGGTGCGTCGGCGTTGTAAGCGTCCGTGAGCGGGCCTGGGAGTAGTAGGAAGACTCGATTGGCAGGTCATGACCTTGACATTGTAAGTGTGACCTCTGAGGTCAATGAACTTTGCAGCTGCAAAGGTCAATGAACTTTGCAAATAATCCGGGTTCCGGTCATTCAACTCTCAGGTCACATCTGCAATGTCGAGGTCATTGACCTTAAGGTCAAGGTCATGACCCGCCCATCGAGTTTTCCTACTACTTATATAAATATCGTTGGTATGTCCGAAGGCGGCGGTGCGGGCAGCGGTGCTGGCGTCGGCGTCGTAGGATCCGGCGAGGGCGAGGGCGGCGGCTTCGTAGGAGACGGCGAGGGCGTCGGCGTTGTGAGCGTCCGAGGGCGGCAGAGCGGGCGTAGGCGGCGTAGGAGACTGCGGGTGCGTCGGCGTTGTAAGCGTCCGTAAGCGGACCTGGGAGTAGTAAGAAGAGTCGATTGGCGAGTCATGACCTTGACCTTAAGGTCAATGACCTTGACATTGCAGGTGTGACCTCTGAGGTCAATGAACTTTGCAAAGAATCCGGGATCAGGTCATTCAACTCTCATGTCACACCTGAAATGTCAAGGTCATTGACCTTAAGGTCAAGGTCATGACCCGCCCATCGAGTCTTTCTACTACTTATATAAATATCGTAGGTATATCCGAATGCGGCGGAGCGAGCGGCGGTGCGGGCGGCGGTGCTGGCGGCGGCTTCGTAGGAGACGACGAGGGCGTCGGCGTTGTAAGCGTCCGTGAGCGGGCCTGGGAGTAGTAGGAAGGCTCGATTGGCGGGTCAAGACCTTGACCTGAAGGTCAATGACCTTGACATTGCAGGTGTGACCTCTGAGGTCAATGAACTTTGCAGCTTCAAAGGTCAATGAACTTTGCAAAGAATCCGGGATCCGGTCATTCAACTCTCAGGTCACACATGAAATGTCAAGGTCATTGACCTTAAGGTCAAGGTCATGACCCGCTCATCGAGTCTTCCTACTACTTATATAAATATCTTTGGTATGTCCGAGGGCGGTGGTGCAGGCGGCGGTGCGGGCGGCGGCTTCGTAGGAGACGGCAAAGGCGTCGGCGTTGTGAGCGTTTGAGGGCGGCAGAGCGGGCGTAGGCGGCGTAGGAGACGGCGGGTGCGTCGGCGTTGTAAGCGTCCGTGAGCGGGCCTGGGAGTAGTAGGAAGACTCGATTGACGGGTCATGACCTTGACCTTAAGGTCAATGACCTTGACATTGCAGGTGTGACCTCTGAGGTCAATGAACTTTGCAAAGAATCCGGGATCCGGTCATTCAACTCTCATGTCACACCTGAAACGTCAAGGTCATTGACCTTAAGGTCAAGGTCATGACCCGCCCATTGAGTCTTCCTACTACATATATAAATATCTTTGGTATGTCCGAGGGCGGTGGTGCAGGCGGCGGTGCGGGCGGCGGCTTCGTAGGAAACGGCGAGGGCGTCGGCGTTGTTAGCGTCCGAGGGCGGCAGAGCGGGCGTAAGCGGCGTAGGAGACGGCGTGTGCGTCGGCGTTGTAAGCGTCCGTGAGCGGACCTGGGAGTAGTAGGAAGACTCGATTGACGGGTCATGACCTTGACCTTAAGGTCAATGACCTTGACATTGTAAGTGTGACCTCTGAGGTCAATGAACTTTGCAAAGAATCCGGGATCCGGTCATTCAACTCTCAGGTCACACCTGCAATATCAATGTCATTGACCCTTAGGTTAAGGTCATGACCCGCCCATCGAGTCTTCCTACTACTTATATAAATATCGTTGGAATGTCCGAGGGCGGCGGTGCGGGCGGCGTTGCTAACGTCGGCGTCGTAGGAGACGGCGAGGGCGTAGGCGTCGTAGAAGACGGCGGGTGCGTCGAGTTGTAAGCATCCGTGAGCGGGCCTGGAGACTAAGTCCGAGGGCGGACCTGGAAGAAATAGGAAGACTCGATGGGCGGGTCATGACCTTGACCTTAAGGTCAATGACCTTGACATTGCAGGTGTGATCTCTGAGGTCAATGAACTTTGCAAACAATCCGGGATCCGGTCATTCAACTCTCAGGTCACACCAGCAATGTCAAGGTCATTGATCTTGAGGTCAAGGTCATGACCCGCCCATCGAGTCTTCCTACTACTTATATAAATATCTTTGGTATGTCCGAGGGCGGTAGTGCAGGCAGCGGTGCGGGCGGCGGTTTCGTAGGAGACAGCGAAGGCGTCGGCGTTGTGAGCGTTTGAGGGCGGCAGAGCGGGCGTAGGCGGCGTAGAAGACGGCGGGTGCGTCGGCGTTGTAAGCGTCCGTGAGCGGACCTGGGAGTAGTAGGAAGACTCGATTGACGGGTCATGACCTCGACCTTAAAGTCAATGACCTTGACATTGCAGGTGTGACCTCTGAGGTCAATGAAATTTGCAAAGAATCCGTCACACCTGAAATGTCAAGGTCATTGACCTTAAGGTCAAGGTCATGACCCGCCCATCGAGTCTTTCTACTACATATATAAATATCTTTGGTATGTCCGAGGGCGGTGGTGCAGGCAGCGGTGCGGGCGGCGGTTTCGTAGGTGACGGCGAGGGCGTCGGCGTTGTAAGCGTTTGAGGGCGGCAGAGCGGGCGTAGGCGGCGTAGGAGACGGCGGGTGCGTCGGCGTTGTAAGCGTCCGTGAGCGGGCCTGGGAGTAGTAGGAAGACTCGATTGGCGGGTCATGACCTTGACATTAAGGTCAATGACCTTGACATTGTAAGTGTGACCTCTGAGGTCAATGAACTTTGCAGTTGCAAAGGTCAATGAACTTTGCAAAGAATCCGGGATCCAGTCATTCAACTCTCAGGTCACACCTGCAATGTCAAGGTCATTGACCTTTAGGTTAAGGTCATGACCCGCCCATCGAGTGTTCCTACAACTTATATAAATATCTTTGGTATGTCCGAGGGCGGTGGTGCAGGCGGCGGTGCGGGCGGCGGCTTCGTAGGAGACGGCGAGAGCGTCGGCGTTGTGAGCGTCCTAGGGCGGCAGAGCGGGCGTAGGCGGCGTAGGAGACGGCGGGTGCGTCGGCGTTGTAAGCGTCCGTGAGCGGGCCTGGGAGTAGTAGGAAGACTCGATTGGCAGGTCATGACCTTGACATTAAGGTCAATGACCTTGACATTGTAAGTGTGACCTCTGAGGTCAATGAACTTTGCAGCTGCAAAGGTCAATGAACTTTGCAAATAATCCGGGTTCCGGTCATTCAACTCTCAGGTCACATCTGCAATGTCGAGGTCATTGACCTTAAGGTCAAGGTCATGACCCGCCCATCGAGTTTTCCTACTACTTATATAAATATCGTTGGTATGTCCGAAGGCGGCGGTGCGGGCAGCGGTGCTGGCGTCGGCGTCGTAGGATCCGGCGAGGGCGAGGGCGGCGGCTTCGTAGGAGACGGCGAGGGCGTCGGCGTTGTGAGCGTCCGAGGGCGGCAGAGCGGGCGTAGGCGGCGTAGGAGACTGCGGGTGCGTCGGCGTTGTAAGCGTCCGTAAGCGGACCTGGGAGTAGTAAGAAGAGTCGATTGGCGAGTCATGACCTTGACCTTAAGGTCAATGACCTTGACATTGCAGGTGTGACCTCTGAGGTCAATGAACTTTGCAAAGAATCCGGGATCAGGTCATTCAACTCTCATGTCACACCTGAAATGTCAAGGTCATTGACCTTAAGGTCAAGGTCATGACCCGCCCATCGAGTCTTTCTACTACTTATATAAATATCGTAGGTATATCCGAAGGCGGCGGAGCGAGCGGCGGTGCGGGCGGCGGTGCTGGCGGCGGCTTCGTAGGAGACGACGAGGGCGTCGGCGTTGTAAGCGTCCGTGAGCGGGCCTGGGAGTAGTAGGAAGGCTCGATTGGCGGGTCAAGACCTTGACCTGAAGGTCAATGACCTTGACATTGCAGGTGTGACCTCTGAGGTCAATGAACTTTGCAGCTTCAAAGGTCAATGAACTTTGCAAAGAATCCGGGATCCGGTCATTCAACTCTCAGGTCACACATGAAATGTCAAGGTCATTGACCTTAAGGTCAAGGTCATGACCCGCTCATCGAGTCTTCCTACTACTTATATAAATATCTTTGGTATGTCCGAGGGCGGTGGTGCAGGCGGCGGTGCGGGCGGCGGCTTCGTAGGAGACGGCAAAGGCGTCGGCGTTGTGAGCGTTTGAGGGCGGCAGAGCGGGCGTAGGCGGCGTAGGAGACGGCGGGTGCGTCGGCGTTGTAAGCGTCCGTGAGCGGGCCTGGGAGTAGTAGGAAGACTCGATTGACGGGTCATGACCTTGACCTTAAGGTCAATGACCTTGACATTGCAGGTGTGACCTCTGAGGTCAATGAACTTTGCAAAGAATCCGGGATCCGGTCATTCAACTCTCATGTCACACCTGAAACGTCAAGGTCATTGACCTTAAGGTCAAGGTCATGACCCGCCCATTGAGTCTTCCTACTACATATATAAATATCTTTGGTATGTCCGAGGGCGGTGGTGCAGGCGGCGGTGCGGGCGGCGGCTTCGTAGGAAACGGCGAGGGCGTCGGCGTTGTTAGCGTCCGAGGGCGGCAGAGCGGGCGTAAGCGGCGTAGGAGACGGCGTGTGCGTCGGCGTTGTAAGCGTCCGTGAGCGGACCTGGGAGTAGTAGGAAGACTCGATTGACGGGTCATGACCTTGACCTTAAGGTCAATGACCTTGACATTGTAAGTGTGACCTCTGAGGTCAATGAACTTTGCAAAGAATCCGGGATCCGGTCATTCAACTCTCAGGTCACACCTGCAATATCAATGTCATTGACCCTTAGGTTAAGGTCATGACCCGCCCATCGAGTCTTCCTACTACTTATATAAATATCGTTGGAATGTCCGAGGGCGGCGGTGCGGGCGGCGTTGCTAACGTCGGCGTCGTAGGAGACGGCGAGGGCGTAGGCGTCGTAGAAGACGGCGGGTGCGTCGAGTTGTAAGCATCCGTGAGCGGGCCTGGAGACTAAGTCCGAGGGCGGACCTGGAAGAAATAGGAAGACTCGATGGGCGGGTCATGACCTTGACCTTAAGGTCAATGACCTTGACATTGCAGGTGTGATCTCTGAGGTCAATGAACTTTGCAAACAATCCGGGATCCGGTCATTCAACTCTCAGGTCACACCAGCAATGTCAAGGTCATTGATCTTGAGGTCAAGGTCATGACCCGCCCATCGAGTCTTCCTACTACTTATATAAATATCTTTGGTATGTCCGAGGGCGGTAGTGCAGGCAGCGGTGCGGGCGGCGGTTTCGTAGGAGACAGCGAAGGCGTCGGCGTTGTGAGCGTTTGAGGGCGGCAGAGCGGGCGTAGGCGGCGTAGAAGACGGCGGGTGCGTCGGCGTTGTAAGCGTCCGTGAGCGGACCTGGGAGTAGTAGGAAGACTCGATTGACGGGTCATGACCTCGACCTTAAAGTCAATGACCTTGACATTGCAGGTGTGACCTCTGAGGTCAATGAAATTTGCAAAGAATCCGTCACACCTGAAATGTCAAGGTCATTGACCTTAAGGTCAAGGTCATGACCCGCCCATCGAGTCTTTCTACTACATATATAAATATCTTTGGTATGTCCGAGGGCGGTGGTGCAGGCAGCGGTGCGGGCGGCGGTTTCGTAGGTGACGGCGAGGGCGTCGGCGTTGTAAGCGTTTGAGGGCGGCAGAGCGGGCGTAGGCGGCGTAGGAGACGGCGGGTGCGTCGGCGTTGTAAGCGTCCGTGAGCGGGCCTGGGAGTAGTAGGAAGACTCGATTGGCGGGTCATGACCTTGACATTAAGGTCAATGACCTTGACATTGTAAGTGTGACCTCTGAGGTCAATGAACTTTGCAGTTGCAAAGGTCAATGAACTTTGCAAAGAATCCGGGATCCAGTCATTCAACTCTCAGGTCACACCTGCAATGTCAAGGTCATTGACCTTTAGGTTAAGGTCATGACCCGCCCATCGAGTGTTCCTACAACTTATATAAATATCGTTGGAATGTCCAAAGGCGGCGGTGCGGGCGGCGTTGCTATCGTCGGCGTCGTAGGAGACGGCGAGGGCGTAGGCGTCGTAGAAGACGGCGGGTGCGTCGAGTTGTAAGCATCCGTGAGCGGGCCTGGAGACTAAGTCCGAGGGCGGACCTGGTAGAAGTAAGAAGACTCGATGGGCGGGTCATGACCTTGACCTTTAGGTCAATGACCTAGACATTGCAGTAGTGATCTCTGAGGTCAATGAACTTTGCAAAGAATCCGGGATCCGGTCATTCAACTTTCAGGTCACACCTGCAATGTCAAGGTCATTGATCTTGAGGTCAAGGTCATGACCTGCCCATCGAGTCTTCCTACTACTTATATAAATATCGTTGGTATATCCGAAGGCGGCGGTGCTGGCGGCGGCTTCGTTGGAGACGGCGAGGGCGTCGGCGTTGTGAGCGTTTGAGGGCGGCAGAGCGGGCGTAGGCGGCGTAGGAGACGGCGGGTACGTCGGCGTTTTAAGCGTCCGTGAGCGGGCCTGGGAGTAGTAGAAAGACTCGATTAGCGGGTCATGAACTTGACCTTAAGGTCAATGACCTTGACATTGCAGGTGTGACCTCTGAGGTCAATGAACTTTGCAGCTGCAAAGGTCAATGAACTTTGCAGCTGCAAAGGTCAATGAACTTTGCAAATAATCCGGGTTCCGGTCATTCAACTCTCAGGTCATACCTGCAATGTCGAGGTCATTGACCTTAAGGTCAAGGTCATGACCCGCCCATCGAGTTTTCCTACTATTTATATAAATATCGTTGGTATGTCCGAAGGCGGCGGTGCGGGCAGCGGTGCTGGCGTCGGCGTCGTAGGATCCGGCGAGGGCGAGGGCGTCGGCGTTGTAAGCGTTCGTGAGAGGGGCCTGGAAGTAATAGGAAGACTCGATGGGCGGGTCATGACCTTGACCTTAAGGTCAATGACCTTGACATTGCAAAGGTGACCTCTGAGGTCAATAAACTGCGAAGGTCAATGAACTTTGCAAAGAATCCGGGATCCGTTCATTCAACTCTCAGGTCACACCTCTGCAATGTGAAGTTCATTGACCTTAAGCTCTAGGTCATGACTCGCCCATCGAGTCTTCCTACTACTTATATAAATATCGTCGGCGTCGTAGGAGGCGGCGAGGGCGAGGGTATCGGCGTTGTGAGCATCCGTGTGCAAGCCTGGAGGTTATGTCCGAGGGCGGCGGTGCAAACGGCAGTGCGGGCGTCGGCGTCGTAAGAGACGGCGAGGGCGTCGGCGTTGTAAGCGTCCGAGGGCGGCGGAGCGGGCGTAGGCGTCGTAGATGACGGCGGGTGCGTCGGCGTTGTAAGCATTCGTGAGCGGGCCTGGAGGCTAAGTCCGAGGGCGGACCTGGGAGAAGTAGGAAGACTTGATGGTCGGGTAATGACCTTGACCTTAAGGTCAATGACCTTGACATTGTAGGTGTGACCTCTGAGGTCAATGAACTTTGCAGCTGCAAAGGTCAATGTACTTTGCAAAGAATCCGGGATCCGGTCATTCAACTCTCAGGTCACACCTGCAATGTCAAGGTCATTGACCTTAAGGTCAAGGTCATGACCCGCCCATCGAGTCTTCCTACTACTTATATAAATATCGTAGGTATATCCGAAGGCGGCGGTGCGAGCGGCGGTGCGGGCGGCGGTGCTGGCGGCGGCTTCGTAGGAGACGACGAGGGCGTCGGCGTTGTAAGCGTCCGTGAGCGGGCCTGGGAGTAGTAGGAAGGCTCGATTGGCGGGTCAAGACCTTGACCTGAAGGTCAGTGACCTTGACATTGCAGGTGTGACCTCTGAGGTCAATGAACTTTGCAGCTTCAAAGGTCAATGAACTTTGCAAAGAATCCGGGATCCGGTCATTCAACTCTCAGGTCACACCTGAAATGTCAAGGTCATTGACCTTAAGGTCAAGGTCATGACCCGCTCATCGAGTCTTCCTACTACTTATATAAATATCTTTGGTATGTCCGAGGGCGGTGGTGCAGGCGGCGGTGCGGGCGGCGGCTTTGTAGGAGACGGCAAAGGCGTCGGCGTTGTGAGCGTTTGAGGGCGGCAGAGCGGGCGTAGGCGGCGTAGGAGACGGCGGGTGCGTCGGCGTTGTAAGCGTCCGTGAGCGGGCCTGGGAGTAGTAGGAAGACTCGATTGACGGGTCATGACCTTGACCTTAAGGTCAATGACCTTGACATTGCAGGTGTGACCTCTGAGGTCAATGAACTTTGCAAAGAATCCGGGATCCGGTCATTCAACTCTCATGTCACACCTGAAATGTCAAGGTCTTTGACCTTAAGGTCAAGGTCATGACCCGCCCATCGAGTCTTCCTACAACATATATAAATATCTTTGGTATGTCCGAGGGCGGTGGTGTAGGCGGCGGTGCGGTAGGCGGCTTCGTAGGAAACGGCGAGGGCGTCGGCGTTGTTAGCGTCCGAGGGCGGCAGAGCGGGCGTAAGCGGCGTAGGAGACGGCGTGTGCGTTGGCGTTGTAAGCGTCCGTGAGCGGACCTGGGAGTAGTAGGAAGACTCGATTGACGGGTCATGACCTTGACCTTAAGGTCAATGACCTTGACATTGCAGGTGTAACCTCTGAGGTCAATGAACTTTGCAGCTGCAAAGGTCAATGAACTTTGCAAAGAATCCGGGATCCGGTCATTCAACTTTCATGTCACACCTGAAATGTCAAGGTCATTGATCTTAAGGTATATATATAAATATCTTTGGTATGTCCGAGGGCGGTGGTGAGGCGGCGGTGCGGGCGGCGGCTTCGTAGGAGACGGCGAGAGCGTCGGCGTTGTGAGCGTCCTAGGGCGGCAGAGCGGGCGTAAGCGGCGTAGGAGACGGCGGGTGCGTC
Source organism: Sialis fuliginosa (assembly GCA_961205875.1). Taxonomy (NCBI): domain Eukaryota; kingdom Metazoa; phylum Arthropoda; class Insecta; order Megaloptera; family Sialidae; genus Sialis; species Sialis fuliginosa. Next base: position 32,973,287 of record OY540812.1, read on the forward strand.
GGCGTTGTAAGCGTCCGTGAGCGGGCCTGGGAGTAGTAGGAAGACTCGATTGGCAGGTCATGACCTTGACATTAAGATCAATGACCTTGACATTGTGTGACCTCTGAGGTCAATGAACTTTGCAAAGAATCCGGGATCCGGTCATTCAACTCTCAGGTCACACCTGCAATATCAATGTCATTGACCCTTAGGTTAAGGTCATGACCCGCCCATCGAGTCTTCCTACTACTTATATAAATATCGTTGGAATGTCCGAGGGCGGCGGTGCGGGCGGCGTTGCTAACGTCGGCGTCGTAGGAGACGGCGAGGGCGTCGGCATTGTGAGCGTCCGAGGGCGGCGGAGCGGGCGTAGGCGTCGTAGAAGACGGCGGGTGCGTCGGCGTTGTAAGCGTCCGTGAGCGTGCCTGGGAGTAGTAGGAAGACTTAATGGTCGGGTAATGACCTTGACCTTTAGGTCAATGACCTTGACATTGCAGGTGTAACCTCTGAGGTCAATGAACTTTGCAGCTGCAAAGGTCAATGAACTTTGCAAAGAATCCGGGATCCGGTCATTCAACTCTCAGGTCACACCTGCAATGTCAAGGTCATTGACCTAAAGGTCAAGGTCATGACCCGCCCATCGAGTCTTCCTACGGACGCCCATCGAGTTTTTCTACTACTTATATAAATATCTTTGGTATGTCCAAAGGGGTGGTGCGGGCGGCGGCTTCGTAGGAGACGGCGAGGGCGTCGGCGTTGTGAGCGTTTGAGGGCGGCAGAGCGGGCGTAGGCGGCGTAGGAGACGGCGGGTACGTCGGCGTTTTAAGCGTCCGTGAGCGGGCCTGGGAGTAGTAGAAAGACTCGATAAGCGGGTCATGAACTTGACCTTAAGGTCAATGACCTTGACATTGCAGGTGTGACCTCTGAGGTCAATGAACTTTGCAGCTGCAAAGGACAATGAACTTTGCAAATAATCCGGTCACACCTGCAATGTCATGACCCGCCCATCGTGTCTTTCTACTACTTATATAAATATCTTTGGTATGTCCGAGGACGGCGGTGCAGGCGGCGGTGCGGGCGGCGGCTTCGTAGGTGACGGCGAGGGCGTCGGCGTTGTAAGCGTCTGAGGGCGGCAGAGCGGGCGTAGGCGTCGTAGGAGACGGTGGGTGCGTTGTAAGCGTCCGTGAGCGGGCCTGGGAGAAGTAGAAAGACTCGATGAGCGGGTCATGACCTTGACCTCAAGGTCAATGACCTTGACATTGCAGGTGTGACCTCTGAGGTAAATGAACTTTGCAAAGAATCCGGGATCTGTTCATTCAACTCTCAGGTCACACCTGCAATATCAAGGTCATTGACCTTAAGCTCTAGGTCATGACCCGCCCATCGAGTCTTCCTACTACTTATATAAATATCGTTGGTTTTTTCGAGGGCGGCGGAGCGGGCGTAAGCGTCGTAGAAGGCGGACCTGGGAGAAGTAGGAAGACTCGATGGGCGGGTCATGACCTTGACCTTTAGATCAATGACCTTGACATTGCAGGTGTGACTTCTGGGGTCAATGAACTTTGCAGCTGCAAAGGTCAATGAACTTTGCACAGAATCCGGGATCCGGTCATTCAACTCTCAGGTCACACCTGCAATGTCAAGGTCATTGACCTTATGGTCAAGGTCATGACCCGCCCATCGAGTCTTCCTACTACTTATATAAATTACTTTGGTATGTCCGAGGGCGGCGGTGCGGGCGGCGGTGCGGGTGGCGGTGCGGGCGTCGGCGTCGTAGGAGACGGCGAGGGCGTCGGCGTTATAGGAGACGGCGAGGGCGTCGGCGTTCTGAGCGTCCGCGAGCGTGCCTGGAGGTTATGTCCGAGGGCTACGTTGCGGGCGTCGGCGTCGTAAGAGACGGCGAGGATGTCGGTGTTGTGATCGTCCGTATGCGGGCCTGGAGGCTATGTCCGAGGGCGGCGGTGAGGGCGGCGGTGCGGGCGCTGGGGCGGGCGGCGTTGCGGGCGTCAGCATCGTAGGAGACGGCGAGGGCGTCGGCGTTGTGTGCGTCCGAGGGCGGACCTGAGGATTGCGTCTGAGGGCGGCGGTGCGGGCGTCGGTGTCGTGAGCGGGCCTGAAAGCTATGTCCGAGGGCGTCGGCGTCGTAGGAGACGGCGGGGGCGTCGGCGTTGTGAGCGTCCGTGAGCGGGCATGGAGGCTATGTCCGAGGGCGGCGGTGCGGGCGTCGGCGTTGTTGGAGACGGCGAGGGCGTCGGCGTTGTGAGCGTCTGTGAGCGGGCCTGGAGGCGCTGTCCGAGGGCGGACCTGGGGATTGCGTCCGAGGGCGGCGGTGCGGGCGTCGGCATCGTAGGAGGCGGTGGGTGCGTCGGCGTTGTAAGCGTCCGTGAGTGGGCCTGGGAGTAGTAGGAAGACTCGATGGGCGGGTCATGACCTTGACGGCGGGGGCGTCGGCGTTGCTGGGTTAGGGCGGTCGTAAGCAAGCCACTGTCCAGCACAGCGAATGACGTAAGAGCGCCATATGTTAACTCGGTAACTGCCGAAGGGTCGTGTATACTTAAAATTTGTACACAAAATGCATTTAAAGATACTTTTACGACTGTGTATTATGAGTGTCGTATCAACCAAATGAAGAAGACTGATGAAATACTAAGTAAATAAACTGCCCTGGTCAGCACAAGACTTTTTTATACATTATGATACAGAAAAAAATACATAAGTTAACATTTTCTGCTAAGAAATTGAATATAATTAACTACATTACATTAATTTTTGTTTTTGTTAATGTTCAAGATATATTTTAATTCTGTGATTTTATTTCAAACGTTTTAATTATAAATCTTTATAATAGTTTTTCTGTTTAAAAAAATGTTGTTTTGTCAATGGTTTCCTTATTTTTGATATTTCAACAGTTCAACACGTTTTATATATTTAATTGACAGTTGTATGAAAAAAATGCGTACCGTTAAAAAATTAAAGAAAATCGATTATTTCCTAAACAAAATTTTGGGGGAAAAATGAACAGAATATAAATTATAGATAAGAGCATTTTCTATAACTTTAATCTAAAACAATTTTAAAAATTGACTTCATTAAACATCCGTTTCCGGTTTAGTGATGATTTTAGAAATAGGAGGTGCATACCTAGAGTATACAAGAATCTTAAGTTTGAAATTTCATGTCAGCAAGTCTCACCGTTTTGGCTGTAGAGCGTTCACAGCACACACACACACACACACATAGGGGAAAACTAGATAATACGCTCCATTGTCCTAGTACTCATAGAAGCAAAGCTACCGCACCACTTATAACGCTCATGCTTCAGTTTAAAAAATATTTAAATAAATTGGTTTTTGGGGTTTTAACAATTTTACTAGAGGAAAATTAGCATTTTAAAGTGATGCATTCGGGAAGTTGGATTTTTTTAAATTTTCTCTTTATATGTTCGAAGATGAGTTGAAAATAAAAAATTTAGAAAAATTGGCCATGTGCGTCCCCAGAAAATTGCATAATTGTGCATTTTTGATACCTTTCGAGTGTATCGCTACACTGTTTTTGAAATATCTCCGGTTCTATAGGTCGTGGGGAAAAAAAAATTTAAAATACTTATAAGTTAATAGACTATAGAACTGCATAGGTAGTGTTACTTTTCAAATGCATCATAACCTCAAAAATAAAAAAATTGTTGAGAAACTTTTTTATCACTAATAATGCAATAATTAACGTAAAAATGTGGGGTTTTTAAGAAAATAATTGGAAATATGTAGATTTATGTTAGAAATATATGATAACATTTTCAAAAATAAAATTTGATTTTTACACCCACAATCGGCCATTTTTGAAATTTAATTTTGACATTTAATGAGAAAACATTGTAGGGTAAATTATATTTTTTTGATTGTAGACTTTTTTATGTACTTTCTTGTGAACATATGCCAAAATCTGTAGCACGAGTGAGGCATATTACCCAACGATTACATTACAAAACTCCCCACCGAACGTTTTAAAAAAATATTGTTTCTACCAATTTGTTTTGTTCCTAATTAGATAACCAGGTGCCATTTTGTTCTTGAAATACCGAAGTATATTTTTCTTTACAAAATACATTGAATTTATTTTTACTATGATTTAAAAAAAATTGGGGCGTATTACCTAGTTTTCCTTTAATGATACACAATGCATCTATTGGTTTCTTACTCAGGTTGTAAATTATTTGATTTTTCCATTAGGTGTTCGTAACTACCCCACTCTCCCCTATTATTATTCAGCAAGTATAGTCAAAGAGATCACAATACAGAAAGTATTGCAAAGAGAGTGTAGAATTGAATTTCCCTTACTTTGTTTATGTATATGGCATGCATAAATCTTAAAGACGTCGTTAAACCTCCATACTTATAATAGTTAATTATTGCGGGCTTTATACACACTCGGTACTAAATTCTAAATGACATATAACAAAGTAAATGTTCTGTGCAGTTAATTTACAAAAGTTACTTTGAATACTTGTGTATATATTGCACTGCTCGAAATGAACTTGGTGGTAATTAAGAGGTCTTTGTAGATTAAGAGTTAATACTTTTTTATATGTATAAAGTTTTTATTATTTGTTAATAGAATTTTATGAAATATAGTAATGATTATACAGGCTGATAAAAAAATACTTTTGTTCTATTGTCTCTACTTCGATAAGTGATTTCGGAAGTTTTTGACGTGCTGAAACCGAATCCGTTGCCGAAATTTCTCCATTACGTCAGTTCCAAAATGACGATTTGTGCAATGTTCAAGAATTTATTAACAAGTAGGTATTTTTGACATGAATAACGCCAGCCAGATACTGAGGAGGGGGGTATTTCATAAACTTGTTGTAACGTTTTCAGGGTGATCTAAAACCACTGAATAGTTCAGAATAAAAGTCCGACTGGGGTGAATTTGGTATCATTCTAACTGGGGTATTAGAATGTATCCATTAAATACTGAACCACCCCCGCGGAAATTCGGTACAGGCGAAGGAGGGCTAAGCGCGCAGCAATCATTTTGCACGCTAGTGTAAATTTAAAATCAATATAGCTTGACATTTAGAGCAGCTCTAACGCTGGTTTTGATCTCAAGTTATAGATCTCGATTACATCTACGAGGTACAAGTACAAATTAAAACTTTTAACCTATTAACATAATAATAAAAATAAAAAATAAATCATAATGTCGGCTAAAAGACTTGCAAAAACCAGTATTAAATATAAAAGACGCAAAACATTGGAAAGAGCGTCTTAGCAGTTATTGGAAAATGTACCATTACCAATAGATGAAGCGGCTTGGTCAACGACGGCGCAAACACATCATTAGTCTGAGTATTATCTTACCCTACTGCTGCAACCTTGGATTTGGATCGTATTCACGTCAATCCCTCGACTGTGCATGCCGATAAGTCACACACTTTTTTCTAAAGTTTGTGTTCACGGTAAGATACTATCTTTCTTCTTAAAAAGATTTTTTTTCTATTTACTGTACGATTTTTTTCACCGAAATATACTAGTTTGAAGATATTGTTATATTTAATGTAGTAAAATCCATTGTATCACTTGACTCTCTACTCTATTAATAAAAATATCATATTAGCCCAATCAAATTGTATTTGTTCTACATTGTTCTACAGAGTAATTTTTTTTATTTTAAATTGTTGGGGGGTGTGTTCTGAGTATTACATTAACTTGGCGCGGTCTATGACCTTGAGCGTTGTCCGCTATAAGCGCAAAAACTTTAAACGTAATTATCTCGTAAATCGTTCATCCCACGATAAAATTTATTACCACCTTTTTTGTTCAACAGACTTGAATCTACAAATTTGTTCACAGGTCTAACTGTCTATCATCAATTGGTAACGAGATATAATGCAAGGAAGTTAACAAAAAACGATTTTTTGCATTTATTTCGTAAAGAAGCGATTATATTAAAAAAACTTAAATGGCAATCTTTTAGAACTATCAATTTTCAATATTTTTTCTTACAACCATCATTTCAGAAAACCCATAGTTTGCCAGTTATAGCCCGCGAAACATTGCAAAAAAACGTTTTTTCGTTATATTTCAAAAACCATAATGCAACCTTCAAAATGTGTAATGAAAAATTCTATAAATGTTTTGTTTGAAAAAAAAATTTTTTTTTGTTAAAAAACAAAAAATAATAATTTCAAACAATAAAATTTTTTTTCTAACAAAACAAGTATAGAATTTTGCTATCTACACTTTTTTCATTACATATTTTGAAGGTTGCATTATGGTTTTTGAAATATAACGAAAAAATGTTTTTTTGCATTGCTTCGCGGGCTATAACTGACAAACCGTGAGTTTTCAGAAATAATGGCTGAAAGAAAAAATATTGCAAAATGATAGTTCTAAAAGATTACCATTTAAGTTTTTTTCAATATAATCACTTTTTACGAAATAAATGCATAAAATCATTTTTTATTAACTTCCTTGCTTTATATCTCGTTACCAATTAATGGAAGACAGTTAGACCTTTGAACAAATTTGTAGATTCAAGTCTGTTGAACAAAAAAGGTGGTAATAAATTTTATTGTGGGATGAACGATTTACGAGATAATTACGTTTAAAGTTTTCGCGCTTATGGCGGACAACGCTCAAGGTCATAGACCGCGCCAACTTAATGTTATACTCAGAACACACCCTCCAATAATTTAAAATAAAAAAAATGACTCTGTAGAACAATGTCTTACGAACTACTTTATTTTGATAATTTGATTGGACTATATCTTCAAACTAGCATATCTCGGTGAAAAAAAAATCGTATAGTAAAAAGTAAAAATTAGTACTATTTGTAGCCGTGAACTAAAACTTTAAAAAAAATCATCTACTTTGAAATAAATTCTTAAACATTGCCAAAATTATAATTTTTGGCATTTTAGGTTAGGTTATCTCAAAAACATGATGTGATGAAGTAATTTAGGCAACGGATTCGGTTTCAGCACGCTAAAACGCTCCAATATCACCTATTCAAGTAGACAATAAAATGATTTCGGCCTGTGTTATTTGTCTAAAATATTTGCATGAGTTTTATTTAATTCTATATAATAGAATATAGATTTTATAGATCATAGACTTTAATAGTTGGAATTTTGTATGAATAAGATTATTAGAAGTTGGTTGATAATGCTTGGAACGTAAAATATAATACAATGACTATAGTCTGTTTCATTTAAGATTGCAGTGGTGGGCAGGGATCAGACGGTACGATTTACACTATTCTCGCACTAGGCTAGCTCACAGAATAAACAATACTCCACGTTAAAAAACTGACAATTTTATATTCATTTATTTTCAATGTTTTTACATACACTCTAAAATTTTTAAGAAATAAAACTCAACTTTGTATTATGAATATTAGTTTTCTAATATCCTAATGTCGATAATATAGTAAAAATTTTTTAGAATAATTAATCTGACAATTTGAATTTAATTGCGTATTAATTACAATTGCGTCAGTGAAAATTGTGTTATTGTGAATCTTTCTGGCTTTTTGCCCAATCAGGAGTGCGTATTATGCTTCTTATGTTAGCTACCGCTGCAATCTTAAATGAAACAGACTATAGATAGTATACAGAAGACATGTCCAGTGTAAATTTGTTTTTATTTAAAAAAAATGGACATGCATGTCTACGGGGTTAAGAACCTGGTGCACCAGTCGTCGTCGACATGTTCAAATCACGTCAGACAGATGGCGTTGCTTGTAGCCGCCGCTAAGTGACAAATTGAATACATCACCGGAAACCGGAAGACGGCGCGAGCGCCTCCGACGCGGCTAACTAATGGCCGCACTACAAATACTTGTCACGGTGTTTAGCGGTGGTGCAGGTCTCTTTGTTCACAGCGCACAAAACGAAATTAATTTATACACGGTTTATTATTTATGGGGGCGTATTTGTCAACGATTACCTGAGAAGTATAAATAGCACTGTGTTGTTTGTACACGTTTGCTTTTTCTTTGCAATGCAAATTATGAGAGATGGTACTTCTTGATTATATGCAAACTTAATAAGTAATTTAATTTCCTCCATGTTCTAAGATTTATATTATTCTTTTTGATAATCTAGACATGCCTAAGTAATTGCATCAATTTGCCCATTATGATATTTTGATTATATCTAAGCTAACTGTCAAATGGCATTCCCTCTAAAACTGAATTAGTGAGAAATCACTAATTCCTAGTGAATATTCAATAATTGAAATAGTTAAAACGAATTAGTGACTATTCACTACCTAAATTAATGAACAGATAGGTACTTCTTAAGTTATGACAGAATCTGAAGTTTTTATTTATTTTTTGCCAAAAACTGGAGCAATAATTGGATAATAAGAAAAAATTAATAGAAAATCATCTCGCATGACAATAATCTCTTAATCATTCATAACCTATCTTCAATGTCAGTTATGAGTATGTCAATTGTCTAACTCTATTTTATGAAAGAAGCAAAATTAATGAAAAATGCAAACACACTAAAAATTATTTTTGAATAGATTTTTCAAGTTTTGTATAAGTAAACTAACTAACTGATTTATTGTTAATGATTTACTCAAAGCAGTTGATTTCAATACGTTGATAAATCGAAGTAGGAATAAATGCCGTAATGGCGCCACTTTCGATTCGAAATCACTATTATTTTAGTGAAATTTAAAGTAACTAATTCAATTAGTGAAATAACTACTTACTCAGTTTTAAAGTGTAAGTTAATTTAATAAGTTTTTTTGGCGTTTATTTCAAAATATATTTTAATATTTATCATCTACGAGGAATTACGAGATCAACCGTTAGAGGGATAATGATTACCTAACAACTTTAACACATCTATTTAAAATATGTAGTATATTATACCTACCACGAGTCAATAATGATAGCTATTATTACCGAGGAATAATTTTCGAACCGAGCCACGTAGCGGCGAGGGAATAAAATTTAGAGGTAATAATAGCCATTATTGCGAGTAGTATACTTTACTTTATCTACGACTATTTTAATTACTTACATTATAAAACACAATTGAATACAAGAAATGCAAGCTTCAACACAAGCATTTTTGACAGCTTAATGTTTATGTGTTTTGTTTCCATGGTATTATTTTAAAAAATATTTGAGAAATGTTGTGAATGGAGCACAAGAGGGAATAATGACCATAATCTCTCGTCATTATTCCCTTTGGGATTAATATATGGCATTATATAGTAAAAACTACGTATGTAATACATGTATTATATATAAGTCGTGGATAAAATATATTTTAGAACTGTAGAATCTTTAGAAACTTAATACATATGCGATAGATAATATTAAGTATCAATTTTAACAGAAATATATACCGAAAGTTTACCGATTTAGAAATACACGAGGGTGAAATCGCGGATAAATCATGTAGCAAATAAATACAGATATTATTATGTAAATAAATATGTTTTTTTAATACTAAAAACATTTATCGTCTAACGCAATTTTGTATATAAATTTATTCAGATAAAATACTTATAAAATATTTTAATTAAAGTTTAAACTCCCCCATCAGTCGTTAAGTTAAAAACGTAACATTTAAAAATAAATATACAAATCAGCTGGCCCGTCAGAACATCTTGAAAACAAATTATAATTAAGAAATGTATAAAGAAATATTTAAATTTCAAAACTAATTAGGAACACAAACTTATTTCACATTTTTATTAAAAAGAAAACTTCATATTCTCTGTGAGAAATATTAAAAATGTTTTTCAACCTAACATTTTAATGAGAGTGAATAAATAATGATGGGATGAAAAACAAGCTTGTGGTAATTTACTTGTATTTTACTCAACGTGTTATTACTCTTTTACTGCTTCAGGTTTTATTCCAATTATGTACTAAATGTTGTACACACGAGTATGTATAATATGGGTCTACATACATACATACATATGTGATTAAATCGTCAGTTAGGGTAAAATTTATAAGTACTGTTTTGAAATTAAATTAATATCAAAATATCGTTTGTGTAAAATTATGAATTCTGCGGTTATACTTATTCAATGTTTTATAACAATATTTTCTATATTATATACAGTAGGGTCTTTTTTACGCGGATTTGAAGTTACGCGGTGCAATTGTCATGCAAATGCAGGGATTCTCTGTTTCAGCGAGTGGGGTATCTAGATGGGGAATTTAAATGTTTTGTTATTAATAAACTGTAGAAAATTACACCAAATTTCGTTTTCGAGGGTTTTTGGAGTCTTTGATCCCATTTAATTTTTTTATCTGAACCCCCTTAGGGTTGAGGGTGAAATTTGGAATTTTATAAAAAAAAAGTACTTTTAACATTCAAGTGTGAAAATTCGTAATAGTTTAGCATGATTTTCAACTTCAAAAAAGGTATGTTTTATAAAATAAAAAAAATTAAATTCTAGATACTATAAAAATTAATAAACAGTAAAAGTTTTAAAAAATAGTAAAATAAAATCTTACCGTATTTTGTTGCAAATTTAATGAAAATTATTGCAAAAAAATAATTGAGATTTTTTCAACAGAAAGTAGTTATTTTGATACTTTAAAGACGCCATTTTGAATCTGACATATAGAATTTCATAATTCTGATGTCAGATTTAGATTCATCATCCTCAAAAATGGTAGTATACCAAATTTTGTCTAAATCCTTTAGAAATTATCAAAGTTATTTAAAAATGTGCATATATTATCCAATGCCAGTCAAGGGGTTAACAAAATTTTGCATCAGTTCACAAACGGTGGCGAGTTGTATTTTCAGAGAGTGACGATAATTCTAATAAAAATATATAAAAAAATACTATTACTTTTCAATAAAATTAACGCGGTTTTGGAAAATTATGGAATGTACCTATCCCCAATTTTAAAATGTAAGCAACGTATTTTTTAAGCGATTTTTTTATACATTATTTGCTGTGGAACGTATCTACCGCGTAAAAAGAGACCCTACAGTATACGATAAACATGTTTTCGTATGATTAGTATTTTAGGCTTAAGATTTACTTTTTATTCATCTTTATACTGTAATAAAACACAGCGCATTATTATTCCTAAATGATACAAACAAATACATATTAAACCGATCAGTTTTGTTAAGTTTTTTTTTTGCACCGGTCTGCAAACTAAACCGACGAACGAGTACCCCCCCCCCCCCTACACTCCCCCTAAGCCCATAATCTACATACGAATGTATGTAGTAAACGGTCCCACGAGTGCAACTGTAGGAATTCTTACAAGTTCTTGTTGGTTTTATTTACATACCCCATGCGGGGGCGAATCCAACCCCAATAAATTAAATACGGTAATTGAACAGCACGTTAAAATATACGTAAGTGTGTATGTGCTCGCGGGCGGAAGCACTAGATAGCACTAACTCTTGGGATTTCCCGCCTTCTTTTGAATACTTAGTAGTTGAAGGTATTTTTATAACATAAATGTTTTTTACGTATTCGAATACTTAATATAATTATCAAAATGGTAATTTCCAATTAATATTAGTGTATAAAATTAATGTTTCGTAAAACACGTCTAAACTTTTTTGTACCGACGAATTTTAATACTTTTAGTCTGTATAGTTGATATTTTTAAAAAGCTTTTATTAACTTGACCTGTATAGTATAGGAGCCAGCTGCAAAATCGGTGTAGATTTAACAACCGTCTGCCGTTGTGGTTTTTTTGAAGTACTCACTCAGACAAATCTCGGACGATAAGTCCGGTCCACCAGCTTGTAGGGATTTCCCACATGGAAATTTTTATAAGTTTAATATATAAATAAACATATATGTAAATATATAAAGAATTTATAAGCCACATAGGTCAAAATTGGCCGATTTTCATATAAGAGTCATATATATTTTTTATATGTTAAATATATAAGTCATTTTTATATATTTGTTATATGTTACATATATATAAATTATATGTATATATAAGTTAATTATATATTTTTTATATGTTGAATATATATAAAATTGAATATATGCCATTTATATATATTTGTTATATGTAACATATATTTATTGTATAAGTTAATTATATATTTCTTATATGTTAAATATATATAGGTACTATATATTTGTCATTTATATATTTTTTATATGTTTCATTTATATGTGTTTTATATGTTATATATAATATAAATATACGTCGTTTATATATTTTTTATATATTTATAATATAGATATAATAATACAATATATTGATATTTTAATAAATTACAATATTATTCTGGCTTAATCACCTTACAAAAATATATTATAATAAGTATATAAGTATTATATTTTATATATGCATAGTCTCTTAATATGAACAAAATTTTATTTTATTTTTTGTCCTTGATACTGACAGTTTTACATTAATTGCTTGTCCAAACCCAGAATCTCTCTATTGTGAGGGGAATTGACTCACACTGAACCTGGGGGTCAGTTCTGGAAAAAATAATCAAAATTAATATTATTCAGGATATTAAAGTTAATTTTTGTTTTTGAGGTTAAGTAATGATGATATCTATTCACCTTTTTTTCGATTATGTTTCCGTCATTGTTCAACTTGGCCAGTGGTAAAATACTTGAAATCTTGCTTTTTTATTTCTGTCAGTTTCTAATACTCTTCGATGAATTTCTTCCACTACACATTATTTTTTTCTATTTCTGGGAAAAAGCTTCTAGTTTCCTAAAAAGGTAATTATTTTTAATTAAAATTATTTATTTATTATGTTATTATTATTTATTATTATTATTATTTATTATGTTCATAAATGTTTTTCTTATTATTATCATTATTTGAAAAATCATCCTACAAAATTAATATAAATTATTAATTTTTAAATGATACTTTTTAGGAATCTTTAATCATAAATATATTTGTTTCGAATGAAATATATTATATACAAAATACACTTAAGTTCCCAGAAAAAATAAGCAAGATGTAGCATAGAAAAAGGTGATATTTTATTGCTGGATCCTAAAACATATACCTAAAAACATTTTATTGCAAGTGCTGCTAATTATATAGCGAGGTACTGTACATATGTATATAGGTTATATAGATATACGCTTAATAAAGTGATGAACCAAAACAAATACATTGTGTACTGTGCATTTATTGTACACATCTATTATTCTATTGAATCTATTAAATAGATAACACATTTAAGTAGTACTTTACATAATATACCTTTCTATAAATATGGAACTGTTAAAATAAAACTATTTTATTTCCACTGAATAGTTTGAACATTAAAATAGTTACGACAGAGTGTTTAATATTATCATGGCTGCCTATTACTTAAAATGTTCATAAGTGTTTTAAAGAAAAAATGTGTCCATAAATTAAAAATAATATTGGATATTTATTAAAAAGTACATATGACACTTACCTTTTGTGGTTCGTTATGCCATGATGTATTCTTATTTTAAACAATATCAATTTTTATTGTCTTTACACATTACAATGTCTACCGTGTAGTTCACTTGACGTTTAACAACTGGTCATGTTATTGTCTAATGTATTGTCTATATGTATATACGTATAAGCCTTTAAGTAAATTGTATTGTCGCAAAACTTACAAAATAATACAACTAAAGTTTCATTAATTATTTATTTATGTTGAATAATGATCCAAAGAAAATATATTATTGTCTATTTTAATGAGTATCATATGAAAACTAGAATATATAGTACTTAATTTGACTAGCGGAGTCGGCGCAATCATATGTGCTAGAACGCGATACTGTCTGCCATACGATTAAAGTAGTAGAAAAAATTCTACAAAATTAAATACATAGACATGTATGTGAAGCAATTATCAACACATACAATAATCATTAAAAATAAAAAATAATAACTTTGAATTGTTACTACTAATGTTTCTAAATCTAGCATCATGTATTAAAATTTAAACCGTAAACACGGTTTATATTAATTTTTTTCAGAGACAATGAATAATTGAACAAATATTTTTTATATAAAAAAATTGTATTTTTGTTTTATAATTTTTTTATAAATAAACTGCCCTGGTCGGCACAAGACTTTTTTATACATCATGATACAGAAAAAATTACATAAGTTAACACTTACTGCTAAGAAATTGAATATAATTAACTACATTATATTAATTGTTGTTTTTGTTGATGTTCGAGATATATTTTAATTCTATTCTGTGATTTTATTTCAAACGTTTTTATTATAAATCATTATAATAGTTTACCTGTTTAAAAAACGTTGTTTTGTCAATGGTTTCTTATTTGTTTGATATTTCAACAGTTCAACACGTTTTATATATTTAATTGACAGTTGTAAGATAAAATGCTTTTAATTTCATAGGTAACTAGATTATTCAAACATATTAATAAAATTAATTTTAAATAAAAACTAAAATAATTATTTTTTGGTCAATTCAAAAAAGATACAAAAAAGAATAGAACATAAACTATAGATAATAATATTCTATATCACTTTATTTATACAATACATTTCATGTATGTATAAAAAAGTAAAAAACATATTACTGAAATATATAAGTAATTTATATTTATTTTATATAAGAAATATAAGTAATACCTATATAAAATATATATGTATTGTATATATGTAGTATAATGTAGAATATATATATTTTTTATAAGTATTTTATATAAAAAATATATATGTATTGTTTATATGTCGTATATATGTAGAATATATACATTTTATATAAATAATTTATATATTTTTCAAAAGTATTTTATATAAAACATATATGTATTGTTTATATGTGGTATATATGTAGAACATATATATTTTATATAAAGAATTTGTATATTTTTTATAATTATTTTATAAAAAACATATTCCTGAAACATATAAGTAATTTATATTCTTAACTTATATTTACTTTATATAAAAAATATAAGTTAAATATATAAGACATATATGTATTGTGAGTAAGTAGAACATATATATTTTATATAAAGAATATATATATTTTTTATATGTTTTTTATAATTATTTTATAAATTACATATAATTTTCAAAACTTATATGTTATATATAAGTTAAAACTTATAAAAATTTCCATGTGGGTTAATAGATAGGGCCCACGAAAAAAACGCACAAAAAATCACGTAACAACCGTTTAAATGAGACGGTTGCTTATAGTAGACCCCAATTAAAGATGTTTTGGATATACGGCAGAAATTTTTGCGTAGGGGTTTAATTACAGGGGCCTCTCAAAATTTCGACCCAAAAAAATCAGATAACCTGGTGCAAAATGTTTATTTGGACGTATACTTACATAAAAACATAATGGCAGAATTTTTTATGTAGGGACTTCGGTGCTATAAGGCCTACAAATGGCCAGAAATGGGCCCCAATCTTAAAAATGCTGTAAAATCTAAAATACAGAATGAAAATTTCTGCCGTGCGGTGTATGCCTTTGTTATGAACTATAAAATAGATATATACCCATGGCAGAAATTTTTATTCATGCAGTTCCCCTTCCAGTTCCTCCAAAAGGTAAATTTGGATTAGTAGTAAAATGCACTAAAAGAATCATAACAAATAGGCCTATAGAGGCTTATAAACTTATAAAATGATAATATATTATTGTATGTAATGTTAGAAACCCCCCCCCCCCCCCACTCCCCCCCCCCTCATCACCAAGGGAAAATTTGGGTTAGTTCGCTAAAAAATCATTACAATTAGGTGTATAATGGCTTATGAACTTTTAAAATGATAATATATTATTGTATGAGGGGGGGCACGGGGGGTGTCTAACATTAAATACAATAATATATTATCATTTTATAAGTTTATAAGCCTCTATAGGCCTATTTGTTATGATTCTTTTAGTGCATTTTACTACTAATCCAAATTTATCTTTTGGGGGAACTGCATGAATAAAAATTTCTGCCATGGGTATATATCTATTTTATAGTTCATAACAAAGGCATACACCGCACAGCAGAAATTTTCATTCTGTATTTTAGATTTTACAGCATTTTTAAGATTGGGGCCCAATTCTGGCCATTTGTAGGCCTTATAGCACCGAAGTCCCTACATAAAAAATTCTGCCATTATGTTTTTATGTAAGTATACGTCCAAATAAACATTTTGCACCAGGTCTGGTCCGGTTGTTATCTGATTTTTTGGGTCGAAATTTTGAGAGGCCCCTGTAATTAAACCCCTACGCAAAAATTTCTGCCGTATATCCAAAACATCTTTAATTGGGGTCTACTATAAGCAACCGTCTCATTTAAACGGTTGTTACGTGATTTTTTGTGCGTTTTTTTCGTGGGTCCTATCTATTAAATCCCTATAAGCTGGTGGACCGGACTTATCGTCCGAGATTTGTCTGAGTGAGTACTTCAAAAAAAACACAACGGCAGACGGTACACCGATTTTGCAGCTGGCTCCTATACTAGTAGGTAACAATGTAAAACCAATCTTACAACTCACTTTTCATCCACTTCTAATTATCGTATCGATTTGAAATTTTGTACACATATATAAGTTCGGTGACAATGCAATATAGTATATCTAATATTGTTCTAAATCAAATGAAAGAGTTTGACAAGTAGAATATATATGTGACGTCATTATAAACCCAATATAGTGTGCGCCCCAAGATAGAAAATTATATTTTTCTTCACAACCCCCTTGATATGGGTACCAAATGAAAGGGTTTGACGAGCTTTACCTGTTAAGTTAGTTGGTCATTAACTAAAAATTTGGAAATAAAAATTAATAAAAAATGTTTTTTTTGTTAAAAATGCATTAAAAATTACAAAATAAATTTTCAACAATCACAAAATTATCAGGTTTGGATGACCAAAACTAAAAAGAGCGTGGGGCGCTCATGGGGAAAGAAGAAATTAATTATGACTTTCAGAAAGAGAATCAACATTTTTATTATAATTCCCCGTGATCAACCTTCCTGAGCAGAAATTTGTTAAGTCCGGGTCGGATCCGGCCAGCCCTAAATCTGATCCGAACCGGATCCAAAATGTAACGCCTGTTCGCATCCGTACAGGATCAGTTTTTCCTGATCTGGACCTTATCATGACTAGGGTTGGCCGGATCCGACTCTGAACTGATTAATCAAATCCGGGCAGTTCTATTCGTGAGGTTACTAAATTAAAAAAAACATCGGGGGGGGGAGTCCCGATCAATCAGGTCTATGTAATTTTTTCCACTGTTATATCAAGCATGGAATGCCTTAATATGATCAAAATCAGGCAACCTTATCAGGCCCGGATAAGTTAAAACATGGAATACCTTAATACAGTTAATCGTATCAGGGCTGGATGAGTTAAGACATATAATGCCTTAAGAGGGTTGAAATACAATTCTCCTTATCCGAACCTGATCGGGAATGCCCTAATAGGTCATTCCTTATCAGAACCTGATCAGGTTCACATCTGAATGCCTGAATAGGACTTTCCGTAATAGAGCCTGATCCGGCCCTGACTGTATTCCGGCTTGCCGTAACAAATTTCTGCTCGTGTTAGTTAAAACCGTGGTAAACTTGTTGCTCACCACTGTGGTAAATAAATAATCGAATATAAATGATATATCAAGGTAATTAAGGCAGTATTGCGGTGTGACGACTTAAAATTTTCGATTTTTTTACATATTTTGAATGTAAAATATATCGAGAGTAGGTATACTGTGAAAATTGTAAATCAATGTATTTACGAAGTTATATACATATAGAAGAGAACGAGTGTTAGTGTAAGTATATGTTTCTAAGAATAAAAAATTTATGACTAAATCTTTAAACGCGTTTTTCTCGAAATCACTTTTTCGGTTGGTGGGAAGTCGAAACGAAATTCTATTCAACCAATCGGGCTATAATTTTAACAAGTTATTCTACACACTAATAGTTATACTATTACCTAAAATGATTTATTTTTATTCATAATTTCTTTTTTTTCTCGTTTTTCAACAAAAAAACACTCTTTTTCAAACTTTTTTCACAAGTCTGCCATTTTGTTTTTATTAATATAAATGTTTAATTCTAGGTAGTTCGATAGAGACAAGTCTATAAAGTACAAATATATTTGATTTTTTTGTTTCAAATCACTACAAGTACCGATGTGCTTCCCATCACCCACCCAACTTTATTTCAAGGAGTCCACTTTGACTCCAAAGTATTATGAAATTTACTGAAAAATGTTTTTTGATATAATTTAAGATTCAAATAAAAACATTAAAAGACTGAAAATATTATACATATATATAATTAAAATTCTGGCGTCACATCACAATACCACCTTAACGACAGCATCAGTAAATGATTATATTCAAAATATTAACCAATTCATTGAGTGCCTAAATTAAATATGAGTTTATTTCAAATACATTTCCTAAAATATTCTTACAAATATTGCTTCAATACCCTATACATACAATTTGAACAATAATGTTTAATATTTATTTGTTATGAATAAAATTAAATCAGTTATTATTTTTGCGCTTGAGAGAATACATTCCATGAATTATGAAATTAAAATTTACGAAGCAACATCATCAATAAATTTAAATTCATTACAATTTCTTATGATTCCAATTATAAAATATGAAAGTACAAGATCGTTTGGAATTTCAATTTTCTGAACAGTTGAAGTAGATATTATCTACCTGTCGTAGAAAAACAATTAAAAATAATTAATTTTCACCACTTATTTTTTTCACGGAAGTTTTTTTTTTTAATTCTCAATTTATTTGATTTGTTGAATTTTAAAACCCGTTATAATTATGGCAATTTTGGAAAAGGTCTCGAATTTAATATTGTTGAAATCATTTAAATATCGATTTAGGAAATACATTTTCTGTCGAAAGGAAATTAACTGTACCTTCGACTCACAATCCGTGTATACGACTAAACGTCAACAAAGATGATTTTTGATGTAACGTATTAAAGGGATATCAAACTGAGAAAGGGTTATGACAATCAACTATGTATGTAGGTTGCGAATAATTTTCAGCGCTGGATTTAACATTTTGGTGCCCTAGTTTTTCTATGTTTGTTGTTTGTTCTTAAATTTTCAAATAAAATTATTGCATTGAATTTTTTTTTATAACAAATATAAATGCATTTATAATGACGAGAACTTTTTGATTGACTAGTAACATGCTATTTTTTCCATAAAATATCTGTTATATTGGTTCACGAAATATAAGTGATTTTTCGAAAAGTATCTTTGTTTTCTTTGTATATTTGTTATCTTTTGTATTTTTGGTTTTTATAGACAAACTAGCTGACCTGGCACACGTTTTTCTACCCAAAATTATTTTGTTTAAAAGTCAGACCATAAATACACATTTTCGTAAATATCTCGACTCTAACCCCACCTACCGGGTCCTTTTTTTGTAAAAATATTTATTTCCTAGTAACTAACATATATGAGCCAAATCGGACCATATATAAACCTTTTCGTAACTATCTAGACCCCAGCGCCACCTACCGAGACCAAAAAATCTATAAACTTATCAGAGCACGAACATATGGTGTGAATATAGCTTCGATACTTCCAGTGGTTTAGGTCTGATGAGATCACACAAATACGCATCAACAATTTTATATATTAAGATATACACTTATACAGTCAGTATGGTAAATCGATACACACACACAGCTATTACCAGACATACATATATATTACATAGGTATTTCTTATTTGATATTGTCAATAGTTAAAGAAATCGCTTAGATTTGAAAACCAAGACTTTTCAAAACATGGCTATTTTTGGCAACGTAGTCAGGGAAATATTGCTGTCACAAAATTTTCTTAATTATCTTAAATATAAGATTATTTTAACATTTGGTATTTCAAATACAATAAACATTCCATGAAAAATAATTCATATGAAAAAAAGTAATTTGTTATTTGAAATTTTAAATAACAAAAGAAACAGTAACAAAATATTTAAAATTTTAATTTTGTCAACATTTATATTAAGTTTTCTTTTATTTGATGAATTATAATGTTTACAATTATTTTCGTTTAAATTGTTGAGTTTTCATATTTTTTTTGTATTTATTTGAACGAGCAAAATCGTATTAAATATTAAATCCTCTTATTGTCAACAGAAAATATTTATTGTACTCTATTATAGTATAAAAGCGGACTTATTGTAGGTGGAGTCAAAGTGATTAACCTCAATTTTGATTGCCTGTTATTAAAGTAAAAACAAAATTTTATTTTATTTTATTTTGGTAGGTGTATTTATATTTTTGGAATTTATTCAAAATGGAATACCTATTATTTATCATTTTTACCAGCGAAAATAATATTCTTCAAACCTCAATTTTGATTGCCTATTATTAAAGTGAAAACAAATTTTTTTATTTGTTTTATTTTGGTGACTATCTATATTTTTGGAATTTATTCAAAATTGAATACCTATTTTTATTATTTTATCAGCGAAAATAATATTCTTAAAATCTAGTTTCAGCAATAAAACTTGAACAGCAATCGTAATAATCAAGCAGCGTATTAATTAAACTGTATAGTAATAATCAAAATAAAATTAATGTATAATTAAATATCGGTATGATGAACCATACAAGACTTTAATACCTTTTTAAATAATTTTTAATATATGAAAAATTTCAATGGGATTTGTCAGAAATAAAACTCACCTTTCTATTATAAATATTAATTTTCTAATGACCTAATGTCAAAAACATAATACACATTCGTAGAAAAAATAATTTGACATTTTGAATTTAGTTGCATTTGTTTCCAAATTCCAAAGCAACATTAATCTATACAGTTCACGATGAAAGGAACAAATTCGTTTAAAATTCAGGTAATTATTTTGTGGAAAAACGCTCGGACCCGTCGATTAGTATTTTTAGTTGCGGATTTTTTGACATAAGAAAATTGTATACAGGATGTCTTAGGAAAAACATATGACGTCATCATTGATTTTTTTAAAAGGAACACCCTATATATTATACCATTTTTGAATTGCGCGATAAATTTTGAATACTTTTTGTACAGCATATCATATCTCTAAAATCAGTGGTTTTCGGAATAATGACGTTTGAAAATTGGCATTTTGAAATACACACAAGTCAAATAAAATGTTTAAATTGAAAAAATAAACTTTGAACATTTTTTTAAAAGCCAACAAAAACATCCTGGTATTGCAAAAAAAAAGAAAAAAAGAAAAAAAAGGAAAAAAAAAGTTCAATGTTTTTTCTTTAATTTTTTTTTCTTTTTTTCTTCTTTTTGCAATACCAGGATGTTTTTTTTGGCTTTTAAAAAAATGTTCAAAGTTTATTTTTTCAATTTAAACTTTTTATTTGACTTGTGTGTATTTCAAAATGTCAATTTTCAAACGTCATTATTCCGAAAACCATTGATTTTAGAGATATGATATGCTGTACAAAAAGTGTTCAGAATTTATCGCGCAATTCAAAAATGGTATAATATATAGGGTGTTCCATTTAAAAAAATCAATGATGACTGCATATGTTTTTTCTGAGACACCCTGTATACAATTTTCTTATGTCAAAAAATCCGAAACTAAAAATACTAATCGACGGGTCCGAGCGTTTTTGCACAAAATAATTACCTGAATTTTAAACGAATTTGTTCATTTCATCGTGAACGCACTGTATATATAAAAATGAATGTTCGTTTGTGTGTGACTTATAGACTCCGGAATTACTGAACCGATTTCAATGTGGTTTTGACCAATAGTTAGATCATTTTTACGAGCAGTATCGTGGCTAATAATATTTTATGAATATCTAAAATTTAACATCAAAAGATGATAAAGAATCTTTTGCACAGCGTCTTTTGTTTCTATGATGTCAGAGCATAGAACTGTCATTTATATAAAAACACAGTAGCCATGGAATATAAGATGCTGAAAACAATTACTATATGTGAATGTCAGTTTGAATCACGAGACCTACAAATATATATCTTTCCACCATGAGTTTGAAAGAAAAAATATGCATTTTACAATATAAAAAACGGATTTTTATAAATTACAATAAAGAACTTCAAAGAAAGGTAACCTATTTATTTATTTTTGATTTTCATACAAATTCTAAGATAAGACCTGGTGTTTCCTGGGAGAAAATATAATTTTACACGATTTTTTCAATAACTACTGAATGGATTTTATTCCGGTTTTAACTAATGGATAGGTTAATTAAGTTTAGGTGTATAATTTGTGAATATTTTGGGTAAATTTCATGAAGCTGGAAAAAACAATTCGTGGTGAACCGTGTGTTGTTAGCATGTTGGGTGGGCATGTTGGGTGAGCATGTCGGGTGGGCATGATTACTTTATGTTTAATTAAATTAATATCCCCGGGTAACACCGGGCCAATGCGCTAGTAATATAATAATATTATCTTAAACGTGTCATACTGTTTTATAGCACCTTGTATATTTGAAAATAATTTATTTTTATGCGCATTTACCCACAGTTTACATTTGCATTAGAAAGATTTTTTTATCTGTTATAGTGTACGAGCTATCAAATCTTCCACGCACTATTGCCCCACCTTGTATATACCGGGTGTTGCAGACCACCCGTCCACTATATTTTACGTCCAAACTATTGAAGATAGAGTTTTTTGATAAAATATTTACTGTATTTATTGATCCTAAAAAAATTCAGGAAAATATTTTTAAACCCCTAAAACCCCTCCTTGTGGGGTAGTTTGAGGGGTACATGCCCGTTTCTCACAAAATCAAATGGAACGGTATATCCAAAAGTACATAATTTTAAAGATCATAAAAAAGTAAGAAACTTTTGTAAAAAAAATTTTCATTCATTCAATTGTTTAGAAAATATGGCGATTTGTTCCCAAATTTTAGGGTTTTACTATAAGTGCTCTAGTTTCGTTAAGTATTAATGAAATTTTATTTTTTATTTTTCTTTCAAAAGTAGAAATAATGAACTTTCTAATGATGTCTGATTATTTGAGATTTGGATAATTTTAAGTGTCTTACGCAGTATATCAAAAATGCAAAAGTTCAATTGGGGATAATTAAAAAATTTTCAATGGAATGATATATCAATTAGTACTTTATCTTAAAAAATATATTTCAATTAACAACTTTTGTAAACAAAATTTTAAATTTTATTAAAAAAAAATTATATATACTCGTAATATATTATATAAATTTTTTAATTATCCCCAATTGAACTTTTGCATTTTTGATATGTTGCGTAGGTATGACACTAAATTATCCAAATCTCAAATAGTCAGACATCATTTAGAAAATTTATTATTTCTACTTTTTAAAGAAAAATAAAAAATCGAAATCACTATTCCTTTAGTGAAATTAAATGTGACCAATTAAATTAGTGAAATAACTAATAATTAATTTTTAGAGAGTATAGGTGAATTTTGAATAATATAATAACTTAAAAAAGGCTATAAAGTACCGTAGCTCTTCTTGCCAGTATCATCGAAGCAATCAAGTATTATTTACATTGAATTTGAATAATCGGACGCTGATACCAGTACGCACACATTTATCTGGATTTCATCGGCCACCGTTTTTTTGGCACACCGGGCGTGTTATCGCATTATCCTTTGTTCGAGGTGCGATTAATTTTACTTGATTCGTTTTATAGCAGGAGATTAAGTATTAGTACGAGAAACGAACAATGATGTTGAAGACGGCAGCCTTTTTTTGGTTGTTATAATAGAAGAAGCGGAACGGGAGTAGTTTTCATGCGTTTACGTTCTGTTATCAATCATTCCGGTTTGTTTTATACGAATCTGACGTTCATGTTGAATTCCTGTGATTTTAAATGACTTTAATCGGTATAATTATTATGTTTGTTTTTATAAAATGAATCACTTTACTTTTATTATTATTGAATATTTGTCATGTTGAATTTATGTCTTCTACAATGAATTAATAATGATAAAAATCTAGATCTCTTAACATGATAATAATACACATTATGACATACAAACACACAGATCTATAACTATCAATATCTAATAATGTCTAAATAATGAACGGCAATTAAATACATGTCAGTTATGTACATTTATTTATCTTTACTTACTATTCTTACTATTCTAAATGATAATAATCTATAATTAATTACACGAAGCGAGGTGACAATAAAACAAAGTTGAAAATATTTTGTTAGCACTCTTGATGAAAGTAAAGTGAGGAATAATTAATACCTACCTATATATAAAAACTAGTTGGGCCTGAGCGGCTTCACTCGCGTGGAATACGGAATTATTGTTTAGGATTTAAAAAATATATAGTTGATTAAGTACAAACACGATTAATTATTATTGTAATAAAAACCAAACAACACTTAAATTACCTACCTAACAAAAACGAATCAGAACAAAAAGTACAAATAATTTTTGTTCTATTTAAATTTAAAAGTTAATTATTGAAAACAAAATAAACAATTGACAATTAAATGAATACCGGCCTGTGATCATTCCATCTGCCCTGCGTCTAGTTGACACGGTCCCTCCTTCCCGCACGCCGCGACACGGGTCGCCATCGCGCGAATAATATGTTCCCGTATGTATATTTCGATATTTTTTAAATTATACGACCAAATTGGATGCTGTAAAGGGCAAATTATATCTATGTACATTAAGTACTTATGACGATGAAATAATTTATTTCGATAAGAATTAATGTTTTGCAAGTCATAAGTCTACGTAAACAAACCCCAAATATTTTTAATTTTATTTGTAAGATAAAAGTAGTCTTGTGGCTTAAATATAAAAGTTAGATAAATGGTGTCCTGACTTTATTGTAGATCTTTTGATTCTACACAATTCTTTAATACATTATTTTGTTCAATATTGAACGGTTTAGGCGCGTATTGCAAAATAGCGCGCCGACAGCAAAATTTTTTCTGACTTGATTTACTATTATCGTCACTACTTAGTTGTTATGTTACCTAATGTAACAAAATATAGCCTATAACCTGACCAGAGAATGTACCTATGAATTAAAAAAGAAACCACGTAATTCTGATATGTGGTTCTCGAGTGATAAACGCACTAACGGACAGACATACAGACAGAGAGAGAGACGTTGAGCTTTATATACAGGATGATTTACAACTAGTGTAAAAAAACAGTAGATCAAGGATGTAATTTTAAGTAAAAAACCTTATGTGAACCTAGTCCGGAAATTCTTCCTGAGGGAGCTACAGTCTTTTACCCAAAATTAGTGTTTATTTAATATCTAGAGAACCCATTGTGCTACAGTAATGAAATTTGATACAGAGTATGATATTAATAAGTGTTATTGATTTTCAGTATCAAATAATAATAATTTAGATCAGGGGTGTATGGGGCCAAAGGGCCCGCTGATTTTTATCAAGTATTTTTATAATATTTTTATAATTATTTGATACTGGAAATCAATAACACTTATTAATATCAATCTCTGTATCAAATTTCATTACAATGGGTTCTCTAGATATTAAATAAACACTAATTTTGGGTAAAAGACTGTAGCTCCCTCAGGAAGAATTTTCGGACATAGGTTCACTTAAGGTTTTTTGTTTAAAATTAAATCCTCGATTTACTGTAAAATTTTTTTACACTAGTTGTAAATCACCTGTATATTAAGGATGAACTATCAGATAACTTTTCAATTTTACCACCAGAGTGCATCCACGTGGGCTATGTTAGATTGTTCTGAGTAAAGTGTGCGAGAGAGAGAGAAAGCTATTCCCGTCTCATTTCATTAGATCGGTATTGTGATGGAAGGGGTCCCCGTATGTTCGAATTCCGAGAATTTTCGGTCTCGTAGCTTAGAACTTATAGCAGTTATACTGTATAATATACCTAATTTTAATAACTCTATTTAGATACCAAAAAAAGGTTATCTTAAAAAGTAATGTTAATCGCTCTTATTATTGAATGACCCCAAACTAATTTACGCATAAGTATCACAAAAGTCAATATGCACGGTAGGTATAAGTACCTACATAGTGTTAGTAAAGCTAGTATATAAGGTGAAGTAACTTAATGATATGCGCTCATTAGTGCAGACGGCGACCGTTAGAGGCGCCGCGTGTCACCGGCAGTGGCGCTAGCGGGAAGTTTAATTTAATTTATAGCGCGCTAATGGACGCCGGAGTGGTTCTGTCGTATGCTTACGTAATCACTTGATTTTTGTCTTTCTGTGTATGTGTGTGCGCGCGCGTGTGTTTGTGTGTATACTTGTGCGTGTGATTCTTGTTATGTAATGTACTATGGGTACTGACACATACATAGATGCACGCACACCTATTAATTGTTGCTTTTATATGATTATTTTAGTTTTACTTTCTTATACCCATGTACGTATATGAAATATAGATAATAGCAGGACTTCGAACCGGAACTGAACCGAAAACCGAAAAATATCGGTTTTTATGGTTCAGTACATGTAAAAATATGCACGTTAACATGATCTTGTTTCCCACTTCAATTGTCGTTCGGACTATCATACAAGTAAATAAAATATTCTAAATTATGGTAGACATTTTTTTTTAATACAAATATTTTTTTTGTTTTAATTAATCACCCGGAGCTGAACCGAAAACTGAAAAAACCGGAAAAACCGTTAACGAAACGAAAAAAATAACGGTTCGAAGCCCTGCATAATAGTACCTATGTATATAAGTAAGTATTGTTAAGGCGATTTTTTTCGAAATCCGGATTTTGATGGAATTATCCATTTTGACCTTCCCTGAATCAATTCTGACTATTTTCGCCATGATCTCTGTGTGTCTGTCGGCCACTCAGGTTGTTTGTAGACGCTGTAACTTAAATACGACAAATCGTAGAAGGGTGAAATTTTATATTTAAGATAAATTTTTGTCTGGGAAGAAAACGTTATATTTTTGAAAACGATCTTTTAATCGGATATGGATGTTTACCTACGTTGATTTTTGAATTTTTCGAATTACTTTGAAACAGTACGAATTAGAGAAAAATCGTCCTATTAAAAATTATAGGAAATATTATTATCTATTATTTATGTCCTATTCATTTTTTCGAAATTTTTTTTTATTATAATTCAAATGGTTCATAACAGAGAAGAAATATCTGCCATGAGTGTCATGGGACTTTCTTATACGTATTACAGTGAATGAACTGTGTGCTTGTTTGCCATAGATACCATGGGACTTTCTTATACGTAATACTGAGAGTGAATAGTGTGAGTGATTCTAAATAATTATAATATTTAAAAAAATTCTGTCTGACGAGTATAAATGTTGGAAACAAATGTATGGGGAATAAATTATAGATAATAACATACTCGACATTTTTTATCTGAAACATTTTTTTTATTTCAAAAATAATTCGAAAATTCAAAAATTGACAAGAGTAAACATTCGTTTAATTTAATATATAATGTAGAGAATAATATTATCTATAGTTTATGTCCCATTCATTTTATTCTATCTTTTATTAGTTTAAAACTCAAAAATATGTTTTAATAAAATAAGAATCACGTACACTGTTCACTGTCAGGATTACGTATAAGAAAGTCCTGTGGCTCCCAATATATATTTTTATTTTACTTTCTTATACTGCAATAGTATTGTGATTATAATTTTTTTTTTAAATCGATATTAAGGTACTGGCACCAGTCTTGAACATCACCCCAGTAGTGAACATTTTAAAATTAAATATACTTAATTAGAAATATTTGTTGATATTTAATTACTCATATTACTGGATATTAATCTACATGGATTTATCTGTCTTACAACGTGATGTGATGACAATTGATCATTTTGTTTAAAAATAGTGGTAAAATAATCATCGCGGTTCATCAGACTATCAAGAAAAGTGTATTTTCTTATGTAGAAGTGAAGTGAGTACATTTAACACCTATATGGAAACATGTTTTTTATAACGTTTAGAGAAACATACGGTCAATTTGACCGTTATATGTTTTTTGATATTTTTTTCAAATTTTCGTTTGTTTAAGTTAATGTAATGGTAGAAAAATAAAGTTAGAATATTTAAATAAACAAAACTGTTTATTGAGAACAATTTTATTAATTTTAACATGTTTTTAGCAAATAAAAAAAATACTTATGAAACCAAAACTTCGCTTACACACACTTTTTGAATGTTCTGGTTTATACACATTCTTCAGCACAGTCAGTGCAGACTCTTCTTTGACACTGGCCACAAATTGCTAGGCTACACTTTATACATTTATGCTGAGTTTTTCGGTCACTTCCGGGTGGGCATTTCTCACAAGTTTTCCTTTTCGGAAGACGATCATCAGGCAAATTTTCAACCAGTGGAACATTGATTCCCAGTATTTTATTGATTTCCAGCTTTAGGTCTCGTGGAAGGTTAGCGATGGTAATTCTCTTTCGTAGATGGGGAGCAATCAATTCCTTTCCAAGGCTCTTGATAAAATCAGAGCGTTGCATCATTGCTGATCCTTTGTAACTCATGAACACTATGAATGAATTGACACTGCAAACATTTATGAGTCTGTAGAAAACCGCTAAGGGCCACCTCCTAGTTTTCCGATTAGACGAGAAAACAGCACATTTCATGTCTAATAAGTCCACCCCGGCTTTAGTGCTGTTGTAAAAACATATCATTTCTGGTTTTTTCTTCTGCTGATTGGTTTCAATTGTGTCGTGCATGGTAGATATCAAATTCACTGCTCTGTTCTTCTTTGGAACGAAAGAAAGAAGGGTTGCATCCTTTCTGAAGCCATAAAGTGTAGACACAACTGGTCGAGTATTGCTAGGAAGAAACTCTGTTGGTATGCATCGTTATCCTTCCTCATAGTACCAACATAAGTGAGCTTTTTCTTACTAAGCTCATCTACTCCCTCTAGCGATGAAAACCAGTTATCGGCTGTCACATTTCGATTGCTGCCTTCAATGACTTTACACAAGCGAACCAGAGACTGAGTTGGGATACTAAACTCTTTTTGTTTTTCGGTCAAACCTACTCCATCACTTCCTTTACCTGTGTATATGTAACCATTGTACAAATAGGAAGTTTTAGCATCGGTCAGACACAAGACCTTTATGCCGTATTTTTTTGGCTTCTTTGGCATGTAGACTTTGAACCCACATCTTCCTCGAAAGGGAACAAGCATCTCATCAATGGTGACATAGGCTGAAGGACAGTACACCGCCTGACTGTTCGTGATTACTTTTTCAAAAATCTCTGAAATAGCAGCCGCTTTATTATTTATTTTTCTCAGCTCTCGTGTTCGAGCCTCATCAAATCGTAAATACACTATAAGCACTTTGTAGCGTTTTTCGGACGTAGTAGCCCTGAATATTGGACGACTATACTCATCTTTAGAAAAAAGAGATGTCATATTTTCATTATTAGACTTGAGGACTGACGCTAAGAGCAACAGACCGACTAGAGCATTTACTTCTTCAGCATCAGTATCCCTATAGTTTGATCTACTGATCCCAGGAGCAATATTCTCACGAACAGAAGCTAACTTGACGTTGGTGTTGGTTACTATTTTTTCAATGATATCTTTATCAAAAAATAATTTCCATACCTCTTCTTTTTCAGGGGCGTCTCCTAACGCTATTGCTGGCCCTCTAATGCCTGGCAATCCCGTTTTGATAATATTTCTTGCTGTGGTCCTTACATTTCTTGGGGGAGGATTACTTCTCCAAGCATTGGGAGGTCCACGTTCATTTTTCCTCATTCTTTCGAGGAAAAATGGTGGAAGGGGTATGTTCTCAGCTACTGCATTCATTACATCATTTACCTCTTCTTGGTTGTCTTCTCCCATCATCGCCTCTTCATCCTCTGAACTTTCATCAGTTGAATCTTCATAGTGTCCATCATCCTCTATAACGTAGTCCGGATCAGCATCCGAGTCGTCCACAACATCTATATCCACGTCTGAGTCATCCTCTCCTATATTTTCACTTTCCAACAGCCTGCGAACTTTGTCACCAAAGTCGGGATCATTAGTTGACAAACATTTACTACTACCAGGACGGTTCATTATGTACGAAAAATATAAAATCACACGATAAAACCAATAAGAAACGATGTACAGTCTATATATAGTTCATATACTATCACAATACACACAAAGCAGGATAAAACTATAATCAATCTATATACAAATACAGGTCACCATAACGCAAAGAGAAACATGCGGCATTTCTGACCGACAGCAAAATAACGGTAAGGGTAATACGCGGTATATTTGACCGACCGTAAAATGATAAAAACAACTGCACCCGACAACGTGCTGGGCGAAACTAATCAGTAGTGTGAGTAGTGGATGATTTTAGGGGAGGGGGGAAGGTACTCTAAGCGGCAAATGACAAAGTTAACCAGTTTAGCCAATATAAGAACGCCAAAATGCGAGTCGGTCAAAGTGACCGATGTTTCCATATAGGTGTTAACGATTCTTTATTTTATAAATTTTGTGCCATAGTATTTTTCATTTTGTAATCTTTTTAAGTGTCTATTACTGGTTTTATGTTTTAATTACTGGAGAAAAAAATATACAGAATAAAAGGCTATAATTTAAAAAACAAACTATATTTACGGATTTTGGTAATTAAATTGATTTAATAATGAGATACTTGTTTTATTAGTTACATGAGCTCATGAGAATAACAAAAAAGAAACCCATCAATCCCAAAAAAGAATATACTTTTTTGAGTCAGGAGTTACCGAGTTAGAGGGAAGGGACAAAGTAAATTACCGCTTGAAGCCTCTTGCAGGTGCCATTTTTGAGTAAGAAAAAAATTAAAAAGGCGTCAAATTCTACTAATTGAGATCTAAATTTTGATATCCCACACGCTTTGGTATAATTTTTTTAGATTTGCTTTGGAGCCCCCTTAAGGCGTCATTTTTAGTTAGAGGTACTTGTTTTATTAGTAACATGTGTTCATGAGAATTACAAAAAAATAATATTCTTTGCTCTTGAAGCATTCAAGATTGGTGCCAGTACCTTATTAGTTTTGTGTTTGTAATTAGATATATTTGAGCTATTTTTACCATTTTGTTTAGATGGTTGAACTGTAATGTAACTCGGAAGCATAAGACTGTGAAATTGTGATAAGAATTTTTCAAAGATTTTTATGATCTGATTAATTTTTGACAACGACCACCCAACCGGAAGTGGTAATTTACTTGAAGACGCCAGAAAATTCTGTTTATTTTAATAATATTCACCATGTTTCACATGGATTTTTATACGGGTATAAAGGAAACATGGAATTATTATTATCTTTATATTTTGATTAAAATTAATATAATATGATGAATTCATTTTGACATTTCAACAAAATTTTGATTTGTTTTTCATTAAAAAATATCTACCATGGGAGTCATATGACTTTCTTATACGTAATACTGATAAATTAATAAAAGATATAATAAAATGAATGAGAAATAAATTATAGAAAATAATATTTACTACTCATGTATCAAACGAATTTTTAAACGACTTATTCTAGAAGGATGAAATTTTATATTTAGGATTAATTTTCGTTTGGGAAGACAACACACTGCTTACTCTTGTCATTTTTTTTATTTTCGAATTATTTTTGAAATAAGAAAAAAATGTTTTGGATAAAAATTGTCGAGTATATTATTATTTATGATATATTATGTACCATGTATTTTTTCCAACATTTATGATTTAGCCAGAACATACTGTTCACTTCCATTATTACGTATAAGAAAGTCCCATGGTACCTATGGTAAACACGTACACTGGTGAATCTCTGTAATACGTATAAGAAAGCCCATGACACTCATGGCAGATATTTCTTCTCTGTTATGAACCATTTGAAATATAAATTATAGATAATAGTATAACCTACAGTTTTTAACTTGATCATTTTTCTCTAATTTGAACTGTATCAAAGTAATTCGAAAAATTCAAAAATCAGTAAACATCCGTATTCGGTTGAAAGATCGTTTCCAAAATAAGTGGTTTCTTCCCAGATAAAAATTAAACTTAAATACAAAATTTCACCCTTCTAAGATTTGTCAAATTTGAGTTACAGCAGCCACAAACAGACCGACCGACCGACAGACATACAGACATCATGGCGAAAATAGTTAAAATGGATTCAGGGAATTCGAAAAAAATCAGTTTAAAAATACTTTCTTATGCCCTTGTATATTTCATATACATGGATATAAGAAAGTAATAAATACTTAATATGATCTATACATAGTATAAAGTTCTTCCACGTTTCGAGATGACACTGAAGGGGTGGGGGGGGGGGTAGATAGATGGGATGGGTTAAATTCGGTAGTTTAGACTTTGCCGTTTTCTGTACCCAACGTGAGTTGGACCGATGAACATCGAGTCTATGTTGTTCAAGCGTATTATTAGAACAACCGTTCTGTGATAACGACGCAGAGAGCGTTCGATCGAAATGCATCTGTACCAGATCGGAAAACGATTTTGCTATGGATTTATATCTTCAGAAAACTGGATCCATATTGAAAAGAAAATCACCTGGCAGATCAAGGATCGTTAGAACGTCAATAAATGTGATGGAGAGATTCTTCTTCAGTATTACGTATTACCAACGATGGTCGCCATTTGTATGGTATGATTTTTAAAAGCCATTAAAACAAAACAGTTTATTTTACGTACTTTTCAGAAATATATATCTACATTTTTTTTCTAGAAAGCTTTGTTAATTTTTTATACCGTATAATTTTTGATCGTTATGTTGTCGATTTTTTTGAGGCTCTATAAATATTGGATACTTGGAAGTATTTTGGCTGGAAAAAATAAAATAAACCATCTGCCAAGTAAATGCATAGTGCTTCCTCGTACTAAACAAAATAAATAAAAACCGATAAAGTATTCACATGAACTGCTTACCTTTGTTTAATAATTTAATTTTTATACAATTTTATTAAAAAATATTTCTTAGTATATTTCTGATTATTTCATATATTTTTCATTTTTTGACAATTTCAATCTAAATATAAAATGGTTCTTCTATGCAAATGCCAAAATTAAAAAAAAATGTAAGAAATAAATGTTTTTTATGACAAATTGAAATAAAACTTTGTAAGGGAAATTTTACAACAAACGTTGTAGACCTATATTATAGAAAATTTAATGCTCTACAAAAAAGATTATATTTTTCACGTAACGTGTCGTCCTTGAGATATCTTGAAAACATAAATATTTTGGGATGTTACCCCTCCCCCTTTCACACGATTTTGTTGATTTTGAAATGGGACCGTAATCTAGCCCGTTCTAACAAACCAACCAAGTTTCATTAATTTCGGCTCAGTAGTTCATGAGTTATACTTACGTGTGACAAATATTCATAGGCGAGCGGGAGGTTGCCGAAAAGTGCTCAAATTAAGGTACATACCGACCACGTGAGGTAAGTGGCTAAACGACATGATTCCTTATGTAATTTTGATCGCTGAATCCGAATATGAAATTTATTTTCCTCTAAAGTGACAGCGTCATCGAGAAAAATGCAATTTTCATGAAAATAGCGAAAAAATAATTTTTCGATTTTTTCGTATTCAACTCGCTGTATCTTGAACAATTATTGCTTGTTTCTAATGAAATTTTTACAGTGTATTCTTGAACCATTTTGAAAGAAAACAAGCTGTCACTCGAGTAAAACAATCAATTAGAACCGGAGATACGAATTTTTAAACATTAACAATCCGATTTAGCGAACGTTTGACTTCAAACTGAAATGTTGAGTGACGAAAGTTCGAAATTCACATTTTAAACTACACAACATTAAAATATAAGGTACAAATAAGTTTTTGGTAAAGTTTCATTATTAAATATCAAGAAGGAAAAAAATGGCAATAGTTTTAAGATTAATGTACCGAGCGCGCGCTCGCTGCGAGCGCAGCGTAGCAGCCACCGCCGCGTCGCCGCCGCGACCAGCGGTGCGACTCGGCGCACGCGAAGTCAAATAATAATTCGGAAGGTATATATCATTCAAATTAATTTATCAAAATTTTTTAACACAGTTTATTAACATTTTCAAAATTATTAATATCATCTAAATTATCATCAACATTTTTACATGTAGTTTCACACATACAAACTTCACAACATTTTAAATTATATTTGATACAATTACATGTATTTATCGTACATGCATTTTTCCCCTTACACGAACAAAAATATTGTTGCAATAAATCGATTGCACTTAAACCATCGTAATAATCGATGCTTATTATATTATTTGCAATAGACCACCCATAATTATTCAAATCTTTGGCCTCTATATTTGGACTTAAACATTGGGTCTAATCGCTAATTTGCCACAGAGATCGCAAGAGATGCTTTTCAAAAGCTGGCTTGGATGGTGGCAATTTTTCGATTGATACACCTTTTGATAGTGATAATTTGTATCTTAAATAATTAATATCAGAAAAAGTTGACTTATATTTTTGCCCGGGATCATACAACAAAAAAATAACAGCGAGCGCGCGCTCGGTACATTAATCTTAAAACTATTGCCATTTTTTCCTACTTGATATTTAATAATGAAACTTTACCAAAAACTTCTTTGTACCTTATATTTTAATGTTGTGTAGTTTAAAATGTGAATTTCGAACTTTCGTCACTCAATATTTCAGTTTGAAGTCAAACGTTCGCTAAATCGGATTGTTAATGTTTAAAAATTCGTATCTCCGGTTCTAATTGATTGTTTTACTCGAGTGACAGCTTGTTTTCTTTCAAAATGGTTCAAAAGTACACTGTAAAAATTTCATTAGAAACGAGAAATAATTGTTCAAGATACAGCGAGTTGAATACGAAAAAATCGAAAAATTATTTTTTCGCGATTTTTATAAAAATTGTGTTTTTCTCGATGACGCTGTCACTTTAGAGGAAAATAAATTTCATATTCGGATTCAGCGATCAAAATTACATAAGGAATCATGTCGTTTAGCCACTTTCCTCTCCGTGGCGAAGAAGTAATACGTATTTACGGTTAATTGATATGCCACTTATTAAAATCAAATGCTTGTGGGACAGTTATGATTAAAATAATCGGAACCTATTATTATAATTAATGTTATGTATATCGATAAAAATTGAATTTTGACTTTGTAGTATATCTACGATATAACTTTGAATCATACTGACAATGATTTTGAGTGCGCAGTGTTTTAAAGTGAACCCTGATTGAACAATTCCCTTATAGCACATAACGCGTGTCCTTTGCCCGCCCTTTAACGATTACCGGACCGTTTAGCGCTCTCAATATGTAAGTGGTGATTGGACTAACGATATTGCCTAGAAAATTGTTTTCTCTTCAATTATTGATTGATTATATTATCTCTTTTCTTATATCCTTTACTGTACTTATATTTTATTATAATATCTTTTGATAAATAGGAATACAAATGCAAAAAGTAACCTACTAAATAAAAATGTTTATTTCTATTTTTTTTATTCGATACAATTAATCGAAGAACTATTAAAAAACATCTGCCAAGTGAATGGACAATGCTTCCTCGTGGTAAATTCATCAAAGAAAGTTTTATTTAATTTTAATATTTGACAATTTCAATCTATACATGGACTGAAAAGTCTTTGGCTTAGCAGTGAAAAAACGTTTTTTTTAATGAAAAAATTATTTTATTCTTCGACATAATTTTCATCTAGAGTAATGCACTTGTTCCAACGGTCCTCTAACATTTCGATACCTGTATTACAGTGGTTCGCGTCAAGTCCCTCAAAATAGGCGTTTGTTTCCAACTCTACTTCATAATTAAAGTAAAATCTTTTACCAGAGAGCCACATTTTCAATTTCGGAAAAAGGTAGTAGTCGCTAGGGGCCAGGTCAGGGCAATACGGTGGGTGCGGAACCAATTCATAGCGCAATTCCTTCAATTAATCGGTCGTAACGTGAGCCTTGTGAGATGGTGAATTGTCTTGGAGTAACAACAAGAACTTTACCGACCGACTGTTGTGTTTTTGGACATTTCGTATGGCTTTCATCAGGCAATAACCATTCTATTGACCGCCGATTGAACTCCGGTGTGTAGTAATGGATCCATGTTTCATCCAATGTCACAAATAGCATGAAAAAAATCTTATTGCGGTGAAACAGTGCCAAATTTTGCTTTGAAAGTCGAACACGTTCATATTTTAGTAAATTGTTAAAAAATGCGCTACTCATCGCGCACAAAACTTTTTCATATGTAAACATTTATGAATGACTAGCAGTGCCCACGTGGCTTCGCTCGCGTAGACTACGGAATTATTGTTTAGGATTTTTGAAAAATATAGTTTAATTAATTAAGTACAAACACGATTAGTTATTATTGTGATAATAACTTATCAATACCTAAATTACCTAACAAAAACGAATCAGAAGAAAAAAGTATAAATAATTTGTGTTCTGTTTAAATTTAAATGTTAATCATTGAAAACAAAATAAACTCAGACGATCAGCCGAGCGAATCCGAATATCTACCGAGCGTAAGCGAATCCAGTCTGTTGTACATCGCTTTGATGCGGCACGACACCATATATTTAATATGTTACCTTTATAAATTTATTTTAAGATATTTTCCTGAACTGTACGACCAAATTGGATGCTGTAAAGGGCAAATTTTATCTACATTAAGTACTTATGACGATGAAATCATTTAATTTGATAAAGATTAGTGTTTTGCAGGTCATAAGTCCATGTAAACAGAACCCAAATATTTTATGTTGTCTTTGTAACATAAAAGCAGTCATTGTGGCTTAAATATAAAAGTTAGACATATGATGTCGCTGACTTTATTGTAGATATTTTGATTCTACACAAACAGTATTTTGTTCAATATTGAACGGTTTATTGCAAAACATCGCGCCGACGGCAAAATTTTTTCCGACTTGATTTACTATTATCGTCACTGCTTAGTTATTATGTTACCTAACGTAACAAAATATAGCATTTAACCTGGCCAGAGAATGTACCTATGTATTAAAAAAGAAACCACGTAAATCGGATAAGTGGTTCTCGAGTGATAAGCGCACTAACGGACAGACATACAGACAGACAAAGAGACGTTGAGCTTTATATATATTAAGGATAAGACGAGCACGTTTCTTTGATATGCCTATGATCTTAGCTAGCTCACTCATTTTTACTTTGCGGTCATTCAACACAATTTCACGAATTTGTCGAATGTTTTCTGAAGTAACTGCCTCATTTGGCCTTCCTGAACATGGTTCATCATTTGTGCTCGTACGGTCCGATGAAACTCACAATCAGTAAACCAATATTTTACGGTTGAATTAGCGGGAGCAGATGTGCCATAACACTTATCAAGCCATTTCTTTGTTTGGACGGTATGTTTCCCCACCAAAAAACAATGTTTGATCAAAACACGAAATTCACTTTTTTCCATGATTAAAAAAATAACAAAAGTAGCGTCACTTCGAAGGTTGTAACTTAAACAAGAATACATGAAATGTCATACTCTATTTAAGCTTGGTACTCTATGGGAAGCATAATGATTTTTTGTTTATGTCGCCATTTATATGTCAGACCAAAGAGCCATGTATAAATCTAAATTTTTCTGTTATGCAAACATCAAAATTACATTTAATTTTTTAAAGTATATAACAATATTTTTTACAACAAACGTTGTGGTGACCTATATTATAGAAAATTTAATGCTCTACAAAAAAGTTTTCTATAAAATTTTCACGTTAAATATGTCGCTCTTGAGATATCTTGAAATAATAACTATTTTGGGTTATCACTTCTCCCCCTTACACACGATTTTAATAATTTTGAAATGGGACTGCCAAGCCAGACCCAACCAACCAACCAAGTTTCATTAATATCGATTCAGTGGTTCCATGAGTTATGCGTGTGACAAGGATTCAGGGGACAGATAGACAGATACGGAACAAAAAATGTTTGTCTTGATCTGAAACGGAAAGATCAAATTGAAATTTAACACTTTTTTCTCGATTTGAAACGGCGAGGAAGCAAAATCAATATTGTAAAAATATATTTCAAACCACTTTTTTTCATCCTCTGTAATGAAATGTAACATACATTTACATGTGCACAAAAATATTATGCATATTTTACAAAGGTAATATAATTATAGTTCCACGACAAAAAGCCCACTCCCAGAAGGTCAACATGGACAAAAAGCCGACTGACAAAAAACTGGCATGATCATAAATATGAGTATCTATGCATAGGGTATTCTACGTCAAAAAGCCACCCATGACTTCAATTTCATCGTAATTTTTTTATTATATTTCTTATGGACGGGCTACTGACATAGGTAGGTACTAATTTGTATTGATAAAACAAAAAGTCGATGGAAATGCATTAGTTTTGGGGATGATGTTAAAAAAGATATGGGCAAACTTGGAGCTTGTAGTTTTTGTAATAATGATGCAATTCAAATTGCATTGGAGGTTGATACAGTTTGAAATGGTAGAAATAGTTTATAAGAATTAGTTATAGTTAAAAATACAAGGATAAACATATCAAAATTCCGTAAAGGTCCATTTATTATTACATTGCTTATTAATGTTATACAGGTGAGTCATATAAGGTGGAAAAAACAGTTGATCGAGAAACATATATTTCAAGAAAAAAAGTTCATATAAACAAAATAAACATGTGTCTGGAAATTCTTTGTGAGGGAGCTACAGATTCCCAAAGATTTAGCCTATAATTAGTTATTATTTAATATTTTGATAAACCATAGTGATACAGTTATGGAATTTTATAATCGATTTAATAATAAACACGTATTAATACTAAACCGATTATAAAATTAGTGTTTCATTTGACCTGAAACGGAAAGATCGAGTGAAAATTTTGAAATCGGAAAACATTTTTTTTTCTCTTTAAAAAACGATCGCAAAGATTCTCGTATCTTCGAAAATAAAACAACTCGTAAGAAAGATATAACGCAATTTATTAATTATTGAATAAAAATCACAATTGCCATGAAAAACTAAAATATGTTTGTTTGAGGCGTCAGTTCATAAAACCTTGAATTTGGGTGTTTTCAATCATGAAAATGTACACTTTAAAACTAATATTATCATAGCGCTTTTTCTACTTTCTGAGGGCAATATGAGCACGCAGAGTAGAAAAACGCATTTAATTAAAATAAAGGTGGGTGCCGGTAATAGTCTTAAAATTGAAGTATACCATATTGTTAACATTCGTTTGAAGATTATAAATATTTTTTTTAAATATGATAATTAGGGTGCTTTTTTTGCGACTATTTTTTTTTTCACTCCCACCTCAAAATTTTCTTGGAAATACCTCAAAAAAAAATCCCTGAAAATTTGAGCCCTTAATATTAATATTAAGTACTCGCTTTCAGCGTTTAAAGATTTCCCATTGAAAATACAC
Organism: Sialis fuliginosa; assembly: GCA_961205875.1. Taxonomy (NCBI): domain Eukaryota; kingdom Metazoa; phylum Arthropoda; class Insecta; order Megaloptera; family Sialidae; genus Sialis; species Sialis fuliginosa. Next base: position 33,012,631 of record OY540812.1, read on the forward strand.
GTAAACTTGAACTTTTTTTTTTTTACTTTTTATAGCTCAGAGGCATTTTATCCTATTTGAACGTTTGAAAAACCAAATTACGCAGAATTATATGTTCTATAAAAGTATTTATTGCAACGAAACTGTAACTTACAAGGGTGAGACAGTACAGGTGATTAAAGTCAATTTTTTCATGAATTTCTTGTTTTTTCATTGTTATTTCATAAATGGCTGAAAATACAGAAAAAGTTTAAATAAAAAAGTTGTAGCAAATTCAATTTTCTTCAAAAAAGATCCTGAGCATCAAATCTCTATTATTGATATTTTTCAAGATAATAAGCTTTTTGTTTTTTATGATTTACGATTTTCATGAACATAAAGAACATCTATTTGAGGTTATTTACCTCTTCTTTTCTTCTTGACTTTGAAAAAGTAGATAATAACTTAAAAAAAAAATTGTTTTTAATAATTAGAGTCGCGAATTCATGAAAATCGTAAATCATAAAAAACAAAAAGCTTATTATCTTGAAAAATATCAATAATAGAGATTTGATGCTCAGGATCTTTTTTGAAGAAAATTGAATTTGCTACAACTTTTTTATTTAAACTTTTTCTGTATTTTCAACCATTTATGAAATAACAATGAAAAAACAAGAAATTCATGAAAAATTTGACTTTAATCACCTGTACTGTCTCACCCTTGTAAGTTACAGTTTCGTTGCAATAAATACATTTATAGAACATTTAATTCTGCGTAATTTGGTTTTTCAAACGTTCAAATAGGATAAAATGCCTCTGAGCTATAAAAAGTAAAAAAAAAAAAGTTCAAGTTTACGTGTATTTTCAATGGGAAATCTTTAAACGCTGAAAGCGAGTACTTAATATTAATATTAAGGGCTCAAATTTTCAGGGAATTTTTTTTGAGGTATTTCCAAGAAAATTTTGAGGTGGGAGTGAAAAAAAAAATAGTCGCAAAAAAAAGCACCCTAATGATAATATTAGTTTTAAAGTGTACATTTTCATGAATGAAAACACCCAAATTCAAGGTTTTATGAACTTTAAAAAAATTATAACAAATAAATGAGTAGAGTTACAGATATGAGTGTAAGGACCTTTTTTAAGCTGAAAGACCTAATGATACAAAAAAAGTTTTGATTTAAAAAAACATTTTTTTCCTTTTGTAGGGCTTTTTCGCGCTTTAAAAAAAATTGCACCCAAGTACCGACTGGCACCTTGACTTTTTAAGTTCTTTGAGGTCTCAGGTATACGAATCTGAACATAGTTGCCGGTTGTCATATTATGTACACTCACTTCCTTGTAGCTCCTGGTCTAAGAGTAAAATTTTAATACATCATAACTAAAAAGCAAATTGGACTACAAAAACAAGTGAGTATTAACATTTAAATTTTTAAGAATATTTTAGCCTGTAGGATTGAATGTCAAAAACATACTAACCATTTTCCTCCACTTACCCTATACAATAATATAATGCCAGTATAATATTTAATCAAAACACAAAATATTGTTTTTATTCTTCAAGAGTTATATTATAAATTTTGTTAACATAGTAAAAATATTATTTTAATGAAAGTAATTTATTCTACTGATTTTCACAAAGCTATTTGTTAAAACTGAGTTAAATATTCTGAAAGCGTTCTAAGGGGTGAGTGTTTCTACGTAAAATCTAATATCTACCATACTTATTGATAAAAATAAAACATTCATTTATTTTCATCTCTAATTTACTGGTAATTTTCTTCAACATTGATCCAATATTAGTTTTATGAAGTTAATATAATTGTTGAGCGTTTTGTTCCATCTTTAGCATTATCTTGGAATATTGAAAGAAAACTGAAAAGCTCGTCCTTATCACAACATAATTTCACAAAGAAAATATATTGAAAATTTTCCAATGAACTTAAATCTATAAGGTAAATTTATGTTGGGGATAAAGATTAATATTAGAATTTATGCTCTTAAATAAAACCATTAGAAAATTCTGTATATTAAATTGGTTTTCGTGTTTTTGAACAGTTTTTCTAATAAAGTTATAATATATTATATAGAACTATTTATTTAACTAATTTCACAAATATTAAGTTTGTCTAATTTGAACGCTATTATTTCTTTATGTTTAAGAAAATACGAGTAGGGGAGATACGCAATGAAACGGGCATTTTAGATTGACGTAATTTTTTATTAATTTAACTACAAATATTATAAACAAATCAACTACTGCAGTGATTTTCAACCTGTGGGGCGGGTCACCCTAGTGGGCGTAATAAAACTAAATAGGGGGCACGAGCATATTATGAAAAAATGAGAAAAAATACTATTAAAAAATGTATTTAATTTACTGAAAGAAGAGCAATAAAATACCTTCAGACATAATGAAAAATAAAATACACGTTTACATTTACACTGATATATAATGATATAATACTGATATATAAATAAGATTGTATCAATACTGCACAATATATTTAATAATTAACTTATCAATATTAAATTAAAAACAAGATTTATTATAAGTGACTCCCTTGGGCCTGTCTTGTAGAGTAAAGTATTTTGAAAGAAGGTTTAATAAAATTATTTTATGAGGCTTGGGTGGGGGGGGGGGGGGGATCGCGATGAGATTTGTCATTGAAAATTGGGTCGTGAATACTAAAAGGTAAAGAAACGCTGAACTACTGTTTCATTTAATCAAGATTGCAGTGGTGGGTGGGAATTAGACGGTACTGTTCACACAGGCAGGCACTAGGCTATCCCACGTTAAAAAACTGGTAATCGTTTTTAAATATAATCTAAAATGTGTAAGAAATAGACTCACCTTTGCATTAGAGCTGGGCGCGGGCCGTGAATTTTTCGGGTCACGACCGTGATCCGCGTGAGCGTGAGAGATTTTCAAATCTTGAATCGTGAGCGGGCGTGATCGTGAGTCAAATTAAAACAACCGTGCGTGATCGTGCGTGAGTACATTTTTGTCGTCCGTGAGTATATTTTGAAGATAATTTTTTTTATAAACTTATTTGTTCTTTTTTTTAATATTTGATATATGCATAGAATAAATAATGTTTTAAAACGAATTTTGACATTAAAAAATATAGTATTATAACGTAATGAATTAGAAAATTTATAACGTAATGAATTAGAATAAAACCCAGTGTAAAAATTAACAATAATTAATTTATTATAAGTAGGCTTATTTAAATACAAAATTACCTTAATTACATAGAAGTATTATACAATCATAGTAGATCTTAACGTAATCCAAAAACAACAACAAAAAACGAACCGTGCACAATCGTAACAAATGTAAACACAAAATAAAATAAAAACAGTGAAATAAATAATTTAATATCAAAAACACTATTTTAAATAACTAATAAGACGATTTATAGCGTATCACTGATGATTTTAATATTGAAGTACACCGAAATAATTATATGAATATATAAATGTTTAAAAATATAGCGAGAGAAACACACATTCAAGAATTTACAATATAACACTTAGGAATTACGATAATTTAAAACTCAATCACTGGAAGGATAGGTTAAAAGGAACTCCCGTGCAGTTATTATTGACTAGATTTTAGAACTCCGTAACTATATCTCGTTTCGAAAGCCAAAATTGTACTGTCGTCTGTTGCTTACGTTTTCAAAATTGTTCAATTCCCCCCTCTACGGGGTTACGTGCGTATTTATTGTATGCGGAACTTCTAGTTGGATAATATTGTTATAGTATAAAAAATAAATGTTATTTTTAAAAGCATTTTCACATGGTCAGTATTGCCAACTGTATCAAAATCAGGGCTTCGAACCGGAACTGAACCGAAAATCGAAAACTGGAAAAAAGCTCAAACGTAGAAGATCAAGTAAACAATTTTAACGGGAGTAAAAATTGTATTACACGAACAAAACAATATATATATTTTGAAAGTACTGACATTCTACTTTCCAAAACCGTTTTGAAATTTAAAATCGGTTGAAAAATGGTTGAGTTAGAAATTGTTGAGTCACCAAAAAACAGTTTTTAACAATAAATTAAAAATTTGAGGGTGTTAAAAAATCTTTAAATACGATTTCGTGTTACACTCGACCAGGACTATGTATATACAACCTGTGCCATGCCATATGAAAAGTTAATTCGATTTTTTTTTTGTAGCAAAGTGTTATTTTTAATTTATTGAATTTATTTGTAGGCAATATTTTGAAATATTAAAAAAATGTCTATCAATTTTCTTTATAATTGTTTAATTTATATGCATTTTTTGATATACAGGGTGCTACAAAAAAGTGTGGCACGCTTAAGGTAATTTTTTTTAAATGGAATGCCCTGAATATTAAAAAAAAATTATTACATCTAAACCGGACATCAGATGTTGCTAATATTTTAGATATGAATAAACATCAAAAGAGAAGTGTTAAATATGCAAAAATATTCAAATGATTATTTTATTACCTTAAGCGTGCTACTTTTTTGTAGCAGCCTGTATATTTGAAAATTATTTCTATGTATGTGCATTTACCCACAGTTTACATCAACATTAGACCGATTTGTTTATCTGTTATGGTCTACGAGTTATCGAACTTCCACACACTATTGCCCCAACCTGTATACATATAAAGAGTGAGTCATTTTAATCAACGCAGTCAAATATCTCGAAAAGTAAGCGAAATTGAGAAAAAAGTTTGGAACAAAAGTTCCTTGGTTTCAAGGGGGCCAAGCAATGGTGACCTTACGGTTGACCTCCAAACTATTTTCAAGGTCAAATCAAGGTCAACTTTGATTTTTTAAATAGAAACCTATATTTTTTATTACATATTCGTATTCTACGTGAAAAAATTAGTATCTTCAGTAGGAAAAATTTTTCTTAAAAATGCTTTTTTCTCTCGGTGAAGGGCGCTATAAGATTAATCAACAAACTCAAATATCTGAAAAAAAGTTGCACCTAATAGCTCAAACTACTTTTAGCATTACCCAGAAACAACGGCGTGGACGTAGTAGTTGTATGTTTCCTTTGGGATGCTTTTTTAATGTTCATACAACTACTACGTCCACGTCATTGTTTCTGGGTAATGCTAAAAGTAGTTTGAGCTATTAGATGCAACTTTTTTTATGTATATATATTTTTCAAAACAATATTGTCGCCTACCTATACCGGGTGTTCCAGACCACCCGTCCACTATGTTTTAGGCCTAAACTATTGAAGATAGAGTTTTATGATAAAAAATTTACCCTTGGGGGGTAGTTTGAGGGGTACATACCCGTTTCTCAGCAAAATCAAATGGAACGGTATATATAAAAGTAGATCATTTTAAAGATCATAAAAAAGTATGAAACTTTTCTAAAAAAAATGTTTCATACATTCAATTGTTTGTAATTATAATTTTTTGTTTAAAATCAATTTCTATAAAAGCTTTGTATATCTCAAAGCTTTGCTAGGTAAAATATTTATACTAAAAATCGGCATTTTGACTGTCAGGATTACGATTTTCTGAATTTAGTCGGTATATGTATATTATATATGTATTGGATATTATATTCACTTACTAAATACACTTTTGGTAATAGCGTGTTATTTATCTTTCATGCATGACCGTTTAGGCGTAAACAACTTATAATATATTGCATAACTTACCACTATCTATGAATATAATTACTACTACATTTTTTGCAAGGTAAGCATGATTTTTATGTAACCGAAGCGACGAGTGGACTAAATATTAAAATGCATAAACTGTTTGTTAGAGTTTATAGAGATTCTGGCATGACATAGCATTTGTAAACTGTGTCTAACCATTGTTTGAGCGACGTAGTGGAGAGTTGGGTAGTAACGAACACCTATGAAAGAAATCAAATAAATTAAAACCTGAGTAAGAAATCAATATATTATGTATTGTGTATTATTATTAAATAATATTCTATTAGTTTTAAATTTTCAGTATCAATTTTAATAAAATATAAAAACAAAATTAAAAGTAAAGACAAAAACAAAACCTTATGTGTTCGTGATTATCCGACTAGCATGGGGTAATCACAAACACTGGAATAATTAAGCCTAATTAGAACAAAATTCGCAGCAAAAGCCTGTGGATGTATATACTTTGACTACTGATACACTTATCATGTTCCCATAAATTGCGCTTGAAGAACATTACCTAGTCTTCAACAGGATCTTGATATTTTTTATTATTATAACTGAAATAGTTATTTTCTTTATCAATATCTTCGTTTTTTCTTGTTTTTTACTGGGCACTTCTTTTTTTTTGGTTATTTTATTGAAAATGACTGCGATTCCTCGAACTTTTTCCAGTTTTTGTTTTCATCAGTCTTTTTTACAACGTTCGGAATTGCTGCACTAAATTTTTTCGTCACTACCCCACGAGCTTGAGAAAAATAAACATTTTTTTTGAGGTTAGGAATAGTTAAGATCAAAGGTGTGCTGGAGCCGGCTCGCGCGAGCCAGTTGTTAAGATTTGTGAAAATCGGTGAACCGGTTGTTAAATTATTCCGCGAATTTTTATTCAGGTCATTTTTTTTGTTTTCGTTTTCACGCGGTATCTGTTGATTTCGGTTCAGCTCTACGCTCTATTTGCTCTTTTCCTCAGTTCTATCAATCGTTTTTTAATTTGTATTCCTAAAAATTTAAGAATAAAAAAAGAGCTTGCAGCGATTTAGTTTTAACCGCGCTGTTGTAGTACGCGAAAGTCCCGATGCTAAATTGCCAGTGTATATAGGTTTTGCGACTTACGTATAAAACAATGTAAAATTAGTGTACGCGATAGTCTCGCTGCGAAATGTCGCTAATGTGTAAGGGGTCTAAAAGTGCATTCATTCTATTATTTTTTAATTTTCGGTACTAGTGCATTATATCCCCGGCTATGTTTTTTTTTTATATAGCGAGCCGGTTGTTAAATGTTTGGTAGCACATCCCTGATTAGGATCATATAATAAACAATACGGGTGACTTCAAATACTGCCTGATCGAGGCTTATTTGAGCTTAACTTACATTAATCACATTTATATTTATTAATTACATATCAGTTATAACATGACTTTTATTTTAATAAAAAATTAGATGAAATATGATATAAAAATGGAACTAAGCTCACTTTATACTGTGAACGTAATTTACACTCACCGTTAACGGTCTGATACTAGACGATGGCACAACTATGCAGAGAAAACATCAACTTTCCTCTTCTAACATACTGAAACCACTAAAATCGCGATTACCCCGCGTTCGTGATTACTCCACTCTTCTCTACATAAGAGTATTTACATCAAAAAGTTGGGAATTTAAAAAAAAATTAGTTTAAAACTGTATTACGCATTTAATAAAGGTATTTTATACTAATGTTCCTTAATATTATTAGTAGAGATTAGAAAAATAGTTGTTATTTTCAATGAAATAGTTAAGCCGCGGTCACATTAGGCTGGTTTACCAGCGCTGCTTTGCCAGCGCTGCTAGCAGCACCAGCAACCAGCGGCTGGTACGGGTTCACACTACGCTGCTAGTCGGCTGCTAGCAGCGCTGGCAAAGCAGCGCTGCTAACTGTAGTAACTATAGTAACCGACGGTTTATTGTCGATTCACATTGTATTTTAAATTGTGACAGTTCTGATAATATTTTTTCTTTGCCTACACCGCGAGACTTCTTTACGACAATTGTTAATGTATTATACTTTTTATGGAATCAAATAAAGTCAGATGCATTAGGCGTTTCGACAGTTTTCAACCAACAAGTATATTTTGAAATCTAAAGATCACAAATCACAAGAAAATGTGCTGAGTCAATTATAATATTATATCCTACTCGGTTATTTTGTATTTTTGACGTTTGTATACATTGTAAATATATTAACACATTAAAATTATTATTATAATAATTTATATAATGTTAAAGAGTTTATTCTTTATTTAGTACTTAGTGATATTCATATCGTATGTAATTTTTGTTGTTTTACAATTGCTTATAAATTATTAGAAAATTACATGTCGTATAATCTTTTTATTGTATTAGTATTTTTTTAGTTATGTGATCATAATAAAATATTATTGTCAGTATTTCGTTTTACACTGTTTTTTTAATTTATTTATTTACGTTACAATAATAATATTTGTGTAGCTAATAATAATTTTGTACAATAATAATTTGTCTATGAACAAATTAAAAAAAATAATTTAAATAATTAACTATTATAAATTAATTAAAGTAGGTTAAATCCAGCCAATAGTAGACGAGAACGGAGTCACGTGATCGGCTGGTATGCTGGTAAAGTTGGACATGCGCTACTTTAGTAGCGGCTGCTAAAATCACCAGCCGGCTGGTAAAGCAGCGCTGGTACTGGGTTCACACTACGCTGCTACTCGGCTGCTAGCAGCGCTGGCAAAGCAGCGCTGGTAAACCAGCCTAGTGTGACCGCGGCTTTACTAGTTGAATTTTTTTTTCGGAAAATAGTTGATAAATAGTTTTTTTTACGATTTAATAATAACACAGGTATACAAAAAAAAAAGTTTATGAATATTTGACGAGACCATTGTATTCTTATGTATTTTGACGGCCTGAATCCGATTCTGAGGTCCGTTGACCTTGGTTAGCTCAGTTTCAAGGTCATTTTAAGGTCAAATGTTTTAAAATCGCTAAATGATTCTGGTAAAAGGTGATATATAGGTTTTTCTGGTCGCTGGTTCTGAATTTGACATCCGTTGACCTCTACGAGGTCAGGTTCAAGGTCATTTCAAGGTCAAAGTAGGAAAAATTGTTCGAAAATTCTGACAAAACAGTACATATAGATTTTTGGGGTTGCTGAATTAAAATTTAAGATCCATAGACCCCTACAATGTCAGTTTCAAGGTTATTTCAAGGTCAAATTTTAAAAAATCGCTAAATGAATCAGGTAAAAGGTGATATATAGGTTTTACTGGCCGCTGATTCTGAATTTGACGTCCGTTGACCTCGACAAGGTCAGGTTCAAACCTATATGTACTGTTTCGAGCCATTTTTCCCACTTTTCCTTGGAATGACCTTGAACCTGACCTCGTAGAGGTCAACGGACATCAAATTCAGAATCAGCGACCATAAAAACCTATATATCACCTTTTACCAGATTCATTTAGCGGTTTAAAAAAATAAAAACTCGATCTTAAATTGACTTTGAAACTGACATTGTAGGGGTCTACGGACCTCAAATTTTAATTCAGCGACCCCAAAAATCTATATGTACTGTTTTGACAGAATTTTAGAGCGAGTTTTCCCACTTTGACCTTGAAATGACCTTGAAACTGACCTCGTAGAGGTCAACTGACGTCAAATTCGGAATCAGCGACCATATACACCTATATATCACCTTTTACCAGAATCATTCAGCGATTTTTTAAAATTTGTCCTTAAAATTACCTTGAAACTGAGCTAACCTAGGTCAATGGACCTCAGATTCGGATTCAGGACGTCAAAATACATAAGAATACAATGGTCTCGTTCAATATTCATAAACAATTTTTTTTTTTGTAAACCTGTGTAATTAGTGCAAACGAAGCAGTAAAAAGTGTCGCAAATAGTTTTAAAATAGTTGGAAATGTAGTTGCAAATAGTTGATTTCAAATTGTGTTCAATCAAACCAGTTTTCTGAAAACGGTGGAGATTTATGTAATAAAAATTACAATAAATGAATTTTTACGCAATAATTTAATTATTAGGTACTCACAATGGCTATTACTGTGAATTTAAAAGACCACAGATGTTCATAAGAAAGTCTGATGACAAATTTTTCATGAATTCGCTTTTTGATCGTTACCAGTGGCGTAGCTAGCCCTAAGGGGGCCCTGTATCAAAATTTCTTGGAGGAGGAGGGGGGGCTTTTACGAAAAAAAACTCGTATAAAAAGTGTATTTGAAAATAACAAAAACAATATAAAATATTATAATAAACTACCACATTTGTATAATATTTCTTTACACATATCACATGCAAATCTTGAGAATGTGTTGAAAATGTTTGTAGCTACGTTTACAAAACTACCCTTCACTTTGAGCAACGATTGCAAGATTAGGCTGGGGATTAATCGAATAGTGCACATGACATTTTTACATAGAATTTTATGTAGAATCTTTAATTCCTGTAATATTTTTTTCTCCGAACAGCGGTTCAGATGAAAAATGAGAAAAACTGGAAAAAATTCCACAATGGGGGTTGTTTTTTACGTGAAAGGGGATGTTCCATCCTCAATTTAGGTGGGAACTTTTCGGGGTCTTATTCCAAACCCTACGAAAAGTTTGTGGACAAAGTATCAAAACATTATGATTTTGTTCTTCTGAAATATCTAATTTACTTGGACTATTATTGTAAATATATTTTTTAAATTACCTGCTATTGTAGCGAATTTAAAAATAAAGCTGAAAATAACTTTATATGATACACCAATAAAATTTCAAGTGATAAATACGAATTTTTGTATTAAAATTTATTTTACGATTTTTTGCATATGCATGTTGGGGCCCCTCTAGTTCGGGGGCCCTGTATCATTGGTACACCTGCTATATCGGTAGCTACGCGTCTGATCATTACTATGTGGCTATCTAAAATAATGGATACATAATAACCAATACTAGTCCGTATATGAAACTGTTCCAAAAATTTGACGGCGACAATAATCTTTTCTTAAATGTCACTTTCGTCATTTCCATGCATATTATCCCAGAGGCGGCAGTTGAAAATTTATAATATGCAAATATGATATAAATTATAATTGAATTTGGTATGTATGAGGGATGATAGATCCAAATAGACGTTTCTCTGTTAATCAATTATCACTAAAATACTTTTAAAGACAATACAAAAAATTTATTATTAATTCATTTTATAATTTAAAACAATTAATATTTATTTTAAAATCCGAATGATACGCCAATGACTCGTGCAGCGATATGGTAACAACGCTAGGTAATGTGTTATAAGCAAAGAGATTGTATGACATAGAGACAGTGAGCTAACCGAAAACGATAACTCTCAGTAGAAAGAGAAAGAACGAGATTATGGACCACAGAATAAAGATGCTCCAGAAACGACAGTAGACGTCACGTAAATACTCTGTATTTTCTTTCTCTTATTATTTATGATTGACACTGACTTACATAAAGTGTTATAGCTCACTTACAAGGGAACTTTTTCAAGTGATAAAATCGTATTTAATTCCAATTTTGTGTATAGATAAATTAGGGGGTAAAGGATAGTAAGAAAAATTTTTTTTAGACTAACTTGCGCTAAAAAATCTATGTAGGTACTAGTTTCTAGGGGTCTTGAAATGTAAATATCCTTCTAAATTGGCCACTTTTCAACTATAGTCAATACTTTTCTTATCATTAACGTAAAAAAATATGTACCTATATATTTTTCGAAATATGATAATGTGACGATGAAAGGGTTAAATATTTTTTTGGTGAAATATGTATTATATATTTGATTTACTATTGTATAATACAATGGGGTGGGTGGGAGGTGGGTCTGAACGGTTTCACGTTTTCGAATTTTGACTGTTGTCATTTGAAAGAGTATAAAAAATCATGAAAATTTTGTATTATAGATTTTTAAAAAATCTTAATTGCACATTTTCATAGGGATATTTCACCCCTTTAAACCGTTTTACCGCAGCTGATATAATTTTTTTCTTACTACCCTTGACTACTATATACAAAATTTGAATTCGATACGATTTTTTCATTTGAAAAGGTTCCCTTGTTAGTCTATGTCATACAATGTCTTTGGTTATTAGTAGAGATTGGAAAAATAGTTTTTCAACTATTGCGAAAAATGCAATTATTGTAATTTTTATTACATATTCCATTGATTTCAGAAAACTGGTTTGATTGAACCCAATTTGAAATCAACTATTTGCAACTATTTTTAAACTATTTGCCTTTTTTTATCCAACGTTAACAATTTTGTATTGAAAAGAAGTCATAAAGACAAAGTTTGAAATAATTTTAATTATTAGTATTGATTTTTTTCAAAAAAATAAAAAATATACATGTTTATAGATGATAAACATAATATATATTTCTTGTGATTTCTTAATAAGTTTTAAGTTTTATTCATACAACTCTTTGTAGATTTTTTTAGTTTTATTTATTTTTATAAATACATTTTGTCTATTATACAGATATTTTTTAATAGATATTTATGTTGTGTTTTTACATATTTATTTGTTTAGTTTTTTTTAACTTCTAAAATCTATCTAGAATCGACCATAACATGTTTTCCTCGAAAATTTCGGATTTAACGCTTTTTACTAATACGTTGACTTCACTAATTTATTGATTAAATCGAAAAAAACGTATTGTAAAAAAAATTTGTAACTATTTCATAACTATTTTGATTAAAAAAAACTATTTGCCAACTATTTTACAGAAAAAAATCAACTATTTCATTTAAAATAACAACTATTTTTCCAATCTCTAGTTATTAGTTCTATATATTTCCTTTTATTGTCTAAGGCAGCTATTCAGGCTATGCTCAAACTGACGATGATTGAATGTCGTCTGAAAGTGTTAATGACAGCTGATTTCCAAATGTATGTGTAGTTAGTCAATTTTGAATCCGAATGTACAAGACATCAATAATTAAATTCCCCTGTGCAGATAACTAGCTAAAAATAAAATTAACAACACACCTAATTTATAAAAAGAAGCAATAATTTGTACATTTCACTGATTGTGTACAATGCAATCGAAACAAGAATTTAAACAAAACCAATAAACCTTAAATTGAATTGTGAGAATGTGCGTAAAACAACACAATAACGTCGAATGTTTGGGGCGGGTGCGGGATGGCGATTAAGATATTGCGTCAGTCGGAATGATAAACAACTTTCTTTTAATTACGTCAATAACTTTTAGTACCTTCATTTGCACTGCGTTAATGTTTTATTTGTTTTTTATTTAATCTTCAACGTTAAAACACATCAATAATGTAAATTTATTTTTGTTTTAAATTATTTATTAACTATAGACTCTATCCCTGGGTGCTTCACACCCAAACCCTGGTATTTTGTTTAGTAAAAGCCTTCTTTAAAAATTTGCCAGATATCAGAAAAATTCATAATAACGTAAAACATTGAGAAAAAAGTAGTACTTTTTAGAAAAATGTGAAAATTGCTATTTAAAATACATGTTAAATTGTTAAAGTGCATTGAGCATAGCCTAAATATTAATCGTCAACGCCGAGTTTTCGGTTATCTTATTTTTTGGTCACAAAGAACAGATTGAGGGGGTGTCCCGTTAATATTTCAATATAAGCGCACACCGTATTGTACATACACGTATAACTAATAGATACTATATTCACATAAAAATACATTTTAGTAAAATATATTTAACTACACTAATGTTGTCAAATGCAAAAAAGAAAAATGTAACATATGAGAAAAAGATTTTGAAGAATATAATTACATTCATGTATACAAAATAAGAAGAAAGATACGGAATATAAAAAAATACGAGAAACCTAATTTTCGTAACAAAATACACGTGATAAATTGAAAAATATGATTACACATATTTCTGCGAGTCGCGTTTTTGAAAAATAAAAAATAAAAACGAAAATGCTACGTATTTAGGAAATGGAAAAAATGAAAACAGTAATAAAATCATATCCATTTTACATTCATGTTCGACTTGAAGATATGAAAACAGTTATATACTTACATGTACAGGATGTTTATTTTAACACATAAGAAGTGAGAACCTATATTAAACTAAACATTTGCATTAATAGCAAACAAACGAACAAATCCATATAGATATGAAATAAATTGAATTCACTTATTGAATAAGTGAACAGTAAAGTGAACTTGTAAAGCTATCACAGAATCAAAGTTTTTAGGGTTCGTAGAAAACTATGACCCCTTATAGTTTCGCTCTGTCCATCCGCCTGTCTGTCTATCTATATAAATTTTATACCGATTAAGATGAAATTTGGTATACGGACGAAGACCGATAACCCAAAAACAGAAATGATGGTATTTCACTAATTGAATTAGTCACTTTAAATATCACTAAAAGAATAGTGATTTCGAATCGAAATTGGCGCCATTACGACATTTATTCTTACTCTTACTTCGATGTATACGAATCAAAACAAATATATAAATACAAAATCAAATCATATAAATTTTGTTATAAATTTTATATTCTTTTATACTCACAATATTTTGTTTAAATTACTAAAGAATGTGTATAGACACTTTTTGTCAGCCTATGTACAATACAAATGCAAAATGTGTTTTTGTTTTCATATAAAATATACTAACAAAATAAGTAACACTAGATTTGTTTTTCGTTAAAGTAAAAAGAGGTGAGTTGAAGGTACAAAAATTTTGTTAAATTTCAGTGTAAAATTAGAGAAGTTTTTATTTTATTTCAGATAACGAATCAATATCTAGTTTGATATCAATTATATCACCATTTTTGTATTATACTTTTATAAAAAGAACATTCTCAGCTGTAAAATCCAATAACAATAAAACATTCTGTATATATATACACCAGAATGTATTCTTCGGCGATACAAATATTTCAAAGGAAGCTAGAATGGGTCATTTGGAAGTGATTTAAGCAAATACATATACCTATGTATGTATATAAAAAGTGTAAATTTACACATTTCACAGTTTGCGGAACAATACTAGTGAAGCCTGTGAAGGTATATATAGTTTTTATAATTCCCGCTATTTGTCCTTGAAGAATTCACCTCACCGGGAGGTTAGAGCTCTTTACTGACGCTAATGGCTCTTATACATTATTCACAGCCATCTGCTCCACCATTAAACAATCTTTTTAAACTTAGTAATGTAAGCAAAACAAAATTTTCAAAAAATTGGTATTATTATACCTATAAATATATCGGGTGCTGTATTTGAATTTCCCCAAGTCTATATCTCGGAAACTAAGCAAGATGGTGAAAAATGTATTGGATCAAGGTTATAGCATTTCGAGTGACGCATTATTTATTGCTATGGGTTTTTATAATTTATAGGGTTTTATGGAGATTTTATGGGGTAATATTTTTTTTAAATGGTAACCTATATTTTCTTTTGCGTAATCATAATTTACGATAAAAAATAAGCAACTATTTTCCGAATTTTTTTTTGAAAACATCAATTTTTTTATGATATTAAGCAAAATTAACAGAAATGTCTGGATTTTCAATAATGTTTTACTGAAAAATTAAAACTTTAAAAAGAAAATTGTTAAAAACTGTTAAAAATTTGTAAGAAATAAGAGACTTTTTTTCGTTTTTCAATGATGAAGAATTTTATCAACTTGATGGAAAAATTGGTAAAATATAAAAAAATGCTTGTTTTATCATAAACGAAAAAAAACATCATTTAGAAATCATTTAATATCAATCAATTTTTTAGATTAAAGCCTTCAAATCGTAAAAAATTGATGTTTTCTAAAAAAATGTTTCCTACAAAAGTTACACATATTTTTTCGTATAGAAGAGTTTAATTTTATATTTAAGATTAATTTTTGTGTGGGAAGAAACCCTCCTATTTTTGAAAACGACCTTTCAACCGGATACGGATGTTTACTGATGTCAATTTTTTAAATTATTTTTGGAATAGTGCAAATTAGAGAAAAACTATAGGTTATATTATTATCTATAATTTATGTTGATAATTTAAATTGAAATAAATAATTAAAAATTATATTAAAAATGGTTCATAGCAGAGAAGAAATATCTGCCATGAGTGTCATGGGACTTTCTTATACGTATTGCAGATAATGAACAGTGTACGTGTTTGCCATAGGTACCATGGGGCTTTCTTATACGTAATACTGAGAGTGAACAGTGTGGGTGATTCTAATTAATTTATTTCTGGATAAACATATGATATTTATATTAATACATGTGAGTCATATCAGGTGAAATAAGCTTGAACAGTTGATTGAGAAAAATATTTAAAAGAGAAAAGCTCATATGAACAAGTATCCGGATATTCTTCGTTAGAGAGCTACAAACTCTCAAAGATTTTTTCTAAAATTAGTTTATATTTAATATTTTGAGAACCCATTGTGATACAGTAATTAAATTTGATATCCAGTTTAGTATAAATACGTGTTATTGATTTCCAGTATTAACCAATGATTATTTAGACCAAGGATGTATGGGGACAGTGGGTTCTTTGATTTTTATCTATAGTATTTTTTTGTTCTTAATTTTGTTCCTATTTTCGGAACTTTCTTAAGTCATGTGACACAAAATACACAGAAATAGACTTTGTATATTTGTCATAAGATCAACCGTTTATGAAAAATGCGACTGTAAAGATAGTATTGCAGAATTTAAACTTAATACGAATGCTTGAAATTATACAAAATATTATTATATTATATATTCTTGTTTCAGAATTAAAACAAATTAATAAATCCCCAAAAATTTATTCTTATCAACACACATCCATTTTTAGTTTCGTTTTTTAGTCAAATTAGTACGTAACCGATAACAAAATTGCATGGGTACTCAAAATATTATTCTCGATAAATAACTGTTCAAGTTTGTTCCACCTGATATTACTCACTTTGTATATATATTTATTCCTTTATAATTTCTCCATCTGTTAGAGACATAATTATTTGAAATAAATATTATTATATTATATTATTTTAATAAAATAAAACAACTATTTACTTAGAGTAACAAAAACATCGCGCGTTTGAAATGTTTAGGCAACAGGAAGTGGAGCGAGCTGGATCTTCCCCCTAGCCAGCCTGTGTAACATTTCCAGTAATATCCCGGGGACGTGGGTAATCTATTATTTATACATTAGCATGATCTTGTGTCTATGTTTTGTTACAACTCTGCTTCTGTTTATCGTTAAACACGATGAAAGAGCTTTTGTATGTCTAATAGACGTATAAGGAGGAATTAATTTAAGTGATACTTGGTTCCTTGGTTTAGATCGTGACTTTCTAGATTTTCCCTTGTCATATTATTTCAGATTGAATTTTGATCGCTAGAAGAATAAATTCTCGTATAATGTATTATACACCCGTTTGATTTTTTACGTAGGTACTTTTTTCCTAAAAAATGTTTATACAATATTTTCATCCTTATGGTAGGATTTATGTATCGTTTAGATCAGCCAACTTAAGTATTTTTACGATTTAAAAAAAAGTACAGTTTTTTGCATATTCAACCGCATTTTTTAATACGAACGTAATTACGCAACACTTTCTTCTTTACATATGTTGTAGAAGACATTAAAACGTATAACATATTATACAAGAAAAAACATGTTGCGTCACTGTTCTCATTTTGTAAACAAAACAGAAACAATAAAAATCACCAAGGTATATAAAGACAAGGTAGTCTCATCAGCTCCTTGACCAATCAGCGGCCGCGCAGGAATTGACGTCATTTGGTGGATGTATTCAAATGCTATATATGTATAATAGAATATCAATTACAGAAAATTCCTTTATTTATTCTTGTTCTCGTATTTGTTGATATTTTAACAACACATTCGACATAGCAAAATTATAAAGAGCTGTCAAAATCACATAACGTATTGCCAACTTAAGAATAGTAAAAATGAAGCTTCCCGAATAGACCAAATTGTCTGTACAGCTTTTTTATGATTTTGCAATGTCGAATTTGTACTTATTTGTTTGTATGTGTTAAAATATCAAAAAAATACGAAAACAAGAATAAATAAAGGACATTTTTTATAATTGATATTCTATTATACATTTATAGCATTTGAATACATCCCCCAGATGACGTCAATACCCGCGCCAACGCTGATTGGTCAAGAAATTCTTGAAAAATCACAACTTTTTCATTTTGAAACGTTGTTCGCTGCACAGCAGTTCTGGGCAGTCGAATAATAAACAAGTTTATACTACCTACGTATAGTAAGGATCTTGGCTTCTGGGTATAAGTCGCGTCAATCTGGTCTTGTTATCAGTCAACGTTTCGTCACACATTGCAATGGACATCTTCAGGGCTCACTTTGTGATGAAACGTCGGCGGATAACACGACACAATTGACGCGGTTTATACCCAGAAGTAATGATCCATATCCAGATCACCGCGGTAGCCTCAAAACATAGTAATTTAATAATAATTCAATGGAAATAGTACTGTACTATATATTTCTAAATATCACATTTGACAGCATTTAGAAGAGCCTGCAATGTGTGACGAAATGTTGGCCAATAACACGACCGAATCGACGCGATTTACACCCAGAAGCCGAGATCCATATCAAGATCACCGCGGAAGCCTCAAGACTTGTATACCATTTAAATACTTTTAAATAAAAGATTTTGAACTAGATTTTGAAGTGAATAACATCTATTGTTTTACTCCAGATACTGGGTGGGCATTTCAGAAACTTGATGTAACGCGCTGAGATCAGTTGCGCGCTAGCGAAAATTTATAATCAGTGTATCTCGACACTCAGAGCAGCTATCATGCGGATTTTGGTCTCAAGTTATAGATCTCGATTAGATCTACGTGATACCAGTACAAATTAAAACATTTAAGTACTTTTAATAAGTGAAAAACTTCATACTATAAAAAACAAAAAAATAATTAAACGCATTTCCACGATTTTGCTTCTAAATATTAATTAATTGAATTGAAGAAAAAACAGTATATAAGAATATATTATAATATTATCTAAGCTGTAACGTTTTTAATTTTTTGATTAAAGTTTTTTAAATTGAATAAAAACAAAAAAACAAATTTCGTATTTCTACGAGTGAGCTTGTAAATATTAACTGATTGAATTGAAACAAAAATAACGATTTATTAGAATAAAATCTCTATCTAGGGAGTAACGTTTTTAGTTTTTTGACTAAAATTTTTTAAATGGAATAAACAAATAAAAAAATTTAAAAAAAATTGTATTTTCACAATTTTTTGTAAATATTATTTAATTGTTTTTATGTTCGTACAATTCATAATATTATATTATACAATATTAGTCTGAGTTTCATTTAACCCGATTGCTACGTATTCACGCCATTCCCTCGACTGTGCATCACGACACAGTCACACCCATTTTTTACTTTCTTATACCTATGTATATATGAATTATACATTCTATAGTATAAGTACGTATAGTAATGCCGATTTTTTTCGAAATCCGGATTTTGATGGAATTATTTTCAAATGTGTAGTTATTTTACCTTACATATAAATAGTTAAGAACATGCAGCTCCTTTGGACTAAAAACCCACCTTATGCTTTGGATTAAAATACATTAATTATCAATAGTTACAGAAATAAATGCCTGGTCCTACAATAATAATTAAAAGAAAAAAAAATGAAATAAACAATGATCAAATTAGCGGATTTTTACTGTTATTCTAACTTCTTTCTAATATAAACACAAACAGAAACTAATTGGGACCTCTACTTTTACCGTGGTTAGAAAATTCAAGCACATTCCCCATAAAACACTCACGAGTACATCCATTAAGTAAAGATAAACACTGCTATATTTTATGTGTTGCGTATTAAACGGGAAACTCCTGCCTAACACATCCTCTTTTTGCCGTTAAAATGCTCGTAAATATCAAATCTTCTAAGAATCATTCGTGGGATACATTTCTAACGTGCATCCGGAAAAATAAATATACTTAGATACATCCAATCACGAAATGAATACAAAATTAAAGATATTAGAGCTAAGCGCGGGCCGTGAATTTTTCGGGTCACGTCGGGTCATGACCATGACCCGCGTGTGCTTGAGCGATTTTCAAATCTTGAATCGTGAGCGGGCGTGATCGTGAGTCAAATTAAAACAACCGTGCGTGACCGTGCGTGAGTACATTTTTCTCGTGCGTGAGTATATTTTGAAGAGAATTTTTTTTATAAACATATTTGATCTTTTTTTTAATATCTGAACTAATAATGCATAAATATAATAATGTTTTAAAACGAATTTTGACATTAAAAATTATTGTAGTATAAAAAATAAATGATATTTTTAGAAGCACTTTCACATGGTCAGTATTGCCAACTGTATCAGAATACCAAAAAAACATTTTAAAATGCATTGTAGCTATATTTTCTTATTGTTTTGTTTGCTATTACTGTACTAGAATGCAGTTTAGAAGAAAATAATATGAATATAAAATATACACAATAAATTTCACGTAAAAAACATTAATTTTCATCATTTCAAAATTTAATTTACAACAATTAGATTAATACGCGTCACGAGCGTGACCCGCCGTGCGTGATCGGGCGTGAGTAAAAAAATAGAATTCGTAAGCGTGCGTGATCGTGAATAATTTTTTTTGTAACCGTGAGTGAGCGGGCGTGACTAAAAAATTTTCTCTCGAGCGTGCGTGATCGTGAGCAAAAATAACTCACGTGCCCAGCTCTAAAAGGTATACAGGCAAATTTCACTAAAACTACGCATTAGACGAGAGTAAGGCAAATCTCGTCTCGGTTTTGTTAATTTT